>OZ012741.1:360011630-361211630 GCA_963859935.3 Lathyrus sativus
CTCGTTCTACCATGGGTGGGTGCACCCTGGCTGCAAGCTCACGCCACCTCTAGGCGTATTCTTTGAAACTCTCGCCATTCTTCTGAGAGATATTTTGGAGCTGGACCCTGTTCGGTGCAAGGTCGTTGTTATATTGGTAGTGCCTGACAAAAGCTTCTGCTAACTCCTTCAGCTACCAATCTGAGTAGGCTCTAACCCCATGTACCATTCCAACGACGGTCCCGACAAGCTGTCTTGGAAAAAATGCATCAGCATCTTTTCGTCATCAGAATAGGCGGACATTCGCCGATAGAAAGATCGCACATGAACTCTTGGGCAAGTATCTCCTTTATACTTGTCAAACGTGGGCGCTTTGAATTTGAGTGGCACCCTCAAACCAGGAACCAATCCCATGTTAGCCACGTCCAACCCCGTGGAGTTCTGATTAGCAAGATTCCCCATCTGTTCATCCAACAACCTGAACCTTCTATCACTGTCAGTGGGCATCTCAATATCTCTGCCTGGTGGAGGGAAAGCATCTTCCTGACGATCTTCGCCCTAGTGAGAATCCTCATTACCATACCCAGCATAAGCAGTATTGGGACCAAAACCAGCCTGATTGAACATGGGACCATACCCCATATTACCAAAACACTGATTGCCAGCACCTGGCCCGAAACCAGCATTGTGAGCACCCATTCCAACACCATTGTTGCTTGTATTGCCAAAACCTGCGTTACCGAAGCCCTGATTACCCGTAACCATGATTTTCGTAACCCTGATTGCCATAACCTTGATTACCACCAAAACCAGCATTGCCAATACCAATACCCATACCAGTATTCCCAGCGCCAAGACCAACATTCCTAATTCCAACATGGAACCCAACATTTCCAGCACCAATGTTTCCATTGGTTTCCACATGCCCATTACCGTTACCAGTCACATTCCCGTTCCTAGCTCCGTTACCGTTCTTAGTCGTATTAAGGACAACCACTGGTACAACATCACCAGCTTGGAGAGTCTCACAGTGAGGAGGATCAGTAGCAATTCCGCCATGTAGCACACCCTGACTGTCAACCCTAGCGATCAGAGGCTGCACGAGAGTCTGCAGCTGCTCCTGGCCCTTGGCCACAGTTTCCATCACCTGCATCAACTGCGCCATCCTATCGCGCATCTCTTGCATCTCAGTTTGCATATGATCCATGGTTTTCTTGCAGTTGCTTCTGGTATAGTAGCGATGAATTCACTGATTGGAAATCTTGGAACCTGCATCAACAGAGGGTTAGGAGACAGCTAAAGGTACCTGCTATGCAAATGATTTATGCAAATGCAAGTATGTGTCTGTGCGTTAGGGAGATTTTCCCCCGATTCGAGTGCCAGTGCTAATAACAAGAAGTCCAGATCTAGTCACTGGAATAACATCTCATATATAGATAAGGCCCAAAGGCAGCAGTACAAAGTCAATGAATACATGAGGAAACAAAAGCATGACCTCGACCAACAAGCCTGGTGATGGTCAGCCTATAGCAAGAATCAGAAAAAACAAAGAGTTACAAAGATAATCAAGTGCGACATCGGGCGCAAAACTCCTCTAGCAACTCTTGTGTCTTGGGGTGATCAGGTCAAGTGAGTAACCCTTCAACGAGCAACTCTCTCTACATAATAGTGCACTAAAGACCTTCAACAGAATCTTCCCATGCGCCTTGACCAAAGCAATCCTCTAACTTTGGCTTCTTAGACTCGAATCTCTGCTTGCGATCTGTTGCACCCTAAAAATTTTCCCAACCTTATTCACTTGGTTTATGTTTCAATTGCATTAGCATTTGCATATAGGGCCATGTACATATGTTACTCATCTGCATAGCATAAGCATAGCAAGTCAGCTAACAGGGGACCAATCATTATTCTCATCTCTAGAGGCCTATCAAGAGGTTATTATCCTGATTCCACCTCATTAAACTCATCAGAAAAGAATTTGGAAGCTATCAAGTCAATGGATCAAGCAGTTCATCTATCTCCTAACTGAGGGTGTCTGAGGATCAACAAAGAAATGGTGAGTTGTGGGCTGAGCATGGGGAGTATCTAGACATCTTGGAGGACTTATAAAGCCATTTGAAGAAGGAGACGAGTCATTGGTGAAGTCACAAGAATTACAGTTGAAGACAGTCAACTAGGGTTTCATCTGGGTCAACCCTGGGTCAACTCTAGGTCAATTGACTGATTGAAAGGCATTAAGGGCTATTGGAGAGATGTGGGGTTCATCATTTGACATGAAGAATAAGGATATGTTGTTATGCTAAGAAGAATTCAAGAGAAATCAAGGAGAAGAGGAGTTTCTAAATTAGGGTTTCTGTGTAAAATCCCCTAGTTTAGGACAAACTTCCAAGCAAGATAAGTCAAAATGAAAGCTTCAACTGGATCCTTGGCCAACATGAAACTTGTAGAGGATCTCAAAACCTTTAATTTGAGTGGTGGAAGACATCAAGGAGATTTATAGAACTCAAGTTATGGTCCTTGCAAGTTACAGGTCATCTGAGGTATCTCAAATTTTGTCTGTAAAAGTGACTTGACTTCTAAGCTATTTTTACCCCTCAAGGAGATTTCAAATGAATTTATGGTAAACATAAGAGTTGTTCCTCATTGTTTTAGCTTTCTATAATGGTATAGTATGCCTTCATATGATTTGTGGAACTCTACTTATGGTCTTGGCAAGCAAAGGGTATTTTGGTCATTTGGTGATTACAGGTCATTCATAGCATATGCCTAAAACTCATACAAGGAAGCTTCAAATGAAAAACTTCCCAACATCAAAGTTGTTCAAAATGGGATTTTAAGGCTAGAAAAGAAGGTGTGAAAGTTTGTAAAAGCTTTGAGCATGGAATTTTAAAAGTGGTGAAAAATGACTTAAAAAAGGCATATAACTTGAAAAAGTTCAAGTTGGAAAATGGTTTGAGAGATCTACAAAGCCAATATGGGTCATCCAATATACCAAATTGATTCCTAACATCATTTTAAAGACATTGGTTCAGCCACATTTTTGAGTTTAGGTTTAAAAATTGGACTTCCTTTGTAAATTTGTTTCTTACATCATAAGGCAACATGGTAAAGCTTAACACAAGGCAAGGAAAGCTTGGTTTTTTCATACATACACTCCTAATATCTCATGAGAGGAGATTTTCACTCAAGTTTACCCAAGGTGCAAGCATGATATGATATGATTCAAAATGCCATCAAATGATAAATTCATGAAAGTTCCATAAGCTTCTAGATAGATCCCTCTAGGACCAATCTAGAAACTTCTCATTCTGTTAATCCTCTCCTATATAAGGAAATGAAGCTATTTGTGCATGGGTTGGTGATTCTTTGAACTTGTAAACACTACTTTGAATCCTTCACTCCCATTTGCATTTTCTCTTCAAACTCCATTGAAGCTTCATCAATCATCTCAATCTCTGTTATCATCATCATCCTCCATTGTTGTAGAGTAAAAAGCAAGAAGAAGGCTCAAGGATTCGTGGCTGGATTGTTGGTTCCCATTCATCACTCCAACTTGCATGAAGGTGTGAATTGCCATTTTCGAGAGATTTAAGCCCCAATTCTCTTCACAGGAATCATCACCATCACCCAAAGATCAATTAGCACAAGTGGCAAGGGTTGAAACGAGGGATAACCATCATCACCATATCCATTTGGTAAGGATGCAATTTGATTCGAATCACCATGATTAGCCATTGTTAGGGTTAGATCTTAAGTTATTTGCAATAGAGACAATCTAGGGATCATCCATGAGTAGTTTAAGGTCATTTCATGAAGTTTCGAAAGGTGGTATCAATTCTTGCAAGATCAAGGAAGCTTTGGTTATGGAGTTTTAAAGCGTGTATTATAGCTTAGTGTACTCAGGGTGGCATGTAGAACAAGTTAACATCAAGAATTTCAAGGTTTAATGAAGTTGCAGGGCACGTATTCATGGTGGTACCCGTGTGTTAGTGCTCTCTGTTTGAAGGTTAGAGGTTGTTTCAAGATGAACTATGGCCAGGGATGGGTAGAGGGGAAGAAGGGGATCAATTTTGGTTTTTGGATCGTGTTGTTTCATGGCTTGGGGAAGGAGAACGAATCATTAGAAGTTTGTTGCATGGCATGGACAAAACCTGAACCTAGGGTTTCATTTGGGGAAGAAACACTATGGCCGTTGGATGGGAAAGAAAACGTTGAATTGACTTCAAGATCAAGGGCTGGCATTCAATCTGCATTTTGGAAGGAATTACAAAGCCATGTGAAACGCAGCGTTTCATTAACGCGGCATTGGGCTCGTATTCATATTTGCACCCCTCATTTGATGGGCCCAACGCGTTGAACTGGGTTCTGATTGCTTGTTACACCCCCTCCCTTTATTTCTTTCTATTTTCTTTTTCAATTTCTTTTTATTTTCATTCATTTTTGAAAATTCATAACAAATTAGAAATTGCATATTTTTAATTCATTCTTTTTTTAAAATTTTCTTTAAAGTGTCAAGAAAATTATAAAAATATAAAAATTGCATTTTATTTTTGTTTGATATTTTTCCCATATTTTCCAAATAAATGCATATTTTAAGTGTTTCATTTCATACATGATTTTGATAATTTTTGTTCTATTAGTGGCTTTAATATTTTTCACTCTTTCTTTTTAGGTTGATTAATAGACATTGTTAGCTTGTATATGCAATTTAGTTCATATTTTTAGAGATTAATTTTAGATGATTGGTTTAGGCTTGAATAACTTGAACAAAATTAGGGTTTTAAATCAACTTAGGTGAGATAGTTTAATTCTTTTAGGAAATTTTCATTTGATTTTTGGGGTATGGACTATAGGGGTTATGGGTATAGGATAGTTCCCCTTAGAAATCACTAGGATTCCCCTACTGCTATTGATATATTACTGCTATATTTGATTGATTGGTGTGGTGTGCCCTCTGGGGATTATTGATTTGTCTGTGTGGGTATTGGGATTGTCTGGGATTGGGGAAGCTGAAGACTTGAGGAGATGAAGACCATTGGAGATCCAGAGCCTAAAGACCAACTTCCAGAGATTGGAGAGGGGATTCCTGCTAGCAGTTGTTGAGGAGATAAGGGTTTAGGAGCTAGGCAGAGCCCTAGATTAGAAAGCTTGTTTCTCAACATGGAATGCCTTGTCTGCATCCATCCTTTCTCTATGATTCAAAGTCTCTTTCAAATATCCACCTCCTTCCTTTGGAAGGATCAGTGAATGTATTTGAAAGATAGAACTTTTGAGAGAAACTTTCTGTTTAATGTTAATAGTTGATGAACCACCCTTGGTAGGTAATTAACTGTCTAACATTCATTCATTTCATCTGGTTGACTGATGTTCATCCTGGAGCCTGAGACTTGAAGAAAAGCCATTGTAGACTGAGGACTGGTGATCAAGATCTTGCTGAAGACTGTGGAGATGGAGATTGATGCTTGCTGAAGCTTGTAGCTGTTTGGAGATGACTTGAAGATGGATATTGATGCAGAGCTGCTGTGGTTGTTTTTGCTGTATTTCATTTCTGATGTATGATTGGTTTTCCTGACTGTATTGTTTGCTGTTTACCCTGTTGGGTTGAAGGTGAAGCCTGTTCACTTTTGCTATTGTTTTCTAGGTTCGAGGTTGAGTGGGACTCCCTTGCCTCGCTTGTACTGTTGCACCCATGCATTTTACCGCTTTATTATATCTGTATTGTTTCTGTTCCTGCCTATCCTTAGGATCTCTGTTTCTCTCTGCGCAAGAGAGGAGCATGATAGACTCTAGGTCTTAACCCATGCATGATAACATTAGGTTAGTTTGTTTCCCTTCGCAACCGTAGGTTAGAGTTCTGTCTCTTCTTTCTCAAAACAAACAGAAAAACATCATAAAGATTTCAAATACAACAAAAGACACTTCTTTCGTAAAAGAATATGAACTCATCAAGACGTCATTTTTGTCCGCCGGGACTGTTAATCAGAAAAACCTTTTTCAGAAGGAATAAAATCAACCAAGACAGACTTGTGTCGTACGTGGCCCGAACTACGTTTGCTCTGATCTTTCATGCTGTATGAAAGTACGTAGGCATAGGATGCGATATCCTAGCGAGCAACCTTCCCCTCCTTTCCCGTAGGTAGGCGAACTACGTTGACTCTGATTTCTCGTTCCAGGCGAGAATACGTAGGCATAAAGTGCGATACTTTGCCGAGTCATTTTTATTTTCATTTTATTTTCTTTTTAACCCTTGACCTATAGTTTAGATAGAATAACAATCCATACCCGAAAACAAGCGTGGATCCCGTCGAGTACGACGGACGTGAGGGGTGCTAATACCTTCCCCTTGCGTAACCGACTCCCGAACCCAGGTTTTGGTTGCGATGACCATACCTTTCCCGTCTTTGCGGTAGGTTTACTCTGAGCGTTTCCTTTCCCTCCTGTGGGATAAATAACGCACGGTGGCGACTCTTCTGTTCAGCCGGCGCCGATTTTCGCAGTAGCGACAGCTGGGGACTTGCCGTCCCCTGGCTGCTAAGGACTGCGATAGTTCTTATGCATTTGGGATCCAACGTCCCTTAAGAGAGTCAATCCTAACGCTTGTTGTTTTCCCGTCGAGGATTTTGTATGGATTTATATTTCTGGCTTTATTTTCAGCATTATATATATGGTTTATTATTGCTGTATTGGGGTGTGACGGGTGTTCTGATATTGAGTGAGAAGCCGGACCTGGGCTTGAGTGCACCTAGAATTAGAGTAGAGAGTAGTGGGCGCGTGCCGGCTTTGCTTGCATTAGTGTCTCACGAAATCTACACTCGGACGAGGTTCTTCTGGTTGGCTTCTTTTTCTACCCTTTGGGTCGAAGGGGTTGTTGGTCAGCTGAATTGTCGACTCCGGGAACCGATCATTTGGAAGTTGGCTAAGTGAGGCCTCTTCAGGATTTGATGATGCCACTCCTTCTGGGAATCGTATCATCAACCCTGAAAGTCTGTGACGCGACGACCGCATAGGATGCATACCTTTGTCAGTTACTAGGACACCCACCTGTGAGAGGGTTTGGGGTTATGCAGGTAACTAGACCTTCAGATACCGGCTATTTCTTGATCAGAGATCCTGGGTATTTATGGAGAGTTATGAGGTCTGTCAGAGACCATTTGGAGATATGTTATGAGGTCTGTCAGAGACCAGTTGAAAAGTTTTGAGGTTTGTCAGAGACCTATTGGAGTTATGATTTGAGGTCTATCAGAGACCAGCCAGAGTTATATTGTGGGTCTGTCAGAGACTATTGTTGGAGCTTTGTTTTAGGTCTATCTGAGACCAGGGTTTGAGGACTTCTATAGAGTCTATCCGAGACTTCTTGATATGGTTCAGGCTATTCAACTACGGCAGATGGTCCCTGTTGCATGTTACTTGCATTGCATTGTTTGCATACCCATTATCATTGCATCCCATTAACGTGTGTCTGTGCTGCAGGTGCATTTGCATATCCTCCGATTCTAGTGCCCAGACTTCTGAGTATTGATCATGGCCGGTTTGAGGAAAACAATTGCGTATAAGCTGCCTTCACCTGATATTACTTCTTTGCTTGGTCTGATATCTCTTGCTGATGAGGAGGTTAGGAGAAGCTTCAGAATGAGTCACGGGAGGTTACTGAGATTAGTCTGCAAGCCCACTACTGATGAGATGAACGGGTTGTACACCTTGATGCAGTTCTATGACCCCGCATTGAGATGTTTTACGTTTGCTGATTTCATTCTAGGGCCTACCATTGAGGAGTATGTGGAGTTTACTGAGTTACCGGTGCAGAACAAGGTTCCCTTTATTCACTCTGCTGCTGAGCCAAGTTGGAGGACTTAGCCAAAGCCTTACATATGGACGCTGCAGAACTGTTATTGACTTCTTGGCTTGGGGTATCAGGTTTCTCTCTTGATTTCTTGGTTGGCAAAGCTCAGGAGTATGCCAAGAGCGGATGTTGGGTGGTTTTCAATGCTATTTTGGCTCTCTGTATTTATGGGATTGTGCTGTTCCCTAACTTACCCAACTTCGTAGACCTGGATGCTTTCCATCTATTCGCTGCCGGCAACCTAGTGCCAACGTTGATCGGAGACTTCTACCACTCATTGCACTACAAGAACGAAAACCGAAGGGGAAAAGTTGTTTACTGCTGTGCTCCTTTGTTGAATATGTGGTTCAAGAGTCATCTTCCCAGGAAGGGATCTTTTGTGGAGAGTGCAACCACCGCTAGCTGGTCAGAGCGCCTGATGAGGCTATCTTCCGAAGACATTGGATGGTTTGACAGAGACCTACTGGGGTCTGAACTTATCTTCAGTTGTCCGGGGTACCCTAATGTCCCATTGATTGGAAGGAAAGGGTGTATCAACTACAACCCATATCTGTTCGTCCGTCAGTTCGGATATGCACTGAAGAACCCGCCAAAGGAGGAGGAAGTACAGGAATCTCTGTACTTCACCGGAGACGTGAAGGGGGAGTTACTAGCCAAGCTGCAGCATGCCTGGACGCGTATTATCCGAAGGGGGAAGCGTTGTTAGGGAAGAATGACTGTCAGGCCTATGAACCTTACAGGTTTGGATCCGGGAGAGAGCTAGTCAGTTGAGGATGCCATTTCCAGATGCACCAGTTCTTGATCCGATTCCGGTAGCAGAGCCAACTACTATTCTAGGGAAGCCTACGAGCAAGTGGTGAGAGAAAAAGAAGCCTTGTTGAGATCAACGAAGGGTTAGAGCAGGAGCTAGCCCAGATACGCAGCGAGAAAAACAAGGTCGTCCATGCTTTCCAACAGCAGATTGAGCGAATGAACAGATTAGGCGCTGAACTAGCTGAGGAGAGGAAGAAGCGCGAACGTCTGGGGCAAGAGTTCAGAAGCTCCCATGACATGCTTGAATCCAAGAAGAAAGCGCTTGACATCGCTCACCGAGAGATCTCTTCCTGCAATAAGACTTGGAATGCCACACTCACTAACAATAAGAAAAGGGAGGATAAGTTGAAGCAGCAAATCTCCGACCTCGAAGAGCAGTTTGAAGTCCAGCATCAAGAAGTGTGAGGAAGAAGTGATGACCCGGTATAGTCTCCAGAATGCACTAAACAAGGCCATCAAAGGCAGAGATGAAGCTGTGTCTCAGAAGCGTAAACTAGAAGATCGCTTCGGAGATGGGGCATGGGAAGACACTGCTGAAGACGTGCGCCGTGTTCTTAAGAAGAGAAACCAACTTGTCGAAGGGCTGCTCGCTCGACCCAGTCATCCGGAGACCAAGAAGTTGCTAGAAGAATACCAGACTTATGAGAGCACTTGATTATTTCATATATCCGCTTGTATGCTTTATTTGCATAGTGCTGACCATCACCAGGATTGTTGGTTGAGGTCATGCCTTCTTGATTGTACCCTCAGTGACATTGTATTCTTGGCTTATTAATTTCTCTGCAATATATGAGGCTTTCTGTGATTCAACTCCGATATTTATATTGTTAGCACTGTCACTGCACCGGCATCTTCACACTAGAATCGGGGAATGAATGTCCCTAATGCACAGACACACATTGCATTGCATTCATATTCATATCGCATCACAGGTAATCTTGGAATGGTGTCTTATTTCCTGCTCTGTACCAGGTACTTTTCAGGATTGCAGATCAGCACCCGCACCGCTATTCTACCCGCACCAACTGTCGAAGAATCATGGATCAAATGCAGAACGAGATGCAAGACGTGCGCGAGAAGCTAGCTCTCTTTATGCAGACCATGGAAGCTATTGCAAAAGGTCAGAAGAATTTGCAAGCCATGGTCCAGCCTCTGTTGGCCCGGAACGCTGGCCACGGTAACGAGGATCATCAGTCTGTGCGAGTCGATACCGCTCATGGAGATGGCACTCCCACGCCAGTGGCGCCACCTGTAGTCAATATATCTGTTGCTAATGTCAACAACGCTACCGCTGCTGTGAACGGTAACGTCGGAGTTGGAAATGAGGCTGCTGTCCATAACGTTGGGCTTGGTGATGTCAACTTGGGTGATAATATGGGAGGCAACGGCTTTGTCAATGCTGGATTCGGATTCAACGATCAGGGATTCGATAATGCTGGGAAGTATGGTTTCAATGGTCAAGGCTTTGGGCAAGATGGTTATGGTGTGGCCAATCAGGGTTACGGAGGGTTCGGAAATGGGAACGGCGCTGGGTTTATGACTTTTGGGCCTGCTGGAGGAGTTCAAGGGTACGGCAACAGAGGCCGAGGTCTGGGGATGAATCAAATCAGGGCTGGACGTTATAATGGATATGATGGGTATGGAGCTGGGAATGGTATGTGGCAAGAAGATCAGCAGGAGGACGCTTTCTCCGGCGGAGGTTTCGAAGGGCCGATGGATGACTCCCAGAAGATCAGAATGCTGGAAGAGCAGATGAAGGGGATCCTGAACCAAAGTGCTGTGGGCTTGGACATGGCAACAATGGGTCTGGTACCTGGCTTGAGGGTGCCAATCAAATTCAAAGCTCCTGCGTTTGATAAGTATAAAGGGGACACATGCCCGAAAGTGCACGTACGGGCTTATTACAGAAAGATGTCTGCGTACTCAACTGATGAAAGAATGCTAATGCATTTTTTTCAAGATAGTTTGTCAGGCCCTTCCTTAGAGTGGTACATGGGGTTGGAGCCAACTAATATCAAGACATGGAAGCAATTAGCAGAGGCATTTGTAGCTCACTACAAGTATAACAGCGATTTGGCGCCCAATCGGGTCCAATTGGCGGGGCTATCGCAGAAGAAGGGAGAGAGCTTTAAAGAGTACGCGCAAAGGTGGCGCGATATGGCTGCCAGGGTCCGTCCTCCTGTAGAAGATAAGGAAATGAATGACATGTTCGTCGGTACATTCACAGGCTTGTTTCATGATATGCTGTTCCACACATCTCTGGCCAGTTTTTCAGACCTAATTCTGATGGGAGAAAAGATTGAGCGTAACATTAAGCAAGGAAAATTCTAGGTTGAGGAATCAACTGCACCTGGCAGTAATAGGAAGGCTTTTGGTGGGCGCCGTCAGGGCGAGGCAAGCGCAGTGTTTGGAGGCCGAGGCAAAGGTCGGAACCAATATCATCAGCCGCAGCAGGTGGCGAGTGTTACCATTCCGTACCAGCAGCAACCACCTCAACAACAACAACCGTTTCAGCAGCAGCCGATGCAGCAACAACAACAGCAGCAGCAGCAGTCTCAGCAGGGGGCACCGCAGGCTCAACGAAGGTTCCAGGGTGGTAAACCAAGAAGAGTGTTTGAGAAGCCCCCATCAACCTATGCAGATTTGTTGCAGACATTGTTGGGTTTGAACCTGGTAGAGAAAAGAACTCTGGCACCGATAACGGGAACTCCTCCGTTTGGTTATGATGCAAACAGGCACTGTGAGTTTCATTCTGGGGCTCCGAGCCACGATATAGAAGGTTGCCATGCTTTTAAGCACGTTGTGCAGGATCTTTTGGACAATAAGACTATCAATTTCGGAACGGCGGGTCCGAATATAGTGCAGAAACCCATGCCTAATCATGGGGCAAACGCCATTCTGACTGAGGAAGGGTTGAATCTGATTACGAATGTCGACGAGTTGAAGACGCTGCTGAGCGAGATAAAGAGCAAATTGTTGCAAGGGGGTGTTTTTCCAGGTTGTGACGAGTATTGTTTAGAATGCTGGACCCTGGCTGGGGGGTGTGATGATTTGAAGAAAGGCATCCAGGCTTTAATTGGGGGAGGCACATTGCAGTTTGACCAAGTAGCAACTGAAGAGCCTGCAAGGGCAGTAGCAGATGATCAGAATGATGTGGCCACTGTAACAATTCCTCGAAAGACAATCACTATTGCAGCACCAGCTCAGCGACCACCGATCACCATAACTAAGGCCGGACCGATCCCGTACGAGAACACGAAAGCAGTCCCATGGTCATATGGGTTGGAGGTGTATTGTGACGGGATAAAAATTGATGTTAATAAGCAGCCAGCCGAGACTGTGGATAATGTTGTTGGTTCGGGAGGTATGACAAGAAGTGGTAGGATCTTTATATCGCCTGAGGTGGAGGCCGAAAGACTAGCGAAAGGGAAAGGGAAGATGGTTGAGAATGTTCCCGTGCAAGCCAGCGAAAAAGAAGCGACATCGAAAGATGTAGAAGAATTCATGCGCTTGATTCGGAAAAGTGATTATAAAATTGTGGAGCATCTGCAGCAGACGCCGTCCAAAATATCCATTTTTTCATTGCTCTTATGTTCGGAAGCTCACAGAAATGCTTTGCTGAAAGTCCTGGATACTTCCTTTGTACCCCAAGATGTCTCTGTGAATCAGCTGGAAGGAGTGTTGGCACATGTAAATGCAGGCCATAGCTTGGGCTTTACCGACTTTGACTTGACCCCGAAAGGAAGATATCATAATATGGCGTTGCACATATCTGTCGAATGTAGAGGATCAGTAATGTCGCATGTATTGGTCGACACCGGATCATCTTTAAATGTGCTGCCCAAGAAGGCGATGATGAAGCTGGATGTTAGAGGAATCTTGTGCACGCCCAGCGACTTGGTAGTCAGAGCGTTTGATGGCACGCAGAGAACAGTCTTTGGATCGATCACATTGCCTCTACAGGTGGGGCCGGAGGTGTTTGCAACTGAGTTTTATATCATGGATATACAGCCTGCGTACAGCTGCTTGCTTGGAAGACCCTGGATTCATGGGGCGGGGGCAGTCACGTCTACCCTACATCAGAAGTTGAAATATATGGTCGGAGACAGTGTAGTCACCGTATGCGGAGAAGAAGACATCCTGGTCAGCCATCTGTCGTCATTTAAATATGTGGAGGTCGACAGAGAAATCCACGAAACACCCTTCCAGGCATTTGAAGGGTTGCGTATCAAGGACAAAGGTCCTGGGCCGAGCAAAGCGCCAGTGATAGCCGTCTCATCGTATAAAGAAGCTCAAGCTCTAGTGGAGGCCGGAGAAGCAAAGGGCTGGGGAAAAGTGCTGGATATTCCTGTGAAGATGGACCGGTTCGGGCTGGGATACCAACCGTCGTCATCAACTCCCGCTGTGGGGGCACCCCGTTTCAGAGGGCCAATCACCATCTCTGCCAGTGGAGTATGTCATGAAACCGTCAATGCTGCCTCGGAGTCTGACGAAGGAGACAGCGACTGTGATATGGATGTCTGGATTCAGCCAAGCACGCCAGGACAAGGACTGTGCAATTGGTCTATTCAGGAGCTTGTTCCTGTGACTCTTAAACAGTAATGCTTTGCTTTATTAATTGTTGAATAATCTGATGTCTTGCCCGGGGCATCAGGATTTGCTTAGGGTTGTGTTGTTATGGACATTGCGTGTTAATCATTAAATAAATGGCGTTTTTTCATGTGCAAATACTGTAATCTCTGTCTTTCTTGTTTTATATTTTTCAATAAGATGGCAATGTGGGTTATTCGCTTTATACGCATTTTGAAGCACTTAACCATTCCTTTTGCAGGATAACATTTTCAGATGACATCCTTGAACCACCTATGACTCGTCCCGACTTCGAGCACCCGGTATTTCAGGCCGAAGAAGAGGTTGTCGAAGATAGTGATGTTCCTGAAGAATTGTCTTGGTTGGTGAAGCAAGAGGAAATGGCCATTCTGCCTCACGACGAGGTCATCGAAATTATCAACTTGGGGTCAGAAGGGGTTGAGAAGAACATTCGTATCGGGGCCGCATTGCAGAGTGATATCAAGCGAAGACTGGTTGAAATGCTCCGAGAGTATAGTGATGTATTCGCTTGGTCGTATGAAGATATGCCAGGGCTCGATACAGACATGGTTGTGCACCGCCTGCCACTGAAAGAAGATTGCCCGCCGGTCAAGCAAAAGCTTCGCAGAACTCGACCAGATATGGCAGTGAAGATCAAAGAGGAAGTTCAAAAACAGTGGGACGCTGGTTTCCTGGCCGTGACCAAATATCCCTCATGGGTTGCTAACATCGTACCAGTGCCAAAGAAAGATGGCAAGGTTCGAATGTGCGTGGATTATAGGGATTTGAATAAAGCAAGCCCAAAAGACGATTTTCCGCTTCCTCATATTGACGTGTTGGTTGATAATACTGCTCAATACTCCGTATTCTCCTTCATGGATGGCTTCTCAGGCTATAATCAAATTAAAATGGTGCCAGAGGATATGGAGAAGACTACTTTCATAACGCCTTGGGGAACATTTTGCTACAAAGTGATGCCCTTTGGTCTGAAAAATGCTGGGGCAACATATCAGCGTGCGATGACGACTCTCTTCCATGACATGATGCATAAAGAGATCAAAGTTTATGTTGACGATATGATTGCCAAATCCCAGACGGAGGAAGAGCATCTGGTGAATCTGCTGAAGTTATTTAAAAGGCTTAGGAAGTTCAGGCTGAGACTGAACCCTAACAAATGCACCTTCGGGGTGAGGTCGGGGTAAACTGCTGGGGTTTATCGTAAGTGAAAGAGGAATAGAGGTCGATCCTGCTAAAATAAAAGCGATTCAAGAAATGCCGACGCCTAAAACCGAAAAAGAGGTGCGCGGGTTTTTAGGGAGGTTGAACTACATCGCTCGGTTCATATCTCACCTAACTGCTACGTGTGAACCATTATTCAAGCTGTTGAAGAAAGATCAAGCTGTAACATGGAACGAAAATTGTCAGAAGGCGTTCGATAAAATAAAGAAGTATTTGCAGGAACCTCCTATTCTGATACCCCCAGTGGCAGGTAGACCCTTGATCATGTATTTGACGGTTCTTGAGGGAAGCATGGGTTGTGTTCTCAGTCAACACGACGAGACAGGGAGAAAAGAGCATGCGATCTACTACTTGAGTAAGAAATTTACAGATTGTGAATCTCGATATTCAATGCTTGAGAAAACTTGTTGCGCACTAGCTTGGGCCGCCAAGCGTTTGAGGCAATACATGCTGAATCATACAACCATGCTCATCTCGAAGATGGATCCTATCAAATATGTATTTGAAAAGCAGGCGTTGTCAGGAAGAATTGCCCGTTGGCAGATGGTGTTGACTGAATATGACATCCAATACGTCTCGCAAAAGGCTATAAAGGGGAGTGTGCTGTCTGAGTATCTGGCTGAGCAGCCTATTGAAGATTACCAATCGATGAGGTTTGATTTTCCTGACGAGGATATCATGTACCTAAAGATGAAAGATTGTGAAGAGCCGTTGCCAGACGAAGGACCAGAGTTGGGTTCTAAATGGAAGATGATATTTGACGGAGCTGTGAATGCTTACGGTAGCGGAATATGGGCAATCATCACTACGCCACACAGGTCGCACATCCCGTTTACCGCTTGATTGACCTTTGCCGTTACCAATAATGAAGCCGAATACGAAGCTTGTATAATGGGGCTTGAAGAGGCCATTGATTTGCGAATCAAGAATTTGGACGTATACGGAGACTCAGCTCTGGTGGTGAATCAGATCAAAGGGGAATGGGAGACGCGTCAACCCAACTTGATACATTACATGAATTATGCAAGGAGATTGTTGCCTTTCTTTGACAAAGTTGAATTGCATCACGTACCGCGGGCAGAGAATCAAATGGCTGACGCCCTGACCACTTTGTCTTCCATGTACAAAGTCAACTTCTGGAACGAGGCCCCTCGAATCATTATCTCTCGGCTTGACAGGCCAGCCTATGTATTTGCTATTGATGAAGCATCCGATGACAAACCGTGGTATTTTGATATCCTTAATTTCCTGAAGAATAAAGAGTATCCGGCTGGGGCATCCAGTCAAGATCAGAAGACTCTCAGGAGATTAGCGGGTAATTTCTATTTGAATCTGGATGGCGTCTTATACAGAAGAAACCACGACTTGGTGCTGTTGCGTTGTGTAGACGAAAGAGAGGCAAAGCTGCTCATGGAGGAAATACACGAAGGTACCTTTGGTACGCATGCTGGTGGACATGCTATGACAAGAAAGCTGCTGCGGGCAGGCTACTTTTGGCTGACCATGGAAACTGATTGTTTCAAGTTTGCAAGAAAGTGCCACAAGTGCCAAATCTATGCTGACAAGATCCATGTGCCTCCAAGTCCTCTGAATGTGATGTCGTCGCCATGGCCATTCTCGATGTGGGGAATCGATATGATTGGAAAGATCGAGCCGACGGCTTCTAACGGGCATCGGTTCATCCTAGTAGCAATCGATTATTTCACCAAGTGGGTAGAAGCGGCGTCTTACGCAAATGTAACGAAGCAAGTGGTGGCCAGATTCATCAAGAGAGATATCATTTGCAGATATGGGATCCCCGAGCGGATAATCACGGACAACGGTTCGAACCTGAACAACAAAATGATGAAGGAGCTCTGTCAGAATTTCAAGATTGAACATCACAACTCCTCCCCGTACCGACCCAAGATGAATGGCGCTGTTGAGGCGGCCAATAAGAATATCAAGAAGATCGTTCAGAAAATGGTGGTGACCTATAAGGATTGGCATGAGATGCTACCCTTCGCTTTGCACGGTTATCGTACGACGGTACGCACATCAACCGGGGCAACCCCGTTCTCATTAGTGTATGGAATGGAAGCGGTATTACCATTGGAAGTTGAGATCCCTTCTCTGAGGGTATTGCGAGACGTTCAGCTGGACGAGGCAGAATGGGTAAAAGACAGGTTGAACCAATTGAGTTTGATGGACGAGAAGAGGCTAGCTTCTCTAGCATATGGTCGTTTGTACCAGAGCCGAATGAAGAAAGCATACGACAAGAAGATACATCCACAAAGCTTTCAGACGGGCGACCTTGTGCTGAAAAGGATTCTCCCACCGCAAGCAGATCACAGGGGCAAGTGGACCCCTAACTACGAAGGGCCATACGTTGTCAGGAAAGTCTTTCAGGAGGAGCGTTGTTGTTGTCCACCATGGACGGTGAAGACTTCACGTCACCTGTAAATTCGGACACAGTTAAAAAATACTTTGCTTAAAATTGACCCGCTGGACAGAAAAAAGAGAGTCCAGGCAAAAATGGGGCATCCTGGCGAACCAAAAACAGAATGAAAGGTTCGGGCAAAAGTTAGGGATAAAATTGAAAAAATGTACACCCGCGAAGTTGAAAACCTACACTGGGCGGCTTCGGCAAAAAAGGGTATCCCGGTGAACTGAAAACCCGTAAAGGGCGGTTCATGCAAAAGTTAGGGATTCGAAAAGCAAATGACTGCGGTCCGAATTTGATATTGCAATGAGCATCGGTGCGGGAGAATACCTAAAGGATCAGTTATCTGATACAACCTCTTCAGAAGTGTGAATACCGGGAAAGCATTAGAGTCGGATGAGTCATAGGAGGATCAGTTCGTGGTGTTCATCTGCATCCCGTTGCCGACATGTGTACAAATTTAGTTTGTCAATATATATTTATGCTTCTTGTGCATACTTGTATATTTGCTTTGTGTAGCTTCCTCTTTTCAGGAGTTACATTCCGTGTACAAACTCTGCCCATTCAGGGGCCCAATCAATAAAATATGTTATTCAGTACTTGATATTAGTTCTTTACTGTTTTGTGCATGATAAAGCGCCTAAGTTTACTGAAACTAGCATGTGTATAACATCACTGGCCCTTGCCAACAACTGCTAAAGCTTTGAATTAACTGAAAATAACGTCACTAACCTGAATCGGTTTAGTTGCATAGACTTGTCTTGTCTTGTTGGTGTTGTTGCAGGTTTCATAGCCGTACGAGGAAGAGGATCAAAAGATTGCATTAACGAAAGACTTGATCTCCACGCAGGTCATGCATGTTCTTCCTGAAGAAGGATAGAATTCCCCAGCTAGTCGTAGCCTATCCAGAAGGCCTGCTCCAATAAACCAGTTATCCTCAGCAGAATTGGCGATTCCAAAATTGTAGGCGATATTCGGACAGTGCATCTCAAGCAGAGTGGTTTAGCCACAGAAGATCAATATTTGTGAGCTGTATTCAGGCAGTTTACCCTTTCCCCGCAGGGTCATTTGCACTCCCCCCAGCGGAGTCACTTGGTTTTCCCCAAGAGAATCGTCCCATCCCCAGCGGAATTCTCTTCTCAGCGAGTATTTTCATTCCTCCCAGTGGAACTCGAAGATTAAGACTCTCCCCGGAAGAGTTGGTGTGGGTCCTGGCATTTATTTTGTCAGAATACCGTGTGATTTCCGTTCACTCTCCAGCAGAAGTCCAATTATACCGAGCGCATTTGCTATTCCCCAGCAGAGTTGTATTCCCCAGCTGGGCCGACTTCACTCTTCCATCATTTATTTTGCTGGAATAATTCTGTAGCATTTGGCTATCCCCAACGGAGTCGGCATTGTCTTCAGCATTTATTTTGCCGAAGCAGTTTCGGTACCCCAGCAGTTCAAGTCCGCATTTGCATTGGCATATAGTTTCATATTTGCATTGGCAATATAGTGTCATGTTGGCATCGGCATATAGTGTCGTACTTGCATCCACCAAATAAAAGCGTAGCATTTCCATGTCGAATGGAGCATTGCATCATTGTCAAACATACACATTTTTGAAACATAAATTAGGTTGGCTAATCCTTTTGTTTCTAGTATTATTTCTCTTGCAGGTAGAGAGAGCCCTTGCCTAGGTGAATCAATAAAACATTCAGGATCTCGACATGAGACATCCGACGAAGTGTCCAGTTGTGGCGCTACTCCCCACAGAGTCAGCAGGATAAGTTTCTCTCCTTATCCCCAAGCCGAGCTATTGGTCATCAAAGGGTTCATGAATCAGAATTTCAGAGGCTACCGCCGGTTATCAGAGCAGGCGTCCGGAAGTTTGGTTTCCAAATGTCCCCAGTAGAGTCAGCCTCAAAGTTGTTGTAACGTCAGTGATAGGAAGTTCGCGGACCAATGGAAGGACGAGTCCTAACGTGGACAATTTTTATTGACGGGATTTCTTTGTGCTAGAGAATATTGTTGGAATGTGGAGTCCTGACGTGGACATTTCTTCCAGGGGACGATATGTGTTAGTCCTAACATGGACAGATTCGAGTTTGCGGTATTGATTGAGTGTGGAGTCCTGACGTGGACAAAGTTGGTTACTCTTCGTGTTGGTGTCCTGACGTGGACCATTTATGTTCAGCAAATAGCTTTATTCGTAAGGGTGAAAGGGATGCCCTAACATGGACAAGTTTGTAGTTCTTCGTGTTGGCAAAACGCGAGAGTCCTGACGTGGACAATTTTTATCCTTCTTCGTGTTATTGGCAAAGTGTGTGTCCTGACGTGGACGGGGTTTATTTTCCCATCAAGTCAAAGACGCGCAAGTCCTAACGTGGACAGGTTTCTATTATTTCATCAGATGAAGATGTGAGTCCTTACGTGGACAAATCAAAATACATTTCCTTACGTGGAAAGAGTGAGTCCTTACGTGGACATATCAAGACGGGAGTCCTTACGTGGACAAATCATATAGTGGTTTCCTTATGTGGAAAAGTCATGAGTCCTCATGTGGAACGGTTATTCCCTACGTGGAACGGTGGGTCCTAACATGGACGATGCAGTCCTAAACGTGGACAAAGTTTGATTCCTTACGTGGAAAGATGTAATTCCTTACGTGGAACAAGTTGGAGTCCTTACGTGGACAGATCGAAAGAAAATGGGCTTCCTTACGTGGAGGAGAAGTTGAGTCCTAACGTGGACGGTATTATTCCTTACGTAGTCCTAACGTGGACAGATAAAGAATGAGAACCCTGACGTGGACAAGTTTTGATTCCTTACGTGGAACGAAGATGCATTCCTTACGTGGAAAGAGGGGGGTCCTCACGTGGACAGATCAAGATAAGATTGTGATTCCTTACGTGGAATGAAGATTGGAATCCTTACATGGACAGATTAAGATGTATTCCTTACGTGGAAAGAAATTGATTCCTTACGTGGAGAGAAGTTTATTCCTCACGTGGAAAGGCGAGTCCTGACATGGACGATGTATTAATGGCATGAAAAAGTTTAGTCCGTGACGTGGACAGATTCAAATCAAGATCAATTCCTAACGTGGACAGATGGAGATTCCTGATATGGAAATAACGGTTATCACTTACGTGGAACGGTTACTCCTAACGTGGACGGTGTTATTACTAACGTGGAAGAGTCTATTCCTAACGTGGACGATTTATTTTCGACGAGAAGGCAGACGAGCCATCCCCAGCAAAGTTATTAAAGTTTTCCGAATTGACGAAGCAGGCGCCCTGATATGGACAAAATTCTATCTCTGCGATGATAAAATCTTTTTCAGAACGATGGAAATAGTCCCCAGCACGGTCGCTACGAGATCAGTGGGTTGTCATAACAGTCAGATTCAGCTGATGAATGTCGTTCCCCAAGCAGTGGCGCAGTTTATTTCTGCGGTTGGCAAATTTCTGGGTTCCTAGTATTCAACCGTCTCGTACCGCGAATGTCTGAAGGCTCCGGGCTCTTCACCCTATCGGGTCCAAGCCTCTTGAATAGGGGCAGCTGTTGCACCCTAAAAATTTGCCCAACCTTATTCACTTGGTTTATGTTTCAATTGCATTAGCATTTGCATATAGGGCCATGTACATAGGTTACTCATCTGCATAGCATAAGCATAGCAAGTCAGCTAACAGGGGACCAATCATTATTCTCATCTCTAGAGGCCTATCAAGAGGTTATTATCCTGATTCAACCTCATTCAAGTCATCAGAAAAGAATTTGGAAGCTATCAAGTCAATGGATCAAGCAGTTCATCTATCTCCTAACTGAGGGTGTCTGAGGATCAACAAAGAAATGGTGAGTTGTGGGCTGAGCATGGGGAGTATCTAGACATCTTGGAGGACTTATAAAGCCATTTGGAGAAGGAGACGAGTCATTGGTGAAGTCACAAGAATTACAGTTGAAGACAGTCAACTAGGGTTTCATCTGGGTCAACCCTGGGTCAACTCTAGGTCAATTGACTGATTGAAAGGCATTAAGGGCTATTGGAGAGATGTGGGGTTCATCATTTGACATGAAGAATAAGGATATGTTGTTATGCTAATAAGAATTCAAGAGAAATCAAGGAGAAGAGGAGTTTCTAAATTAGGGTTTCTGTGTAAAATCCCCTGGTTTAGGACAAACTTCCAAGCAAGATAAGTCAAAATGCAAGCTTCAAATGGATCCTTGGCCAACATGAAACTTGTAGAGGATCTCAAAACCTTTAATTTGAGTGGTGTAATACATCAAGGAGATTTATATAACTCAAGTTATGGTCCTTGCAAGTTACAGGTCATCTGAGGTATCTGAAATTTTGTCTGTAAAAGTGACTTGACTTCCAAGCTATTTTTACCCCTCAAGGAGATTTCAAATGAATTTATGGTCAACATAAGAGTTGTTCCTAATTGTTTTAGATTTCTAGAATGGTATAGTATGCCTTAATATGATTTGTGGAACTCTACTTATGGTCTTGGCAAGCAAAGGGTATTTTGGTCATTTGGTGATTACAGGTCATTCATAGCATATGCCTAAAACTCATACAAGGAAGCTTCAAATGAAAAACTTCCCAACATCAAAGTTGTTCAAAATGGGATTTTAAGGCTAGAAAAGAAGGTGTGAAAGTTTGGAAAAGCTTGGAGCATGGAATTTTAAAAGTGGTGAAAAATGACTTAAAAAAGGCATATAACTTGAAAAAGTTCAAGTTGGAAAATGGTTTGAGAGATCTACAAAGCCAATATGGGTCATCCAATATACCAAATTGATTCCCAACATCATTTTAAAGACATTGGTTCAGCCACATTTTTGAGTTTAGGTTTAAAAATTGGACTTCCTTTGTAAATTTGTTTCTTACATCATAAGGCAACATGGTAAAGCTTAACACAAGGCAAGGAAAGCTTGGTTTTTTCATACATACACTCCTAATATCTCATGAGAGGAGATTTTCACTCAAGTTTACCCAAGGTGCAAGCATGATATGATATGATTCAAAATGCCATCAAATGATAAATTCATGAAAGTTCCATAAGCTTCTAGATCCCTCTAGGACCAATCTAGAAACTTCTCATTCTGTTAATCCTCTCCTATATAAGGAAATGAAGCTATTTGTGCATGGGTTGGTGATTCTTTGAACTTGTAAACACTACTTTGAATCCTTCAATCCCATTTGCATTTTCTCTTCAAACTCCATTGTAGCTTCATCAATCATCTCAATCTCTGTTATCATCATCATCCTCCATTGTTGTAGAGTAAAAAGCAAGAAGAAGGCTCAAGGATTCTTGGCTGGATTGTTGGTTCCCATTCATCACTCCAACTTGCATGAAGGTGTGAATTGCCATTTTCGAGAGATTTAAGCCCCAATTCTCTTCACAGGAATCATCACCATCACCCAAAGATCAATTAGCACAAGTGGCAAGGGTTGAAACGAGGGATAACCATCATCACCATATCCATTTGGTAAGGATGCAATTTGATTCGAATCACCATGATTAGCCATTGTTAGGGTTAGATCTTAAGTTATTTGCAATAGAGACAATCTAGGGATCATCCATGAGTAGTTTAAGGTCATTTCATGAAGTTTCGAAAGGTGGTATCAATTCTTGCAAGATCAAGGAAGCTTTGGTTATGGAGTTTTAAAGCGTGTATTATAGCTTAGTGTACTCAGGGTGGCATGTAGAACAAGTTAAAATCAAGAATTTCAAGGTTTAATGAAGTTGCAGGGCACGTATTCATGGTGGTACCCGTGTGTTAGTGCTCTCTGTTTGAAGGTTAGAGGTTGTTTCAAGATGAACTATGGCCAGGGATGGGTAGAGGGGAAGAAGGGGATCAATTTTGGTTTTTGGATCGTGTTGTTTCATGGCTTGGGGAAGGAGAACGAATCATTAGAAGTTGGTTGCATGGCATGGACAAAACCTGAACCTAGGGTTTCATTTGGGGAAGAAACACTATGGCCGTTGGATGGGAAAGAAAACGTTGAATTGACTTCAAGATCAAGGGCTGGCATTCAATCTGCATTTTGGAGGGAATTACAAAGCCACGTGAAACGCAGCGTTTCATTAACGCGGCATTGGGCTTGTATTCATATTTGCACCCCTCATTTGATGGGCCCAACGCGTTGAACTGGGTTCTGATTGCTTGTTACACCCCCTCCCTTTATTTCTTTCTATTTTCTTTTTCAATTTCTTTTTATTTTCATTCATTTTTGAAAATTCATAACAAATTAGAAATTGCATATTTTTAATTCATTCTTTTTTTAACATTTTCTTTAAAGTGTCAAGAAAATTATAAAAATATAAAAATTGCATTTTATTTTTGTTTGATATTTTTCCCATATTTTCCAAATAAATGCATATTTTAAGTGTTTCATTTCATACATGATTTTGATAATTTTTGTTCTATTAGTGGCTTTAATATTTTTCACTCTTTATTTTTAGGTTGATTAATAGACATTGTTAGCTTGTATATGCAATTTAGTTCATATTTTTAGAGATTAATTTTAGATGATTGGTTTAGGCTTGAATAACTTGAACAAAATTAGGGTTTTAAATCAACTTAGGTGAGATAGTTTAATTCTTTTAGGAAATTTTCATTTGATTTTTGGGGTATGGACTATAGGGGTTATGGGTATAGGATATTTCCCCTTAGAAATCACTAGGATTCCCCTACTGCTATTGATATATTACTGCTATATTTGATTGATTGGTGTGGTGTGCCCTCTGGGGATTATTGATTTGTTTGTGTGGGTATTGGGATTGTCTGGGATTGGGGAAGCTGAAGACTTGAGGAGATGAAGACCATTGGAGATCCAGAGCCTAAAGACCAACTTCCAGAGATTGGAGAGGGGATTCCTGCTAGCAGTTGTTGAGGAGATTAGGGTTTAGGAGCTAGGCAGAGCCCTAGATTAGAAAGCTTGTTTCTCAAACATGGAATGCCTTGTCTGCATCCATCCTTTCTCTATGATTCAAAGTCTCTTTCAAATATCCACCTCCTTCCTTTGGAAGGATCAGTGAATGTATTTGAAAGATAGAACTTTTGAGAGAAACTTTCTGTTTAATGTTAATAGTTGATGAACCACCCTTGGTAGGTAATTAACTGTCTAACATTCATTCATTTCATCTGGTTGACTGATGTTCATCCTGGAGCCTGAGACTTGAAGAAAAGCCATTGTAGACTGAGGACTGGTGATCAAGATCTTGCTGAAGACTGTGGAGATGGAGATTGATGCTTGCTGAAGCTTGTAGCTGTTTGGAGATGACTTGAAGATGGATATTGACGCAGAGCTGCTGTGGCTGTTTTTGCTGTATTTCATTTCTGATGTATTGATTGGTTTTCCTGACTGTATTGTTTGCTGTTTACCCTGTTGGGTTGAAGGTGAAGCCTGTTCACTTTTGCCTATTGTTTTCTAGGTTCGAGGTTGAGTGGGACTCCCTTGCCTCGCTTGTACTGTTGCACCCATGCATTTTACCGCTTTATTATATCTGTATTGTTTCTGTTCCTGCCTATCCCTTAGGATCTCTGTTTCTCTCTGCGCAAGAGAGGAGCATGATAGACTCTAGGTCTTAACCCATGCATGATAACATTAGGTTAGTTTGTTTCCCTTCGCAACCGTAGGTTAGAGTTATGTCTCTTCTTTCTCAAAACAAACAGAAAAACATCATAAAGATTTCAAATACAACAAAAGACACTTCTTTTGTAAAAGAATATGAACTCATCAAGACGTCATTTTTGTCCGCCGGGACTGTTAATCAGAAAAACCTTTTTCAGAAGGAATAAAATCAACCAAGACAGACTTGTGTCGTACGTGGCCCGAACTACGTTTGCTATGATCTTTCATGCTGTATGAAAGTACGTAGGCATAGGATGCGATATCCTAGCGAGCAACCTTCCCCTCCTTTCCTGTAGGTAGGCGAACTACGTTGACTCTGATTTCTCGTTCCAGGCGAGAATACGTAGGCATAAAGTGCGATACTTTGCCGAGTCATTTTTATTTTCATTTTATTTTATTTTTAACCCTTGACCTATAGTTTAGATAGAATAACAATCCATACCCGAAAACAAGCGTGGATCCCGTCGAGTACGACGGACGTGAGGGGTGCTAATACCTTCCCCTTGCGTAACCGACTCCCGAACCCAGGTTTTGGTTGCGATGACCATACCTTTCCCGTCTTTGCGGTAGGTTTACTCTGAGCGTTTCCTTTCCCTCCTGTGGGATAAATAACGCACGGTGGCGACTCTTCTGTTCAGCCGGCGCCGATTTTCGCAGTAGCGACACGATCTTTCAGGTTAGTGATAGCTTTGTTCAGCATGTCTTCAGTGGCATATTTGCGAGCAGTTTCCTCATCAAACCTCTTCTCACTAGCCTTCACTTGAGCCTTCAATTTGGAGATATGTTGTTTCAGTTTGTCCTCCCTCTCCTTGTTGTTGGCTATAGTGGCATTCCACTGCTGATTGAACTTGGATATTCTTCGGTATGCTTCATTCAGATTCTGCTTCTTAGTGGCCAATACATCGTTGACAGATTTGAAGTCCAGACCCAGACGCTCACGATCAGCTATCTGCTTAGTTAAGTCCGTGCCTAACCTATTCACCAACTCTGCCTGCTTCTTGAAGGAGTGGACGACTTCATTTCTCTCGCTTCTAATCTGTGCCAACTCTTTCTCCAACTCTTCATTTGCCTTCTTCAGCTCTTCTCTCTCAGCTAACACCTAATTATACTGCTGAATAGACACGGTAGTAGGCTTTTCAACCACTGGAAGGCACTCCTGCTTAGCAGGTGGAAATGGCATCCCTATAGTCTCTGCTCTGGTCCTGATCCAGGTCACATACGGAGCGTAAGCCTGACTATTGCTTTTACCCAACAATGATTTCCCTCGTCTACTGATATCATTCCAGGCCTGCTGAAGCTTAGATAACATATCCCCCTCTAGAAGAACGGTGAGGTACAGAGATTCCTGCACCTCTTCATCCTTTGGCGGAACTCTCAAAGCATATGCAAACTGTCTGACAAGTAGAGATGGATTATAGTTGATACAGCCCTTTCTTCCAATCAAAGGCACATTCGGAAACCCACTACAGCTGAATATGACTTCAGTACCCAACATATCTCTATCAAACCAAACAGCACTCTCTGCTGATAAACCCATCAATCGCTCAGACCACTCAGCTGTGGCTGCAGATGAAGCAAAGAGACCCTTCTTGGGTAGGTGACTATCAAACCATCTGTAGAGTAAGGGCACACAACATGATACATTCTTACCCCTTCTATTTTCTTTCTTGTAATGGACGGAATGATACACATCGCCAATCAAGGTAGGAACTAGATTCCCTGATGCAAAGATATGAAAGGCATCCAAGTCTACAAAATCAGGCATGTTAGGAAACAAAATGATGCCATATATGCAGAGAGCAAGAATGGCGTTGAATACAATCCAACAACCGTCTTTGGCACATTGTTGGGCTTTCCTAACTAGGAACTGCAGAGAAAATCCAGGAACCCCATTCCAACTGGACAAGATCAACTCAGAGGCATCCAGATGAAGAGAAAGAGCTAAATTAGCCAGATTAGGATTAGCATCCATATGAACAAATGGCATCTGACTCCTGATAGGCACACCCAACAACTCAGCATACTCCTCTAATGTAGGTGCAAGAATGAATTCTGGGAAAGTGAAGCATTTCAAAGGAGGATCATAGAACTGCAGCAAGGCATACAACCCATTCAACTCATACACAGAAGGTTTACGGACCAAACTGAGCAGCTTCCCATAAGATTTTCTGAATTCCCCTCTCACAGTATCATCTGCTAAAGCAATCAAACTGGACAGTAAAGCAACATTAGGGCAGGGAGCTTGTAGGCCACATTCTTCTTTAGAGATCCCATAATAGCACAACAGAAGGCAAGAAAACCGGAACCGGGGGATAATATGCACCTGCAACACAGACACACGTTAATGATATGCAAATGAGTATGCAAAATGCAAAATGCAAACATGCAACAGGGGATCAAGATGGTGCTGCTGAGGAGATCAAAGCTCTGATTCAACACAATCACAACACTGCTCTGATAGCACAACCCTGAAGAGGACCAATAAATATACATTGTCAAGAACAACCACATCTCTGATGATAAGAACCTCTGAACCCAACAACACTGATTCACTGTCAAGAAAACCAGGTAGTCTGAAGGTTAAGGTTTCCTGCAATAACCCGACCCCGCTCACTAGTATGAACCTAAATCATAGACAAGGTATGGCATCCTATGCATTTCCCAGCGTCACAGACTTTCAAGAGCGATGATACGATATCTAGAATGTGTGGCATCATCATCTCTTGAAGTGGCCTCACTCTGCTGAGTCACAAATGATCGGTCCCCAGAGTCGACAATCCTCCAAACCAACAACCCCTCAGGCCCAAAGGGCCGGAAAAGAAGTCAATCGGGAGAACCTCGTCTGAGCGTGGATTTCATGAGACACTAGTGCCTGCAAAGCAAGCATGTGCCAATTAATTTCCACAACTAATGCTAAGCACACTCAAGCCTGAGTCTGGCTTCTCACTCATCAGAGTCCCTTCCCACAACAGCACAATAATAATAATATCATACTGAAAATAAAATGCGAAAAGTAAAGTGCGATAAATAAAACCCAACAGATAAACACACAAGCGCTAGGATTGACTCGCATAGGGAACCAGAGTCCCCAGCAGAGTCGCCAGATGTCGCTACTACAAAAAACGAGGCCGGCAATACAGAAGAGTTGCCACCTTTTGTTATTTATCCCTCAGAACGGGAAAGAAAACGATCGGAAAAACCTGACGAAAAGGTATAAGACAAGGTCATCGCAACCATTGTCTGGATTTGGGAGTCGGTTACGCAGGGGGAAGGTATTAGCACCCCTCACGTCCATCGTACTCGATGGGATCCATGCTTGTTGTGTATATCTGACGGGTTTGTTAAATCTATCTACGCTAAAGGTCTGGTCTGAAAAGAAAAGAAAATGACTCGGCAAAGCGTCGCACTTTATGCCTACGTATTCCCGTATGGAACGAGAAATCAGAGTCAACGTAGTTCGCCTAACTACGGGGGAAGGTTGCTCGCCGAGATATCGCATCTTGTGCCTACGTACTTTCACACAGCGTGAAAGATCAGAGCAAACATAGTTTGGGACAACGAGAGACACAAGTTTGTCTTTTTTTTATCCGAGTAAGGTTAATAGACGGTTCCAGCAGTTTGGTGTATGCAGCTCGCTCGACGGAGACTTAGGCGTTTACCGTTTGCGGTAGAACCGGGAGTTAACAGAACTCTCCTTTCTGAAAAGGGTTTCCAAGGGATTAAAGGTCCAAGAGGACAAAAAGAGTTTGATCTTTGTTTTCTGTTTTTTAGAGAAGTGTCTTTTATGGATGTTTGCAACTGATATCGCACTAGAGACTATGACCTGAGAGTGAATGCGTCGCATGTCACCTAAAGGGTGCCATACTAAGCATCCAGACTGTTGAAAAGAAACTCTCCAACAACCCTTTCTCAGGTAGCTTAAGGCTCGTAATGTACGACGTCAATTTACCTTTATTACTGTATTTTGATTTTGTTTGCAGATGAGAAAAGAAAAGACGCACTAAAGGGGAACTGATCCAATCCTAAAGTTGTCATGCAAAGTTGAACCTATGGTTGAGGTTAGGAGGGAACTACCTAATGTTATCATGCATGGTTAGAACCCTAAAGTCTGTTATAACTTCTCTTGAACAAGAGAAGTCAGAGTTCCTAGGGGAACATAGCAAAGGAAAACAACAACAGAAAGAGATAATTGTACGGAAACAACTGTAAATAAAATGCATGCAATGCAACAGACAAGCAGAAGGAGCCAAGCTTAACTTCTAGAGAAAGCAAGCCCAAAGGCAACACACAACACACAGGCAAGGGAGACAGACTCAACCTTAAGCCAGCAAGCAAAGCCAGATAATAACAGTCAAGCAGAGGGAGACAGACTCAACCTCTAAATGCAGACAAACAAAAGGAGCTAATCTCAACCTTTAGGATGCTCTTAATCCTAGATCACTATATGAGAAACCTAGTCTAATGCAACACACAGTCAATCAGTCACACAAGCAAAGCAGAGTAGTCAGAGAAACAGCAGACAAACTGCAGACAAACAGCTCAACAGCAACGCAGATAACAGCAAACAATCAAACAATCTGCAAACAAACAACTTCAAGCCACCTCAAGAAAAGTCCTCATCTTCATGCTTCAAAAAGCTCCAACACAGGGGAAGAGAATAAACATCAAGAATATGGGATGATGATGGGAAGCAGGAAGGAAACCAAAGGAATCCAACCTGACACTCAACCAGACATCAGAGAAAGGCATCCTCAAAGGTTCTACCTCTTATGAAATGCCACACATCCTTCCAAAGGAAATATGAGGCTTTCACATAGGGACCTTGAATCATAGGATGAGAATGGAAAGCAATTAAAGCAATCCATGTTTATTTGAAGAAAGAGAAAGCAAACTAGGCTCTTCCTAAACCCTAATTGAACAAGCTCAAAGAAAGCTTCTAAAGGGAGGTCTAAACACCAAATCAAACATCACCATCAAGCAAACAGAAGCCTATACATGTCTAAAACACCATCAAAGAAGATTAGCAAACCTATTATGAGCTAAAGGCCACCATTGAAGTCAATCTAAAACAAGTGTTATGTTGAAAATAACTTAAAACTAGCCTAAGTATTAAATCTATGAAATATACTAAAACTACTTCTAAAATCCTAGGAAATTTTCTAAGGGAACCTAAACATTTTAAGGACCTATAGTAGGAAGGTCAAGGATCAAATCAAAAGGGAAGGTCACCTAAAAAAACTTAAATCACAAGTTACCAAATTAAAACCCAAAAATGGAAGGTCTAATGATCCTAATCCAAAATAGAACTTAATTTTGTCTAAAAAATCTAGATTAAATCATAGGGGATCATGCATCTCTAATCTACCAGCTAGCAAAAAATCAGCCCCAAACTCAAAACCAATTGCAAGAACAAAAATCAGCAAAATCATGTATCAAATATGCAAAATTAAAGAAATTAATAAAATGGAGAAAATCAAATTAAATTGAAAATCAGACAAACATCAAATGTAAGAGCACAGAAAAATCACAAATAAAATGAAGAGCATGGACATATTTTTCTTTTATTTTTCTGATGAATATTGAAATTAAAATGAATTTTAGAATGAAAATGCAATTAAAATAAAAGGAAAATCAAATAAACAAAATAAAAGGCTAGAATAAAAGAGGAGCGTTGGATAAGGTGACTGGTCAAGCTGATCGAAGGCTCTAGTGGCGCCACCTCATTAATGAAACGACCGTGTTTTGGTTCAGTCAGAGGCAAATTCAAATTAAAACGTGGTCGTTGGATGTGCATACAAAGTCCAGGTTTCAAACAAATCCAAGGGTGGAAACTTCATCTTCTTCGTTTGAATGGGAAATGGGAGGGAGAGTTACAGAGGTGGATCAGATGGTGGTCCGGTAATGCGCCACCGTCTTCTCCGGCGAACATCAAGTTGCAGGTCACCAAACTCTAATAAAATTTACATCAATCCACTCCAAATTCCACGTTGATCTCAAATATGACCTTCAAATCTCCTAATTCCTCAATGATTTTAAAACACGATGAAGATCATAAAATATGCATAGTTCTGTAACCTCACCAATCCTCAATCTAAAACCATAGATCTCTTCCTTATGTTACATAGATCATCCTCCACTAATTAGATCATGCTGAATCCTCAAGATCAGATCAAACCAACTCCAAACAGAAATTATACATCAACCTAATTTGTCTCTAATTCTTCAAATAATGATCCAAAATCCATATAACCAACCTCCTAAAGCCTAACCGCATGCTAACATATCCTAGATCATGATGAAACTTCAGCAATTTTGAAAACTACATACTTGTGTTAGAGCTTGAAATTGAGGTATCTAGAACACGATTCTCAGCTTCAAATTGTACAGATCTACTCAATGCTTGATGTTGAAGGTGTTTGTAACTTCAATTTGCTTTGAATTGGTCTGAAATTGAAATCACGATTTTCACTTCTCCTCTTGAAACTCCAACTTCAAACTCTGGTTCTAGCACGAAATGATCTCCAAACTCGAGCAAAACCTTCTTCTGAACTTAAATAGAAAGGATTTGTGGGCTTTTGAGGTCCAATTGAGGCCCAAATTAGAATATCTCAATTTCAATTTCCTTTGAAAAATTCAAATATGGAGTGCACAAATTCTCCCTCAAAACTTCCCTTGGAAGCTTCAATTCAATTCCCTGTGGTCTTTGGAAAGTGTATAGAGTGATTAGAGAGCTTGAACTTATCATATGAACAAATTTGGATGTGTTGCTTATTTGTGAAGTTACAAGTCAAACCACCATGAATTAGACCTCAAATGAAAAATCCAATAATGCCAAAGTTCTCAAAATGGTTTTTCTGATTAAAATGAGTACCCACTTGCCTTGTTTGAGCACAAAATGAATTAAATTTGCATTTTTCAATTAAATGCCTTTAAATTCTCCCTTTTGCCAAATTTCTCAAACCAAGTCTCACCCTAGGCCAAATCAATTCATCATGAGGACGTGGTTGACCAAAAAACATCATTTTGAGAAAGTTTTGTGTTGAACAAAATTTCATTTGAAGCTTGCAAGATGGAGAAAATGACCTATAATGCCAAATGACCTATAATCTCACTTTCCCAAAATACCCCTAACTTGTAAACCTCATAACTTGAGTTCTACAGATCCGATGGAAGACTTCTAGTACAATTTGGAAAGCTAAGATCAAGACCTACAACTTTCATGTTGGCCAATAGTTTAGTAGAAACACCCTTCTAGGTTAAAAGTTCCACGGAAGTTGGTGAACTTTCACAGACAAATTTCACATTCCTCAGATGACCTGTAACTTGTCTGGACCATAACTTGAGCTCTATAAATCCAATGGAGGACTTCTAGTACTAAAATTAAATCTAAGAGAATGATCTACAAGTTTCATGTTGGCCAAAAGTGGAGATGAAACTTGCATCTTGAGATAAGTGGTCTTGAAGTTAGGCACTAAATAGGGGATTTTACCCTGAGAACCCTAATTTAGCAACTCCTCACACTGTGAACTTTTCTTGAATTGATCTTGGAATATTACCTCATACATCTCAACACAACTATCCATGATTACAAAGACTTAAAATTGAGCTTTGATCCTCTTCAATTGCACAGTTGACTTAGGGTTACTCAGATGAAAACCCTAATTGCAACACCCTCAACTATGGCTCTTCACACTTGGCATAATGACATGATTGAGCTCCACCATGACCATCAAGGCACTATATGAGCTCTATCCACACACTTTCTCCTTGATCAAGTCACCACAACCCACTGATGATCTTCAATTGGTCCTCAGATTAGAAGATTAACCACATACAAACAACTGAACCTCTTAAGAACCCAACCCTCTTCCTGATGACTTTGGTGACTTCTCAAGCTTTAATAAGACCTCTAGATAGGCTTCTCTTGATATAAACCACACTTGATCCCCTGCACAAATGAACAATGCTATGATATGCAAATTTTGGATCAATGATATGCCAATGCAATAAAACATAAACCAAGTAAGAAAAGGTTAGGCAAATTTTGGGGTGCAACATTCACCACCTAACTTTATTTATCCCAATTAAGGAATAGGAAAATATCGATAAAATCTTTAAAAACAGAATAATGGTCGATGCAACCATATTTGGGTTCAGGAGTCAATTATGCAAGGGGAAGGTATTAGCACCTCTCACGTCTGTTGTACTTAACGAGAACCTCTTAGTTAGATTTGCGATTGAATGTTAACTCATGTTTATTTTCTTTCTTCAAGTGGTAAGAAGATTAAAAAGAGAAAATAAAGGAAACCTCAAAAGAGGAAAAGGGATGTTATTTATTAGTGTGTTCGCCAAGGATTGGTACCCTCGTGCCTACGTATCCTCACGATGCAATGAGAAAATTAGAGCTCCGTAGTTTGGAGGACTACGGTTTGGTGGTTTGTATTTTTAATGAACAAGTGTTTAGATCGTATTTTAACGGCTAAAAATTGGCTTGTCTACTCTCGGGGGAGGCTTAAGTTTTAGTTTGTATATGGGTTAGAAGGGACTAAACAATTTTCTTTTGCAAAAAAGGTGTTTGATCGCACAGGGGCAAGTAATTAGGTTTGAAAAGGTTTCAATCACACGAGGACGAGAAAAAATAGGTTGGACTTGCTTAGATCGCACGAGGGCAAGAAAAAAAATAAGTTTGATGTGTTAATTTTGATTTTAGGGTTTTGAAACGAGATTGTTTTGTATTTGAACTGAAAAAAAGATTATGAGCAGAGGTGAATATCTCGAACTATTAAGCCAAGCGCCCTGTGTCTAAAATACTCAGAGTGGGGATAGGAAAGCTCCATTTTTACTTTTTCTCCACCGCTTAAGGCTCGTGGCGCGCTTCCTAATCATGTTTTATTGTGTTTTTGGATTTATTAAGAAAATTCCGCTTGACGTTGGATCAAGGGTTTTATTGAGAAAATACCACTTGACGTTGGATCAAGAGTTTTATTGAGAAAATGTCATTTGACATTGGATCAAGGGTTATATTAGAAAAATACCTCTTGATGTTGGATCAAGGGTTTGAGAGGATGGTGAGGTCGATCCTATTCCTAAGAAAAATTATCAAGAAAAACCAAAAGGAAAGCAAGAGATAAAGAAAGTACATAAAAAGGGAGAGGGGTACATCGTAAGTACAAGAGATGTGTTCAAGAAATAAAGGGGTCTCATTGTCAGGTAGTCCAAGAGAAAGTCGTATGTGTGCAAGGTGTCCTAAGCTAAGACAGTTAAATAAAGAATCCAAGTTCAAGTCTCCTTTTCTAGGGTCAAGTACAAGGTCTAAAACTCCATGACGTTAGGGTCATTCAATGGTCCAATTGTCCATGTCAAGTTCGAGTCAAATATTAAGTCCAATTGTCCATTTATGTCTTACAAGTTTTTTAGGTCTTTTCCATTTTATAATGCTTTTTAGTTCATTTTAACAAGATAAAGAATAAAAAGCAAAGAAGAAGAAAATGACATAAACTAAAGTGTGAGAAATAAAATGAGCAATACAAGTGAATTGCGGAAAGTAAATTGCGAGAAAATAAAGTGCAAGAATATAAAAAGTTAGAATTTAGAAGATAGTGGTTATAGGTTAGTTATCGAATGATCAACTAATCGCATCGGAACAACTTAGCATTATATTAAGCAATCGTAAGTGGACTTATGTAAAAGTCAAATCTATCTGAGGTCAGTCAATAAAAATTTATATGCTCAAACATGTTAGAAAAATAACACAAAGTTATTCTCCTAAAACATTTAACACAATAAAAAAACTCAAGAAGAAACTAAAATCAAAAGATAAAGGAAAAAAAAACAATTAATCAACTAAAAGAAAATAAATTTAAGGTGAAGGTAAAATATAATAAAATAAAATTAAGAATTTAGAAGCAAAAGGAAATGTGAAAATAAATTGAAAAGAACTTAAACGGAAAATCATTTGAAAATAAAATACAAGTAAAAATTAAGAGAAACAAGGAGAGGGGGTGTGGACGTGGACACAGTGATGCAAATAGCAAGTGGCCTGGGCTTGGGCAAGAAAAAGCCCTAGCAACAAGGAACCAGCTCAACAAGGGTGCATGGGTGCATTCAGCAGATGCAATAGGCCTAGAAGTCCAACGCAAATGGGAAGGACTAAATACAAAGGACTCAGAAGCACCGAACTCAGCCTCATATGTCACAACGCTATCTTCTTCTTCTCTTTGTTCAAAATACTCGCCGGCCATTACAAATCTCTGTCGCGCCAGAGCTTAACTTCACCACCAACAAACTCGCCTCTCCGTGCTTTATAAGAATCCACCGATAGTTTCTCCTAAACTCCAATCACAGTGCAAATCGAAATCAAGTTTGAAACGAAAGTTGAACCATGACACGTGAAAGGCAACGGAAAGAGAGAAAAAGTGATGTGAGTTGAGGTAATTACTTTGAATTGGAACTCCTCCAGGTATGCACTCGAATTTTTATTGCTTCATAAATACTCTTCTCTCCTTCTCTATTCTTTCTGTTTCTGCTTGTTGTTGTGCGTATGAACTCGTGTGGTCACATTTTTCTCTTCTAAATCTGCGTTGTTGTTCTTGGATGAACTTGTGTTGAATTTGTTCGTTGCATTGTTGAATTGCTTGTTGAAGTTGTGTTGTTCTTGTTGAATTTGCATGATTGAGTTTGGATGCGTTATGCTCAGTGTTGCAGTGGAGAGGATTTGCAGAAAATATATATTGTGCAGAGCTTGGTTGAGGGTGAAGGTATAACAGTGAAATAAATTGGGGTTAAAAGGTGGAAAATGTGAAGAGTGTTTGCAAATATGCGTATGAAAAACCCCTGAAATTTGTGAATTCAATCCAATTTATACTGAATTTTGAGGGTAGTTTAGGCACTACAATTTGGAGTTTGTTGTGAAATTCTTCAGCTACGCTTTGAACCTCATTGCTCTGTATTTGGAAATTGTAATTGTTGCATTTTGAATCCCATTTTTGTATTTGGATTGTGATTTGTATGTTGTAGCTTGTGTAAACCTTGGGCCTGTTACTTGCATGTTATTTGCACCCTTAATATTTTCTTAAACAATGCTTGTAATTTGGTGTGTAGCATAATCTTCATGAATGGTAATGATGGACAAAGAGGAAACAAGTTGAATCCGAGTTGCATACAGTGCTCATCCTTGCTTGTTTTACTCATGAATTTGTTTTTTTAAACTTGAATGGTGATTGCTTGTATGATATATCCGTTTTCCATAATTGAACTTGGATGATGATAACACACTTGCAAAGCTTGATTAGAAGGAAACCATGATGATTGAAACTTGACTTTTTCATGTTGATGCCATACTCGAATTAAATTTAAAAAATCACACTTGAAATCAATTCTTGTCATCTTTGAATTCTTCACTAGAAACCAAAGTTAAAATGGATGAAATTCACTTGATTCCACCTAGAACAAACTTAAAACTTGACCATGAATGGAGGACATCCAAAACTCTTGTCACCTAAGCAATAATGAACCCAAAATCAGCATTTGAAGCTTCTTTGTAAAATAGATCCATCGTGAACCAAAGTTAACTTGTCTTAAAAAAGAATGATCATGTGAACCTCATTGGACTTGAATGACACCATGGTGTAACACTCCAAAATTTGTCCTTTCGTTAACTGTAACTAACTTATGCTTCGTTCATTTGCATCCTCATTAATCATATAATGGAATTGGATCTTGAGACATGGGATCAAGTTGTTTTAAGGCTCAAGACATCCTTTTATTCCAAGTTTTTAAGCAGCGAGCATCAGAGGCTTCAACATTTATTTTGCTCAGCGATCGGACACCAGATTATATTTTGTAGCCAGGTATTTTGAGTGCAGGAGTCAATTCACAGTTTATTTCAGGAATTATACATGTGCAATATCAAATGACTAGTTTCAGAGGACAAACTATGCTCAAAACAGGTGGCAACAGGCGATTCTCCGAGTTTCCTCTTTCACACGCCAAAAAATTCAAATTTTGAAGGTGTTAATCGATTAACCATTTGTTAGGTAAATTTAGTTAATCGGTTAACCAATACAATATTTGTCCAAATGCTTCATTATCCAGCGTTGTAGCATGTGGTACCCATTCCAATCACTTGATTTCATTTTCAACTAGTAGAAGGATCTAGAAGTGGTTCAAATTTGATTCGTCATTCAAAATTAATTTCACTTCCCTCCAAAATTTAAACATTTTCATTCCTAATTCCACTCTTAATTTCTATTCCTAATGCTAACACACACTCTAAACCATATTTAATTCCACACTTAAACCATATTTAAATAAATTTGCTCCAAACCTATAAAATATTCACTCATTTTTTGATTTTTCTACACATCTCACTCCAATTCTTTCAACTTTTCTCTCATTCCAAAACCCTCACAAAAGCTCCATTACCAAAAGTTTCACAAATTGTACATTGTAATTTGTGAATTCTTGAGCTAAACCTCCATTGCATCATCATTCTTAGTTCAATTCTGAATTTGTAACTCATTTGGATCTTGATTAAGTTTTTGGAATCACTTCTTAAAGAGTTTTGCTTATTTGTGGATTATTGCTTAGATCTTCAAGTTTTCTTGTTAAAGCTTCATAAATCTCTGGTTTTCTTACTTGGATATATTAATTTCAGTTTAACAACACTCACCAAAGAAAATCTCAGTTTTGTAGGTTGGTAATTCCTAGATCTAGCTTTGGTTTGGCTTAACTTTGCATTTCACAATGTAGATCTATTGTTTTTTAGTGATATTTGATCCATTGATTGTTTTGATTATTGATTTTGGTGTTTGTTGGATCCAATTGATGTTTGATTGCTGTGATTTAGTATAATTTTTCGTGCACAATTGATTGCTTAAGCATGTGTATGAATGAATAATTGATTAACTGCTGAGAAGTGCTTTTAATTGCTGAATTTTTGCTTATGTTACAGTGTTAATCGGTTAGCACCCGGGGTTAACCAATTAACATTGCTTTGCTGGGTGTTTTTTGCTACTTTTCACAGTGTTACTCAGTTAACATCATGAGGTTAACTAATTAACACCGTTGCAGAATGTGTTTTTCTTGCATTTTCAAGCTTGTTTGGATTCCTTTCCATCCTTAACCTCATGGATTGATATGATGCATATTTATGGAATGCTTTTTATCTATTTCACCATACTTGATAGCATGCTTGTGATTCTTCAACACACAACTTATGGTTTTCAATGACGTATATCTATGATTTTTATGTTGCAATCTTGGTGTGATGGTCATGTTGCATAATGGTTTGTACACCGGTGGTTATTGGTTCTTGATGTTTATCTTGCTGGATTTGTGTCACATGCTTATGTTTGTTTTTGATTCTGCAAACGCGTGATTGTTCGAAACGATTAAATGATATTGAATATGTATGATGTTCTTGATACATGTTCATATTTGATAAATGTTTAGTTGTGCTATCTTATTGAGCTTGTTTGTGTTTAATTGTTAATACATGTTCATATTTGATCCTCACCATGTCATATGCATTTGTTGAAGTGTTGATGCATACATGCTGCCTGAACTTTTACACCTGTTGTCCTGATTTTGGCATGTAGTTAATTGCACCTATTCTGCCTGCTGCATTTTACACCTGTTATATGCTAAAAACATGAGTTGTTAAATGTTGTTTTGTTTATTTTATGGGTTTTTACTTTTGTTCTAAAGCTGAAGCGCTTTTGTAGTTGTTGTTTTTGTTTTATTCTCTTTATTTCGGTTTGCTCTTTGATCGCGACTTTCTAAGTCTAACCGAACTAACTGCAAGTGCATAGTCTATCGCGTAGTAATAAAAGATATCGGTCCCACAAGGACTCGTAATCAAACTGGTGTTCTCGGGTGTTACTATGTTTAGATAGGTTGGATAGGGTTTAAGGGAAAGGATGCAAAATTAAAGGCTAAATTAAAGAAAGGCTAAAAGGTTTTTTAGAATATTAATACGGGAAATCGGTATGCAATGCCTTAGTTCTTCGAGGATTCGACAAGTCACCGGAGTGGTTTAATAATTTCAAAATTGTTTTTAGAAGAAATTAACGGTTTAAAGACTTTTGTCTCACGTTGGTTGTTGACGCTGGTCGCAACTCTAAGGCGGAATGTATGCTTTCGCTATCCCATTCGGGGTTAAAATTGTTTTTTGAAAACCATTGAGTTCTAATTTCTTTTAAAGCGCTTTCGCTGTATTTAAAATAAATGCCTAGTTTTTACTATCTGGTTCTAGCCTCAGCTTTCGCATGTCGGTTCGTACCTTAATGAATCTCCCACTGTCGTGGCGAGATTACTATAAACAAATTCTCGCTGTCGCGACGAAGTTTAGTTTAATAAATTTAGATTAAAAACTACGACCAGAAACAAGTTTGAAAAAGTGGAAAAACACCGGATGTTATCGAATCTTGTCCCACTAATTTATTACATACCAATCGATACGGTTTAGCTAGACATGGATTTTAAAGTAGACATAATTGAATGAAAACAGTAGAATACGTAAACATACATTATAATGGCAAATGGAAACTTAATTAATAATAAAGAACTTGTAAATAATTCAGCTTCGGCACTTGAGTAATCCCCCACAATGTCGGCAGGATTATTACTTCGGTGACGATTAACGTACGGAAAATTAAAGCAAACAGTACAACTGAAATTTTAAAGGAAAATAAAGAAAAGGAAAGCAGGAACAATGTTTGTATTTGGTTTCGGAAATAAAATTGGCAGCACTTTGTGGTCTTCAATGCGGCTCCCTGATTCCATTCCTGAACCTCTCCTTTTATAGTGGATGTTTCTTACGTGAAATACCTTAGAAAGTGGAGTTGAGGGTGAGAGAATCCAGGGAGTCGTGGTTATATTTTCTGGGCTTCTGTTGACACGTTCTCAAAAGTGAACGTTATTCTGTTTTTGCAAGTGTGACGACCGTGAGGGAGATGAGACGTTCGCGATGAGCATGACGGTCGTGACACATGTGACGGTCGTGAGGGACCTGTGACGACCGTCATATCAGCAAAAACTCATTTCTGCTATTTTTTCGTCCTTTTTCTTCTGTTTTGTGTCTTCTAACATTTGCTTTCTTTGTCTTGCTCTATTTGAGTGTGAACTTCATATACCTGCAAAAACACTTGACAAACAATGGGGAGAAGTCCGAAATCTCCAAACATTAGTAGCATAAAATCATGGCATTTAATATATACGTTTTCGCATTATCAAACTCCCCTAAACTTGAATCTTTGCTTGTCCTTAAGCAAAAAGCATAAGAGCTGAGACGATGCAGTCACACAACACGCTCCTTTGCGTTTTCAAAGTAGCTACAGAGGCGCTGAGTCGGGAAGTCTGAGAGGATTTAAAACAACACGCATACAACAGTGACACTAAGCGGTATGCTCTCGAAGGCCTCCTTCTTATACGATCTGGTTCCAATCATGCTGTTGTAGCTTGGCGTAAAGTTCATCGTACCAAGTTTTGCCCAGTTACGTTCCAGCGCAATCACATTAATCCCTTTACCTCTTTGCACGCACGTAGTGTAATAACCTGTTAGTGATTTCGGTCTTTCTTTGTATGGGGTTTGGTGCACGAGTGCGGTACCCTTTTATATGTCCTCTTTGTATGTTGTGGGGGATCGAACTGTAATTCGCCCTACCGAGTCCATAACCAGAGACCTATGGACCAACTGACAGAGGACTTCTTTTCTTTATGAGCTTATTTTTGTTATTCTGAGATATCAGAGGTAGATAATCACTACATGGCTGCGGAGCAATTCTTTTCTTTATGATCTTACTGATCACTTATTTGCATCGGCATTCCACGTGGTATATGCTTAAGACGGTGTTGACTGCTTGTATAACTACTAGGGGCTTCGCTTGGTGCTCGAACCTGAGGCTTTGGTACAGTAGGTAGTGAAACTGACTCGCATAAACCGGAGGTCTAAGGTGTCAAAGCGGTATGGGTATCGTTAGCAATCGTTCTCGAGGTTCCTTGACTCGGCCTTAATCTTGGCGCATCGGGTATTGCATCGGTTTGGGAAAAAAATTGTATAGCTTGAGTAAAACGAATAAAGCGGGGGAAGTTCGCATAACGGAAAAGAATATAAAAATGCGCTTTATTGTACTGAATTGAAATGAATGGATTAAAATAGTTGAAATGGAAATATAGTACATGACAGAAGTAAATGGAAATAAAGTGCCGCTCCCACACCATCTCAAGCAGTGTCTTCACTGATTTGAAATGAATGTGGATGGGAAATACAACTGAAGTAAAGTACAAAAATGAAAAAGAACAATAGAATAGCGACGGGGAGCACTACTCTTTGCCTCTGCCTCTTCCTCGAGTTCGTCCTCCTCGTGTCGCGAGGTTCAGAGTGCCGGTGTGATGTATATACTCGTAGAGATCTTTGACGCAGAGAGTGAGGGCAGTCATTTCATCGACTATGTTAGCTTGGCCTTCCTGTAGCTGCCGCATCATGGTCATCATTTGGTCATTATGCTCTTTTTTCCAGAGCTCAAGCTGTGTCGCAGCCTGATTTTGTAGCCAGAGGGTGCGGAGGATTTCTTCATTTGTTGCCTCGGTCTCAGGTCGGCGGCGACGGCGAGAGGAAGGACCTTCAGGAGGTGGCGGATGTGGGCCATCAGCCTGAGCAGCTCTGTCCAATTCTTCTTGTACTTCATCAACGGGCACTTGGGCTTTTTCTTGAGTTGTTGTTGCATTAGCTTCTGGTGCCTCTGTGTCAAAGATCCAGTTGGCTCTGTTTTGAGGATGGGCACGGTAAGATGATGATACGGATAGTGCGGTTGCGAACCACCAGATGATATTTTCCGTCGGCTCTGACCTTGATGAGGTGGGAGGAACGACAGTAGTCAATGTCGAGAAAGACCGGAGGCAGGAACGGGAGGTCCTGGAGGCGGTTACCAAGGTCGAAGGACACGACAATGGAAGTAATGATACCTCCGAAATAGAAGGGCTTGGAACCTCTGTAACAACCCAATTTTTATTAATTAATTATTTATATTAATTAAATGATTTGTGGGAATTGTTTAATTGATGGATGATTAATTAAATGAAATTGATAGATGTTTGAGAAGAGAAATATGATGGAAAGAATAGAAGAGAAAGACTTATAAAGGAAAAGTGGAAATAAAAGAGAAGGATAGAAACATAAGAGAAAGGAAGAGAAAGAAGGAGAAAAAGGAGAAAAGAGAAGGAGAAGAAGGAAAAGTTGGAAAAGCTCAAGAACAACTCTCAAGCATCGATTTAACCAAGGTAAGGGTGTGAAATATCATCATCTATTCAATGTATGTGATTATGTATGGGTGGGTTTGGATTTGTTGGAGTTTCTACTTATTTTCCATTTTAGGGCAGAAGTGGATTTAATCGGTAGAACCGAGTTTTTAACGGTTAAAAATGAGAATAAGTGGTAAAGTCTAGTCGAGGGATGTTATACTAAGGCTGTGGAACTGGGTTGGAATTGAATCGGTTGATTTTGGGAGGATTGGATGATTTTGGACTGTTAGGGATTTCTGAGTTCGCAGGTTCGCCAGACGAGCAGGAGCGAAGCTTCGCCAGGCGAATCCCAGCGAGTGGGTAGCAAACCAAGTCAGTAGCCAAAGTTAGTCTTCGCTGGCGTGTTCGCTAGGCGAAGGAGTGTGGTGAAGGTTCGCCAGGCGAACACACTAATAAATAACATCCCTTTTCCTCTTTTGAGGTTTCCTTTATATATATATACACACACACACTTATGAATAATGAATACCATATTCCACGTTTTCTCACCACGTTTCATTATAATCCTCAAAATACATCACAACATGTATAAACAAATATGGATAATCAATCAAGCACATTTCATCATGCACACATCCATAATTCACAATTCAACAAACCATACACTTGCATAATTCATATAACAATGATATCTATGCCATGTGACTCAACACAACTCAATGCAATTCAATGCCGTGTGGTACCAACACTTGTTATCATTTTTTCGGTTTTTACACTTAAATCGGGTCCACCCTTCTAGACCGATAACAACAAAAGCTCGTTCCCTAAGCTTTCAAATCCACCCTTCTAGGTTTGGGACAAGTCACTAGTCTCCACGAAACTAGCAAACGTTGTCTCTTGACTAAATGATGCATATGCAATCAACCACCAAATGCACTTAAGACCGTTCCCGCATCTTAATCCCATACATTCAAATAATTCATCACTCAAGAATTATAATAATGATTGCACACACAACATATTCATATAATCAAAGTATTCATACTTTATATCAATCACACTTATCAAGCAATGCACACATATTCATCAATATGTTCTCATGCATTATTCACATAAAGTCGCATACAACACATATGCATTCCCAATATCACGCCCAACAGCAACAACCTCATCACAATTCATCATGCATTCTTATTCAATTTAAACAATGCATTATACACACACACACACACACACACAGACACACACACACACAAATATATATATATATATATATATATATATATATATATATATATATATATATATATATATATATATATATATATATATATATATATATATATATATATATATATATATATATATATATATATATATATATATATATATATATATATATATTTGTGTGTGTGTGTGTGTGTGTGTGTGTGTGTGTGTGTGTGTGTGTGTGTGTGTGTGTATAATGCATTGTTTAAATTGAATAAGAATGCATGATGAATTGTGATGAGGTTGTTGCCGTTGGGCGTGATATTGGGAATGCATATGTGTTGTATGCGACTTTATGTGAATAATGCATGAGAACATATTGATGAATATGTGTGCATTGCTTGATAAGTGTGATGATATAAAGTATGAATACTTTGATTATATGAATATGTTGTGTGTGCAATCATTATTATAATTCTTGAGTGATGAATTATTTGAATGTATGGGATTAAGATGCGGGAACGGTCTTAAGTGCATTTGGTGGTTGATTGCATATGCATCATTTAGTCAAGAGACAACGTTTGCTAGTTTCGTGGAGACTAGTGACTTGTCCCAAACCTAGAAGGGTGGATTTGAAAGCTTAGGGAACGAGCTTTTGTTGTTATCGGTCTAGAAGGGTGGACCCGGTTTAAGTGTAAAAACCGAAAAATGATAACAAGTGTTGGTACCACATGGCATTGAATTGCATTGAGTTGTGTTGAGTCACATGGCATAGATATCATTGTTATATGAATTATGCAAGTGTATGGTTTGTTGAATTATGAATTATGGATGTGTGCATGATGAAATGTGCTTGATTGATTATCCATATTTGTTTATACATGTTGTGATGTATTTGAGGATTATAATGAAATGTGGTGAGAAAACGTGGAATATGGTATTCATTATTCATAGGTGTGTGTGTGTGTATATATAAAGGAAACCTCAAAAGAGGAAAAGGGATGTTATTTATTAGTGTGTTCGCCAAGGATTGGTACCCTCGTGCCTACGTATCCTCACGATGCAATGAGGAAATTAGAGCTCCGTAGTTTGGAGGACTACGGTTTGGTGGTTTGTATTTTTAATGAACAAGTGTTTAGATCGTATTTTAACGGCTAAAAATTGGTTTGTCTACTCTCGGGGAGGCTTAAGTTTTAGTTTGTATATGGGTTAGAAGGGACTAAACAATTTTCTTTTGCAAAAAAGGTGTTTGATCGCACAGGGGCAAGTAATTAGGTTTGAAAAGGTTTCAATCACACGAGGACGAGAAAAAATAGGTTGGACTTGCTTAGATCGCACGAGGGCAAGAAAAAAAATAAGTTTGATGTGTTAATTTTGATTTTAGGGTTTTGAAACGAGATTGTTTTGTATTTGAACTGAAAAAAAGATTATGAGCAGAGGTGAATATCTCGAACTATTAAGCCAAGCGCCCTGTGTCTAAAATACTCAGAGTGGGGATAGGAAAGCTCCATTTTTACTTTTTCTCCACCGCTTAAGGCTCGTGGCGCGCTTCCTAATCATGTTTTATTGTGTTTTTGGATTTATTAAGAAAATTCCGCTTGACGTTGGATCAAGGGTTTTATTGAGAAAATACCACTTGACGTTGGATCAAGAGTTTTATTGAGAAAATGTCATTTGACATTGGATCAAGGGTTATATTAGAAAAATACCGCTTGATGTTGGATCAAGGGTTTGAGAGGATGGTGAGGTCGATCCTATTCCTAAGAAAAATTAGCAAGAAAAACCAAAAGGAAAGCAAGAGATAAAGAAAGTACATAAAAAGGGAGAGGGGTACATCGTAAGTACAAGAGATGTGTTCAAGAAATAAAGGGGTCTCATTGTCAGGTAGTCCAAGAGAAAGTCGTATGTGTGCAAGGTGTCCTAAGCTAAGACAGTTAAATAAAGAATCCAAGTCCAAGTCTCCTTTTCTAGGGTCAAGTACAAGGTCCAAAACTCCATGACGTTAGGGTCATTCAATGGTCCAATTGTCCATGTCAAGTTCGAGTCAAATATTAAGTCCAATTGTCCATTTATGTCTTACAAGTTTTTTAGGTCTTTTCCATTTTATAATGCTTTTTAGTTCATTTTAACAAGATAAAGAATAAAAAGCAAAGAAGAAGAAAATGACATAAACTAAAGTGTGAGAAATAAAATGAGCAATACAAGTGAATTGCGGAAAGTAAATTGCGAGAAAATAAAGTGCAAGAATATAAAAAGTTAGAATTTAGAAGATAGTGGTTATAGGTTAGTTATCGAATGATCAACTAATCGCATCAGAACAACTTAGCATTATATTAAGCAATCGTAAGTGGACTTATGTAAAAGTCAAATCTATCTGAGGTCAGTCAATAAAAATTTATATGCTCAAACATGTTAGAAAAATAACACAAAGTTATTCTCCTAAAACATTTAACACAATAAAAAAAACTCAAGAAGAAACTAAAATCAAAAGATAAAGGAAAAAAAACAATTAATCAACTAAAAGAAAATAAATTTAAGGTGAAGGTAAAATATAATAAAATAAAATTAAGAATTTAGAAGCAAAAGGAAATGTGAAAATAAATTGAAAAGAACTTAAACGGAAAATCATTTGAAAATAAAATACAAGTAAAAATTAAGAGAAACAAGGAGAGGGGGTGTGGACGTGGACACAGTGATGCAAATAGCAAGTGGCCTGGGCTTGGGCAAGAAAAAGCCCTAGCAACAAGGAACCAGCTCAACAAGGGTGCATGGGTGCATTCAGCAGATGCAATAGGCCTAGAAGTCCAACGCAAATGGGAAGGACTAAATACAAAGGACTCAGAAGCACCGAACTCAGCCTCATATGTCACAACGCTATCTTCTTCTTCTCTTTGTTCAAAATACTCGCCGGCCATTACAAATCTCTGCCGTGCCAGAGCTCATCGCAGGCGACGACAGAGCTTAACTTCACCACCAACAAACTCGCCTCTCCGTGCTTTATAAGAATCCACCGATAGTTTCTCCTAAACTCCAATCACAGTGCAAATCGAAATCAAGTTTGAAACGAAAGTTGAACCATGACACGTGAAAGGCAACGGAAAGAGAGAAAAAGTGATGTGAGTTGAGGTAATTACTTTGAATTGGAACTCCTCCAGGTATGCACTCGAATTTTTATTGCTTCATAAATACTCTTCTCTCCTTCTCTATTCTTTCTGTTTCTGCTTGTTGTTGTGCGTATGAACTCGTGTGGTCACATTTTTCTCTTCTAAATCTGCGTTGTTGTTCTTGGATGAACTTGTGTTGAATTTGTTCGTTGCATTGTTGAATTGCTTGTTGAAGTTGTGTTGTTCTTGTTGAATTTGCATGATTGAGTTTGGATGCGTTATGCTCAGTGTTGCAGTGGAGAGGATTTGCAGAAAATATATATTGTGCAGAGCTTGGTTGAGGGTGAAGGTATAACAGTGAAATAAATTGGGGTTAAAAGGTGGAAAATGTGAAGAGTGTTTGCAAATATGCGTATGAAAAATCCCTGAAATTTGTGAATTCAATCCAATTTATACTGAATTTTGAGGGTAGTTTAGGCACTACAATTTGGAGTTTGTTGTGAAATTCTTCAGCTACGTTTTGAACCTCATTGCTCTGTATTTGGAAATTGTAATTGTTGCATTTTGAATCCCATTTTTGTATTTGGATTGTGATTTGTATGTTGTAGCTTGTGTAAACCTTGGGCCTGTTACTTGCATGTTATTTGCACCCTTAATATTTGCTTGAACAATGCTTGTAATTTGGTGTGTAGCATAATCTTCATGAATGGTAATGATGGACAAAGAGGAAACAAGTTGAATCCGAGTTGCATACAGTGCTCATCCTTGCTTGTTTTACTCATGAATTTGTTTTTTTAAACTTGAATGGTGATTGCCTGTATGATATATCCGTTTTCCATAATTGAACTTGGATGATGATAACACACTTTCAAAGCTTGATTAGAAGGAAACCATGATGATTGAAACTTGACTTTTTCATGTTGATGCCATACTCGAATTAAATTTAAAAAATCACACTTGAAATCAATTCTTGTCATCTTTGAATTCTTCACTAGAAACCAAAGTTAAAATGGATGAAATTCACTTGATTCCACCTAGAACAAACTTAAAACTTGACCATGAATGGAGGACATCCAAAACTCTTGTCACCTAAGCAATAATGAACCCAAAATCAGCATTTGAAGCTTCTTTGTAAAATAGATCCATCGTGAACCAAAGTTAACTTGTCTTAAAAAAGAATGATCATGTGAACCTCATTGGACTTGAATGACACCATGGTGTAACACTCCAAAATTTGTCCTTTCGTTAACTGTAACTAACTTATGCTTCGTTCATTTGCATCCTCATTAATCATATAATGGCATTGTATCTTGAGACATGGGATCAAGTTGTTTTAAGGCTCAAGACATCCTTTTATTCCAAGTTTTTAAGCAGCAAGTATCAGAGGCTTCAACATTTATTTTGCTCAGCGATCGGACACCAGATTATATTTTGTAGCCAGGTATTTTGAGTGCAGGAGTCAATTCACAGTTTATTTCAGGAATTATACATGTGCAATATCAAATGACTAGTTTCAGAGGACAAACTATGCTCAAAACAGGTGGCAACAGGCGATTCTCCGAGTTTCCCTCTTTCACACGCCAAAAAATTCAAATTTTGAAGGTGTTAATCGATTAACCATTTGTTAGGTAAATTTAGTTAATCGGTTAACCAATACAATATTTGTCCAAATGCTTCATTTCCAGCGTTGTAGCATGTGGTACCCATTCCAATCACTTGATTTCATTTTCAACTAGTAGAAGGATCTAGAAGTGGTTCAAATTTGATTCGTCATTCAAAATTAATTTCACTTCCCTCCAAAATTTAAACATTTTCATTCCTAATTCCACTCTTAATTTTTATTCCTAATGCTAACACACACTCTAAACCATATTTAATTCCACACTTAAACCATATTTAAATAAATTTGCTCCAAACCTATAAAATATTCATTCATTTTCTGATTTTTTTACACATCTCACTCCAATTCTCTCAACTTTTCTCTCATTCCAAAACCCTCACAAAAGCTCCATTACCAAAAGTTTCACAAATTGTACATTGCAATTTGTGATTTCTTGAGCTAAATCTCCATTGCATCATCATTCTTAGTTCAATTCTGAATTTGTAATTCATTTGGATCTTGATCAAGTTTTTGGAATCACTTCTTGAAGAGTTTTTGCTTATTTGTGGATTATTGCTTAGATCTTCAAGTTTTCTTGTTAAAACTTCATAAATCTCTGGTTTTCTTACTTGGATATATCAATTTCAGTTTAACAACACTCACCAAAGCAAATCTCAGCTTTGTAGGTTGGTAATTTCTAGATCTAGCTTTGGTTTGGCTTAACTTTGCATTTCACAATGTAGATCTATTGTTTTTTAGTGATATTTGATCCATTGATTGTTTTGATTATTGATTTTGGTGTTTGTTGGATCCAATTGATGTTTGATTGCTGTGATTTGGTATAATTTTTCGTGCACAATTGATTGCTTAAACATGTGTATGGATGAATAATTGATAAACTACTGAGAAGTGCTTTTAATTGCTGAATTTTTGCTTATGTTATAGTGTTAATCGGTTAATACCCGGGGGTTAACCAATTAACATTGCTTTGCTGGGTGTTTTCTGCTACTTTTCACAGTGTTAATCAGTTAACATCATGAGGTTAACCGATTAACACCGTTGCAGAATGTGTTTTTCTTGCATTTTCAAGCTTGTTTGGATTCCTTTCCATCCTTAAACCTCATGGATTGATATGATGCATATTTATGGAATGCTTTTTAGCTATTTCACCACACTTGATAGCATGCTTGTGATTCTTCAACACACAACTTATGGTTTTCAATGACGCATATCTATGATTTTTATGTTGCAATCTTGGTGTGATGGTCATGTTGCATAATGGTTTGTACACTGGTGGTTGTTGGTTCTTGATGTTTATCTTGCTGGATTTGTGTCACATGCTTATGTTTGTTTCCGATTCTGCAAACGCGTGATTGTTCGAAACGATTAAATAATGTTGAATATGTATGATGTTCTTGATACATGTTCATATTTGATAAATGTTTAGTTGTGCTATCTTATTGAGCTTGTTTGTGTTTAATTGTTAATACATGTTCATATTTGATCCTCACCATGTCATATGCATTTGTTGAAGTGTTGATGCATACATACTGCCTGAACTTTTACACCTGTTGTCCTGATTTTGGCATGTAGTTAATTGCACCTGTTCTGCCTGTTGCATTTTACACCTGTTATATGCTAAAAACATGAGCTGTTAAATGTTGTTTTGTTTATTTTATGGGTTTTTACTTTTGTTCTAAAGTTGAAGCGCTTTTGTAGTTGTTGTTTTTGTTTTATTCTCTTTATTTCGGTTTGCTCTTGCATGATCTCTTAAGACCTACTAGTCCAACTTAAATTTTAATTAAGCTTGGAGTAGGATAGACATTAGGAGTTAATCCTTGCATGATAACATTAGGATATTCCCTTTTTAACCTCAACCTTAGGTCCACTTTTGCATGCTAAAATTAGGATAGAGTTTCCTCACGCATCCCGACCTTATGGCTATTTTGCATGACAACGCTAGGACCGAGATTTCCCCTTAGACCTATCGTGCGTCCTTTTCTTCTAAAAAAAATTAAAATATGTAATAAATATGATGTGCATTGTGCTCCACAAGCCTTAAGCACATGGGAAAAGATGAGCGGATGAATTTCTAACCTCATCTTAGGGTACTTCGTGCATGAGACACTTGGATCATTAGTGCGAAGTATTCAATCTTATGTCATAGACTTTAGTGCGATGCATATTAAAAATAAATTTAATTCACTTCTTTAAAATTCACAAACAAATTGCAAATAATTGTATCCTTCGGGATCGTTTGTAAAATCATTTTCAGAAAGAGCACATTATTTTTCCGTTCTACCGCAAATAGGCATCGACCCTAACTGCTGGAATAAGAACTTAATATCGCTCATAAAATAACACATATCGACTCATACGTCGAAATACGATTGCTCTTACTTCCTCATTCTCATTCAAATGGGGATGTGTAGGCACAAGACGGTGAAGTCTTGACGAGCAACCTTCCCTTTCACACATAGTCTTTCGAATTATGTTGACTCCGATTTTCCCATTGCACGAGGTGTTAGAGCCCACTAACGAGCTAATGTCGACATCTGGCATCTACTTTGAGAAGGAAAAATTTCTATCCCAAATTGGACTCTCTAAAGGATCTTCTTTTGCCAAGGACACCCAAGGCGAAAGTGACGTGGCAATGGGAAAGGGCAAATTTGAAGCTCCCTAGCTGGAGGGTGCCATCACAACGAAGGCGGCTATAGAGGAGGATTAATAATTTGATATTTCTTGTGATGTTTCCTGGCCCTTGATGGTATTTGTAATATTTCTTAGCCCTTATGGGGCTTTATGTAAACTTTTAAGACAATGACACTCCCTTGGGAGCCTTTTACAATAATTTCCTTTATCTTTACTTTTATGTTTATTCTTCTAGATTATGTTGGCCATATTTTGAGTTTACTTGATAGTACTAACCTCTCCTAAGGTCCAACGTATAATCAATGCTTCTTTCTACTATGGGGCACTATGGATTCCAATGGAATTTAACATTTGGTCTCCTCTAAGGGCGACATAGATCCCTATTAAAGAACCAATATTTTGATCGCCTCTTAGGGAAGTAAGGATCTCTCTTAGGGATCAAAAGTTTTAATTGCCTCTTAGGGAAGGAAGGATCCTTCTTAAGGATCCAACATTTTGATCGAGTCTTAGGGAGATAAGGATCCCTCTTAAGGATCCACTATTTTTATCACCTCTTAGGGTGGAAAGGATCCCTCTTGAGGATCTATCATTTTGATTGCCTCGTACGGTGACAAGGATCTCTCTTAATGATTCATCATTTTGATCGCTTCTAAGGGAGGCAAGGATCCCTTTTAGGGATCCAACATTTTATCGCCTCTTAGGGCGACAAGGATCCATCTTAAGGATCCGAAATTTTGATCACCTCTTAGGGTGGTAAGGATATCCATCTTAAGGACCCATCATTTTGGCCGCCTCTTAGGGTGGCAAGGACCCATCTTAAAGATCTAGCATTTTGATCGCCTCTTAGGGCGGAAATGATCCTTCTCGACGATCCAACATTTTGATTGCCTCTAAGGGAAGCAAGGATCCTTCTTAGGGATCCAACATTTTTATCTCCTCTTAGGGCAGCAAGGATCCATCTATTTGATCGCCTCTAAGGACGATTTTCTCTAGAACTTTTAGGTTTCCTGCAAAAGGGAATAAATAGCAAATGTAGTTTCTTCAAGATAATAAACTGAGAAGCCCTATTAAAACTTTCAACCCATACAAGGTACAGAGGGAAAAGAGTGCATCCTGGGAAATAACATGTCCTTACAAACAGCAGAGATATAATAATTTCATATCAAAATTAACATAAAAGTAATTTAAATGAAAATAAGGAAACGAACAATTAATAGTAGAGAAGTGGGTGCCATAGGTCATTCCTTCTAGGCTTTTAATATTTTGTCTCCTCGCTAGCTAGAGGGGTATCCTCCTCACCTTTGCAAGCTTCTCCTAGTGGCTTTATTGTTGAGCCCAATTTCCTAGTGTTCGCCCCAAGAGTGCAGAGCCTTTTCAACTTGAGGCTCTCTACATAACATTTTCTGCAGATTTCTCGGTCTCCTTATATAACTCCTACTCGCCCTACAGAGAGAAGGTATTTCATGTATGAATATAAAATGGACAAGGCGACGTTCAACTGATTAAAATTTAGGCTCCCTATAACCATATTGTAACAAGAGGGGCATTAATAACCAAATACATGACCTTGATCTCTTTTTCTTTATCTTGCTTTCTGAAAGTGGTATTTCGTGTGATGTAGCATTTCACTTGCACATACTCCCTAGAGAACCCAACTAGCGAGCCCTTGAAGGGTTTTAGGTCCTCTAGATCGGGGCAGAGTCTTTCAAAAACATCACAATATAGAATATTTATAGAACTTTATTGGTCTACAATAATTCTTTTGATCTCTCATTCATCAACATTATGGAGGTCTTCTATGTAAAAAGTTTGGCGAGTGTACTTTCTACGGGAGGAGCTAATGTCTACACCTCTGGAAAATTCTCTAGTAATATTGTTTAGTGTGTGGCACACGACTTTTTTATTCTTGCCTATGGATATCTCATTTTCTTTGTTGATCCTAGGGTTTCCCTTGTCATCTCGCCCTCGTGAGTTAAACTTGTCAGACACACGAAAAGAATCGTCTTTCACATACTTCTTGAGGTGTCTTTCTTGGATCAATCTCTTGATCTCTTTCTTGAGCTGGTAATAGGTCTTAATGTGGTCTCTTTTGACTCTATGTAACTTACACCATCTACCTGGTTTAGGATCCATTGGATCTTCTTCCGGAGCTGGGGGCATAGGGATATTGTGTAGGTGAAGAACCTTACACCAAATTTGTTCATGGCGAGTGTTCAGAGGCGTGAAGCACTCTGTTGTCTTGCCTACTTTCTTGAATGTAGTTTTTTTCTTAATGGGAGAGGTATCATTACTCTTCGTTAGATGGTGTGAACCTTTGGAGTTAGGAATATGCTCCTTGGTGTCTAACACCTTTTTCTCATTGTTGCTCTCCTAGACTTTTATGTAATATTCCGCCCTGGTAATCAATTTTGCTAGTTAAAGCGCTAACTTTTGGGTGAGAGACTCATCGAGGTGTCCCGCCTTGAGACCATTTTAGAACTCCTTCACAAACATTTCTTAGTTTAGAGGGACAAGTCTTATTGTAGCTTCATTGAACTAGACGAGATAATCCCTCAATGATTTTGAGAGACCGTGTTGTATGTTGAACAAGCTAGTGGTGGACATTTTCTTAGGGCAGATGGCGGCGAACTAGTGTACGATCTTTTTCACAAGTTCTTCATAATATCCAATGGAGGCTCGAGGTAGACCCATATACCATTGCAAGGGTGCATCCTTAAAGGTGTCAGACAACAATTTTCACTTCAGGGAGTGAGGTGTTTCATTGATGGTCATTTGTGTGTTGATGGAGACTACGTGTTCATAAGGATCATTGCGTCAATCAAACTTGTTCAGAGATGGAGGTTTGAATCCTTCTGGGACAAGCGCTTTCTATATCTCGTGTGAGAGTCACTAGGGATCCAACACTTCCATCTACTCTAGGGGGTTAGACTATTGTTGACGCTGTATGATATTGTGGATGTTATCCTCTAGCGTTTAATTCTGATGACGTAGTTTGTGCATCTTCACCAAGGCATTGGCATTACCACTACAACTAGTATCCTCCAACGTAGGGGATGACTCTCTTCTGTTGACCATGGCTAAGGATGGTTAGGTGTAGGAGTGGATGGTAGCAGTGAGTATGGTGATTGTATCGAAGAAGGTGTGGTACAAGTTATTTTTATCGGGGCCCAATGATAGGCGCCAATATACTGGTCAATAATTATTGGTGTGTGTGGTATCCCTACAAGGATAGGGGATACTCGGAGGCCTTAGTAGGTTTATAACAGTTTGGGGAGGTTAAGGTTTGCTCGCGACAGGAAAAACCCTGTATAGCGTTCTACAGTATTTATGGTGGTATGAAAGGCCATGTCACGTGAGATGAGAGGCTCTGTGTATTATGCGATATGTGGTTCAATTAGGATCTGTCTCCTCTCCTGTTAGGGAGAAAAGTATTTATAGAGGCCTTTGGGCCTAAGATTTAGGAAACCCTAAGAGGTGATAACAACTCCCCTTGATTGAAGGAGATTGCTGACTACCTATTCCTTATGAGGTAGTGGTATGACTCAGTCTGCATAACTGGTGGATGGATAATGACATTATGCACATGTCTTATTATGAGGGCAAGCACCTATTCTACATAAATGTAGCGCCCAGATAACATCTAATGGGGTGGCAACCCTTGCGTAACCCTCATTTGGGCCCATGTTGCAATATTGAGGTTTGCTAAGAATGCACCTAAGTAGGCGCCAAACGAATCTCAAAAAACTCCCCCACATGTTGCAAGTACAAGATTCCCTCAAGACTTCTCATGTGTGTTACATTTACTCAATGAGATTGTGGACATTTCCAATTTATTTGCTAAATGCAGGGTGCATGGGGATCTTCATTTGAAATCAAAGTGTTTTAGGATAATAATTTTATGCATTAATGGGTACATGTGCCCTTTAAGTGAGGTAGTTGCTTTGTGAATCAATTTTTTTTATATCTCTAAGTTCTCTGCCAAATATATATGAGCTTTGTTGAATCTCAGTTGGTTTCTTGTGTTTCAAGTTTTTCACATGATTAAGGAAATGGTTGCAATAATAAAATTTTTAAGTTGAGGATTCCAACCTATGTTAGAAATGTTGTATAGTCCAATGAAGTTGCGTGCATAACCATGATTTCAACTATGTCTAAAGTTGTAATGTGTGGTTGCAATTCAAGAAAAAGTGATGAGGAATTCCAAAATCTTGAGCACAATAGACCATCTAAAAATCTAAAAATCAATGTAATTTCTCTCCATATAAGATTGTCATCTGTGACAATTGTTGAATTTTAGTTCGACTATAAATAGCGAAAATATTAGATATATTTTGGTGAATATATGACTTTAATATTTCTTACGGTCTTTTACCCGTTTTACCTCCCATATTTCCAATCTTCCTAATAACAATAACATTATGCATGCATGAGTCTTCAAGAGACGAGTTTCAAAATGATTATTATTCCTACTTTTAATATAAAAATAATAATTATTTTCTTAATTGTGTTTATTAATTGTTATTGTGTAATTACTTCCCATATGTTAATAAGGTAATATAATAAAAGTATTTTCATGTACGTAAAATAAATTTCTTAAAAACCTTAATAATGAATTAATCAATTATTAAGGTAACTCAATTGAACTTTTCTTATACTTTAATCTTTTAAATTTTTGGAAGCATATTAAGGTTGATATTTTCTCTTATATTAATGAAATGCAGTGATTTATTTCTTTGAAAAAAAATAAAACTTTTTCATCTGAATATCGTACTCTTAGCACAAGTTAAAACTGATATGAATGGAGTAATATAATATAATATAATATAGTATCCAATCTGACACAGTCTCATTCATCAGATTGAGTCAAAAGTAGAAGTTCTATTTATGTTTGAGTTGAGATAGAGGTCGACACAAAACTCCAATAAACCGTCTCATCAAAATAGAAAAGAAGCTCAGAAAACCAGATAACGCATCTACAAAGAAACCAGAACATGATAGACTAAGATATTTTATCTCTCTCAGATCACACACACAAACTATAATAAACTACGAAAAGTTACATTATGTTTGAGTTAAAGGTCGACAACACAGAGCTAAAAATATAAAAAAAAAACATTAATTGCATTTACTATAAAGTACAAGCTAAGTACACAGTACACACACGCTATCTTCAACTATACGACCGACATAATTGTGTCCAAAAGATAAATGTTTATTTATTTATACATAAAAAAATTATTATAAAAAGATTTATTTTTAATATATATTATTTATTTTTACTCGTTTATAAAATTGGTTTTTTCTATTTTAAAATAATAAGTTTTGTTCTCCTCTACAAATTATTTGACTCAAAAGTCATTGTGTAATATATTTAAAAATTATTTAATAAATAAATTATTTAAATATAGTTAATTAAATTATAAAAATGTGCAATCTTTGAGGTTTAAACTAAAGTGTTTAAGAAATTTCTTTAATTTTTTAAATGTTGATCATTTCACTTGAATAAATTTATATACTATTTAATTAAAATATATCTGATTTGAAATTCACGAATTTTAAAAAAAGAAACAAAAAATAAATATTAAAAAAATGAGGGAATAAAAACTAAAGACAATTAAAAGAAGAATTTAGTTAGTATACACATGATAAAGTTTTATTAAATGACAATATAAAATTATTTTATATTATCAGCGAATATTAATTAAACTCTTAAAAGAAATAGAAATAAGGAGAGGGTGAAATTTCAAATTAAACTTATATTAAGATATGAATAAAAATTTTTTATAGTAATAAGGTTTAAATATATATTAATAATTAGTCATTAACAATTTGTAATTAAAAAATAAAATGAAATATGAATAAAAAAGTTATTGAATTAAATTAATTAAGTATTGATATATTTATTAATAATATGAATAAAGTATAAAAAATGCTGATTTATAATTTTTTTCAAGAAAATATGTTTAATTTAAAATTAACGCACACCTTATTTATATAATTGTAAATAAGATAATAATTATATATCAAAATTTAATAGTGACAATATTTGAGATAATTTTTTGCAAATATATCACACTTGTGAATGGTAGAGTATAAATTAGGAATGTCTTAATTATACAAAAAGTCTAAACAAATGGCTATTAGTTTAATTCTAGTCAGTGTAATTAAAAAGAGTTATTCTTTAAATTTGTAATTTTAAAACACTATTTATTTAAGTGTTTTAAGTGTTAAAGAACCTTTGTGGTTATCGTACAATTCTTATACTTCTGATTGATCACTGAGTATAGTTGTTATCTTTTCTGCTAAATTATTTGTTTAAAGTAGAGGAAGTCTCTTGCTAGTGAGCTTAAGTAGTGAAGTCTCTTGCTAGTAAGCTTCAGCAGTGAAGTCTCTTGCCTATGTGCTTGAGCAATGAATTATCTTTCTAGTGTGATTGAGCAAAAGTCTCTTGCTGGATTACTTGAGCGGAAGTCTCTTTCTGGTTTAATTGAGCAATTGAAGTCTCTTTCTGGTTTGATTGAGCAAAGTTGTAATTAGTTTTGATTATAGTGAAAAGCTCGTGTTGAGGCAAGGGGCCTGGACTACTCTCATTTTAGGAGAGGAACTAGGATAAACTATGTGTGTTGATTTGTTTACTGCTTCTGAACATTATTCTTTTTGCTGATATCATTATTTCTGATTAAACTTTGAACTCGTTCAGAATTTAAACTTGATTTTCATTAGTGTAAAAAGAAATTACATACACAATTCAACCCCACCCCCTTTCTTGAGTATTTTTATCACCTTTAGTTGGTATCAGAACACAGTCTGTGCTAACCACTTTACAATGGTACAATAAATAATCCTGAAAAAAATACTTGTTCTATCATGCCTGGTGTATCTGGAATGGCTGGTGGTATTCCGTATGACTATAATACAACTAAGAATTTTCATTACTCGGCTAAACCACCTACACTCAGTGGTGATTCCACTCAGTTTGAATGGTGGAAAAATAAAATGTATACTTATATCATTAGCCTTGATGATGAGTTTTGGGATATCCTTGAAGACGACATTGACATGGTTTTCGAAGGTGTTGGAATGGTTAAAGATAGAAAAACTCGCACAGCAGCTCAAAAGAAAGTTTACAGAAAACATCATAGAGTCAGAGGTATTCTGATAGTGGCTCTACCTCATTCTGAATACATAAAAATCATTGATAAGTCAATTGTTAAGACTGTATTTGAATTTTTATGTTCTACTCATGAAGGGAACCAACAAATTATAAAGGCTAAGATCAACCTTCTTGTACAACATTATGATTTTTTCATAATGAAGTATGATGAAGACATTGAAACCATGTTTTTTAGGTTTCAAGTTCTTGTATCAGGCCTTCAGGTTCGGAGCAAAAGTTATATTACATCTCACTATGTAAAGAAGATTTTGATAAGTCTTCCTGCTAGATATAGACCTAAGGTCACAACTATTCAGGAGCCTAAAGACTTGAATACGTTAAGCCTTAAAAGTATGAAAAGCAATCTTTAGAACCATGAAATGGAACTGAATGGAGATGATCGTGTGATAAAATAATAGCTTTGAAGTCGATAGCTGAAAGATCTAGTGGTAAAGCTGCTAGATCCTCAAAAGTCTGGAAATCAAAAGAAGCTTATGATGAAGAAGTTTCAGATGGTGACTCGGATGATGAGGAAGTGGCCTTTATCATCAGAAGGTTTCAAAAACTGACAAAAAGGAAAAAAAGATTCTCTTGTATAAGCAGTGGCTTCAGAGGATCTAATTCTAAAGGCAAAGTGATAATCCGAAGAATTGCTACAATTGCAAGAAACCTAGTCATTTCAAAGCTGGTTGTTCTGATCTAGAGAAAGAAAGACTAAATAAAGGAAGCTTCCAAAAGGACAACTTCAGAAGTAAATTCAAGAAGAGTCACATGGAAATGCGGGATGAACTTGATAACGAATACGGTTCAGATAAAGATGAGGGAGAAGAAAATCTAGCACTGATGGCTCTCACATAACTGATACATAACATGAATTAAACTCTGATTCAGAGTTTGGCGAAGAAGACAAGGCATTTCTAATTTATCTCATTCTAATCTAATCTCTTTCATTCAAGAACTCATGATTCGTTGCTAAGATAAATCAAGACATATGAAAACATTTAAAAACCAATATGATCTTCTGAAAGAAGAACTAAAAACTTCTCAAAATAAAATTCTTTGGAAAAATATCACATTGCTCAAGTAAATAAAATATATGATAAAACCTAGAGTGAGAATGAGATGGCTCTTCAAGATATTATCATTACCTAAGACTTCAAAGCCAAAGGTACTGGAAATCAGAACCTATCGTTCAAAAATCAAAGGTTCTAAAGAATCCAGAACCCAAAAATCTAAAGTCAAAGGTTTTAAAGATATCAGAACCCAAGACTTATGGATCAAAGGTTCTGAAGGGTTCAAAAGCCAAATTCAAAACAGCCCTAGACAAAGCTTTTACAAGCAAAAAGTCTGGAATGTGTCTAGACCTTTTTATGAGCAAAGGCTCACAATAAAAGGAAGCCTGTCAAAATTAACAAAAGAGGACCCATAAGATTATGAGTACCTAAATTTGATATTGTGTTTGCTACAGATATGCCTAAAAGAAGAAACCATGCAACAATCATGGTACCTAGACAGTGGCTGCTCACGTCATATGACGGGAGAAAAGCTTATGTTCCAAACCCTGACTCTGAAAGAGGAAGGAAGTATGGGGTTTGGAGGAGGACAAAACGGAAGACCATAAGTATGAGCATTATCAGTAACTTCTTAATTTCTGTCAATAATGTTTGGTTATTAAATGAACTCAAATATAACCTTTTGAGCATAAGTCAATTTTGCGACAGTGATTATGAAGTTTTTTTTAAGAACTTTTCTTCTGTTATCAATGAGTCTGACAAATCCATTATATTCAAAGGTAAGGGGAATGGAAATGTTTATAAAAATAATTTTTTTGAATTGAATGTTCAAAAGGTTGTTTTCCTTATGTCAGCGGTTGATGAGAAATGAGTCTGGTACTGAAGGTTAAGTCATACTAACTAGAGATTGATCTCCAAACTTAGTATGCTATAATTTGTTAAAGGGCTGTCAGATCTCGACTATCACTTAGATGCTCTTTGTGGAACATGTCAAGTAGGAAAGATTGACAAAATCTCTTTTAAATCCAAAAACATTGTCTCAACCTCTAAACCATTAGAATTACTTCACGTTGATTTATTTGGTCATGTTGGGACAATTTTAATTAATGGGAAGAAGAATGGATTGGTCATTGTTGATGATTATAGTAGGTGGACTTGGGCTAAATTCCTTAGATCCAAAGATGAATGATATGAGTTATTCAACATCTTCTGCACACAATATCAGTTTGAAAAGGAATGAAAAAAATCTAAAAGTCAGAAGTGATCATAGTGGTGAGTTTGAAAACGAGCCTTTTGAGATTTTTTGTGATAAGTGTGGAATTATACATGAGTTCTCTTATCCTAGAACTCCACAAAAAAATGGGGATGTAGAAAGAAAACAATAAACCATTTCAAGAAATGGATAGAACCATGATCCATGAGAATTATTTTCCTAAATTACTTGTGGATAGAACCTGTTAATACTTCTTGTCATGTTCAGAACATGATCTACATCAGACCAATTATGAACAAAAAATCATATGAATTTTTTAAAGGGAGAAACCCAAGCATATCTTATTTTCATCAGTTGGATTGTACATGTTACATTCTAAACAATAGAGTCTATCTAAAGAAATTTGATGTTAAGACTCAAAAGGGTATCTTTTTAGGATACTTTGATTTCTCTAAAGCATACAAGGTGTATAACTTTACAACCAATATGGTTGAAGAGTCTATACATGTCTAATTTGATGATAAAGGGCCTGACTATGATATGTCAGAGCCAGTTGAAAGTTTTGCAGATATTTAGGTTCTAAAGATCATCCAGAGGCTGGACCTTCAGAAGTTAGGATCTCAAAAGCTGATGGGTTAGAAGCTAGTGAACTAGAAGTTGTTCCAATTACTGAAGCTCACCCAGAAGTTGCAAATTCTGAATAAGCTCAATATGGTTCATAAGTTACAGCTTATCCAAGAAGTCCTTCAAATATAAAGATTCTCATCCAGAAGAGCTAATAATTGGAAATAGAGATGATCTCTTAAGAACAATATTAGCATGCATAGATAAAAAAAAATGTTAGAATTTATTTCCTTGATTGAGCCAGCTTTTGTTGATAAAGCTTTATCTGATTATGGATGGATTGTAGCTATGCAAGAAGAGCTGAACCAGTTCCAGAGGAATGATGTTTGGGATTTGGTTCCTATACCAAGTCAGAAAAACATTCTTGGAATAAAATTGTTGTTCAGAAACAAACTGAAAAGAAGTGGTAAGAAATAAGGCTAGACTGGTAGCTTAAGGTTAAAATCAATAAGAAGGTATAGATTTATCTAAAACTTTGCACCTGTTGCAAGGTTAGAGGCAATCAAACTTCTCCTCTCTTATGCTATTAACCATGATATTGTTTTTATATCATATGGATGTTAAGAGTGCCTTCTTAAATGATGTCATTTCTAAAAAGGTGTATGTCAAGCAACCCATTGGGTTTGAGGACTCAATCCATCCAAATTTTGTATTTAAACTCAAGAAATCACTTTATGGACTCAAACAAGCTCCTAGAGCTTGGTATGAGAGATTGAGTAATTTCTTGTTAGAAAATGGTTTTCAAAAGGGGCAAGTTGACACTACACTGTTCAGAAAGACTCTAAATAAGGAAATCTTAATTGTCCAAGTTTATGTGGATGACATAATTTTTTGTTCTACTAATGCCTCTATGTGCAAATAATTTCTTAAGTCTATGCAGGTTGTATTCAAGATGAGCATGATGGGGGAATTGAAATTCTTCCTAGGAATCCAAATCAATCAAAGTAAAAGTGGAACTTATGTTCATCAGTCCAATTACACAAAGAAGTTTATAAAGAAGTTTAATCTTGAAGACTGCATGACTATGATAAGTCTCATGCATCCAACTTGTAGTCCGAACAAGGAAGAAAGTATCTCCAAGGTGGATTAAAATATGTATAGAGGTATGATCAGTTCCTTGCTTTACCTCACAGCTTCTAAGCCTGATATACTGTTCAACGTCTGCCCGCGTGCAAGATTTCAATCAGATCCTAGAGAAACTCACTTAATTATTGTTAAGAGAATCTTTAGGTATCTGAAAGGAACAACTAATCTCAGACTTCTTTATAAAAAAATCCCTAGATTATAAGTTGGTTGGATTATGTGATACTGGTTATGTCGGGGATAAAATTGAGAGAAAATCCACTAGTGGAAACTGTTAATTCATAGGTGAAAATCTAATATCTTTGGCTAGTAAGAGACATGCAAATATTGCTCTATCTACAGTAGAAGAAGAATACATATTTGCTTCTAAATGTTGTACGCAACTACTCTAGATGAAATATCAGCTAGAGGATTATTAGATTTGTCAAAGCAGTATCCCTATCTTTTATGATAATATTGCTGCTATTTGTCTAACAAAAAATCCAGTTCAACACTTTAGAACCAAGCATATTGAGATTAAACATCACTTCATTAGAGATTATGTTCAGAAGGGTATTATAGATATTCAATTCATTGATACTGATCATCAAAGATCTGGCATATTTACAACACCCTTGGTTATTGAGAGATTTGATTTTATAAAAAAGAATTTGAACACAGTCTTTAGTGAAGAATAATGTTTGTTTCTGATTAGAGTATTAAAGTCTGACGTTTCTTAGAAGTAGCTTCAATTAGAGTATGGGAAATTGCCTCTGATGAAAAGTGGCTTATGAAAAATATTAGACTCTGAGACTCTGGAAGTGGATTATTTGCTTTAAATAGCATTTAAGTGGAAAATACTTTGTCTTCTTCTGGCACTTATCCCACTTAATAATTTCATGTCCCTGATAATTGTCTTGTTCGCGTAGTGACTGAAGAGGTAAAGTCCTTTGGGTAATGATTGTTGTACCCCAAAATTTGCCCAACCTTTTCTTTACTTGGTTTATGTTTCATTTCATTGTTCTAGCATATTGCATTGCATAACATTTTGCATTTTTAAAGGGGATCAAGAGATGTGTGTGCAACAAGAGGAATGTGCCAAGGGCTCTAAGCCTAATCAAGAGGTTCTATTCAAGTCAACAGGGGGGTTATCATCATCAGAGACAAGTCAAAGCCCTTTGGATAGGCAGATAAGCGTATGTTGTTCACCTCCTGTCTTGAAGGCCATTTGAAGACCATCTGAGGATCACAAGCCCATGGTTATGAAGAGAGATGGTCATTTAAGCTCATTGGAGGCTTTGAGGGTCATTGTAGAGTTCATTCAAGTGTTTATGCCAAGTGTGAAGAGCTATAATTGAAGATGGTGCAATTAGGGTTTTCATTTGGTCAACCTTGAGTCAACTGTGAAATTGAAGGAGATTAAGACTCAATTACAAGTCTTTACGGTCATGGAATGTTGTGTTAGGATGCATGGAATATCATTTCAAGATCAATTCGTCAAGAATCAAGAGTGTGAGGAGTGACTGAATTAGGGTTCTTAGTGTAAAATCCCATGTTCAATCCCTAACTTCAAGACCACCTATCTCAAGATACAAGTCTCATCCCCACTTTTTACCAACATAGAACGTGTAGATCATGCTCTTAGCTTTCTTTTGAGTACTAGAAGTACTTGATTGGATTTATAGAACTCAAGTTATGATGCAGACAAGTTACAGGTCATCAGATGAATGTGATTTTGGTCAACAAAAGTCAACCAACTTCCAAGACATTTTGACCTAGAAGGATGTTTCTCATCAACTTCTGATAAACATGAAAGTTGTTCCTCATGATCTTAGATTTCCAAATAGTACTAGAAGTCCTTCATCTGATTTGTAGAACTCAAGTTATGAGGCTTGCAAGGCAGGGGTATTTTGGGAAAGCAGGATTACAGGTCATTTTCATTATAGGTCATTTTCACCACTTTGCACACTTCAAATGGGAATTTTTCCAACATCAAACTTTCTCCAAATGGGGTCATTTGCTCAACCAAACATCAAGGCATCAAAGTTTTGGCTTGGATGGAAGAATCCCTAATTGAATTTTCATGAAAAAGGCTTAAAGGGGAAAAATCAAATTAATTCATTTGAAAACATTTTGTACCAACCTTATGCATATTTTGAGTGCAAATGATATTCTAAACACAATGTCATCTTTGGATTTGAGATTTGAGTGTATTTTGGTGGTCATTTTCATGGTTTCTTCAAGATTAAGTTACACATCAAAGACATGCCATAAGACCAAACCAAGGAGTAATTTTCAGCCCTTTGATCCACCAACTTCGTATGCAAGCCAAGAAGCCATTTTTACAGCTAATCAAAGTGAAATTCATGCACTATTCAAATGACCATGGAGTGAAAAAGTGAAAATCAAATTGGGCCAAAGTGAACAGAATTGGGCCTTCTCTTGATCTGAATCCAACATATTTAAGCTTAGCTTCATTCACATGCCTTCAGAACTGAATTGGTGAGACTTAGAGAGAGAACAAATTGAGAAAAAGAGAGGAAAAAGTGAAAATTGATTTCCAAGTTTTACTGAGTTTCCATCAAAACAAAACATCCCAAAACACTCCTTGAGACTCATAGAACGATTCTGGCAGTTTATTGCAAGCTTTGATAGCACATTGAGCTCTGAGGAAGCTTATTTTCTAGGTTTTTTTCTTTCAAGTTATCTCTCTGTTCAAGTTGTTTTAACACGCCATTTTCATGTCATTTTAATCTTTGAACATCATAGTTGGATTCTGGATTGGTTTGATAGCTGTTTGCAAACTTTTTCATTTGAGCACGTTTTCTATTTTTCTTCGTTTTGTTTTATTTAAGAGCTTTTTTGAAAACCAACCATGTATTCATGACCCTCTTGAAGAGTAGATGAGTTTTCACTATTTATTTGTTGATTTTGGTTGAGTTTTGGTGGTTCTGGGTTTTTTGGCCATGAAGGATTGATGAAGGGCACGCTGGAGAAGACGACCGGAATAGTGGTTCCGACGTCTGGTTCTCCCTCCCTTTTTTAAAACCCAGCCAAGCCACGTGTCTCATTGCTAGTCTCATGATCTGTTTACTTTTCAGTCCAACGTCTCAGATTAAGACGCACCATACACACACTTTGACTCACCACATGGAATCCAGGTTAAATATTCATTAAATGATTTGGCACGTTGTGATCCGTGTGATTGGAATACCATTTGATCCAACGCATGTGAGCGCGTTCCACCATATGCCTTGGTTGACCACAACCCACTGAATCCACACATTTTATTTTCTTTTTGTTTTTCTGATGGCTGGGTTGCTGTTGGCACCCCCCCTCTTTTGGGCTCTTTGCATTTCCAACGCTTCTGGGTTGCTTCTTGCACCCCGAGCCCACCATTTGTTTATTTATTTTCTTTTTCTCTTAGTTTTTATTTTAGTTCTGTTTAGATTTAATTTATTTTAAAATACTTCCAAAGATCATAAAATCCCAAAGAAATATGTTTTAGAATCTTTGAGATATCCTCTTATTTTTATAAATTTTCATTTTATTTATGATTTATTTTTCAATTAAAAATAGGATTTAACTTTGGAAGTGTTTTATGTAATTTAAATCTTGACATGTTTTGTTCTTTATTTTATTTCTTTCATTTCATTTTGATCCAATGAATCAAATTTAATCCTCATATCAATGATGAGTTGAATAATTTTTTAGGACCATTTTTCCCTTGATTGGTTGACTTTTGATGCCTTTCATTTGACCCTAAGCAATCCTTCTTCACAATGGAGCACCCTTGTGAATCAATTTCTATGGTGATGTTGTGAAGTGATTTTGATTGCAATCTTTTGGCCTCTGGTTGCCAACACATTTATAAGCTTCTTGCATTTTATTGATAATTTTTGAATCATTTTCCTATTTTTAGAGTAATTTGCAAGTCAAGTTACCCTAAAGGAAGGTTCATACATACATCTTGACATGGTTTGACTTGGATATGACATTTTTGGATTCTTTGAGCTTTCAATGCCTATTGATTCATGTTGTTAACATGTTAAGGATGGTGCTTGCTCATTTTTAGGTCATAACATTTGGTTTTACTTGTTCATTTGCTTGGTAACTTTTGAGTTGCCAATTAGGGTTTCATTGTGAAACAAGCTTGCTTTCCTTTGGGAATTTGCTTGCATTTCCTTGTGGTTTACTTTCTTTTTTTTTTAAGACCTTTTATTTCATTCCCCTTGCTGTCCAAGTACTTTGGAACACCATTTAGGTTTGTCTAAGTTCCCTCCTTTGGAGGTATTTGAAACATGGATTGAATGGTGAACCATGAGGACACTTTTGTTGCATCTTTTGCACAAATCATGATGATGTCTTGGGTGAATGATGTTTGGGGAATGCCTTGTTGTTTTCTACTCTTTGTTCTAGCCCCTCTTTGAGTTAGGGTTCTTTTATTTTCTCTTTTCATGTTGTTTTGCTTTGTGGCATTGTGGTTGATGTTGTTTGGTTTAGGCCATTTCATCCCATTTGTGATGCTCTTGTGTGTTTTCTATTGGTGCATTTCTTTTCTTTTCATCTCTTACACTTATCATATGATTGCTTAAGGTTGAGATGAACTTGTGGTGGTCTTTACCCCACACAATTTCCTCCCTCATTTGCATTCCATGTTTGTATCCTTACATGTTTGTGTTGTTTAATGTTGTTTCTTTGTCTCCTTTCCCTTAGGACCTCTAATCTCTCAAGGGAGATTATGTTAGACATTAGGATTATAACCATGTATGATAACATTAGGTAGCATTTCCTTTATCTCAATCTTAGGATCACCATTGCATGACAACTTTAGGTTTGGATTTAGTCCCCCTTTTAGTGTCCTTTCTCTTCTCATCTCAAAGCAATCATAAAACACTTAATAAAGATAATGGATGTTGTGCCATGAGCCTTATACTTGGGAAATGGTAATTGAGGGGCCAACTCTCAATTTCCTAGAGTGTTTAGTATACTTCCTTAGGGCGATATGCGACACATTCGATCCTAGGTTCTAGACTTTGGTACAACATGTATTATGAACACTCCAACTCAAAACATTTCTTCTCTAAAAATACAAAAACACTTCAAACCTTTTTTTTCATCCTTCGGGATCTTAATAAGGAAAATCCTTTTCAGATAAAAAGAGTGTCGTTAACTTTTAGTTCAACCGCAAACGGTAGCGCCTAAGTCTCCAATGGTCGAGCCGCATACACCAACTGCTAGAACTACTTGTTAACCCTACTCGGGCCTAAAATAGTTGAACAAACCTGTGTTCTCTTGTTAGTCGAACTACGTTGACTCAGACTTCTCATTTCAGATGAGATACATAGGCACAAAGCGTCGTTGCTTTGCCGAGTCACTTTCTTTTTTTCTTTTTGTCTTCAAGCCTGTAGTTAGATAGTTTCAATCACCCTTTTAGATAGACAACAAGCGTGGATCCCATCGAGTACGACAGACGTGAGGGGTGCTAACACCTTCCCCTCGCGTAACCGACTCCCGAACCCGAGATTTGGTTGCGATGACCGATTTTATCCCTCTTTTCGTTAGGTTTTCTTTGAGCGTTTCCTTTCCCTCTCTTGGATAAATAACGCACGGTGGCAACTTTTCTGTCATTGCCGGCCTCGATTTTCGCAGTAGTGACAGCTGGCGACTCTGCTGGGGACAGTAATATCCCCTATGCAAGTCAACCCTAGCGCTTATTTGTTAATTTTTGGGTGTGTACATATGTGCTTTATCTTTATTTGGTTTTCGCATTTATTTTCCGCATCATATATCATTATTTTTGTGCTGTGGGAGGGAAGTTCCAATGAGTGATAAGCCAGACCCAGGCTTGAGTGTGAACCTAGATTTAGTAGTGGAGATTAGTGGGGGGCCTGTTTGCTTAGCAGATACAGTTCCCCATAAAATTCACACTCGGAGGCGATTCTCTTTGATGATTTCCTTCAGATCCTTAGGATCGGTTGGGATTTTGGATTTGAGAATTGTCAACTCTGGGAACTGATCATTTGTGAGTCAGCTAAGTGAGGCCTCTTCAGGAGATGATGATGCCAAACCAGAAATGGTGAACGTATCATCATTTCTAGAAAGTTTGTGACGCTGATGAACACATTGGATGCCGAACCTTGTCAGTGAATAGGTCCATACCTGTGAGAGGGGTTGGGTTGTGCAGGAAACCTTGGCTTCTAGAATACCCGGTTTGCTAGTGTGAATCTGTGCTCCTGATATCAGAGGGTCCTACTGTCGATACTTTGTTCTTGTTAAGGCGAAGCTCTGGTTTTTCTCGACCAACAGTACATCAATCTTGATCCCTTGTTTGCATTTGCATTTGCATTTTCATCTGCATTTATTAACATGTATTTGTGTTGCAGGTGCATATTTCCCTCCAATTCTAGTGATCTTGCTATGGAGTCCTTGAAGAGTACAGTGGCCTACAAGTTTCCAGCTCCGGATGTTAGTACTTTATTGAGTTTGATTGCCTTGGGTGAAAAAGCAGTAATGGAAGATTTCAGGAAGTCTTATGGGAGGTTATTGAGATGTGTCTATAAGCCCTCTGCATTTGAGGTAGGTGGTGTCTATGCTCTCCTACAACTCTATGATGCTCAGTTGAGATGCTTCGTCTTTCCTGACTATGTCCTGGCTCCTACCCTATAGGAATATTCTGAGCTATTATGGGTACCCATTCGGAATCAAATGTCGTTTGTCCATGTTGATACTGAGCATGATATGGTCGAGCTCGCCGCTATTTTGCATCTCGAGGCTTTAGAGTTAGATGGAAAGATGATCCAGAGACATGAGTTATATGGTTTTCCTCTTCCTTGCTTGATTGAGAAAGCTCAGCAGTGCGCTAAGGATGGTTGTTGGATTGTGTTTAGAGCCATCATGGCTCTTTGTATATATGGCATTGTCTTGTTTCCTAATCTTCCTGACTTTGTGGATGTAGATGCGTTCCATATCCTGGCTTCAGAAAATCTAGTGCCTACTCTTCTTCGCGATGTTTATCATTCTGTTCACTACAAGAATGAGAAACGAAGAGGAAAGAGTGTAGCTTGCTGTGTTCCTCTGTTGTATGCTTGGTTTGTCAGTCATATGCCTAAGACGGGTCCATTTGTTGCCACAACTAGTACTTCAGAGTGGTCGGAGAGGTTAATGGGTCTATCTGCGGAGAACATTATTAGGTTTGACCGAGACATGCTTGGTACGAATATTATTTATAGTTACGGTGGATTTCCTAACGTCCCTTTGGTCGGAAGGAAAGGTTGCATCAACTATAACCCTTGTTTATTGGTCAGACAGTTTGGGTATGCGCTGAGGGAGCCTCCTAGGGATGAGGAGATACGGGAATCTCTGTATCTCACTTGTTTGTTGGAAGGTGAGACTTTAGGAAGACTTGAACATGCATGGAATAACATACACAGGAAGGGGAAGTCCTTATTGGGGAAGAGTAACAACCGAACTTACGACCCGTACCTTACTTGGATTCATGATAGAGCTGCGAAGTTATTGATGCCATTTCCTTCAGTTGCACCTCTGTATCCACTCGTGATAGAAGAACCCACTACCGTGAACATTCAGAAATACAATCAGGTGTTGTTGGAGAAAGAAGAGTTGAAGAAAGCAAATGAAGAATTGGAGAAAGAAATCATTCAACTCCGAAGTGAGAAGATTGATGCTGTAAATTCTTTCAAGAGATAGACTGAGCTTACCAACAAACTAGGTACGGATTTGACAAAGGAGACTAGTAATAGAGAACGCACAAACCGAGATTTGAACATTGTCCATAGTGTGCTTGTTACCAAAAAGAAGGATCTGGACAAGACTTACTTGGAGATCTCTAATTTTGAATCAGTATGGAACGCCACGCTCACTAACAACAAAGAATGCGAGGACAAGCTGAATCAACAAATCGCCAAGTTGAAGAGTCAACTCAAATCAAAAGACGAGAAGATCTCAGTGGAAGAATCTCTCAGATATCACAGCGAGCATAGATTGAGCCAAGCTATCGCAGACCTAAAGGATTGTAGGTTGAGGAAGATACCAAGAGAAGTAGACTTGAAGCATGCTTTGGGGAAGGAGCCTGGGACGACCATGTTGATAGTCTACAGCGCACTATTAGTCGACGAGAGCAACTCATACAGGGTCTACTCGCCAGACCAGATCATCCCGAGACGCGGAAGATGCTAGAGGATTTCCGGTCTCGGCACTTAGCTTGATTATCTTTCTTTGTATCTTGTTGTTTTTCTTATGTATCGACCATCATCAGGCTTGTTAATTGAGGTCATCTCTATTTTGTACTCAGATGATGTATACACATTGTTGGTTGGTTTGTTATTATACGAGGAGTTGTTATTCTGTTCACTTGTCTGTGGGATTTTTCATGGTCGCTTCTTCTTCTGAGAACTAGAATCGAGGGGGAAATTTCCCTGAAGCATATTTACATGTCTACATTCTGCATTTTGTGCATCATTTATCATTTTGCATAACAGGTGTTCTTGGGACCATTAATCTTATATCTATGTGGTTTTCCCTTTAGTTTATAGGATAGCAGACCCGACATTCCACAGGTACTCTACGAGGGGGAATCAACAAAGAGTTATGGAGCAAGTTCAGCTTGAGCTTCAGGAATTTTGCAAGAGGATGGCGCAGTTTATGGACATGATGCAGGGCGTAGCCAACGACCAAGAACAGTTGAGGACATTGGTACAACCTCTGGTGTCAAGAGTTGATGGTAGTGGGGTTCTACATGGTGGAACCGCTGCTGTACCACCTCCAGCGGAAAACAGTACGCCACGGGCAGATGCTATCCCAACGGTTATCCCTCCGAGCGGAGGAAACCATACTGGAATTCCTATCCCAGTTCCAATGGGCCCTGTACAAGGTAACAACGGTCCTCAGTGGGAACAAGATGATCAAGAGGACATCTTCTCCCTGGGAGATATTTGGGCAGGATTGCAATTCGATGCTGATAGAAGGTTCAAGGCAATAGAGGAAACGATTAGAAGCCTTGAAAACCAAAATGCTATGGGTCTGGATATGTCGAACCTAGGATTGATTCCGGGACTAAGGATTCCCCCGAAATTCAAAGTTCCATATTTCGATAAATACAAAGGAATAACATGTCCAAGGGTGCATCTTCGCTCCTATTTCCGAAAGATGTCTGCGTACTCCGATGATGAGAAGTTGCTGATGCACTTCTTTCAAGATAGTCTGTCGGGACCATCCCTCGAATGATATATGGGCTTAGAACCGGTTAATGTCAGAAGCTGGAGGGATTTGGCAGAGGCTTTCGTTAAAAACTACCAATAAAACAGTGACTTGGCGCCGAACCGAGTGCAGCTTCAGAATTTATCACAGAGGAGTAACAAATGTTTTAAAGAATACGCACAGAGATAGCGAGAGCTTGCCGCTAGAGTTCAACCTCCCATGGTGGAGAGAAAACTAATTGATCTGTTTGTGGCCACATTACCAGGAATTTACTATGAGAAGTTAGTGGGTAGCATGTCTGGGAGTTTTTCAGATTTGATTATTACCGGTGAGAGGGTCGAAAACGGTATTAAGATGGGAAAGATACAAGCGAGGGAAGGGACCTCATCTGGAGGTGGAAGAAAGATCATTGGTGCGAAGAAGAGAGATAACGAGACAAATGCAGTATCCAACTTTAATAATCGAAATAGAAATCTGAATCAACGTCAACAACGACCGTATTATCAGCAACCACCACAAGTAGCTAGTATTGCCATCCCGGCGGTATAGCCTCAACAATAACAACCACGTCAGCAACAGCAACAACAACGACCTCAACAACAGAATTATGCACCGAGGCAGTTCCAAGATCGGAGAAGGATGATGGATAGGCACTTTGACACACCACCGATGCCCTACGCTCAGTTATTACAACACTTAATTCAACTACAGTTGGTCCAGAAAAGGACAATGGCACCTATAACTGGCCCACCACCTCCTAGGTATGACGCCAACACTAGGTGTAAATTCCACTCTGGCGCCCCCAGCCACCACATCGACAATTGCAAAGCCTTCAAACACAAGGTACAAGACCTTGTTGATAGTAAGGCTATCAACTTCAATCAGGATGTGCCAAACGTGGATCAAAATCCCATGCCTAACCATGGTAGGGGTGATGGTGTGAATGCTATTGTCAGTGAGGAAGGCTTGAACTTGGTGTCCAATATGGAGGATCTGAAGACGCTGTTAGGCTTTGTGAAGAGCAAGTTGTTAGAAGGAGGGGTGTTCCCGGGCTGTGGGAAGGATTGTGAAGACTGTATGATTTGTCCTGAAGGATGTCGGAATCTGAAGAGCCATGTACAACGCATGATGGATGACGGTTTATTGCAATTTGATAGAATCTGCGAGAAGAATGCTGAAGAGGTAGTCATTGAAGATAAGGACGAGGTGGCCACCATCTCCATCCCGTACAAAACGATTACAATTTCTGTGCCTCCAGCGAGGCCAACTATTATATTCACAAAGGTAGGACCTATACCCTATGAGAGCTCTAAGGTGATCCCTTGGAACTATGGGGCCGAGGTCTATTACAATGGGCAGAAGCAGGAATTAAAGAATTCGCCCTTGGACTCAATTGACAATTTGGTAGGAACTGGAGGAATGACTCGAAGTGGGAGAGTGTTTGCACCTCCCAAAGTAAATGCAGAAAGGACCGATAAAGGTAAAGGGAAGGTGGTAGCTGAGGAGAGTTCTCAGACTAGAGAAAAGGAAAATTTGCTGAAGGACGCAGAGGAATTCATGTGTTTGATAAGAAAGAGTGACTACAAAATTGTGGATCACTTACCATAGACTCCTACAAAGATTTCCATCTTGTCGTTGCTGTTATGTTATGAAGCTCACAGGAATGCTTTGCTCAGGGTTTTGAATAATGCTTATGTACCTCAAGAGATATCCGTGAATCAGTTGGAAGGGGTGTGGCCCACGTCAATGCAGGTAACAGGTTGGGATTCACTGATCGTGATTTGACACCGAAAGGAAGGAATCATAATCTGGCTTTGCATATCTCTATGGAATGTAGAGGTGTTGTTCTTTCACATGTACTTGTAGATATTGGGTCGTCACTGAATGTGCTACCCAAGAAGGCCCTCTTAAAGCTAGACACGCGAGGGATAACATGCACCCCGAGCGACTTGGTGGTCAGAGCATTTGATGGGACGAGGAGGTCCGTGTTTGGGGAGTTGACTTTACCAATCCAGGTTGGTCCTGAGATTTTCGATACGGTGTTCTACATAATGGATATCCAGCCGGCATATAGCTGCCTTTTGGGTTGGCCTTGGATACATTCAGCGGGAGCTGTGACATCAACTTTACACCAGAAACTGAAGTACATGGTGGGTGGAAATATTGTGACTATTTGCGGGGAGGAAGACATCATGGTGAGCCATCTATCTTCATTCAAATATGTGGAGGTCGATGGTGAAATTCATGAAACACTGTGTCAGGCCTTTGAGACTGTCCAAATCAAGGAAAAGGCGTCGGTCGAGGTCAAACCTCCAGAAATTGCCATGTCGTCATACAAGGAAGCCCAAGCCGTAGTGGAATCCGGATCAGCACAAGGATGGGGGCAAGTGGTAAGCGTCCTCAACAAACAAGATAAGTTTGGATTAGGATACACCCCATATGCGTCTTCTTCATAAAATGCTCCGTGTTACAAAAGACCTGTTCAGTTCATCAGTGGTGGGGTGATATTCGAAAGAATCAATGTCGTATCTGACGAGGAAGGAGACAACGACTGCGACATGGATGCGTGGATCAAGCCATGTATCCTTGGCCAGAGTTTGAAGAATTGGACCATGGAAGAAGTTATCTCTGTGACCTATGAAGAGTAATTACTTTGTTTTGATTAATGTATTTCCATATGCTCTGCCCGGAGCATAGTGGTCTTTATTTGTAGGGCCCTATCTGTTATGTGTGCGAACAATCTTTTATCATTATCAACCAAAAAGACGTCTTTTCATTCAAAATTTTGTGATCCTTGTGTTTCTTGTTTTTATTTTCTAATAATAAAATGGCAATGTGGTTTGTGTTTGTTTGTTTGCATATCATTTAAGCATAAAATCATCATCATTGCAGGTTACACATTTCAGATACCATCAACTCAGACTCATCTATGACTCGGTGTGACTTTGACAATCCGATATTTCAAGAAGAAGAAGAGATCGAAGAAGACGAAGACCTGCCCGAAGAGCTTGAGATTATTAAGACAAGAGGAGAAGGTCATCCTGCCTCATCAGGAGGAAGTTGCAGTCATCAACCTGGGAACTGAGGAAGATAAGAAGGAAGTCAGAATAGGGGCCGCGTTGCAAAGTGATGTCAAGCGAAGACTGGTTGAGTTACTCCAAGAGTACAAAGATGTTTTTGCCTGGTCATATGAAGATATGCCTGGACTCGACACGGATATTGTAGTTCATCATCTGCCTCTTCGAGAAGAGTGTCCTCCTGTTAAACAGAAATTGAGAAGAACCAGGCCTGATATGGCAGTGAAGATCAAAGAAGAAGTCCAGAAGCAGTTAGACGCCAGATTTCTTGTTGTGACCAATTATTCTCCGTGGGTTGCAAAAATCGTGCCCGTGCCTAAGAAGGACGACAAAGTCAAGATGTGCGTTGATTATAGGGACCTGAATAGAGCGAGCCCAAAGGATGATTTTCCGCTCCCTCATATTGATGTGCTTGTTGATAACACCGCACAATTCTCAGTGTTTTCCTTCATGGACGGTTTTTCGGGCTACAATCAGATTAAGATGGCACCGGAGGATATGGAGAAGACGACTTTCATCACGCCATGGGGGACGTTCTGCTATAAAGTAATGCCTTTTGGTTTGAAGAACGCAGGGATAACTTACCAACGAGCTATGGTGACTCTCTTTCATGATATGATTCATCATGAGATTGAAGTATATGTCGATGATATGATTGCGAAGTCCCAAACGGAGGAGGGACATCTGGTGAATCTTCTAAAGCTGTTTGAGAGATTGAGGAAGTTCAAACTTCGGCTGAATCCAAAAAAGTGTACTTTCGGCGTGCGGTCAGGAAAGTTGTTGGGGTTCATTGTAAGTGAGAAAGGTATAGAGGTTGATCCTGCAAAGATCAAAGCAATTCAATAAATGCCAGCACCAAAGACCGAGAAACAAGTTCATGGTTTCTTAGGTAGATTGAACTACATTGCTCGGTTCATATCTCACCTAACATCCACGTGTGATCCATTGTTTAAGTTACTAAAGAAAGATCAGACGGTCGTCTGGAATGAGAATTGCCAAAAAGCGTTTGAGAAAATAAAAGAGTATTTGCAGGAACCTCCAATACTGATGCCCCCGGTGGCTGGAAGACCGTTGATAATGTACTTAACAGTTCTTGAGAATTCCATGGGTTGTGTTCTCGGTCAGCATGACGAGACTGGAAGAAAAGAGCATGCAATTTATTACTTGAGTACAAATTTCATAGAATGTGAGTCCAGATACTCAATGTTGGATAAAACTTGTGGCGCACTGGCTTGGGCCGCCAAACACCTAAGGAAGTATATGCTAAACCATACAACCATGTTAATTTCAAAGATGTATCCGATTAAGTACGTATTCGAAAAGCAAGCACTGTCAGGAAGGGTTGCTAGATGGTAGATGGTTCTGACAGAATACGACATTCAGTATGTGTCTCAGAAAGCTATTAAAGGGAGTGTTCTGTCAGAGTATCTCGCAGAGCAACTAATTGACGACTATCAGCCAATGAAGTTTGATTTTCCAAACAAAGACATTATGTACTTAAAGATGAAAGATTGTGATGAGCCGTTGCCGGATGAAGGTCCTGAGATGGGTTCCCAGTGAAAATTGACCATTGACGGTGCTGTTAACTCCTACGGCAGTGGAATTGGGGCAATCATTACAACCCCCCATGGGACGCATATACCCTTCACTGCCAGGTTGACATTTCCCTATACAAACAACGAGGCCGAATATGAAGCGTGTATCATGGGCTTCGAGGAAGCAATCGATTTGAGAATCAAGAACCTTGATGTCTACGGTGATTCAGCTTTAGTGGTCAACCAGATCAAAGGAGAGTGGGAGACGCGCCAACCAAATATGATCCCTTATATGAACTACGTAAGAAGATTGCTACCTTTCTTCGATTGTGTAGAGTTTCACCATGTGCCGAGAGCAGAAAATCAGATGGCAGATGCATTGGCAACTCTATCTTCAATGTACAAAGTAAACTTCTGGAACGATGCACCAAGAATTGTTATCTCACGCCTCGATAGGCCGACGTTCATTTTCGCAAGAGAAGAAGCTTCCGATGGAAAACCATGGTATTACGACATCCAAAACTTTCTCAAGAATCAAGAGTATCTGCCTGGGGCATCGTCCCGGGATAAGAAAACTTTGAGGAGGTTATCTGGTAACTTCTACCTGAATCCAGACGGTGTACTCTATTGAAGAAACTTTGACTTAGTGCTGCTAAGATGTGTGGGCGAAAAAGAAGCGAATTTGCTTATGGAAGAAGTCCACGAAGGAGCCTTTGGGACACATGCAGGCAGGCATGCCATGTCTCGAAAGCTGTTGAGAGCAGGGTATTATTGGTTAACTATGGAGTCTGATTGCTTCAAGCACGCCAAGAAATGCCACAAATATCAAATTTATGCCGATAAGATTCATGTGCCGTCGTGTCCTTTGAATGTCATGTCATCTCCATGGCATTTCTCCATGTGGGGGATTGATATGATTGAGAAGATAGAGCCGACTGCATCCAATGGGCATCGTTTCATCTTAGTGGCTATTGACTATTTCACCAAATGGGTCGAAGCAGCCTCCTATGCTAATGTCACCAAGCAAGTTGTAGCCCGGTTCATCAAAAGGGACATCATTTGCCGCTATGGGATACCTGAGAGGATCATTACCGATAATGGTTCCAATATGAATAACAAGATGATGAAGGAGTTGTGCCAGAACTTTAAGATTGCACATCACAATTCGTCTCCTTATCGTCCAAAGATGAATGGCGCTGTCGAGGCAGCTAACAAAAATATAAAGAAGATAGTGCAGAAGATGGTTGTAACTTATAAGGATTGGCACGAGATGTTGCCTTTAGCTCTACATGGATACCGTACCTCGGTGCGTACTTCAACTGGGGCAACTCCTTTCTCATTGGTATATGGCATGGAAGTTGTCCTGCCATTGGAGGTCGAGATCCCTTCTTTGAGAGTTCTGGATGACGTCAAACTAGATGAGGCAGAATGGGTGAAGAATAGGTTGAATCAACTCAGTTTGATGGATGAGAAGAGACTGGCATCTCTCGCGTACGGTTGTTTGTATCAGAGCATGATGAAGAAAGCCTATGATAAGAAGATGCGTCCTCGAAGCTTTCAGACAGGTGATTTGGTGTTGAAGCGGATTCCCCCACCACAAAACGATCACAGGGGCAAATGGACTCCCAATTATGAAGGTCCGTATGTTGTGAGCAAAGTCTTCTCCTGAGGAGCCTTGCTACTTTCAACTATGGATGGTGAAGATTTTACGTCCCCCGTGAACGCGGACGCAGTCAAAAGATACTTTGCTTAAAATAGACCCGCTGGAAAGAAAAAGAAAATCCAGGCAAGAATGGGGCATCCCGGCGAACCATAAAAGGATAGGTTCGGGCAAAAATTAGGGATAAAAAGAAAAACTGTAAACCCGCAAAGTTGAAAACCTGAAAGGGCGACTTTGACAAAAATGGGTATCCCGGTGAATCGAAAACCCGCAAGGGCGATTTAGGCAAAAGTTAGGGATTTGAAAAGCAAACGACTGCGGTCCACACCTAGATCTTCTAAGCATAGTGGATTATGGGAAAACTCGAGAGTCATCCGTCCAAATCAATCTCTTCAGAAGACGAAGCATCAGAAAGGCGTCGAAGTCACGCGAGTCATACTTGAGTCGTTCCATGGTGGTTGTCTGTGCCACATTGCCGACATTTTTGTATATTCTTGTGCATTTCTGTATTTTGCTTACGCAGCTTTCTTATTTCAGGTGTTGCGTCCCTTGTAAATTTTCCTATTTACAGGCTATTTATCAATAAAACATACTATTCAGAAAGCTTTTGTCTTTGATTCAGCTCTTACCATTTTGTTTGCAAAAGACGCCTGATGTTTTTTATAAAACTTTGCATACATAATTTTGTGGGATCTGCCAACCATAATCGAAATAATACTTTTCTTGAATAAAGTCACAGGTGATAAGTAAGATGACGTTTGCTGCACAAAACATATTTGCTTGTTTGCTATTTGCAGGACACCCATCCTCGAAAATTTTCCAGAAGTCCCTCATCTAAAGGAAATGCGCAAGTTAAGCGTGTTCACACCCACAACAGGTTGGAACTTCATACAGTTAAGGTTATCCTCAGCATGTCGAGATTGATGTCTCCAGCTGAGTAGGATCATTTCCAACAAGTAGATGTGGGTTTATCCCCAGCAGTGGAATGAATGCAAAATTTTGTTTTCCCCACAGAGTCTGAATGACTAGCTCCTTTCCCCTCAGAGTCCGGAATGTTGCTTCATTTCCCTAAGCAGAGGTCGATATTGTTGAGTATTGTGCTCATTCTCTCAAGCAGAGGTCAGTGTTGATTCCCTCCTTACCTAATCCCCATCCGAGTCAGTGGAGTGGCTTTCTTCCCTGAGATTGTTTATTCTCCATCCTCAGCAGAGAGAGAGCTTGGGATGATTCCCCTGAGATTGTTTCCTAGCAGAGTTGTCTATTCCCCAGAATGTTATATTTTGGCAGGCCATTCAGGACTGATTTCCCCGGTAGAGTGGAGTCGTTGTCTTTAGCCGAGTTGTTTGTTCCCCAGAAGAGTTATACTCTAATAGGCCATCTAGGGCGTTTTCCTCAGCAGAGTTTGATTTTGATTCCCAGCGGAGTGGATTTGTGCTTAGCAGAGCAGCTTTACCCGAAAGTTATCTCGGAGGCCATCCAAGGCTTGTATTCCCCAGCATGAGTCCGTTGGCACTGGGCATGCCTAGTCTTCCCCCAGCGGAATTGTTTTCCTCTATTCAACATTTATTTTGTTGAAGTGGTTCCTTTGCATTTCCATCGTGCATAACATCCGCCCAAACGCGTAGCATTTCCATTTCATATGGAGCAATACGCCCTATTCAGACATGTCCATGTGAAACATAACCAGGTTGTTACCTCTTTATTTTTAGGTGTATCTCCAGCAATTATCAGTATATTTCTCAAGCTTGTGTGGTATCCAGGCCTCCAGCAAGATCATCGACAAATGTGTTCATCTTATCATTTTCTCAAGCAGAGTCTATTTATTCAAGTTCACATTTCCCCAATGGATTTCTTCACTCTGGCGACAATGTCAGATGCTTTTACCGACTTGATGTCGAGGCCTGACGGTGATGTTAAATGCGTGTACCGATGATGTTGAGAGTTGACGGCAAAGCCAGACTATTTTGAGAAATGACGGCGAAGTCAGACGATTTTGAGAATTGACGGCGAAGTCAGATTAGTTTTGATGACTGACGGCGAAGTCAGATGATTTTGTGAGTTGACAACGAAGTCAGTTTATTTTGAAAGCTGACGACGAGGTCAGGTGATTTTGAGAAATTGACGGCGAAGTCAGAAGATAATTTTGAGAAATGACGGTGACGTCAGACGATGTTGAGAGTTGACGACGAAGTCAGATTTTATTAAGAGTTGACGACGAAGTCAGATTGTATTGAGAGTTGACGGTGAAGTCAGATTTTATTGAGAATTAACGGCGAAGTCAGAAGATTGTATTGAGAGTTAACGACGAAGTTAGATTATTATTAAGTGTTGATGTCGAAGTCAGATTGTATTGAGAGTTGACGGCGAAGTCAGATTTTATTGAGAATTGACGGTAAAGTCAGAAGATTGTATTGAGAGTTGACGGCGAAGTCAGATTATTTTGAGAATTGACGGCGAAGTCAGAAGATTGCTTTGAGAGCTGACGACGGAGTCAGATAGTTCTGAGAGTTGACGGTGAAGTCAAATGATTTTAGAGGACTAGCGGCGATGTCAAGTGATTTTACAGATTTAATATGGAGTTCTGACGGTGAAGTCAGTTTATTTTAATGAATGAAGCGAAGTCAGATGATTTTTACTTGATTGATGACTAATGGCGAAATCAGGTGTTTTTGATAACTGACGGCGAAGTCAGATATTCTACTTGATATAGGCGCCTGAAGGCGATGTCAGAGGTTTCGTTCTGCGGTTGGCAAATTTTTGGGTTCTTTGATATTCAACCGTCTTTTACCTTGAATGTCTGAAAGTCGTTCGCTTTTCATCCCTTTAGGTCCAAGTCGCTTGAATAGGGGAAGTTGTTGTACCCCAAAGTTTGCCCAACCTTTTCTTTACTTGGTTTATGTTTCATTTCATTGTTCTAGCATATTGCATTGCATAGCACTTTGCATTTTTACAGGGGATCAAGAGATGTGTGTGCAACAAGAGGAATGTGCCAAGGGATCTAAGCCTAATCAAGAGGTTGTATTCAAGTCAACAGATGGGTTATCATCATTAGAGACAAGTCAAAGCCCTTTGGATAGGCAAATAAGTGTATTTGGTTCACCTCTTATCTTTGAGGCCATTTGAAGACCATCTGAGGATCACAAGCCCATGGTTATGAAGAGAGATGGTCATTTAAGCTCATTGGATACCTTGAGGGTCATTGTGGAGTTCATTCAAGTGTTTATACCAAGTGTGAAGAGCTACAGTTAAAGATGGTGCAATTAGGGTTTTCATCTGGTCAACCCTGAGTCAACTGTGAAATTGAAGGAGATTAAGACTCAATTACAAGTCTTTATGGTCATGGAATGTTGTGTTAGGATGCATGGGATATCATTTCAAGATCAATTCATCAAGAATCAAGAGTGTGAGGAGTGACTGAATTAGGGTTCTCAGTGTAAACTCCCCTATTCAGTTACTAACTTCAAGACCACCTATCTCACGATACAAGTCTCATCTCAACTTTTTACCAACATGAAACTTTTATAGCATGCTCTTAGCTTTCTTTTTAGTACTAGAAGTCCTTGATTGGATTTATAGAACTCAAGTTATGATGCAGACAAGTTACAGGTCATCAGATGAATGTGATTTTGGTCAATAAAAGTCAACCAAATTCCAAGCCATTTTTAACCTAAAAGGATGTTTCTCATCAACTTTTGATGAAAATGAAAGTTATTCCTCATGATCTTAGCTTTCCAAAGAGTACTAGAAGTCCTTCATATGATTTGTAGAACTCAAGTTATGAGGCTTGCAAGGCAGGGGTATTTTGGGAAAGCAGGATTACAGGTCATTTTCATTATAGGTCATTTTCACCACTTTGCACACTTCAAATGGAAGTCTTTCCAACATAAAACTTGCTCCAAGTGGGGTCATTTGCTCAACCAAATATCAACGCATCAAAGGTTTGGCTTGGATGGAAGAATCCATAATTGAATTTTCATGAAAAAGGCTTAAAAAGGGAAAAATCAAAATTAATTCATTTGAAAACATTTTGTACCAACCTTATGCATATTTTGAGTGCAAATGATATTCTAAACACAATGCCATCTTTGGATTTGGGATTTGAGTGCATTTTGGTGGTCATTTTCATGGTTTCTTCAAGATTAAGTTACATATCAAATACATGCCATAAGACCAAACCAAGGAGTAATTTTCAGCCCTTTGATACACCAGCTTCAGATGCAAGCCAAAGAAGCCATTTTTATAGCTAATCAAAGTGAAATTCGTGCACTATTCAAATGACCATGGAGTGAAAAAGTAAAAATCAAATTGGGCCAAAGAGAACAAAATTGGGCCTTCTCTTGATCTGAATCCAACATATTTAAGCTCAGCTTCATTCACATGCCTTCAGAACTGGATTTGGTAAGACTTAGAGAGAGAACAGATTGAGAAAAAGAGAGGAAAAAGTGAAAATCGATTTCCAAGTTTTACTAAGTTTCCATCAAAACAAAACATCCCAAAACACTCCTTGAGACTCATAAAACGATTCTGGGCAGTTTATTGCAAGCTTTGATAGCACATTGAGCTCTGAGGAAGCTTATTTCGAAGTTTCTTTCTTTCAAGTTATCTCTTTGTTCAAGTTGTTTTAACACACCATTTTCATGTCATTTTAATCTTTGAACATCATAGATAGATTCTGGATTGGTTTGGTAGCTGTTTGCAAACTTTTTTCATTTGAGCACGTTTTCTATTTTTCTTCGTTTTGTTTTATTTAAGAGCTTTTTTTGATAACCAACCATGTATTCATGATCCTCTTGAAGAGTAGATGAGTTTTCACTATTTATTTGTTGATTTTGGTTGAGTTTTGGTGGTTATGGGTTTTTGGCCGTGAAGGGTTCATGAAGGGCACGCCGGAGAAGACGACCGGAATAGTGGTTCCGGCGTCTAGTTCTCCCTCCCTTTTTTAAAACCCAGCCAAGCCACGTGTCTCATTGCTAGCCTCATGATCTGTTTACTTTTCAGTCCAACGTCCTAGATTAAGACGCACCATACACACACTTTGACTCACCACATGGAATCCAGGTTGAATATTCATTAAATGATTTTACACGTTGTGATTCGTGTGATTGGAATACCATTTGATCCAACACATGTGAGCGCGTTCCACCATATGCCTTGGTTGACCACAACCCACTGAATCCACATGTTTTATTTTCTTTTTGTTTTTCTGATGGACAGGGTTACTGTGGGCACCCCCTTCTTTTGGGCTCTTTGCATTTCCAACGCTTCTGGGTTGCTTCTTGCACCCCCAACCCATTTGTTTATTTATATTCTTTTTCTTTTAGTTTTTATTTTAGTTCTGTTTAGATTTAATTTATTTTAAAATACTTCCAAAGATCATAAAATCCCAAAAAAAAAATATGTTTTAGAATCTTTGAGATGTCCTCTTATTTTTAGAAATTTTCATTTCATTTTATGATTTATTTTTCAATTAAAAATAGGATTTAACTTTGGAAGTGTTTTATGTAATTTAAATCTTGACATGTTTTGTTCTTTATTTTATTTCTCTCATTTCATTTTGATCCAATGAATGAAATTCAATCCTCATATCAATGATGAGTTGAATAATTTTTTAAGTCCATTTTGCCCTTGATTGGTTGACTTTTGAGTTGACTTTTGATGCCTTTCATGTGACCCTAAGCAATCCTCCTTCACAATGGAGCACCCTTGTGAATCAATTTCTATGGTGATGTTGTGAAGTGATTTTGATTGCAATATTTTGGCCTCTGGTTGCCAACACATTTATGAGATTCTTTCATTTTATTTGATAATTTTTGAATCATTTTCCTATTTTTAGAGTAATTTGCAAGTCAAGTTACCCTAAAGGAAGGTTCATACATACATCTTGACATGGTTTGACTTGGATATGACATTTTTGGATTCTTTGAGCTTTCAATGCCTATTGATTCATGTTGTTAACATGTTAAGGATGGTGCTTGCTCATTTTTAGGTCATAACATTTGGTTTTGCTTGTTCATTTGCTTGGTAACATTTGAGTTTCCAATTAGGGTTTCATTGTGAAACAAGCTTGCTTTCCTTTGGGAATTTTCTTGCATTTCCATGTGGTTTACTTTCTTTTTTTTTAAGACCTTTTATTTCATTCCCCTTGTTGTCCAAGGACTTTGGAACACCATTTAAGCTTGTCTAAGTTCCCTCCTTTATAGGTATTTGAAACATGGATTGAATGGTAACCATGAGGGCACTTTTGTTGCATCTTTTGCACAAATCATTATGATGCCTTGGTTGAATGATGTTTGGGGAATGCCTTGCTGTTTTCTACTCTTTGTTCTAGCCCCTCTTTGAGTTAATTGTTTTGCTTTGTGGCATTGTGGTTGATGTTGTGTGGTTTAGGCCATTTCATCCCATTTGTGATGCTCTTGTGTGTTTTCTATTGGTGCATTTATTTTCTTTTCATCTCTTACACTTATCATATGATAGCTTAAGGTTGAGATGAGCTTGTGATGATCTTTAACCCACACAATTTCCTCCCTCATTTGCATTCCATGTTTGTGTCCTTGCATGTTTATGTTGTTTCATGTTGTTTCTTTGTCTCCTTTCCCTTAGGACCTCTAATCTCTCAAGGAAGATTATGTTAGACATTAGGATTCTAACCATGTATGATAACATTTGGTAGAATTTTCTTTATCTCAATCTTAGGATCACTAGTGCATGACAACTTTAGGTTTGGATTTAGTCCCCCTTTTAGTGTCCTTTCTCTTCTCATCTCAAAACAATCATAAAACACTTAATAAAGATAATGGATGTTGTGCCATGAGCCTTATACTTGGGAAATGGTAATTGAGGGGCCACCTCTCAATTGCCTAGAGTGTTTAGTATACGTCCTTAGGGCGATATGCGACGCATTCGATCCTAGGTTCTAGACTTAGGTACAACATGTATTATAAACACTCCAATTCAAAAAATTTCTTCTCTAAAAAACACAAAAACACTTCAAACCTTTTTTTTCATCCTTCGGGATCTTAATCAGGAAAATCCTTTTCAGATAAAAAGAGTGTCGTTAACTTTTAGTTCTACCGTAAACGGTAACGCCTAAGTCTCCAATGGTCGAGCTGCATACACCAACTGCTAAAACTACTTGTTAACCCTACTCGGGCCTAAAAAACAGTTGAACAAACCTGTGTTCTCTTGTTAGTCGAACTACATTGACTCTGACTTCTCATTTCAGATGAGATACGTAGGCACAAAGCGTCATTGCTTTGCCGAGTCACTTTTTTTTTCCTTTTGTCCTCAAGCCTGTAGTTAGATAGTTTCAATCACCCTTTTAGATAGAGAACAAGTGTGGATCCTGTCGAGTACGACGAATGTGAGGGGTGCTAACACCTTTCCCTCGCGTAACCGACTTCCGAACCTGAGATTTGGTTATGATGACTGATTTTATCTCTTTTTTCGTTAGGTTTTCTCTGAGCGTTTCCTTTCCCTCTCTTGGGATAAATAACGCACGGTGGCGACTCTTCTGTCATTGTCGGCCTCGATTTTCGCAGTAGCGACAGCTGGCGACTCTGCTGGGGACAGTAATATCCCATATGCGAGTCAATCATAGCGCTTGTTTGTTTATTTTTGGGGTGTGTACATATGTGCTTTATCTTTATTTGCTTTTCGCATTTTATTTTCTGCATCATATATCATTATTGTTGTGTTGTGGGAGGGAAGTTCCAATGAGTGATAAGCCAAACCCAGGCTTGAGTGTGAACCTAGTTTTAGTAGTGAAGATTAGTGGGGGGCCTGTTTGCTTAGCAGATACAGTTCCCCATGAAATTCACACTCGGACGAGATTCTCTTTGATGATTTTCCTTCAGATCCTTAGGATCGGTTGGGATTTTGGATTTGAGAATTGTTGACTCTGGGAACCGATCATTTGTGAGTCAGCTAAGTGAGGCCTCTTCAAGAGATGATGATGTCAAACCAGAAATGGTAAACGTATCATCATTTCTAGAAAGTCTGTGACGCTGATGAACGCATAGGATGCCGAACCTTGTCAGTGGATAGGTCCATACCTGTGAGAGGGGTTGGGTTGTGCAGGAAACCTTGGCTTCCAGAACACCCGGTTTGCTAGTGTGAATCTATGTTCCTGATATCAGAGGGTCCTACTGTCGGTACTTTATTCTTGTTAAGGAGAAGCTCTGGTTTTTCTCGACCAACAGCACATCAATCTTGATCCCTTGTTTGCATTTGCATTTGCATTTTCATTTGCATTTCATTAACATGTATCTGTGTTGCAGGTGCATATTTCCCTCCTGATTCTAGTGATCATTCTATGGAGTCCTTGAAGAGTACAGTGGCCTACAAGTTTCCATCTCCGGATGTTAGTACTTTGTTGAGTTTGATTGCCTTGGGTGAAAAAGCAGTGATGGAAGATTTCAGGAAGTCTTATGGGAGGTTATTGAGATATGTCTGTAAGCCCTCTGCATTTGAGATCAGTGGTGTCTATGCTCTCCTACAGTTCTATGATGCCCAGTTGAGATGCTTCGTCTTTCCTGACTATGTCCTGGCTCCTACCCTAGAGGAATATTCTGAGCTATTAGGAGTACCCATTCGGAATCAAATGTCGTTTGTCCATGTTGATACTGAGCCTGATCTGGCCGAGCTTGCCGCTATTTTGCATCTCGAGGCTTCAGAGTTAGATGGAAAGATGATCCAGAGACTTGGGGTATATGGTTTTCCTCTGCCTTGCTTGATTGAGAAAGTTCAGCAGTGTGCTAAGGATGGTTGTTGGATTGTGTTTAGCGCCATCCTGGCTCTTTGTATATATGGAATTGTCTTCTTTCCTAATCTTCTGGACTTTGTGGATGTAGATGCGTTCCATATCCTGGCTTCAGAAAATCCAGTGCCTACTCTTCTTGGCGATGTTTATCATTCTGTTCACTACAAGAATGAGAAACAAAGAGGAAAGAATGTAGCTTGCTGTGTTCCTCTATTGTATGCTTGGTTTGTCAGTCATATGCCCAAGACGGGTCCATTTGTTGCCACAACTAGTGCTTCAGAGTGGTCGGAGAGGTTAATGGGTCTATCTGCGGAGAACATTATTTGGTTTGACCGAGACATGCTTGTTACGGATATTATTTATAGTTGCGGTAGATTTCCTAACATCCCTTTGGTCGGAAAGAAAGGTTGCATCAACTATAACCCTTCTTTATTGGTCAGACAGTTTGGGTATGCGCTGAGGGAGCCTCCTAGGGAAGAGGAGATACGGGAATCTCTGTTTCTCACTTGTTTGTTGGAAGGTGATACTTTAGGAAGACTTGAACATGCATGGAATAACATACACAGGAAGGGGAAGTCCTTATTGAGGAAGAGTAACAACCGAGCTTACGACCCGTACCTTACTTGGATTCATGATAGAGCTGCGAAGTTATTGATGCCATTTCCTTCAGTTGCACCTCTGTATCCACTCATGATAGAAGAACCCGCTACCATGGACATTCAGAAATACAATTAGGTGTTGTTGGAGAAAGAAGAGTTGAAGAACGCAAATGAAGAATTGGAGAAAGAAATCATTCAACTCCGAAGTTAGAAGATTGATGTTGTAAATTCTTTCAAGAGACAGACTGAGCTTATCAACAAACTAGGTACGAATTTGACAAAGGAGACTAGTGACAGAGAACGCACAGGCTGAGATTTGAACACTGTCCATAGTGTTCTTGTTACCAAAAAGAAGGATCTAAACAAGGCTTACTTGGAGATCTCTAAGTTTGAATCAGTATGGAATGCCATGCTCACTAACAACAAAGAGCGCGAGGACAAGCTGAAACAACAAATCGCCAAGTTGAAGAGTCAACTCAAAGCAAAAGATGAGAAGATCTCAGTGGAAGAATCTCTCAGATATCACAGCGAGCATAGATTGAGCCAAGCTATCGCAGACCTAAAGGATTGTAGGTTGAGGGCAGATACCAAGAAAAGTAGACTTGAAGCATGCTTTGGGGAAGGAGCCTGGGACGACCATGTTGATAGTCTATAGCGCACCATTAGTCGACGAGAGCAACTCATACAGGGTCTACTCGCCAGACCAGATCATCCTGAGACGCAGAAGATGCTAGAGGATTTCCGGTCTCGGCACTTAGCTTGATTATCTTTCTTTGTATCTTGTTGTTTTTCTTATGTATCGACCATCATCGGGCTTATTGATTGAGGTCATGTCTATTTTGTACTCAGCTGATGTATACACACTGTTGGTTGGTTTGTTATTATACGAGGAGTTGTTATTCTGTTCACTTGTCTATGGGATTTTCCATGGTCGCTTCTTCTTCTGAGAACTAGAATCGAGGGGGAAATTTCCCTGAAATATATTTACATATCTGCATTCTGCATTTTGTGCATCATTTATCATTTTGCATAGCAGGTGTTCTTGGGACCATTAATCTTATCTCTATGTGGTTTTCCCTTCAGTTTACAGGATAGCAGACCCGACATTCCACAGGTACTCTACGAGGGGGAATCAACAAAGAGTTATGGAGCAAGTTCAGCTTGAGCTTCAGGAATTTCGCGAGAGGATGGCGTAGTTTATGGACATGATGCAGGGCGTAGCCAACGGCCAAGAACAGTTGAGGACATTGGTACAACCTCTGGTGTCAAGAGTTAATGGTAGTGGGGTTCTACATGGTGGAACCACTATTGTACCACCTCCAGCGGAAAACAGTATGCCACAGGCAGATGCTATCCCAACGGTTATCCCTCCGGGCGGAGGAAACCAGACTGGAATTCCTATCCCAGTTCCAATGGGCCCTTTACAAGGTAACAACAGTCCCCAGTGGGAACAAGATGATCAAGAGGACATCTTCTCCCTGGGAGATATTGGGGCAGGATTGCAATCCGATGCTGATAGAAGGTTTAAGGTAATAGAGGAATCGATGAGAAGCCTTGAAAACCAAAATGCTACGGGTATGGATATGTCGAGCCTAGGATTGATTCCGGGACAAAGGATTCCCCCGAAATTCAAAGTTCCAGATTTCGATAAATACAAAGGAACAACATGTCCAATGGTGCATCTTCGCTCCTATTTCCGAAAGATGTCTGCATACTCCGATGATGAGAAGTTGCTGATGCACTTCTTTTAAGATAGTCTGTCGGGACCATCCCTCGAATGGTATATGGGCTTAGAACCGGTTAATGTCAGAAGCTGGAGGGATTTGGCAGAGGCTTTCGTTAAGCACTACTAATACAACAGTGACTTGGCGTCGAACCAAGTGCAGCTTCATAATTTATCACAGAGGAGTAAAGAATGTTTTTAAGAATACGCACAGAAATGGCGAGAGCTTGCCGCTAGACTTCAAGCTCCCATGGTGGAGAGAGAACTAATTGATCTGTTTGTGGCCACATTACCATGAATTTACTATGAGAAGTTAGTGGGCAGCATGTCTGGGAGTTTTTCAGATTTGATTATTACCGGCGAGAGGGTCGAAAACGCTATTAAGATAGGAAAGATACAAGCGGGGGAAGGGACCTCATCTGGAGGTGGAAGAAATATCTTTGGTGAGAAGAAGAGAGATAACGAGACAAATGCAGTATCCAGCTTTAACAATCGAAATAGAAATCTGAATCAACGTCAACAACGACCATATTATCAGCAACCACCACAAGTAGCTAGTATTGCCATCCCGGCGGTACAACCTCAATAATAACAACCACGTCAGCAACAACAACAACAACAACCTCAACAACAGAATTATGCACCGAGGCAATTCCAAGATCGGAGAAGGATGATGGATAGGCACTTTGACACACCACTGATGCCCTACGCTCAGTTATTACAACATTTAATTCAACTACAGTTGGTCCAAAAAAGGACAATGGCACCTCTAACTGGTCCACCACCTCCTGGGTATGACGCCAACGCTAGGTGTAAATTCCACTCTGGTGCCCCCGGCCACCACATCGATAATTGCAAAGCCTTCAAACACAAGGTACAAGACCTTGTTGATAGTAAGGCTATCAACTTCAATCAGGACGCGCCAAACGTGGATCAAATCCCATGCCTAACCATGGTAAGGGTGGTGGTGTGAATGCTATTGTCAGTAAGGAAGGCTTGAACTTGGTGTCCAATGTGGAGGATCTGAAGACGCCGTTAGGCTTTGTTAAGAGCAAGTTGTTAGAAGGAGGGGTGTTCCTGGGCTGTGGGAAGGATTGTGAAGACTGTATGATTTGTCCCGAAGGATGTCGGAATCTGAAGAGCCATGTACAACGCATGATGGATGACGGTTTATTGCAATTTGATAAAATCTGCGAGAAGAATGTTGAAGAGGTAGTTATTGAAGATAAGGATGAGGTGGCCACCATCTCCATCCCATACAAAACGATTACAATTTCTGCGCCTCCAGTGAGGCCAACTATTATATTCACAAAGGCAGGACCTATACCCTATGAGAGCTCTAAGGCGATCCCTTGGAACTATGGGGCCGAGGTCTATTACAATGGGCAGAAGCAGGAATTAAAGAATTCGCCCTTGGACTCGATTGACAATTTGGTAGGAACTAGAGGAATAACTCGAAGTGGGAGAGTGTTTGCACCTCCCGAAGTAAATGCAGAAAGGACCGATAAAGGTAAAGGGAAGGTGGTAGCTGAGGAGAGTTCTCAGACTAGAGAAAAAGAAACTTTGCTGAAGGACGCAGAGGAATTCATGCATTTGATAAGTAAGAGTAACTACAAAATTGTGGATCACTTCGGCAGACTCCTTCAAAGATTTCCATCTTGTCGCTGCTGTTATGTTCTGAAGCTCACAGGAATGCTTTGCTCAGGGTTTTGAATAATGCTTACGTACCTCAAGAGATATCTGTGAATCATTTGGAAGGGGTAGTGGCCCACGTCATTACAAGTAACGGGTTGGGATTCATTTATCGTGATTTGACAACGAAAGGAAGGAATCATAATCTGGCTTTGCATATCTCTATAGAATATAGAGGTGTTGTTCTTTCACATGTACTTGTAGATACTGGGTCGTCACTATTGTGCTACCCAAGAAGGCCCTCTTGAAGCTAGACACGCGAGGGATAACATGCACCCCGAGCGACTTGGTGGTCAGAGCATTTGATGGGACAAGGAGGTCCGTGTTTGGGGAGTTGACTTTACCAATCCAGGTTGGTCCAGAGATTTTCGATACAGTGTTCTACATAATGGATATTCAGCCGGCATATAGCTGCCTTTTGGGTCGGCCTTAGATACACTCAGCGGGATCTGTGACATCAACTTTGCACCAGAAACTGAAGTACATGGGGGATGGAAATATTGTGACTATTTGCGGGAGGAAGACATCATGGTGAGCATCTATCTTCATTCAAATATGTGGAGGTCGATGGTGAAATTCATGAAACACTGTGTCAGCCTTTGAGACTGTCCAAATCAAGGAAAAGGCGTCGATCGAGGTCAAAGCTCCAGAAATTGCCATGTCGTCATACAAGGAAGCCCAAGCCGTAGTGGAATCCGGATCAGCACAAGGATGGGGGTAAGTGGTAAGCGTCTCCAACAAACAAGATAAGTTTGGATTGGGATACAACCCATATGCGTCTTCTTCACAAAACACTCCGTGTTACAAAGGACCTGTTCAGTTCACCAGTGGTGGGGTGATATTCGAAAGAATCAATGCCGTATCTGACGAGGAAGGAGACAACGACTGCGACATGGATGCGTGGATCAAGCCATGTATCCCTGGCTAGGGTTGAAGAATTGGACCATGGAAGAAGTTATCTATGTGACCTATGAAGAGTAATTGCTTTATTTTGATTAATGTATTGCCCTATGCTCTGCCCGGAGCATAATGGTCTTTATTTGTAGGGCCATATCTGTTATGTGTGCAAACAATCTTTTATCATTATCAATCAAAAAGGCATCTTTTCATTCAAAATTTTGTGATCCTTGTGTTTCTTGTTTTTATTTTCTAACAATAAAATGACAATGTGGTTTGTGTTTATTTGTTTGCATATCATTTAAGCATAAAATCATCATCATTGCAGGTTACACATTTCAGATACCATCGACTCAGACTCGTCTATGACTCGGTGTGACTTTGACAATCCGATCTTTTAAGCGGAAGAAGAGATCGAAGAAAAAGAAGACCTGCCTAAAGAGCTTGCCAGATTATTAAGACAAGAGGAGAAGGTCATCCTGCCTCATCAGGAGGAAGTTGCAGTCATCAACCTGGGAACTGAGGAAGATAAGAAGGAAGTCAGAATAGGGGCCGCGTCGCAAAGTGATGTCAAGCAAAGACTGGTTGAGTTACTCCAAGAGTACAAAGATGTTTTTGCTTGGTCATATGAAGATATGCTTGGACTCGACACAGATATTGTAGTTCATCGTCTGCCTCTTCAAGAAGAGTATCCTCCTGTTAAACAGAAATTGAGAAGAACCAGGCCTGATTTGGCAGTGAAGATCAAAGAAGAAGTCCAGAAGCAGTTAGACGCCGGATTTCTTGTTGTGACCAATTATCCTCCATGGGTTGCAAACATCATGCCCGTGCCTAAAAAGGACGGCAAAGTCAGGATATGCGTTGATTATAGGGACCTGAATAGAGCAAGCCCAAAGGATGATTTTCCGCTCCCTCATATTGACATGCTTGTTGATAACACCGCACAATTCTCAGTGTTTTCCTTCATGGACGGTTTTTCGGGTTATAATCAGATTAAGATGGCACCGGAGGATATGGAGAAGACGACTTTCATCACGCCATGGGGGACGTTCTGCTATAAAGTAATTCCTTTTGGTTTGAAGAACGCAAGGGCAACTTACCAACGAGCTATGGTGACTCTCTTTCATGATATGATTCATCATGAGATTGAAGTATATGTCGATGATATGATTGTGAAGTCCCAAACGGAGGAGGGGCATCTGGTGAATCTTCTAAAGCTGTTTGAGAGATTGAGGAAGTTCAAACTTCGGCTGAATCCAAACAAGTGTACTTTCGGCGTGCGGTCAGGAAGTTGTTGGGGTTCATTGTAAGTGAGAAAGGTATAGAGGTTGATCCTGCAAAGATCAAAGCAATTCAAGAAATGCCAGCACCAAAGACCGAGAAACAAGTTCGTGGTTTCTTAGGTAGATTGAACTACATTGCTCGGTTCATATCTCACCTAACAGCCATGTGTGAACCATTGTTTAAGTTACTAAAGAAAGATCAGGTAGTCGTTTGGAATGAGAATTATCATAAAGCGTTTGAGAAAATAAAAGATTATCTGCAGGAACCTCCAATACTGATGCCCCCGGTGGCTGAAAGACCGTTGATAATGTACTTAACAGTTCTTGAGAATTCCATGGTTGTGTTCTCGGTCAACATGACGAGACTGGAAGAAAAGAGCATGCAATTTATTACTTGAGTAAAAAGTTCACAGACTGTGAGTCCAGATACTCAATGTTGGATAAAACTTGTTGCGCACTGGCTTGGGCCGCCAAACGCCTAAGGCAGTATATGCTAAACCATACAACCATGTTAATTTCAAAGATGGATTCGATTAAGTACGTATTCGAAAAGCAAGCACTGTCAGGAAGGATTTCTAGATGGAAGATGGTTCTGACAGAATACGACATTCAGTATGTGTCTCAGAAAGCTATTAAAGGGAGTGTTCTATCAGAGTATCTCGCAGAGCAACCAATTGACGACTATCAGCCAATGAAGTTTGATTTTCCTGACGAAGACATTATGTACTTAAGGATGAAAGATTGTGATGAGTCGTTGCCGGAAGAAGGTCCTGAGATGGGTTCCCAGTGGAATTTAATCTTTGACGGTGCTGTTAAGTCCTACGGCAGTGGAATTGGGGCAATCATTACAACCCTCCATGGACGCATATACCCTTCACTGCCAGGTTGACATTTCCCTGTACAAACAACGAGGCCGAGCATGAAGCGTGTATCATGGGCATCGAGGAAGCAATCGATTTGAGAATCAAGAACCTTGATGTCTACGGTGATTCAGCTTTAGTGGTCAACCAGATCAAAGGAGAGTGGGAGACGCGCCAACCAAATCTGATCCCTTATATGAACTACGCAAGAAGATTGCTACCTTTCTTCGATCGTGTAGAGTTTCACCATGTGCTGAGAGCAAAAAATCAGATGGCAGATGCATTGGCTACTTTATCTTCAATGTACAAAGTAAATTTCTGGAATGATGCACCAAGAATTGTTATCTCACGCCTCGATAGACCGGCGTTTGTTTTCGCAATAGAAGAAGCTTCTGATGGCAAGCCATGGAATTACGACATCCAGAACTTTCTCAAGAATCAAGAGTATCTGCCTAGGGCATCGACCCAGGATAAGAAAACCTTGAGGAGGTTATCTGGTAACTTCTACCTGAATCCAGACGGTGTACTCTATCAAAGGAACTTTGACTTAGTGCTGCTAAGATATGTGGACGAAAAAGAAGCGAATTTTCTTATGGAAGAGGTCCACGAAGGAGCCTTTGGGACACATGCAAGCAGGCATGCCATGTCTCGAAAGCTGTTGAGAGCATGGTATTATTGGTTAACTATGGAGTCCAATTGCTTCAAGCACGCCAAGAAATGCCACAAATGTCAGATTTATGCCGATAAGATTCATGCGCCGCCGTGTCCTTTGAATGTCATGTCATCTCCATGGCATTTCTCCATGTGGGGGATTGATATGATTGGGAAGATAGAGCCGACTGCATCCAATGGGCATCGTTTCATCTTAGTGGCGATTGACTATTTCACCAAATGGGTCGAAGCAGCCTCCTATGCTAATGTCACCAAATAAGTTGTAGCCTGGTTCATCAAAAGGGACATCATCTGCCGCTATGGGATACCTGAGAGGATCATTATCGATAATGGTTCCAATCTGAATAACAAGATTATGAAGGAGTTGTGCAAGAACTTTAAGATTGAACATCACAATTCATCTCCTTATCGTCCAAAGATTAATGGCGTTGTCGAGGCAGCTAACAAAAATATAAAGAAGATAGTGCAGAACATGGGTGTAACTTATAAGGATTGGCACAAGATGTTGCCTTTTGCTCTACATGGATACCGTACCTCGGTGCGTACTTCAATTGGGGCAACTCCTTTCTCGTTGGTATATGGCATGGAAGTTGTCCTGCCATTGGAGGTCGAGATCCCTTCTTTGAGAGTTCTTGATGACGTCAAACTTGATGAGGCAGAATGGGTGAAGAATAGGTTGAATCAACTCAGTTTGATAGATGAGAAGAGACTGGAATCTCTCGCGTACGGTCGTTTGTATCAGAGCAGGATGAAGAAATCCTATGATAAGAAGATGCGTCCTCGAACCTTTCAGACAGGTGATTTGGTGTTGAAGCGGATTCTCCCACCACAAAATGATCACAGGGGAAAATGGACTCCCAATTATGAAAGTCCGTATGTTGTGAGCAAAGTCTTCTCCGGAGGAGCCTTGCTACTTTCAACTATGGATGGTGAAGATTTTACGTCCCCCGTGAACGCGGACGCAGTCAAAAGATACTTTGCTTAAAATAGACCCGCTGGAAAGAAAAAGAAAATCCAAGCAAGAATGGGGCATCCCGATGAACCATAAAAGGATAGGTTCAGGCAAAAATTAGGGATAAAAAGAAAACATGTAAACCCGCAAAGTTGAAAACCTAAAATGGCGACTTTGACAAAAATGGGTATCCCGGTGAATCGAAAACCCGCAAGGGCGATTCAGGAAAAAGTTAGGGATTTGAAAAGCCAACGACTGCGGTCCATGCGTAGATCTTCAAAGCATAGTGGATTATGGGAAAACTCGAGAGTCATCCGTCCAAATAAATCTCTTCAGAAGACGAAGCATCGAAAAGGCGTCGAAGTCACACGTGTCATAGTTGAGTCGTTCCATGGTGGTTGTTTGTGCCACATTGTCGACATTCTTGTATATTCTTGTGCACTTCTGTATTTTGCTTACGCAACTTTCTTATTTCAAGAGTTGCATCCCTTGTAAATTTTCCTATTTACAGGCTACTTATCAATAAAACATACTATTCAGAAAGCTTTTGTCTTTGATTCAGCTCTTATCGTTTTGTTTGCAAAAGACGCCTGATGTTTTTGATAAAACTTTGCATACATAATTTTGTGGGCTATGCCAACCATAATTGAAACAATACTTTTGCTTGAATAAAGTCACAGATGATAAGTAAGATGAGTTTGCTGCACAAAACATATTTGCTTGTTTGCTATTTGCAGGACACCCATCCTCGAAAATTTTCCAGAAGTCCCTCATCTAAAGGAAATACGCAAGTTAAGCGTGTTCACATCCACAACAGGTTGGAACTTCATACAGTTAAGGTTATCCTCAGCATGCCGAGATTGATGTCTCAAGCAGAGTAGGATCATTGCCAACAAGTAGATGTGGGTTTATCCCCAGCAGTGGAATGAATGCAGAATTTTGTTTTCCCCACAGAGTCTGAACGACTAGCTTCTTTCCCCTCAGAGTCCGGGATGTTGCTTCATTTCCCTAAGCAGAGGTCGATATTGTTGAGTATTGTGCTCATTCTCCCCAAGTAGAGGTCAATGTTGATTCCCTCCTTACCTAATCCCCAGCCGAGTTAGTGGAGTGGCTTTCTTCCCTGAGATTGTTTATTCTTCATCCTCAGCAGAGAGATAGCTTAGGATGATTCCCCAGTAGATCTTATTCATAATCCCTAACAGATAGTGGATTAAATCTTCAGCAGAGCATAAATCTCTGACAGAATAAAGCCATCCTTCAGTAATCCGCCTTGTTTCCTAGTAGAGTTGTCTATTCCCCCATAATGTTATATTCTGGCAGGCCATTCAGGGCTGATTTCCCCAGTAGAGTGGAGTCGTTTTCTTTAGCCGAGTTGTTTTTTCCCCAGAAGAGTTATACTCTAATAGGCCATCTAGGGCGCTTTCCTCAGCAGAGTTTGATTTTGATTCCCAGCGGAGTGGATTTGTGCTTAGCAGAGCAGCTTTACCCGGATGTTATCTCGGAGGCCATCCAAGGCTTGTATTCCCCAGCATGAGTCCGTTGGCACTGGGCATGCTTAGTCTTCCCCCAGCGGAATTGTTTTCCTCTCTTCAGCATTTATTTTTTTGAAGTGGTTCCTTTGCATTTGCATCATGCATAGCATCCTCCCTAACGCGTAGCATTTCCATTTCATATGGAGCATTACGCCATATTCAAACATGTGCATGTGAAACACAAACCAGGTTGTTACCTCTTTATTTTCAGGTGTATCTCCAGCAATTATCAGTATATTTCTCAAGCTTGTGTGGTATCCAGGCCTCCAGCATGATCATCGACAGATGTGTTCATCTTATCATTTTCTCAAGCAGAGTCTATTTATTCAAGTTCACATTTCCCCAATGGATTTATTCACTCTGACGGCGAGGTCAGATGCTTTTACCGACTTGATGTCGAGGCCTGACGGTGATGTCAGATGCTTGTACCGATGATGTTGAGAGTTGACGGCGAAGTCATACTATTTTGAGAAATGACGGCGAAGTCAGACGATTTTGAGAATTGACGGCGAAGTCAGATTAGTTTTGATGACTGACGGCGAAGTCAGATGATTTTGGGAGTTGACGGCGAAGTAAGTTTATTTTGAAAGCTGACGGCGAGGTCAGGTAATTTTGAGAAATTGACGACGAAGTCAGAAGATAATTTTGAGAAATGATGGTGACGTCAGACGATGTTGAGAGTTGACGGCGAAGTCATATTTTATTAAGAGTTGACGGCGAAGTCAGATTGTATTGAGAGTTGACGGCGAAGTCAGATTTTATTGAGAATTGACAGCGAAGTCAGAAGATTGTATTAAGAGTTGACGACGAAGTTAGATTATTATTAAGAGTTGACAGCGAAGTCAGATTGTATTGAGAGTTGACGACGAAGTCAGATTTTATTGAGAATTGACGGCGAAGTCAGAAGATTGTATTGAGAGTTGACGGCGAAGTCAGATTATTTTGAGAATTGACGGCGAAGTCAGAAGATTGCTTTGAGAGCTGACGGCGGAGTCAGATAGTTTTGAGAGTTGACGGCGAAGTCAGAAGATTACTTTGAGAGTTTACGGCGAAGTCAGATAGTTTTGAGAGTTTACGGCGAAGTCAGATGATTTTTGAGGACTGACGGCGAGGTCAAGTGATTTTACAGATTTAATATGGAGTTCTGACGGCGAATTTAAATTATTTTAATGAATGACGGGGAAGTCAGATGATTTTTACTTGATTGATGACTGACGGCGAAGTCGAATGTTTTTGATAACTGACGGTGAAGTTAGATGATTTTGATGACTGACGGCGAGGTCATATGTTTACTTGATTGAGGACTGACGGCTAGGTCAGATTTTACTTGGTTGGTGACTGACGGCGAAGTCAGATATTCTACTTGATATAGGCGCCTGACGGCGATGTCGGAGGTTTCGTTCTGCGGTTGGCAAATTTCCGGGTTCTTTGATATTCAACCGTCTTTTACCTTGAATGTCTGAAAGTCATTCGCTTTTCATCCCTTCAGGTCCAAGTCGCTTGAATAGGGACAGCTGTTGTGCCCCAAAATTTGCCCAACCTTTTCTTTACTTGGTTTATGTTTCATTTCATTGTTTTAGCATATTGCATTGCATAGCATTTTGCATTTTTACAGGGGATCAATAGACGTGTGTGCAACAAGAGGAATGTGCCAAGGGCTCTAAGCCTAATCAAGAGGTTGTATTCAAGTCAACAGGGGGGTTATCATCATCAGAGACAAGTCAAAGCCCTTTGGATAGGCAGATAAGTGTATGTGGTTCACCTCTTATCTTGGAGGCCATTTGAAGACCATCTGAGGATCACAAGCCCATGGTTATGAAGAGAGATTGTCATTTAAGCTCATTGGAGGCTTTGAGGGTCATTGTAGAGTTCATTCAAGTGTTTATGCCAAGTGTGAAGAGCTATAATTGAAGATGGTGCAATTAGGGTTTTCATTTGGTCAACCTTGAGTCAACTGTGAAATTGAAGGAGATTAAGACTCAATTACAAGTCTTTACAGTCATGGAATGTTGTGTTAGGATGCATGGGATATCATTTCAAGATCAATTCATCAAGAATCAAGAGTGTGAGGAGTGACTGAATTAGGGTTCTCAGTGTAAAATCCCCTGTTCAGTGCCTAACTTCAAGACCACCTATCTCAAGATACAAGTCTCATCTCAACTTTTGACCAACATGAAACCTTTAGAGCATGATCTTAGCTTTTTTTAAGTACTAGAAGTCCTTGATTGGATTTATAGCACTCAAGTTATGATGCAGACAAGTTACAGGTCATCAGATGAATGTGATTTTGGTCAACAAAAGTCAACCAACTTCCAAGCCATTTTTGACCTATAAGGATGTTTCTCCTCAACTTTTTATAAACATGCAAGTTGTTCCTTATTATCTTAGCTTTCCAAAGAGTACTAGAAGTCCTTCATCTGATTTGTAGAACTCAAGTTATGAGGCTTGCAAGGCAGGGGTATTTTGGGAAAGCAGGATTACAGGTCATTTTCATTATAGGTCATTTTCACCACTTTGCACACTTCAGATGGAACTATTTCCAACATAAAACTTGCTCCAAATGGGGTCATTTGCTCAACCAAATATCAACACATCAAAGGCTTGGCTTGTATGGAAGAATCCCTAATTGAATTTTCATGAAAAAGGCTTAAAAAGGGAAAAATCAAAATTAATTCATTTGAAAACATTTTGTACCAACCTTATGCATATTTTGAGTGCAAATGATATTCTAAACACAATGCCATCTTTGGATTTGGGATTTGAGTGCATTTTGGTGGTCATTTTCATGGTTTCTTCAAGATTAAGTTACACATCAAAGACATGCCATAAGACTAAACCAAGGAGTAATTTTCAGCCCTTTTATCCACCAACTTCAGATGCAAGCCAAAAAAGTCATTTTTACAGCTAATCAAAGTGGAATTCATGCACTATTCAAATGACCATGGAGTGAAAAAGTAAAAATCAAATTGGGCCAAAGAGAACAGAATTGGGCCTTCTCTTGATCTGAATCCAACATATTTAAGCTCAACTTCATTCACATGCCTTCAGAACTGGATTTGGTGAGACTTAGAGAGAGAACAGATTGAGAAAAAGAGAGGAAAAAGTGAAAATCGATTTCCAAGTTTTACTGAGTTTCCATCAAAACAAAACATCCCAAAACACTCCTTGAGACTCATAAAACGATTCTGGGCAGTTTATTGCAAGCTTTGATAGTACATTGAGCTCTGAGGAAGCTTATTTTCTAGGTTTCTTTCTTTCAAGTTATCTCTCTATTCAAGTTGTTTTAACACGCAATTTTCATGTCATTTTAATCTTTGAACATCATAGATGGATTCTGGATTGGTTTGGTAGCTGTTTGCAAACTTTTTCATTTGATCCTCTTGAAGAGTAGATGAGTTTTCACTATTTATTTGTTGATTTTGGTTGAGTTTTGGTGGTTCTGGGTTTTTGGCCGTGAAGGGTTGATGAAGGACACGCTGGAGAAGACGACCGGAATAGTGGTTTCGGCGTCTGGTTCTCCCTCCCTTTTTTAAAACCCAGCCAAGCCACGTGTCTCATTGCTAGCCTCATGATTTGTTTACTTTTCAGTCCAACGTCCCAGATTAAGACACACCATACACACACTTTGACTCACCACATGGAATCCAGGTTGAATATTCATTAAATGATTTGGCACGTTGTGATCCGTGTGATTGGAATACCATTTCATCCAACGCATGTGAGCGTGTTCCACCATATGCCTTGGTTGACTACAACCCACTGAATCCACGCGTTTTATTTTCTTTTTGTTTTTCTAATGGGCAGGGTTGCTATTGGCACCCCCCCCTCTTTTGGGCTCTTTGCATTTCCAATGCTTTTGGGTTGCTTCTTGCACCCCCAGCCCATTTGTTTATTTATTTTCTTTCTCTTTTAGTTATTATTTTAGTTCTGTTTAGATTTAATTTATTTTAAAATACTTCCAAAGTTCATAAAATCCCAAAAAAATATGTTTTAGAATCTTTAAGATGTCCTCTTATTTTTAGAAAATTTCGTTTTATTTTATGATTTATTTTTCAATTAAAAATAGGATTTAACTTTGGAAGTGTTTTTATTAATTTAAATCTTGACATATTTTGTTCTTTATTTTTTTTCTCTCATTTCATTTTGATCCAATGAATGAAATTCAATCCTCATATCAATGATGAGTTGAAGAATTTTTGAAGACCATTTTGCCCTTGATTGGTTGACTTTTGAGTTGACTTTTGATGTCTTTCATTTGACCCTAAGCAATCCTCCTTCACAATGGAGCACCCTTGTGAATCAATTTTTATGGTGATGTTGTGAAGTGATTTTGATTGCAATCTTTTGGCCTCTGGTTGCCAACATATTTATGAGCTTCTTGCATTTTATTTGATAAGTTTTGAATCATTTTCCTATTTTTAGAGTAATATGCAAGTCAAGTTACCCTAAAGGAAGGTTCATACATACATCTTGACCTGGTTTGACTTGGATATGACATTTTTGGATTCTTTGAGCTCTCAATGCCTATTGATTCATGTTGTTAACATGTTAAGGATGGTTCTTGCTCATTTTTAGGTCATAACATTTGGTTTTTCTTGTTCATTTGCTTGGTAATTTTTGAGTTTCCAATTAGGGTTTCATTGTAAAACAAGCTTGCTTTCCTTTGGGAATTTGCTTGCATTTCCTTGTGGTTTACTTTATTTTTTTTAAGACCTTTTATTTCATTCCCCTTGCTGTCCAAGGACTTTGGAACACCATTTAAGTTTTTCTAAGTTCCCTCCTTTAGAGGTATTTGAAACATGGATTGAATGGTGAACCATAAGGACACTTTTGTTGCAGCTTTTGCACAAATCATGATGATGCCTTGGTTGAAAAATGTTTGGGGAATGCCTTGCTGTTTTCTACTCTTTGTTCTAGCCCCTCTTTGAGTTAAGGTTCTTTTCTTTTCTCTTTTCATGTTGTTTTGCTTTGTGGCATTATGGTTGATGTTGTTTAGTTTAGGCCATTTCATCCCATTTGTGATGCTCTTGTGTGTTTTCTATTGGTGCATTTCTTTTCTTTTCATCTCTTACACTTATCATATGATTGCTTAAGGTTGAGATGAGCTTGTGGTGGTCTTTACCCCACACAATTTCCTCCCTCATTTGCATTCCATGTTTGTGTTGTTTCATGTTGTTTCTTTGTCTCCTTTCCCTTAGGACCTCTAATCTCTCAAGGGAGATTACGTTAGACATTAGGATTCTAAACATGTATGATAACATTAGGTAGCATTTCCTTTATCTCAATCTTAGGATCACCAGTGCATGACAACTTTAGGTTTGGATTTAGTCCCCCTTTTAGTGTCCTTTCTCTTCTCATCTCAAAGCAATCATAAAACACTTAATAAAGATAATGGATGTTGTACCATGAGCCTTATACTTGGGAAATGGTAATTGAGGGGCCACCTCTCAATTGCCTAGAGTGTTTAGTATACGTCCTTACAGCGATATGCGACGCATTCGATCCTAGGTTCTAGACTTTGGTACAACATGTATTATAAACACTCCAATTCAAAACATTTCTTCTCTAAAAAACACAAAAACACGTCAAACCTTTTTTTTCATCCTTCGGGATCTTAATCGGGAAAATCCTTTTCAGATAAAAAGGGTGTCGTTAACTTTTAGTTCTACCACAAACGGTAACGCCTAAGTCTCCAATGGTCGAGCTGCATACACCAACTGCTAGAACTACTTGTTAACCATACTCGGGCCTAAAAAACAGTTGAACAAACCTGTGTTCTCTTGTTAGTCGAACTACGTTGACTCTGACTTCTCATTTCAGATGAGATACATAGGCACAAAGCGCTGTTGCTTTGCCGAGTCACTTTCTTTTTTTTCCTTTTGTCATCAAGCCTGTACTTAGATAGTTTCAATCACCCTTTTAGATAGACAACAAGTGTGGATCCCGTCGAGTACGACGGACGTGAGGGGTGCTAACACCTTCCCCTCGCGTAACCGACTCCCGAACCTGAGATTTGGTTGCGATGACCGATTTTATCCCTCTTTTCATTAGGTTTTCTCTGAGCGTTTCATTTCCCTCTCTTGGGATAAATAACGCACGGTGGCGACTCTTCTGTCATTGCCGGCCTCGTTTTTCTCAGTAGCGACAATGATGTGAAACCTCTTTAATTTATGTGAATAATCCTCTTTGTCATCTGTTTTTTTGCTCTTGCTTTTGTGTTATCTGTTATGTTTGCTTTCTGTTTGTTTTGGTTGTTTTGAAGCTTATTCGTCTTACTTTAATGAAATATTTATTTTTTTTGTATTTCTTCTATGTGTTTATGTATTTCTTGTTTTTCTTTCTGACCGATTGATAAGAATTACCATATTGAATGGATATCAAAGGGAATTTATGAATAAAATGGTAAAGGAATGAAAATATTGTTTATTCATTCATGAGACATCACATGATCTGATTTTAAAAATTATTACATTTGTTCTCATATATGACCATTTGTCTCTTCTTGTGACTCCAAATAAGATTTCCAGTCCTCATCCTACTCCTTTTCTTTGAGAGTTTTCAGATTTTCTTCTGAGGCCTTGCCCTCTCCAGAGACTCCACCAGATGTGCCTTCATTCTATGCAGTTGTGGATCTCTGATTCTTTGCTAATTCCTCAACTTTCTTCTTTTCCTTTCTTGCCTCCATTCTCATCAGATTGCGTATCTCTTTTGCCAAATCTCTCTTGTCAACCTTGAATGTCTTTCTTTTTCCCATTCTTATGTCTGCCTAGAGAAATTCTAGAGTTATGTGATCTTGTTGCTGATTCTACCCCTGCTTTTATAGAAGCTTTATAAATCCAAACCTCTTCAGTCTTGAATACTGTGTTCTTTGAGTCTTGTGCTTCCTTGATTCATCTTCCTCGAAAACCATGTTGTCAGATTCTAACTTTGACCATCTTGAAAATTGTGGAGCAAATGCTTATCAACCACCAGATTTTGTTTGTCATTATCTTTTTGTTGATGGTAAAAAAAGGAGAAATTTATGGGAGTATTTAGGAGGATAAATGTATTTTTGAATGCTTTTATTTACTTGAACCCTAAATTATTATTGCTTATATATGAACATTTTTCATCAAGATAAGTCTAATTAAATTGGATAGGACTTAGGGGGAGCTTACAAAACTCAACCTTTGGATTATTAGACTTAGTGGGATCTTACAAACCTCAAACTCTGATGTTGTCAAGATAGTTAAACTAACCAACCATGGTTTTTAAATACCTTTGTTTGTCATCAAAAAAAGGGGGAGATTGTTGAAACAAAATTGTTCATATCCCTTGGGTTTTGATGATTCCAATCTGTACTCTGTCTTAAAAGCAGGACAGTCTTGTCGAAATCCAGAGTTTGGAGAAAGTCAACTAGGGTTTCATTTTGCAAGGCTCAAGGAATGGTGATGTGACCTCTTACGTTTGTCCCAACCTTTTGGTAGATACCTAGTATGAGATAGATTCCTTGAACAATGATATTACTCAATGGACCATAATCTTAATCAGTTTCATCCTCCAGAATATTATTATTAATGTATTACTCAGTGAATGCACATGGTCAACTTTAGGACCACGTTAGTCAACAAAGCCCAATCAAATATTAGAAACCTTAAGTCATGAGTCTAAGCAGAATCAGAATGAATCAAAGATTAGAAATCAAATTCCAATAAAATCCTGCTAATTTTATTACAGATACATTGAACAATTGGATTTACGAAGAAATCGGTCTTAATACAAACGAAATAAAAAACCTTAAAAATTCTAAGTTGAGTCAAATCACAATCGTACAAAAAGTTTCCTAAATACATCAATCTAATTAAAGTTAAAACCTAAAAATTAATCTATAAATAAGAAGAAAATTAAAGTAGAAGAGGATGGAAAAAAAGATCTAAGAACTGTAAGTAATTTATGTTGCAATCCTTAACCTAATACTCAATGCTCTGATTCAAAAGTGTTTAGGGTTTCACACCCTAACTCACTTGAGCTTATCCCCATACATCGTCTTTAGGATACATCGCAGCCAAAGTACAAGAACAAGGAGAAATCAGAGACAAAAAGAAACAAAAGGAATAAGGAAAGAGGAGAGTCAAGAAAGTTTTACCTTTATTGTACCAGGGGAAGTCATTCTCCAATAGGTTGATCCTTCCCCATTTTGAAACTCTGATATTTGTGTAATCTTGTTTCTGTTGGCATGCCTATTTGTTTTGATTAATGTTATTCTTTATAAATTTGGATAGAAGGGTTAGGGTTAATAGGAGAAAATAGGGTTTGAGTTTAGAAGATTTGTTTGAATTTAGGGATTTGAAGAGTGGGTTGAGGTTCAGAGAGGGCCGATCTATGGATCGGCCAAAGTTTTGGTTCGACCTAGGTAGGTTAGGGGTGGATCTAGGTTAGGTCAGGTTTAGGGTTAGGGGAAGAAGATGAAGCTTCATTTTCTTCGTGCTAGGGTTCTTGCCTCTAGTTTAGGGTTCATTTGAACCCCGTTAGGGTTCATCTCGAGGGTTATGGTTCAAGGGGGTTTAAGTTAGGGTTCTTAGGGTTTAGGGATTTCTTGGGATTTATGGGTGAATGTATGAAGTTTCTGGTTGAACTTCAACCGAAAATTGGAGAGTGATGTAGTTTAAAGGGTGGTTTAGGGTGAATAGAGGGTGTTCAAAGTTGGGGCTCGAAGGTGAGGCTGAGAGAGAATAGAGCGAGGGAGAATAAATAGAATAGAGAAGGTAAAGAGAGAAAAGTATGGAAATGAAATGTTTCTGAAGGACATTTCTTTATATACTCCTATGCCCCGTGTCCAAGTCACGCCTATGTGGCATTATCCCAGCCAATCGCCTTGCTGACTCAGGTCAGCCATTGTGTATCCATGTTTACCATGTTCCCCCCTTGGACTTCACATCTCAATGCTTCATTACACAGACTTTGACCAATATACTTAAGCAAGGGTCATGATCTCAAACAGGATGATCTTTCTAATTAGGATTAAACTTCTCATAGAGAGTCAAAAGTGTACTTTCTCCCCTGTGCACCTTGGCCAGGCGTGGGCCTCATAAAGCTCTTGTGCCCTCTCTTTTTGCTATATACATACCCCAACAATTGACCTATTACTATCACAACTAAATATGCACCCCCTAGGTTAGTTTATTTATTTTCTAGTTTGTTTTTCTTTTTTTCTTCTTCCCTATTTCTACTTTATTATTATTTAGGCTTAGGTTTAGAATAATCAAGATCAATTAAAATTATTTAATTAAATTAGTTTAGTTTATAATTAATATAATTAGTTTAACTTGTAATTAATATAATAGAAACACCAAAAACAAATAAAAAATCAATGTCTTGTATTTTATAATTAATATTAGGATTATTTAAGTATATTAGGATAGTTAGGAGATTAATTGTTTAATAAAGGACAACTAGGAATCAATTAGGATTAGAAATCAAATAGGTCTTAACAAATAATAATAATAATAATAATAATAATAATAATAATAATAGGTAATATTAATGAATAAATTTTCCCTTTTAATTATTTTATCGAGTTCATTATTCTAAATGTTCAAAATAATAATCATATATTTATATATCACAATCTATTTTTTCAAATCAATTCATAAAATTTTTTTTTGCATTAAATCAATCTAAAATAAGTTCAACTTCAACTCACTTAAACTTCATGTTCTCTGCCCTTGTGCATTTAAACATTTTTATCAAATTTTTCTCCGTTCCCAATGTGTTGAGAACTTTTTTCTAAACTAAAATCAACAAACACACAAGTATTTTTTAAACTAACTACAATAATATAATCCTTCATGTTGTTTGAGGATACGTAGGCACGAGGTTGTAACACTCTGGAGAGTACAATAACAAAATTTTTTTTTCTTTGTCCTCCTTTCTAAATTAAACATTTTTTCTCTTAATAATAAAATAATTATTTGTAAAGAAATATATTAAGCAATAATAGATAACATAAGCAAACATTTCATAAATGACATTAACCTTATAATTAGAGAAGGATCCATAATGGAGGTGAGGGGTGCCTAATACCTTCCTCTTTCTTAATTGACTCTCGAATTCTAGTTTATTTCCTTGTTTTTTAGGAACAAATAAATGATGATAACGACTTTATGATTTTCCAGCCGCGACAATTCTCCCACTAACATTTGATATGAAGGCGTCTAACGACGCAGAAGAAGAAGTTTCTTCCTCTAATGAAGTATGAGACATCCCTTCTTACCCATAATCGTCAGATATGAATGTAATTTCTGATCATACGTCATCACTATTAAGGGAAGGATGTTGAAAATCATGGGATAATCCAGACAAATTTTCCACTTCAAAATCACTCACTAAATTAATAATGTTGTCACTCATCTTAGTAAAGAAGACAATAAATGCTAAAGATAAAGTTAGAGTTAGAAGTATACCTGGTTAAGGAAGGTTGATGAATTAGGAGGAATAAAAAGGCGAAAGCTTTAAGTGAAACGATGAATCACTTCTATGATGTTCTCAGGGAAAAAGGAACAAAGACGTTTCTCTGGAAAAGTAACTGAAAGCATGAAAGTTAGAAGTTTTTCAAAAACTTTCAAATATTAAACTCACTCTTTTTATAAGCAATGGCAGTTGAAGGATCAAGATCAACTATGAACAGAGATCAGAAGATCAATGACTAGAATTCCACTCAAGAAAATACGTCAAACTCAAGTGCACTTAAGCACTCTAAGAACTACGCCACACCCTAGTCGGTCACGTCATCGCGCATGTCATAGGAATGAGTGGCAAAACGTCTCAATGATGGAACCGTAATAGTTTTACTAACCGATTTTTGGTCGTCAAATCAATAATAAAAATTAAAGGTTACTCGTTAGCAAAAAAGTTGGTGAAATTTGGACAAAAAGGAATAACATGATATGTTTTAAAAAGTTGAGAAATCAAATGGTCTTTTTAAAAGCTAAGTGACTAAATTGGACCAAAGTACAAATTAATAGCCTAAAATAAATCTTGAACAACTAATCAACGACGACACAAAAAATAAGTGGGTCATTAACTCCTCTAGATATTTCTCCTTTACGTGTTTCAAACATACAACTTATATCTAAATTGTTATGTGCACGCTCACAGTCATATACATTGGTATCATCTAGGTTATCATCCTTCAGTGTTATGTATGAACAACAAAATTCTAATTTTCCTACCTTTCTAGTACAACACCAAAACTCATGTTGAAGGTTGTAATCACTATTCTAAAATTCCAGTGTAGATCTAGAAAAATGCTCATATACTTATCCTGATCATAAAACACAACAACCTAGACAAATATGGTTACAAAGTATGTGCAATGAGTAAAATGAATAATAACTATGCTATCTTTTTAAAGATAGCTATTTATAGAGGACCATTAAACAAACTCGATAGGCGAAAATTTTATACCAAACTTAATGGGAGAAAAACATATAACCTATTCAACCGACGAAAGTCTATTTTTATTATTATTATTTTTTATTTTTAGTTCATTTTTTATTATTTAAATATTAATTAAAAATTACTTAAAACTAAAATAAAAATTAAAAATTACTTAAAACTAAAATAAAAATTAAAGAGATTTGCTAACATACACCCACTTATTTTTATGAAGGTCTATTTTAACGAACTTTAACTAAAAAATAATTAAATGCACCTTAAGATGCATGTTATTAAAACACACATTTATAAAAACAAGTGGGTGTATTATAACAAACCTCGGTGAAATTTGCTATAATACACTTTTTTTTAAGGTGTGTTTTAACAAATTTTAACTAAAAAATGGTTAAATACACCTTAAAGTGCATGCTGCTAAAATAGATCTTCATAAAAACAAGTAGATCAACGTTAGCAAATCCTAAAAATAAATATGATATTATTTTTAAAAAAAATTAATTTGTTTTCTACATATTTTTTTATTAAATTATTTTTTATTAATTAAAATATATTAATTAAATCATTAAAAATTTAAATATCGAGAAAAAAATTAAATTGAATGGACGAAGTAAAAAAAAAAAAAAAAGAACAGCACCCCTTTGTGCATTCAATAATAAACATGATTAAAAAATTTAAAAGTAGAGCATTGAAGGGGATGTATATTGGAATTTATTTTGCATTTTAGAGGTACTTTGATTAAAAACTCCCAATCCATTGGTTGTTTTGTTTGGCGCTACTTGGGATATTTTTTCATTATATATCTCACTTTAACTTTTTAGGGGACCTAATCTAACACTGTTTTTTTTCTTTTGTTTAGTTTTTCTGGATTGAAAGTGATTGACTTATGGGTTAAAATTGGAATAAGGAATTAAAAGTGATTAAGTTATGGGTTAAAATTAGAATAAGGAAATGAAGGGATGAAAAAGTGTCAACTTTCTAGTGTTTTTCTTATGTTCAATTTCAATTTAATTTCTTATTTTAGCCAAAGGTCTTTTAATATATCTGATACAAAACTAACATCGATGTCAGATATGGTGTAAACGAAGAAGATATTAGAGTTGGATGAGTCATTTTTAAGAGAGAATGTAATGTTTTGAAAAAAAAAACATTTGTTTTGATGAAAAATTGTTAAAATGATGGAATTTTATAAAGTATTTTCTCAAAATTAAATATAATAATTTTGAAATGATTTAAAATATGTATATTTTTTAAATTCTTATGAATGTCAAATTAGTTTATTATTATTTCAAATTTATAAGTTGGTCTACATATTTTTTTAAATTAAAAATTTTCAGAAAATTGAAAAGGTTCTTAAAATGTAAAATTTTACAAATTGATCACTTTAAAATTTAAGAATTGCAAATTGTCCACGAGCAATGGTAAAGTTGAATTTAAAAGATTTGTCGACTCTGACTATGCAGGATGCATGGATACCAGAAAATCTCTTTATGGGTATTTTTCACAATGTTTAACACAACAATCAGTTGGAAAGTTTCTCTTCAGAATGTTGTTTCTTTAATAACCACTGAAGCTGAATATATTGCCCTCAGTGAAGTTGCGAAAGAAGCCTTATGACTTGAAGGGTTTGTTAAGGAATTGAAACTTCAAAGTCAATTTATCACTGTTAAATGTGATAATCAAAGTGTCATACATATGTTTTAAAATTCAACCTATCATGAGAGTACCAATCACATCAATGTTAGGTTGCATTTCGTCAGGGAGAAAGTCGAGAAAGGAGAAGTGAAAATGCTGAAGGTTTTGACTGAAGATAATATTGTTGATATGATCACCAAGTCATTATCTAGTAGCAAATTCTCTCATTGTATGTAGTTGATAAAGCTGCATGATGATAACTAGCTTATTCCCTTGGTATTGTAGACATTGTTTTAAGGTGGAAATTTATAGTATTTTAGATCAAAATCTAGTCTCGACAAGGGAAACTTCATGGTTCGACTGGGGTGTGTATTGTAACACCCAAAATTTAATTGGAATATTTTAATTAATTTATTTAATTGAGAATATTCATTTTTCGGTGATTTTCGGTGGTTTTTTGGATTATTGAGAATTGTGCATTGTTGGAGTTATTTATTTTGAATAATAGTATATAATATGAATTTATTAATATTATTATGAATTAAAATGAATATAAGAGGAATAAGGGCAATTGGGACAATTAAGAGGAGTTAGTGAGGGTATTATGGGAAAAGCCAATTGTGAGGCCCAAGACTAGGTGTTGCACCCCAAAATTTGCCCTCATTTTTTTTCAAACCTTAATTGGATCTTACTTTGCGTTCATCTGCATCATCATTAGGTTGTAATTCGTGATCATACTTTGCATGGGCTCAGGAGTTTCAGTGAGTCAAGTCATCAGGGCATATCGAGCATGTGGGTTTACAAAGTAAGGATTGAGTCGTTTCTTTGTTTCCTATTCCGAATAAGAGAAATTGTTTATCATGGGCTACATGGAAGAAAAGGTTCATCATCTAAGGTTTGGTTCAAGTTGGGAAATTTACTCATGTATATTTCTTCAAGGAGAAGTTATTTGAAAAAATATTAGGATATTCAAGATCAATATTCCTAAGGAACATGAAGTGCAAAGCCTAATTCAAGATTTTTCCCATTCAACTTTGTTTCAAACTCTATGTTCAAGTGGAATTCAAAAATCACAAGTTCATAATTCAAGACTTCATCCCTTTCAAATTCAATGGCATAAGGGAGATACATCATATTACAAAGAGAAATTTCATGATATTGCAAGAATGTCACATATGTCACAAAGTTCCTAATTAACTTCATGCTATAGAGCCATTCATGCCCCATCAAGTCCACATGTTCTTCATTATGCCTACAAACATAAGGAAGATAATTAAGATTCAATTTAACATTGGAACATTTCAAGACTATGCATGCTTAATCATTGGCAATTTGAATGTGACCCAAAACAGTCTCATGCAAGAGGTGACAATTTGTATCATATCACAAAACCATTTCATGTCACAAAACTAAAGGAATAAACTTATGGTGATGCATCTACACATCAAATATCAGAATTTTAAAATTTCGTCCAAAGGTAGTAGCATTGACCAAGGGTTGTCCAAGCATAAGCCAACAAATGGGTACAAGGTTTGAGAGCAAGTGCTGCAGAAAAAATAGGCCTAAGCTTGTGCAGCAAAAATACAGCAAAGTAACGAACATGAAAATGGAAAGAAAGAGAGTGACATCAAGAAAGCTGCCATAGACATTTCTAAGTAAAAATATGAAATCTTGAAGGGAGAGCAAACCCTAATGTGCTAAGATAAAAAGAAGAGGGAGCAGCTGCAAACAAAGGAGGCACACATTGACATAGAGAGATAGAGAGAGCAAGAAACCCTAGAAAACCAGAAAAATAAAGAGAAAGAAAACCAGCAAAATCAAGAGTGTCACATAGAAAAAAAAGGAGAATCATTGAGAAGAAGAACCTTCAAAACATAGAGTGAAGAGTGAAGAGAACACTCAACCAAAATCAGTGGAGGCTTTGCAAGAAGGATAACAACTTTTGGGTATCCATTTCTTCAAACTTTCTCTCTTTATATTTTGCATTTGTCTTTTATTTCCTCTTTTAAGTGTTGTTGTGATGTATATATTGTGTAAGGTCCTAAAAGGAACCTCTGTAAGAACCACAGGAAGGAAAAAGAACAAAATAAACATAGCTTAGATTTTTCACCCAGCAGGGCTGACACGGGCGATCGTGTCAGCCCGCTATTTAAGTTTCCTTCGCGCGCATCTCCCAGGTGTGCTGACACAGGCGGCCGCGTCAGCTACCTGTTTGTCTCTAAAAATCAGTGTTCTGGGCATTTCTTGACACGGGCCGTGTCAGCTCCCTGTTTACCTCAGAAAATCATTGTTGTGGGTAATTTTTGATACGGGTCGTGTCAGGCCCCTGTTTTTTTTTCACTTTTTTTGCTATTTCACCTTAAAAAAAATTTTCATGTTGTGTTTTGATTCAAGCCGACTAACCCATTGTGTTTGCATGGCCTTTGTATATGGATATTTTGTTATGGTCATTTTTGACCTTTGGTTCCAAAAACTATTTTCAAGAAAACAAACTCTCGATTCTCATCGAGCCATTTTTGACCTTGTAAGTCGATTGCCTTGTGCATCACCATCAACCTTGTTCACATCACCTCAAAATTTTTAAGCAATTAAACCCTTGATCCAACGTTAAGCGGATTTTCTCAAACAACCGTTAAACCAATTCACCATCTTTTCTTTCCATAACTTTTCTCTTAAAAACCCCGGTCTCGTACCGAGTGCATTTTCAACTCTTTTCACAATAAAAACTTGAATGGTTGTGGAGTGGTTAGGCATAGGCCTTCTTCTATCCCGAGTGCTAACATTACCGTAGGGTTCACTGTCTCAAAGCACTTACCATTCAAAACCAAAAACATCTTTAATAAGAGAATGAAGTTCTCTTTGTATTGAGTTAAAGAGAGAGGATTAAGTGTAGACTTCTTCCTCTCCGAGTGTCAGGATACTCACTGTAGAGTGTATGGTCTCGATACTCGTCTTTCAATATGAAGACATGCTTGTGTTCACCACACCTTTTCATAACAAAACTTTGAGATAAAGAATTGGGTACTACCCGCAAGGGGTTACTATCCTATGACATATTCGCCCCTAAAAAACAACTCACAAACTAAATGTGATATATTGCCTCGTAAGGCGAAAACAATATTTCAAAAAGGATATGTTACGTCCGTTCTACCATAAACAAGTAACGCCTAAGTCTCCAACGAGCGAGCAACAATACACCTAAACTGCTAGAATGTCCACGATAACATCATCCACAAAAATATCATTTAACTGTTGCCCGAACTACGTTTGCTCTGATTTCTCATGCCAGATGAGGATACGTAGGCACAAGACGGCGATGTCTTAGCGAGCAACCTCCCCCCATCACCCATAGTTCCCCGAACTACGTCGACTCTGACTTTCTCATATCCATTGAGAATACGTAGGCCTAGGACCGCAAAGTCCTACCGAGTCCTTTCTTTCCCTCTTTACCTCTCCTTTCCCAGTTTCTAACCTTTCTCTTTATCCCTTAGAACACACTCTTTAAAGCAATAACCTTTTAGCAAATACCTTCACACATCGACAAACAAATGGTTCTCATCGAGTACAATGGATGCGAGGGGTGCTAATACCTTCCCTTCACATAACCGGCTTCCGAACCCATTCTTGGTTGCGAGACCATCTTATCCATTTCTTTCCTAGGGTTTTCTCGATGTTTTACCTTCCCCTCATGGGGTAAATAAAGTTCGGTGACGAATCTTCTGTCTTTCTTTTCGCCTCCCCGTCGTTGCATTTTTCGAGTAGCGACATTAGGCTTAACAAAAAGGAAGTTCTAAAGGAATTAGGATTCATTTGTTAGACTGTAAAAAGTATTGAGGCCAGAGCTCTGAGGAGGAGATTTGGAGGCAGAAGCTTCAAAAGATTCTCTGAAAGATTTGTGAAGTCTTTGAATCGACAATTAAGGTTTGAAGAGTATAGATTTTCATGATTATCCATGTGTAACATTCAATGTATTTAAGGTTGATTTAAGGTTTAGGGGATTCTGAGGGTAGATATGAGAGATAGTGATCTTTGGCCTTCGTGGCCTAAACCTATTATTGGTGAATCTAACCGTGGAATTCATTGGGGAAAAAGGAAACCTAGGCCTCCGTGGCCAAAACGCTGAATTGTTATTTATCTAACCCTGAGGGGATAGGAATATTAGATAGTGAGTAACTCTGATGACTTTGGGGAAATTATAGGTAAATTTGTGATTTAGGGCGTGAATATGATACGGGATTGGCCTAATAAACCGTAGGTTTTGTGCCTTTATCTCCGTAAGACCTTAGGGATGTTTTGGGGCATTGGAGAAGTGAATCGTGTGGACATTTGGGTGGATTTAGGTTCTGGTGCATACCAGAATTTGTTGTCATCACAGTGTTCGCCTAGCGAACGATGTTGTTCCCAGACTCACCTAGCAAAGAATCCTTCGCACAACGAAGAAACTCGCCCCAGACTCGCCTAGCGAACATACCAGCGAACGCAGCAGAGTTTCGCGAGTGTTGATCGGGTGCAGTGATGCCTTGATGTTTTATTCTATGATTCCTATGATGAATTAACATGAGTATGATAGTGAGTTTTATATGATGTGTACATAATTACATGATGATTTCTATGATGTATGGATTAGAAAACTATGATGATATTACCATGACTTTGATGAATTTTATGATGACATGAGATATGATGATGATTGTGATGATGATGAATATGATGAATGATGATGCACCTATGATGTTATTATGAGGATGATTATTGATGTGTGCATCATGCATTCATGTGCATCTGGACTTCGGTTCAGGACCTCGATTACTTTAGCTTCAATCCCATTGTGTGGATGTGAAGTATTTTGATGTGCTCCGGTTCTCTAGTAGAATCGATCCTATTAATGAGGATCTATGGAAGGTTGATGGCCCAGTGTCCATCAAGCTGTGATGATTGGTACCACATGCATTGAGTCTTGTCGCATTACATTTATGAGTCATTTGGGATAATTTATGATGTTGTGTCCTTTGAGGCCTATTGATGAATATGAATGTGTTGAATATGAAAATAATGCCATTTGATATGTTGATTTTTATACATTGATTATTATGAATCGTTTTACTCACCCTGCCTGTTTGAATGTTAACTCCATGTGGGTAACATGCAGATGGACAGGTTTAGCCGTGGACATCGTCGAGGATATTTTTAAAGTCTTTGAGTTGTTAGCCTTTTTGGTTAGCTTAGAGGGTCTTGCTCTGATATGTAACATCAGGTTGGGGTCTTTTGAGTTAAGCTATATTTTATTTGAGTTTATTTTGATTATCTTCCCACATGAGAAAAACCTTGATTTATGCCTTTTGAGTTCCGCTGCTTTGTGCAATTTGATGTATTTTGGGAAAACCCGTTGTTTATGGAGCCTTGACCTATTTTGTTGATTTGGGAAATGTACGCCCTTTTTGGTGGCTTTTTATGAAATTTAATAATTTACTTTGATATATGTGAATAAATGTGCCTTTTAATTGTGGGGTAGAAAAGGGTGTTACATTAGTGGTATCAAAGCCTAGTCGGTCCGTCCGACTAAGTTTTTATGTTGTTAGTCCCTTGTCAGTGCATAGTGTGAGAACACTGTTGGATGAGTTGTTTTATTCTAACCTTGTTGGTGGTTGCAGATGGCTAGAAGAAATGATCTTGCTATTGCTGATGCGCTGGAATCACTTGCACAAGTGATAGCTCAGAATGGAGGACCTCCAGATGAGTTCCGTGCTTTGGGAAAGTTCCAGAGGAACAATCCGCCGATTTTTGTGGGCACTCATGATTTTGATGGTGCACAGAAGTGACTGAAAGTAATTGAGAAGATTTTCTGAGTTATGGCATGCACTGATGCTCAGCCAGTGCAATTTGGTACGTATATGTTAGCAGAGGAAGCTGAGGACTGATGGGATAACACTCGTCAGAGATTGGAAGGTGATGGTATTGCAATAACTTGGGATGTGTTCAAGGAAGAATTTTTGAGGAAGTATGTTCCTAAAGATGTTCGGGGCAAGAAAGAGGTGGAAGTCCTTGAGCTAAAATAAGGGAATATGATTGTGGCTGAGTATGCGGTAAAGTTTGAGTCTTTAGTAAAGTTTTGTCTGCATTACAATCGTGTTGACATAGAGATGTTGAAGTGTCTCAAGTTTGAGAATGGATTGAGACCAGAGATTAAGCACGGAATTGGGTACCAGCAGATTCGTCGGTTTTCGGAACTGGTGGACAAGAGCAGAATTTATGATGAGGATAGTCGAGCTCGATCTACTCACTACAAGCAGCTGAGTGAGAAGAAAGAGAAAGGCCAGAATAGGGGGAAATCGTATGTGACTTTTGGTGATAAGGGGAAGCAGAAGGCTTCAAATGGTAAAAATTCAAGTGGGGGAGCGGCTACTGCTCCAGGTAAGTGTTATAAGTGTGGCGAGCAAGGTCACCGTGCTAAGAATTGTAGAGTGCTGAGATGTCACTGTTGTGGCAAGAGGGGTCATAGACTTACTGACTGTAAAGACGAAGCTCTAACTTTCTTCAATTGTGAAGAGAAGGGTCATATCAGTACCCAGTGTTAGCAACCGAAGAAGACTGCTACTGCTGCTCAGACAAGGGGCAGAGTGTTCTCTTTGAGCGGTACAGAAGAATCTAAGACAAATAACTTGATCAGAGGTACTTGTTTTATTAATGATGTTGAATTGATTGATATGGTTGATATTGGTGCTACTCATTCGTTTATTTCACTAGAATGTGTTAAGAGGTTGAATTTGAAATTATCTTCTATGATTGGGAGTATGGTTATTGATACCCCGACTATGGTTCTGTGACTACTGCGTTAGTCTGTTTGAGCTGCCCTTTGACCATTTATGAAAAGAATTTTGTGATGGACTTGGTTTGTCTACCTTTGCATCAGATCAATGTTATTCTTGGAATGAACTGGTTGGAGTACAATCATGTTCATATTGATTGCTACAGCAAGACTGTGAGGTTTCCCAGAGTTTGGTGATGGTGGAGAGTGATGTTTGTGTTTGCCAAGCAAGTAGAAGGACTCTTAGAAGATGAGGCTCAGATGTTTGCATTGTTTGGATCACTTCAAGTTGATTATAAAGCAGTAAGCGTAGAGCTACCAATTGTTCGGGATTTTCCAGAGGTGTTTCCAGACGACATGAGTGACTTACCTCCTGAGCGTGAGGTAGAGTTTACTATTGATGTGATACCGGGCACTAGTCCTGTGTCGATGGCTCCTTATCAGATGTTCGCATCTGAGTTAGGGGAATTGAAGAAATAGTTGGAAGATTTGCTTGAGAAGAAGTTTATTCGACCGAGTGTTTCTCCGTGGGGTGCTCCTGTGTTGTTGGTGAAGAAGAAAGATAGTAGCATGAGATTGTGCGTGGATTATCGTCAGTTGAATAAAGTAACGATTAAGAATAAGTATCCACTTCTGAGGATTGATGATTTGATGGATCAATTGGTGGGTGCTTATGTGTTTAGCAAGATTTATTTGAGGTCTGGTTATCATCAGATTCACGTTAAGCTTGATAATATTCCGAAGACAGCTTTCAGGACAAGGTATGGACATTATAAATATACTGTGATGCTGTTTGGTGTATCTAATGCACCTGGTGTATTCATGGAGTATATGAATAGGATTTTTCATAATCATTTGGATCAGTTAGTGGTAGTGTTCATTGACGATATCTTGATATATTCTAAGTCCGAGGAAGAGCATCCGCAACATCTAAGAGTGGTATTGCAGGTTTTGAAAGATGGGAAGCTTTATGCCAAGTTTTCCAAGTGTGATTTTTGGTTGAAGGAAGTGAGTTTCCTTGGCCATGTGATTCTTGTGGAGGAATTGTTGTTGATCCGTCGAAAGTTGATGTTGTGTTGCAGTGGGAGACTCCAAGGTCTGCTACTGAGATTCGAAGTTTCCTTGGATTGACTGGTTATTATCGTAGGTTTATAGAAGGATTTTCTAATTTGGAATTGCCATTGACTCAGTTAACTCGAAAGGGTCAAGCTTATGTGTGGGATGTTGCTTATGAGAAGAGTTTTGTGGAACTCAAGAAGAAGTTGACGACTGCTCTAGTGTTGATTTTGCTGAATCCGAGTGAGTCTTTTATAGTGTATTATGATGTGTCGAAGATGGGTCTTGGAGGCGTATTGATGCAGAATGGTCAGGTAGTTGCTTATGCCTCCAGACAACTGAAAGTTCATGAAAGGAATTATCCTACATATGACTTAGAGTCGGCTGTTGTGGTGTTTGTGTTAAAGATTTGGAGACATTATCTTTTTGGGTCCAGATTAGAAGTGTTCAATGATCACAAGAGTCTGAAGTATTTATTTGATCAGAAAGAGTTGAACATGAGGCAAAGAAGATGACTTGAACTTCTGAAGGATTATGATTTTGAATTGAGTTACCATCCTGGTAAGGCTAATGTTGTGGCTAATGCGTTGAGCAGGAAGTCCTTGCATATGTCGATGCTTATGGTTCGAGAGTTGGAACTGATTGAGCAATTCAGAGATATGAGTTTGGTTTGTGAAGAGACTCTTAACAGTGTGAAGTTGGGTATGTTGAAGTTGACTAGAGGTATTCTCCAAGAGATCGGAGAAGGTCAGAAATCTGATTTGAGTTTGGTGGATCGTCTCACGTTAATCAATCAAGGTAACAGAGGTGATTTTCGGATCGATGAGAATGGTGTGATGAGGTTCAGAGATAGAGTGTGTGTTCCCGATGTGACAAAAATCAAGAAGAGCATTCTTGAGGAAGGTCACAGAAGCGGGTTGAGTATTCATCCTAGTGCCACAAAGATGTATCAAGATTTGAAGAAGTTTTTTTGGAGGCCAAGTATGAAGAAGGAAATTGCAGAGTTTGTATATGCTTGTTTGACTTGTCAGAAGTCGAAGATTGAACATCAGAGACCGTCGAGTCTGATGCAATTGTTGAGTATTCCGGAATGGAAATGGGATAGCATTTCTATGGATTTTGTGACAGGTTTGCCGAAGACATTGAAGGGGTATGATTCGATTTGAGTGATTGTTGATAAATTGACCAAATCGGCTCATTTTATACCAATGAGGATCAATTATTCGTTGTAGAAGCTTGTCGAGTTATATATTGATCAGATTGTGAAACTGCATGGTATTCCGTCAAGTATTGTGTATGATAGAGATCCGAGATTTACGTCGAGGTTCTGAGAAAGTTTGCAGACAGCTTTGGGTACTAAGTTGAGGTTGTGTTCTAGCTATCATCCGCATACGGATGGACAAACAGAGAGAACTATCCAGTCTTTAGAGGATTTGCTGAGAGCTTGTGTGTTGGATCAAGGTGGATCGTGGGATAGTTATTTGTCGTTGATTGAGTTTACCTACAATAACAATTACCATTCTAGTATCAAAATGGCACCGTATGAGGCTTTGTATGGTAGGAGGTGTACGGCTCCTTTGTATTGGTATGAGTCAGGCGAGAGTGTTGTACTCGGACCTGAGATTGTGCAAGAGACGACTGAAAAGATCAAGATGATCCAAGAAAAGATGAAAGCGTCATAGAGTCGTCAGAAAAGTTATCATGATAAGAGGAGGAAAGCACCTGAATTCCAAGAGGGAGATCACGTGTTTTGAGAGTTACACCAGTAATTGGTGTTGGCTGAGCTTTGAAGTCTCGAAAGCTCACATCGCGTTTTGTTGGTCCGTATCAGATTTCGCAGAGGGTGGGGGAAGTAGCATACCAAATTGATTTACCACCGTCGCTTACGAATTTTCATGATGTGTTTCATGTATCTCAGTTGAGGAAGTACACTCCAGATCCGTCGCATGTGATTCAGATGGATGATGTACAAGTGAGAGATGATTTGACTGTTGAGACGTTGCCTGTTTGGATTGATGAACGAGAAGTGAAGTAGCTGCGAGATAAAGAGATTGCCTTAGTGAAGGTAGTTTAGGGAGGACCGACTGGAGAAAGTTGGACTTGGGAACGTGAAGATCGATTGAGGGAGTCGTACCCGACTCTGTTTTCTTGAGGTAATTTTCGAGGACGAAAATTCTTTTAAGTGGGGGAGAGTTGTAACACCCCATATTTAATTGGAATATTTTAATTAATTAATTTAATATATTCATTTTTCGGTGATTTTCGGTGGTTTTGTAGATTATTGAGAATTGTGCGTTGTTGGAGTTATTTATTTTGAATAATAGTATACAATATGAATTTATTAATATTATTATGAATTAAAATGAATATAAGAGGAATAAGGGCAATTGGGACAATTAAGAGGAGTTAGTGAGGGTATTATGGGAAAAGCCCAATTGTGAGGCCCAAGACTAGGTTTAACAAAAACGAAGTTCTGAAGGAATTAAGATTCATTTGTTAGACCGTGAAAAGTATTGAGGCCAGAGCTCTAAGGAGGAGATTCGGAGGCAGAAGCTTCAAAAGATTCCCTGAAAGATTTGTGAAGTCTTTGAATCGACAATTAAGGTATGAGGAGTATAGATTTTCATGATTTTCCATGTGTAACATTCAATGTATTTAAGGTCGATTTAAGGTTTAGGGGATTTTGAGGGTAGATATGAGAAATAGTGATCTTTGGACTTCGTGGCCTAAACCTATTATTGGTGAATCTAACCATGGAATTCATTGGGGAAAAAGGAAACCTAGGCCTTCGTGGCCCAAACACTGAATTTTTATTTGTCTAACCCTGAAGGGATATGAATATTAGATAGTGAGTAACTCTGATGCCTTTGGGGAAATTGTAGGGAAATTTGTGATTTAGGGCATGAATATGATACGGGATTGGCCTAATAAACCGTAGGTTTTGTGCCTTTATCTCCGTAAGACCTTAGGGATGATTTAGGGATGTTTTAGGGGCATTGGGAAAGTGAATCGTGTGGACATTTGGGTGGATTTAGGTTCTGGTGCATAGAAAAATTTGCTGTCATCACACTATTCGCCTAGCGAACGATGTTGTTCCCAGAGTTTCCTAGCAAAGAATCCTTCACACAGCGAAGAAACTCGCCCTAGACTTGCCTAGCGAACATACCAGCTAACGTAGCAGAGTTTCACAAGTGTTGATCGGGTGCAGCGATGCCTTGATGTTTGATTCTGTGATTTCTGTGATGAATTATCATGAGTATGACAATGAGTTTTATGTGATGTTTACATGATTACATGATGATTTCTATGATGTATGGATTGGAAAACTATGATGATATTACCTTGACTTTGATGAATTATATGATGACATGAGATATGATGATGATTGTGATGATGATGAATATGGTGAATGATGATGCACCTATGCTGTTATTATGAGGATGATTATTGATGTGTGCATCCTGCATTCATGTGCATCCGGACATCGGTTCAGGACGTCGATTACTTTGACTTCAATCCCATTGTATGGATGTGAAGTATTTTGATGTGCTCCGGTTCTCTAGTAGAACCGATCCTATTGATGGGGATCTATGGAGGGTTGATGGCCCGGTGTCCATCAAGCTGTGATGATTGGTACCACATGTATTGAGTCTTGTCGCATTGCATTTATAAGTCATTTGGGATAGTTTATGATGTTGTGGCCTTTGAGGCCTATTGATGAATATGAATGTGTTGAATATGAAAATGATGTCATTTTATATGTTGATTTTTGTACATTGATTATTATGAATCGTTTTACTCACCCTGCCTGTTTGAATGTTACCTTCATGTGGATAACGTGCAGATGGCCAGGTTTAGCCGTGGACGCCGTCGAAGATATTTTTGAAGTATTTGAGTTGTTAGCCTTTTTGGTTAACTTAGAGGGTCTTGCTCTGATATGTAACATCAGGTTGGGGTCTTTTGAGTTAAACTATGTTTTATTTGAGTGTATTTTGATTATCTTTCCGCATGAGGAAAACCTTGATTTATGCCTTTTGAGTTCCGCAGCTTTGTGCAATTTGATGTATTTTGGGAAAACCCGTTGTTTATGGAGCCTTGACCTATTTTGTTGATTTGGGAAATGTACGCCCTTTTTGGTGGATTTTTATGAAATTTAATAATTTAATCTTATATATGTGAATAAATGTGCCTTTTAATTGTGTGGTAAAAAATGGTGCTACATGTATGATATAGTCGAAGTTAGGTCAAACATGTAGTAGTCAAAGAAATGCATGTTGTAGTCAGAGTCGGTTCGAGCATGCAAATGACTTAAGTTAGCTATGTATTTTTTATGTAATAGTTATGTATTTTGTGTATGAATTATATCATCATACATGCCATACATATACTAGGAGTCTACTAGGTTGTACTCTAATGTGTTAGAGTAGTGGTTAAGTTGTTATTCACTTGTAATCTATAAACCCTAATAATGGAAAAGTGAATAGAAAAAATTGTTATAATCAACTATGTCTCTCTTATATATATTCTCTTTATTCTCTCTCTTCTTCATTGAATATGTTTCTTGTGTTTGTTCAAGAAAAACCTATTTTTCTCACAGGATTACTTCATTCCTGGTGCGACATTTGTCTCAACATTGAGCTTACTAGATCTAGTGTAATATGTATTGTTGCAGTGAGAATCGGATATCAAGCTATTGTATTAACTTGAATCACAAATTTTTAAATGTTCACCACTGAACTTTGATTTATCCAAAGGAAAGGGAAAGATCGAAAAAATACCTTATTGTGTAATGTAAAAATGATGCTAAGAGATCTAAGGTTCGGGGGTTGGTTATACTAAGGGAATATATTAGCACCCTAAGTATCTGTAGTATTCTACAAGAACATCTTGTTGTATTTGTGTTATATTATCATTTGGGAATGTTATAAGGGAAAGACCAAAGGTATTTACTAAGTATGTTCGCCAAGACTTCGCGGTCTTGTGCCTACGTATCCTAACAAGGATGGAATAAGAGAATTCGTAGTTCACCTAACTACGGGTGAGGAACACTTGATAGTGATCAAGGTTCCAAGGGGGAGGTAAACGTTTATAATAATAAAACTTACATAGAGTTTAAAAAACTCTATCCTAAGTCTAAGTTAAAAGACTAATGACTCTAACAAGGTCAAAAGGGGAAGTGAGTGTTCATAGCAATAACACTTACATAGAGTTTACAACATTTTATCCTAAGTCTAAATTGAATGACTAATGACTCTAACAAGGTCAAAATGGAAAGGTAAATGTTCATAGCAATAACACTTACATGGAGTTTACAAACACTATCCTAAGTCTAAGTTGAAAGGATAATTACTCTAATAAGGTCAAAAGAGAAAGGTAAGTGTTCATAGCAATAACATTTGCATAGAGTTGAAAAATTATATCCTAAGTCTAAATGGGAAGACTTGGTCCTAACGTTGTCATGTAAAGTGGTCCTAAGGTTGAAATGCGAGAGGAACTTCTATCCTAATGTTGGCATGCAAAAGTGGACATATGGTTAAGGTTAGAGAGACTCTACCCTAAATTTTTCATGCAAAAGATCGAGAACCTAATTTCTATCATACTTTGAACTTAATCGAAAATAAAGTCGGACTAGGAGGTTCTAAGGGAACGTGAGAATTCTCAAGCGAGAAAATAAACAAGGTATAGTCCAAAGGTCAATATGAACGCCAAGAGTTAATCACAAAGTTACATCAACAATGAGCAGGCACGAATCCATGTTATAGATATTGGGGGCATCTGCCCCCACAAAGTAAAATAATTTATCATTTATAATAATTTTATTTTTTTATACAAAAAAATATATGTTACCAGCACTAAAAACTATTCATTATTTTTCTCAGAAAAAGAATTAAATTGCAATATTATGATATAAATTGTAGAATTACTATTTTATTATTCATAATAAAAAGAGTGATTATTTTTTCATAAATAGATAAAAATATTTTTGAAAATGAAAAAAGTGACTAAATTTCAAATTATAAAACTTAAAAATTAATCATAATATTAAATTTTATGTATGTTATACTAATATAATTTTATAATCTCTAAATTTTTTCTTAATGGTAATATTATGATCTTGTCCCCACAATTCAAATTTTTTGAATTCATCCCTGACAATGAGCCACATAACCAATCAGAGAAATGATTCAACAAGTTATGAAAAAGTTTATTCAAGAAAAACAAGGGAAGAATGATCCATAATCAGTTATTAATCAAAACCGATATGAAAAATAATAAAACAAAATCGTGAAGAATAAAACCAATCTTGAGAAAGATTTAACAAAAACTTGGGGACATAATTAACAAAAAAATAACACTTTAGAGAAATAATTAATAAAAACCTAATTAATAATTAAACAAAATTTTAGAAAAATATTTAATAAAAATAGTTAATAATACCATTAACACACAATTAACAAAGATTATTAACAAAAAAAATTTAATAAACAAATAACAAATATGTTTTAACAAAAATAAATTAGCAAAATGCTAACAACATTTAACTAAATGAGAAGGGGTGTGAGATCAGATGTGTGTGTATAGAATCATGTACCCAGGAATCATATGGGCTTAAACAAGCCCATAATCCATTTTCTCAAGAAACAAACACGACTCTAATAAAACAAGGGGTGGAGATAGTAGAAACATGGGCTCCACGACAAAAAAAAAACCACATCAGGGTTCACAGGAAGCAACAACTCCCATCACACAAGGAAATGAATGTAGCTTTTAAAGAAAACAAAGTCAGTGCTTTTTGAAGGAAAACAAAATCAACATAAAAACAAAACAACGTCAGATGTGAAAAGGGCTCACATTGAAAAAAGGTTTACATCTCATTTCTTCTCCTTGTACAATACCAAATAAACACGATTTTCACGAAGCAGATTCGACCTCTCAACCTCTTACGTGGTTTCGTCTTTGTGTTCAAATCTCTCTCCTTGTCAAGCTCACTTTAGATTTATGGTTGTTCATTTCAAGTTTTATTAAATCTCTCTCTTCTACTCACTTATGATTCGATTGAGTTTGTATGGTCGGTTGAATAATTTGGGTTAATGTTAAGGGTTTTTATTTCGGTTGAAGGACGAGAAAGGGATTGAGGGTTTATATATTTATGTTGAAGGTTTGATCCATTGCTGAAGATTATGATTAAGGTTTGTAAAAAATGGTTTTGTGTTTGCAAGGATGAAAAATGTGCAATGATATTTTTGGTTCGTTTGGAGTTATTTGCAGGTTACATTTTATGGTTTTTTTGGTATGTTTTCCTCAGCAAGGTTCAAGGGAGAGAGAGCAATTTATGAAGGATCTCTTTTTTTCATTGGCTTCTTTTTACCGCCTCCTCTTTTATTCTCCTCCTCTCCTTTTAAAATAAAGAAAACGACTTGTGTTTCTGAATTTATCCTGTTGTTTTATGAAACATCCCTTTCAAGTGCAGGTTGTGGTTTATGCGCATGGCTTTGGCATGATGTGTGTGTGCGCAGGGTTGTAGCATGTCATGTTTGTGAAGTAAAGTTTGGCATATTGTTGAAACATCGCTGTTGTGTACGGTTTGGTAGCTTGTGTCGCAAGATGGAGTTTGTGAGTAAATGGCTTGTATTGTGTTGATGGTATGATTTGTAGATTGTTGTTACAGGTTTTGTCTTGGACGGAATTGTTGTAATGTCGCTTTAGTTTTGTCTTGGAGTGTAGCGCATGGCTTATGTTGTTGATGCAAAGTCCTTTTAGAGTGTTTGGAATTGAAAGTTCTTGCAGGTTGTTGGAAAGGCATGGTGGGGTCACTTTGTTTTTGGTTGCGTTGCATTATTTTTTGTAAAATTTTTGTACATTGAAGATGGGCTTGTAAAGTAAAAATGACAATGGGCTTTGTGATACACATTATTAATTTTTGTAGAATTTTGGTGAAATATTGTAATAGAAAGTGGACAATTCATATTAAAATGGATAATTGAGAAGGTCAATGGATAATTACAATTGGTTATTATAAATGGATGTTTGTAAATGGTTTTAAAAATGAACAAAATGGTTTAAGTAAATGGATCATGAATTTGGTTTAATTGGATATTTTGAAATGGAAATTGGATATTGAATTGGAAACGGATATTTGAAATGGTTTTAAAATGAACAAAAATGGTTTAGAAACAGTTTATGGATAGTTTTAAAAGGATAACAGAAAATGGGTAATTGACAAAATGGACAAAAACTGTTATGGAAATGAATATGCGCTTCCACACTTGAACAACACCTAAACCTCGACAATTGCACTTGACTGTCATAAATCCTGGATTACATCATAACTTTGAATTCATCTCAAAATAATCTTGATTGAACGACAAATCTGATGAATCCTTAGATCAATGACGAGAACTTGAACCACATAATCAGTACTTGCACACAACTCAAATGATTTTACCTATAATGACTTTGTACCTTCAACAAAAAACTTTAATTGACACAAAACCCTGGTTTGATGATCTTCAAACATAAAGTATTGATCCATGACAAATTCATCTTTAGAATGAAACAAACCTCTCCTTCTTGACCAAGACCAGGCCACACTAAACTGCACTGAAACGTTACTACACATACTCTTGACCTGCTAATATCAAATGAACCTCAATTGAATTCCACATGCCCATCTTAAAAACAAAGGGTGAGAAACCCTAATCTTCGTGCCTTGAGCGTACACTGATGAAACAATGACTTAATGAGAATTAAAACTCTAATTTAGAAGATTTCAGTTAAGCCACTAATGAAACCCTAAACAAATGACACCCTTGAGGAAACTTAGAGAAGCTGGCGTTCTGCCTTGATAAACCTCTAATAAAAACTGCTCACGATGATTAAAAATCCAACTCTTTGTTTCGAGTTTGAGTACAAAAACCAAGTGAAATAACATTTGAATAATGGAAGTCCAGGTTAACAGAAAAACCTCTAATCCCATGTCTTAGAATCCCGATGAAATGGAGAATTATGTTATACAGATGATGCAAAGTGAATATGAATGCAAATTTAAAAAGCCTGGTCAAAATTTGGGGTATGACAGATATTCTTTTGGATATTAGATGATGTCCTTCCTTTCTTTCTATACTTCACCACTTGAAAAAGTTATTCTTGTTCATTATTTTCTTGATCAATGTTTACTACTATAATTCCAAGGCAATCATCTTCAATTGCTTGGTTAGTAAGACTAGCCCCTAAACTTTTCAAGAATTACATATCCCTTTGCACTTGTTCATTAACATGTGGTTCTATACAATGAGATGAGTTTTGCAGACATTTATTTGTTGAGCTAATAGATCTTTGACTCCCTTGAGGAGACTTAAGTTGGTTTCTAATTTTAAGGATATCTTCCTCACCATCCTTGTGAGATGTTGGATCTAACTCTAGTATGGTCGAAATATGTTCACGAGTAATGCATGTTGTAGTCGAAGTTTGTTCTAACATGCATTAGTCAATATTGCTAGGGTTGTTAGCATGTTGAATTGGGCCTTGCTTGTAAGCCCAATTGTTTAAGTTAGCTTGTACCCTAAGTTAGCTTGTAATGGGTAATTGTTAAAAAGTCCATTAGGTTAGTGTGGTATTTTTCTTATAAATAGGATACTAATTTCTCAATCTTGTCATAAGGAAAAATAGGAATATAAAATCCTAATTTCAAGAGAGAGAGAGGTTATTTTGTTATTCTTGTATACTTGTAATCTTGTTCTAAGAGAAAGGAAAGAATAACAGTTTAATAACCAATCCTTGTTATTTTCTTCTTTATTAACCCTAAACCTTGTGTGTTTCTTGATCATTAAGAAACTGTTTATACTTAGTTCTAAGGTATCCGATTCATAATAAATTGGTGTGGTGAGCATGGAGAAGATGCCTTCAACAAAGTATAAGATTGAAAAGTTCACCGGAGTGAACTACTTTGGTCTGTGGCGCTTGAAGATGAAAGCCCTATTGGTTCAGCATGGTTGTTTGGAAGCATTGAAGGGTGTCGCAACTGCGAAAAGGGTCGGCGGAAAGACAGAAGAGTCGCCACCGTTTGTTATTTATCCCAAAAGATGGAAAGGAAACGATCAAAGAAAACCTGCAAAAAAGGGATAAGATCGGTCATCGCAACCAAATCTCGGGTTCGGCAGTCGGTTACGCAAGGGGAAGGTATTAGCACCCCTCACATCCGTCGTACTCGACGGGATCCACGATTAGTTGTCTATCTAGAGGGTGTTTGAAACTATCTACGCTAAAGTTCTCATGGACAAAAGAAAAGAAAAGATGACTCGGTAGAGCATCGCCGCTCTGTGCCTACGTACTCCCTCGTGCAATGGGAAAGTTAGAGTCAACGTAGTTCGGAAAACTACGGGTGAAGGTGGGGAAGGTTGCTCGCCAAGACATCATCGTCTTGTGCCTACATATCCTCGTCTGGTACGAGAAATCAGAGCAAACGTAGTTCGGGATAACAAGAACACCGGTTGGTTCAAAATGTTTTACCCGAGTAGGGTTAAAACTTAGTTCTAGCAGTTAGGTGTATGCAGCTCGACCATTGGAGACTTAGGCGTTACCCGTTTGCGGTAGAACCAAGAGTTAACAAAACTCTCATTATGAAAAAGGTTTTCCAAATTAAGATCCCGAGGGATAAAATGGTTTGAAGTTGTTTTTGTGTTTTTTAGAGGAGAAGTGTTTTGAGTTTGATTTGTAACTCATGTTGCACTAAAGACTATGACCTAGGAGCGAATGCGTCGCATATCGTCCAAAGGACATATGCTAACACTCTAGAAAATTGAGAGGCAACCACCCAATCATCATTTACCAAGTACTTAAGGCTCGTAGTGTACAACATTCATTAGCCATTATTAAGTGTTTTGAAATTGTTTGAAGATGAGAAGAGAAAGGACACACTAAAGGGATACTAGCTCAAACCTAAAAGTTATCATGCAAAATGGTCCTATAGTTGAGGTAAAAGAGATGCTACCTAATGTTATCATGCATAGGTTCAAGCCTAAGGTCTATCATAATCTCAAGAGATTAGAGGTCCTAAGGGAACATGGCAAAGAAGAAAGAAGAAGAAGGAAGCATAAAGTAAGAAAGATGCATGTATGCAAACATGTAATGCACAATTAGAATGATAGTGAGGGAGGAAAAAAGTGTGGGGCAGTAGCCTCCACAAGCACATCTCAACCTCAATCATGCATATGAGAGAATGCAAAAGGATGGAAGCAAAGAAAAGAATGCACAATCACAAATAAGCACAAACAAGGGTGAGAGAAAATGGAAGAAAGAAACTTTCTACAACCATCACCATCAATCACCATTCCCAAAGGCAAGCAAAATGGAAATAAATGAGGACACAAATGAAAAGTAGAATGGAAGAGGAGATGAGAACAGCAAGGCACTCAAAAAGATCACTCAACCAAATGTATCATTATGATTAAGCAAATATGCACCAAAGAAGTCCTCAAAGGATCACCATCCATGACATGCTTCAAGTACCTCCACAGGAGGGACTAAGCCATCTCAAATGGTATCCTAAAATCATTGGACAGAAGTGGGGATGAGAAGAGAGAATGCAAAAAACCAGCATCAAACATAACCAAAAGAAATTCAAGAAGAGGCAAGGAGAAAGACCTAAGTCTTAATCACAATCAACACTTGAAGCTCAAGTGGAAAGCCTAAAAAGAAATGCAAACTTCAATAAGCAATGAATAAATTTATGACCTAAAAATGGACATACAACAAGCTCAACATGTCTACAACATGAATCAAGAAGAGTTGAGAGCTTAATGGATCCACAAAGGTCATTTCCAAAGCAAACTAGGTCAAACACTTGTATGAGCCACCCTTGGAAGTGACTTGACTTGCAAGTCACCTGAAAATTAGGAAAAAGGCTAAAAAATAACCAAATAAAATATCAAATGATCATCAAAATGTAGGAAAACAGAGGCCAAAGGCTCAAGAGCAATGTTCCCTCAAAGAACCACCAAAAGAAATAAATCCTCAAAGTGTTTGAAATGGAAGAATCGAGGGTCAAACAAAATGTCATCAAAGTCAAACAAAAATGAACTAAACCAGGGGTAAAACTATCCTATAAAATTCTTCAAATCATCATGGATATGAGGAAAAAATTTCAATCATTAGAGAGAAAGTTTGCTCAAGAAACAAACAAGGAACAAAGAAGGCAAGTTGAAATTCAATTAAAAAACACTTCCAAGCATAAAATCCCTTTTTAATTGAAAAATAATTGGAAAATAAAAATAAAAAATCCAAAAATTAGTTAACATCCTAAAGTATCTAGAAACATTTTTTTTGGGATTTTACAACACTTGGAAATATTTTTATTGAATTAAAATCAAAACAGATGTGAAATAAAGAAAATAAAATAAAAGAATAAACGTGTGTGCTGAATAGCAATTATTTCATGTGCAAATCATTGGGCCAAGAGGGAAGGGGGTGTAAACAGCAGTGTAAGCCCAAGATCTAAAACACAAACCCAACTTCATCAAACGCACCGTATCACTTATCATGCGTGGCAGTCAAATATGACACACAAGCCAGTCAGACCTAATCACAGCCGTGGATCTCGCTCGGTCAAAGATTCAAAGTGCTTACATGGCAAGCACACGTCAGCTAAATGGATAACGCACCAGACGCCAGAACAACTATTCTGACCATCTTCTCCGATCATGCCACCAGAATTGAAGTCCTAAAACCTAACCAAAACATGCGAAACCTTATACCAAATTAAAGCCCGTGCTACGTAGAGTTCAAATCCATCATTCAATTTTATTTTTCACGCAAGAACAGAGAGATACGAACGATCAAAGAATCAAGCATCAAACTGAAATCATCAAGAACACAACCCTAAACTATCCAGAATCTGCCTACACATGTAGGAATTCAGTATGTATTAAAAATGGAGTGAAATGGATGCATATTGAGTGAGAATTTTGAGCAAGAAGAATACCTAATGGAACCTCTTCGTTGGGGTTCTAATGCAGTTAATCTTGAGCAAGAACGTGCAGAATTATTCAATGAAGTTCCCTGAAGATGTTGCTTGCCTTGATTTCTCCCGAATTGGCTTGAATCTCAATTTCCATTTTTCACTTTTCTCTTGAAATTTCCAACTGTGTTCTTGATCTCTCTTCACGAAAATGGCTGAATGAAGCTTCAATCTTCATCAGAAGCTTTTATATTATGGATCTATAATGATTTGGGGGCCCAATTTGGCATGGTTATGGTGAATTGAGGAAATGTCCAAAGTTGGAATGCAAGCTTCAAACACACGTAAAAATGGCTCCAATTGCACTTAATTTTTGAATGTAATCAGCTGCTGGTAAGGTGTAGTGATCATGTGGATTGAAATTACCCCTTGAATTGATCCAATGGTGGAGATTGAATGTGAAACTTCTACTTGAAGTTACTTGAAATTACACACATTTTGCACATCATGACTTCAATACAATTTGTGCATTTTACTTAGTATGATAATGGGACTCAAAATATGCACAAATATGGCATAAAAAGGGATTAAAATCAATTCAATTTAATTCACCCTTTAAAAGTCTTTTTTCTTGATTTTTCCTTCACCAATCTCCAAACCCTAGCATAATTCAATCCAATTGGATGTTCCATGATGAAATTGATTTTATTTTAAGCAATTTTCATGTTGGAAAAGTCTCATTTGAAGTGCAAAAGTGGATGAACAAGACCTACAATGAAAAAGACCTATAATCTCACTTTCCCAAAATACCCCTGCCTTGCAAGCTTCATAACTTGAGTTCTATAAATCAGATGAAGGACTTCTAGGACTTTTTGGAAAGATAAGATCATGAGGAACAACTTTCATGTTTGTGTCAAGTTGAGTAGAAACATGATTCTAGGTCAAAAATGCCTTTGAAGTTGGTTGGCTTTTGTTGAATGAAAACACATTCATCTAAGGACCCATAACTTGTCAGCATCATAAGTAGAGTTCCACAAACCTAATAGATGAGTTCTAGTACTAAAAAGAAATCTAAGAACATGATCTACAAGTTTGATGTGCACATCAAAATGAGATTAGACTTGTGTCTTGAGATATGTGGTCTTGAAGTTAGGCACTAAATAGGGGATTTTACACTGACAAATTTAGAAACCCTAATTTAGTAACTTCTCACACTCTTGATTCTTCTTGAATGGATCTTGGAATAACATCTCTTATATCTCAACACAACATTCCATGATCACAATGACTTAAAACTAAGTCCCAATCTCCTTCAAATCCACAGTTGACTTAGGGTTGACCAGATGAAAACCCTAGATACACCACCTTGACTGTGGCTTCTTGTTCGTGAAGTAACACTTGGATAAGCTCCACAATGACTCTCAAAGAACTCAATGAGCTTCCAAAACATTCTCCATCCATAACCATGGACTCATGATCCTCTGATGATCTTCAATTGCCCCTCCAAGATAGGAGATAAGCCACACATACCCCACTTCTTTTACAAAGAGCTCTGACCAGCTTCTGATGATTTGATGAGCACTCAGGCTTGCCTAAAACCTCTTAATAAGCTTCTCTTGCTATACAACCTATCTTGATCCCCTGAAAAATGAATAATGGTATGCAAATGCAAAATTCTAGAAGATGAAATGAAACATAAACCAAGTAAAGAAAGGTTGAGCAAATTTTGGGGTACAACAAACGGTGAGGCAGCCATGGACGCTGCGTTAACGGAAAAAGAAAAGACGGGCTTGATCGAGAAAGCCCATAACACAATATTGTTGAGCCTTGGTGATAAGGTTCTTCAACAGGTATCAAAGGAGACTACAACATCGGGATTATGGGTGAAACTTGAAAGTTTGTACATGACCAAATCTCTAGTGAATCGACTCTACCTGAAGCAAGCTTTATATTCATTCAAGATAAGTGAAGACAAAGTGTTGGCTGGGTAGTTGGATATGTTCAACAAGCTAATTCTTGATCTTGAAAATATTGATGTGAAGATCGATGATGAAGATCAAGCACTGTTGCTGCTGTGTTCTTTGCCCAGAACACATGCTCACTTCAAAGAAACTCTCTTGTATGGAAGGGAGTCCCTGAACTTTGAAGAAGTTCAATCAACCTTGTATTCTAAGGACTTGAACGAACGAAATGAGCATAAACCTTCGATGATGGGCGAAGGTTTGGTCGTTAAGGGAAAATTCTTGCAAAAGGATGGTAAGTTCGACAAGAAGAAAGGTAAAAGTCAACAGAAGTCTTATAGTGCCGAAACTTCTAGTATTCGATGTTATCACTGTAAGAAGGAGGGTTATATAAGAAAGGTGTGTCCTGAACGCCTGAAAGATCGTGGAGGTAATGGCAATGCAGCCATTGTTCAAGATGACTTCGACTTATCTGATGTTCTTGTGGTTTCAAGTGGCGACTCAAGAAAAGAGTGGATTATGGATTCAGGTTGCACTTGACACATGACTCCAAATAGAGAATTGTTCGAGGAGCTATGTGATCAATATGGTGGATCTGTGCTGCTGGGAAACAACAAATCTTGCAAAATTGCAAGTATTAGATCTGTGAAATTCAAGCTCCATGATGAGTCAATAAGGTTATTGACTGAAGTCAGGTACGTACCTGACTTGAAGAGAAATTTGATTTCTCTTGGTGAATTCGACAGAAAAGGATAAGTTTTTCAAGGAGAGAAAAGTATCCTAAGAGTCATAAAGGGGTCGAAGGAAGTCTTGAGAGGCGTGAAGAAACAAGGCTTGTATACCCTTGAGGCTGAGGTTGTAACTGGTCAACAAATGTTGCATCCACGAAACCTATGTCGAAGATAGAATTATGGCACATGAGATTGGGCATGTCAGCGAAAGAGGCCTGGTCAAATTGGGGAAGCAAAACCTGCTAGGAGGTGACAAAGTCGAAAAATTGGAATTTTGTGAATCTTGTGTATTTGGTAAATCCTGTAGGGCAAAGTTTAACAAAGGCAAGCAAATAACACATGGATCCCTGGATTACATTCATGCTGATCTTTGGGGTCATGCAAGGAATCCTTCACACTCAGGTGCAAGGTATTTTATATCCATCATTGATGGGTATTCCAGAAAGTTATGGGTATTCATTCAGAAGACGAAGGATGAAACTTTTGAGAATTTCAAAAGTTGGAAGATTCTGGTTAAAACTCAAACTGGCAGAAAGGTTAACAGGTTGAGAACCGACAATAGCCTTGAATTCTGCAACGAACCGTTCAACAGTTACTGTGTTGAGTCTAAGATTGCAAGGCATAAGACTGTAGCAGGTATTCTTCAATAAAATGGCTTAGCTGAGAGATTCAATTGAACCATCCTTGAAAGGGTTAGATGCATGTTGGTTAGTTCTAGATTGAAGAAGGTGTTTTGGGCGGAAGCTGTTTCGACAACAAATTACTTGATAAATAGATGTCCCTCGACTGCCTTGAGAATGAAGACACCTGAAGAAGTTTGGTCGGGACATCCACCTAGTCTCGACAGACTGAGAGTATTTGGCTGTGTGGCCTATGCTCATATTAGGCAAGACAAGGTCGAACCTAGAGCTCTGAAATGCATGTTCATGGGATACCCTGAATGAGTCAAAGCTTATAGGCTATGGTGCCTAGAGCCAGGTCACAGGAGGTGTGTCACCAATCGAGATATAGTTTTCAATGAAGCAGAGATGGCTTTCAAGAAAACTGATGATGCTGAAGAAGAACTGGAACAAAGATAGATTCCTGTTGAGGTGGAGCATGTCGATGCTTAATTGCGTACCCCAAATGAAGTCAAAGAAGACGCGTAAGATGTTTTCGAAGATGAGGAGACTGATAATGAATACCTGCTAGCAAGAGACAGGTCGAGGAGAGTCATCAAGCCACCTCAGAGACTTGGGTATGCAGATCTTATAGCTTATCCCTTAATCTCTGTAAGTGAGGTTCTAGACGAAGAACCTAGAGACTATAAGGAAGTTATGAGGATTCAAAAAAAGACTGCATGACTGAAGTCCATAGATGCTGAGATGAAATCTCTTCATGATAACAACACCTGAAAGTTGATCAAGAAACCTACTAGAGCTAGGTTAGTCAGTTGTAAATGGATTTTCAAAGTTAAGGAAGGAATCGAAGGAGTTGCGTCAAAGAGATACAAGGCAAGATTGGATGCTAGGGGGTTCACTCAGAAAGAAGGTATTGACTTAAATGATGTGTTCTCTCCTGTTGTGAAGCTCAGATCCATTCGAATGTTGCTTGCCATGGTGGCCCAGTTCGACCTTGAACTGGAACAGATGGATGTGAAGACTGCGTTCTTGTATGGTGATCTAGATGAAACAATCCTGATGAGGCAACCTGAAGGGTATGTCGAAAGGGGGAAGGAAGATTATGTGTGCAAACTGAATAAATCTTTATATGGATTGAAATAATATCCTCGACAGTGGAATAGGATATTCGACAAGTTCATGACATATATAAGTTTCATCAGAAGTCAGTTCAACCACTGTGTTTACTTCAGATTTCGACCGGGTAATTCATTTGTTATTTTGTTGCTCTATGTGGATGATTGTAGCGGGGAAATTTGTGAGTATAAGCTATTGATTAACTTAACTCCAAAAATGCAAGATTCGCCACCTCACTTTTATTTTTTATTTTTATCCAAAAAGGAAAGGAAAAAGAGCAAACAAAACCAAAGAGTTCTAAAACAAGAACAAGAAACAGAGATCGAGGTAAGGGGGTTGGTTACGTAATGGGAAGGTGTTAGCACCTAAAACGTCTATAGTACTCTATAGGATCCCTTTGAAATATTTACGCTTTTTGGTTTGAAAATGGTTTGTTTGAAAAGATATTGGGGAGATGAGAAGAAAATTGTTTTTTAGATTTTTTGTGTTTGGAGAGACTTGTCGCCTCATGCCTACGTACCCAGAAAATGTAATATAGGATCAAAATACTATAGTTCGTGGTAAAAATAACAAAATAGGTTTGTTATGGTTGATTTTAAATGAAAAGACAAGTCATCATTTCCAAGCGAATAATTTTGCTTAAAGAGATGACTCATGTCTAAGCTTATGGAAAAGTTTTTGAAAGAAAGTGCATAAGGCACAAAAGTCTTGGATGAGTTTGAATGTTTTTTATGTATTTTTGAAAAGAGTCAAAGTATGATTAGCATTGATTGACATTTATTGAAGAAAAAGAAATTTGAAAAAAGGCACTTGACAAAAGTCAAGGTTTTGTTGTGAAAAGCGGTTTGAAGTTTGAAAGCAAGAAGGTTTTGAAAAAGGGAGAAGGTTTTGAAAATTGAAGAAGGGGAGGAGATGAAGTGACTAACCTAGAAAGCAAAATAAAATCTAGAGGTAAGAAGGATCTAACCAACTTGTAGCACACTTCATAACAAGCCAAAAGAATTCCATCCATCTTGAGCATAAGCAAATAAGCAAGCCAAATAAAGGCAAAGATCTATAATACTCCAAGCAAAGGGAAAGAGACCTAATTCTAAGTCCAAGGGTCCAAGAATAGTCCAAGAAGTATAAGGTCTAAGAATATTCCAAGAGCATAGCCACAAAGTTAAGATAACCAATTCTTTTAGAGGTTTAATCATTTATTAGTGTTTTGAACAAGATATGGTCCAAGTTGTAACAACCCAAATTTCATTAATTAATTATTTATGTTAATTAATTGATTTATTGAAATTATTGGATGGTTATTTAAAGGAATTAGTAGATATATTAGAGAGAAATAGAAGGGAAAGATATATAAGAGAAAGTGGAAAGAAAAAGATAGAAACATAAGAGAAAGAGAAGAGAAAGAAAGAGGAAGAGGAGAAAAGAGAAGGAAAAAGAGGGAAAAGCTTGGAAAGCTCAAGAACGGCTTCTAGCTTCCGATTAATCAAGGTAAGGGTGTGGAATGTTATTATCCTAACAATGTATATGATTATGTATGTGTGTTTGGATTATTTGGGTGGTTTTCTTCATTTTCCCATTCTAGGGCATAAATGGTTTAATCGGTAGAATCGAGTTTTGAACGGTTAGAATTGGAAATAAATTGCGTAGTTTAGTCGGGTAATGTTTAACTGTGATTATAGGATTTCGTTTGATTGAATTTGGTTGAATTTGTGAGTTTTGACATTTTTGGTCAATTGGAGGTTAAGATTTTGGATGAAAATCGGAAGTCGTAGAATTTGCGTTTTATGATCCTAAATTGTTACTATATAATTGGTAATGATGAGTAGGTATTTAATCGGGAGAAAATAATTAAATCGGTCGGGTTTTTGGGGGGTTTTGGGCACAAACCCGTAGCTTGTTTTTCCAAGTTTTTCAGGCATTAACCGGTTAACACTATGGGTTAACCGATTAACGGTATTAAAAATGGCCAAAAAACTGAATTTTGGAACCGTTAACCAGTTAACGGTATGCGTTAACCCGTTAACGCTGTAGGTGTGAGAAAATATTAATTTTTTCGCAACTTTGAAAATCCATAACTTCTTCACCTTTTATCGGATTTTGTCGTTCTTTATATAAAACAGAAGCTAATAATATGTTCTATAACTTGGTGAAAAGAAATATTATTTTTAGCCGACTTTTAGCCAATTTTACCAATTAATCGAGATTAATTATTTTAAGTAAGTGAGACTTAAATAATTAGAGCATTCGGTTGCCGTTTGGCATGATAATGTGAATGCATAATGATTTCTATGCGATTGTATATGATAATATGTGAATAATGCATGAAAATATAATCTGAATATGTGTGCATTGTTTGATAAATGTGGTCTTTTGACAAATATATGCATTGTTTAAATTGATTAAAATGCATGATGCTTTATGACGAGGTTCGTTGCCGTTTGGCAAGATATTATGAATAATGCATGAGAACATATTGTGAATATGTGTGAATTGCTTGAAAAATATGGTGATGGTATTGGATTGTGAATGCATATTGATTGTATGCAATATTGTGAATAATGCATGAGAACATATTGTGAATATGTGTGCATTGCTTGATAAGTGTGATGATGTTGAAAGTATGAATACCTTGATATGATGTGTGAGTGTGCAATCATGATATAATTCTTGTGTGATGAATTATCTGAGAATGCATGAGATTAAGATGCGAGAAAGGTCTTAATTGCATTTGGTTGTTGATTGCATACGCATCATTTGGTTAAGAGGCAATGCTTGCTAGTTTCGTGGAGACTAGTGACTTGTCCCAAACCTAGAAGAGTGGGTTTGAAAGCTTAGAGGACGGACTTTGTTGTTATCGGTCTAGAAGAGTGGACCCGATTTAAATGTAAAAACCGAAAAATGATAACAAGTGTTGGTACCACATGGCATGAGTTGCATTGAGTTGCATTGAGTCTCATGGCATGAATATGTGATTGTTGTATGAAATTATGCATATGTGTATGTACATAACTTGTGTAATTAAGAATGATGAATATGTGATTGTTGTATGAAAGTGTGCATATGTGCGTGAATTGTCGGATTGAGAGTTTTGGATGTAGGCATGATGAAATATGCTAGATGATTATCCATATTGGTTTATATAAACGTTGTGAGGTATATGTTGTTGATAATGAATTGTGGTGAGAGAAATGTGGAATATGTGTATTCTATGCTTGTGTGTGAAATGTTGAATTGAGAACTTTGGATATATGCATGATAAATATGCTTGGTGTTATATATATATATATATATATATATATATATATATATATATATATATATATATATATATATATATATATATATATATATATATATATATATATATATATATATATATATATATATATATATATATATATATATATATATATATATATATATATATATATATATATATATATATATATATATATATATATATATATATATATATATATATATATATATATATATATATATATATATATATATATATATATATATATATATATATATATATATATATATATATATATATATATATATATATATATATATATATATATATATATATATATATATATATATATATATATATATATATATATATATATATATATATATATATATATATATATATATATATCTGTGTGTGTGTGTGTGTGTGTGTGTGTGTGTGTGTGTGTGTGTGTGTGTGTGTGTGTGTGTGTGTGTGTGTGTGTGTGTGTGTGTGTGTGTGTGTGTGTGTGTGTGTGTGTGTGTGTGTGTGTGTGTGTGTGTGTGTGTGTGTGTATACATTATTATGAATTGTGATGAATAAACATAATTGTAAATGTTTATGTGCAATAATGTGAATTGTGAATGTGTAATTGTGAATGATATTGACTGAGGAATTAATGAATAAACATGATTGTATATGTTTATATGAATTATGGTGAATTAAACATAATATGTATGTTTAGGTGAATTGATTGAAATTGCGGATGTATGTATGAGGAAATATGCTTGGTGATTATCCATATATTTATATATACATTGTGACGTATATGGATGACTTATGGTGAGAATGATGATTATGCGTATTCTAAGATTGTAGATATATAATTACATGCATTGATTATTATGATAATATTTCTCACCCTTCTGCTGGAATGATGTCCTATCCGACATCGTGCAGGTATCAAGAATAGAGCTGCTCGTAGTTGTGTGGTCGTTGTTGGTGTAGCCATTTAGTAATTTAGTTATATTGGGTCGAGTCATGCTCTGGTCATGTAACACTAGGATCGTTTAGTTTATGTTTTAGAGATACTTTATGTACTCTATGTTATGTTTTTGTATTCATTGGAATATTATGATGTTGGCCTTAGTGCCTAAGTAATGTGAAAGTATATGATGAATCTGAGTATTTTATTAAGAGAATTATGTTATAAAATGAATCCGCTGCTACATGCAAATTGAAATTGTGAGAAGCATGATTATTTATTATAAGTGTTATTGAGCATGACAGATGGTTTTTGATGTTTTGAAAGTTATGTGTGACGCCCTTTTGTGAATGCATGAAAATCTACTCTGATTATTTGTATATTTTCCGTGGGGTTTAGAAGGGTGTTACATTAATGGTATCAGAGCAGGTCGGTCCGTCCATCCAAGTTGTCTAATGTTGTTTGTTCCCTTGTATGGAACATGTGTGTGAAAACACTGTCGATACGTGTTTGTTTCCTAACCTTTGTCTGCAGAAGTGGGAATGATTCAAGTGGGGGAGAAACTTGTGCTTCTCCAGGATGCTGCAAGTGTGGAATTGTAGCTCAGTGTGTGGTTAAACGCTCTTATAGTTTGGTAAAGATGGTTTATGCCCCATTATGATTGTCGACTGTCTATTAACAAATTGAGGAACTGATCACCCTTAATCTCTTGTTGATAGTAGTTGGGATTGTGCTGGATGAGATAGACATGTCTTGCGAGCTTAGATGGAGTGAGCGGTAAATTGTTTGGAGTTAAATCCAATGCTTAAGAATTGTTTTGATGAGTCGGCACAAGACAGTGTTGAGATGTTTAGTTTTGATGGGAATTTTGAGTGTTAATGAAAGTGGGAAGTTGGCGGTTTGCCGATTAATTGTGCTTGTTTGGAAGTTATCCTGACAAGATGGTGATACACAGCCAGGACGTGAAGTGGAGTTGTGATTGACTTAGTTACGGAAACTAGTCCGATATTGAGAGCTCCATATTATATGTCTATTTGGATGGTCAAGGAATTAAAAAAAATTGATTGAGTAGTTTTGAGACTTGTGTCTAGTGTGTGTGCTACGGCAACAGATTGTGAGGTCGAGTATGTAAAGGGTGAATGGTGACTTCTGGTGATTATTAAAGTAAGAGGTGGAATACAATATTGGTATAATTAGACCTTTAAACATTTCAAGAGTTGAAGATGTGTTGAATGACCTTCTAAGTGTGAAAATGTTGTTTTCATATTTTCGACTTAACGGGAGAACCGTAACTTGGAATGACGCACGGTTCGAAGCGTTGGACGCTATTACAATGCTCTGTGTAAAGGTGAAGTAGTGGCATGGAATTAAGTTATTTATTGATGGAATACGTTTGGATGTTTTAGTGGGTGCGGAAAGTGTGATTCGTGTTTCCGCCATAACTCACAAATTGAGTGAGTCAATGGTTGTGTAACCGATGATGGTTGGATATATTCGAAGAGTATAGAGGATCATGTTGAACATCAGGGTCTTGAGTTATCAGTGTTGGAGAAGAAGCAGTGATATGCCGCTGTGAAGAAATTCAAAGAGTTTTGGGAGAGCTGTCAGTAGCTCGTGTGTTGATTTTTGCCGAATCCGACAGAACTGTTCGTTGTGTTTTGTGATGCTTTGTTGATATGATTGGGAGATATGTTAAGTGCAACATCAGCGAGTTTAGTTATGTTTGGAGGCAATTTAAAGTACATAAGAGGGATTATCTGACAAGTGATTTAGAGTTGGTTGTTGTTGTGCTTGTGCCGGAGTTGGAGTCTTCAATCGGTTAGTGTGAGATTTGAAATGGTTGGTGAATCTCAAGAGCTTAAGGTATTTGTTTGATTTGGAAGAGTTGAATATGAGGCAGAGAAAATAATTGGGACTCGGGAAGAATTATGGTTTTGGATTGAATTACCATTCGGGTGAAGAAAATATGGTAGCTTATGCATTGACTTGGAAATCTTTGCATATACTAATGATGATGGTGAAAAGAGTTAGAACGGATTGAGAGATTTTGTGATATAAGTTTGGTTGTTGAGAGACTTCTTATGGAGTTAAGCTTAGTATGTTGGACTTTACTAGTGGTATTCTTGATGAGATTCGGTAAGGTCATGACTCTGGTTTGAGTTGGTAGAATGGTTGAATTTGGTGAATTAAAGTCGAAGGGCTGATTTTCGGATTAATGGAAATGGTATCATGAGATGTCGTGATAGAATTTGTGTTCTAGATATTATTAAGTGGAATAAGAGTATTGAAGTAGATGGAGTATCTATTCTGGTGCTATGAAGATGTAACCGGATTTGAGAAAATTATTTTGATGATAGTTGAAGAGAGAAGTTGTTGAGTTAGTATATGCTGGTTAGACTTATTGGAAGTCGAAGAATAAACTTCAGAGACCGTTGGGTCCGATGCAACGTTGAATATTCCAGAGTGGAAATCAGATAGTATTCCCATGGATTTTTTGTTGGGTTTATTTGGAGAATTGAGGGATATGATTTTACTTGGGTGATTTTGGATAGAATGACTAAATTGGCTCTTTTCCTAACAAGAAAGATTAATCATTCTATGTTGAAGCTAGCTGAGATGTATATCGATGAAGTGATGAAGTTGTATGAGATGTCGTTGAATATTGTGTCAGATGGGAATCTGAGTTTTCTTCGAGATTTTGGGAGAACTTGCAGACGCTTTGAGTACCATAATGGAGTTGAACTCTGCCTATCATCCGTGGACGGACAGAGAGAACTATTCAGTCTTTAGAGGATTTGTGGAGAGCTTGTGTGTTGGATCAAGGTGGATCGTGGGATAGTTAATTATCGTTGATTGAATTACCTACAATAACCGCTATCATTCTAGTATCGGAATGACATTGTATGAAGCTTTGTATGGTAGGAGGTGTATGACTCCTTTGTATTGATATGATTCAGGCGAGAGTGCTGTGATCGGACCTGAGATTGTGCAAGAGACGACTGAAAAGATCAAGAAGATCCAAGAAAGGACGTGTTTTGAGAGTTACGATAGTAACTGGTGTTGGTCGAGCTTGAGGTCTCGGAAGCACACACTGTGTTTTGTGGATCTGTATTAGAGTGGCTCAGCGGAAGCGTGGGGAAAATAGTATGTTAGACTATTTTACCGCTGTCACTTGTGGGAATTGCATGATATGTTCATGTGTCTAAGCTGAGGAGGTACATTGATTCAGATGGATGGTGCACGAGTGAGGGAGAATTTGACTGTTGAGGCATTGCTAGTTCAGGTTGATGAACGAGAAGTAACTTCGAAGTAAAGGGATTCCTTTGGTGGAGGTAATTTGGGAGAAAGTTGGATTTGGGAGATTGGGATGCGAGAGACGTATCCAGAGTTGTTTGAATCAGGTAACATTTTCGAGGACGAAAATTCCTAAAGTGGGGGAGGGTTGTAATAGCCCAATTTACATTAATTAATTATTTATGTTAATTAATTGATTTGTTGAAATTATTGGATGATTATTTAAAGGAATTAGTAGATATATTGGAGAGAAATAGAAGGGAAATATATATAAGAGAAAGTGGAAAGAAAAAGACAGAAACATAAGAGAAAGAGAAGAGAAAGAAAGAGGAAGAGGAGAAAAGAGAAGGAAAAAGAGGGGAAAGCTTGGAAAGCTCAAGAACGGCTTCTAGCTTCCGATTAATCAAGGTAAGGGTGTGGAATGTTGTTATCCTAACAATATATATGATTATGTATGTGTGTTTGGATTGTTTGGGTGGTTTTCTTCATTTTCCCATTCTAGGGCATAAATGGTTTAATCGGTAGAATCGAGTTTTGAACGGTTAGAATTGGAAATAAATTGCGTAGTTTAGTCGGGTAATGTTTAGCTGTGATTATAGGATTTCGTTTGATTGAATTTGGTTGAATTTGTGAGTTTTGACATTTTTGGTTAATTGGAGGTTAAGATTTTGGATAAAAATCGGAAGTCGTAGAATTTGCGTTTTATGATCCTAAATTGTTACTATATGATTGGTAATGATGAGTAGGTATTTAATCGGGAGAAAATAATTAAATCGGTCGGGTTTTTAGGGGTTTTGGGCACAAACTCGTAGCTTGTTTTTCCAAGTTATTCAGGTGTTAACCGATTAACACTATGGGTTAACCGATTAACGGTATTAAAAATGGCCAAAAAACTGAATTTTGGAGCCGTTAACCGGTTAACGGTATGCATTAACCCGTTAACGCTGTAGTGTAAGAAAATATTAATTTTTTCGCAACTTTGAAAATCCATAACTTCTTCACCGTTTATCGGATTTTGTCGTTCTTTATATCAAACTGAAGCTAATAATATGTTCTATACTTGGTGGAAAAAAATATTATTTTTAGCCGAATTTTAGCCGATTTTACTGATTAATCGAGATTAATTATTTTAAGTAAGTGAGGCTTAAATAATTAGAGTGTTCGGTTGCCGTTTGGCATGATGATGTGAATGCATAATGATTTCTATGAGATTGTATGTGATAATATGTGAATAATGCATGAGAACATATTGTGAATATGTGTGCATTGTTTGATAAATGTGGTCTTTTGACAAATATATGCATTGTTTAAATTGATTAAAAATGCATGATGCTTTATGATGAGGTTCGTTGCCGTTTGGCATGATATTGTGAATAATGCATGAGAACATATTGTGAATATGTGTGCATTGCTTGAAAAATATGGTGATGGTATTGGATTGTGAATGCATATTGATTGTATGCAATATTGTGAATAATGCATGAGAGCATATTGTGAATATGTGTGCATTGCTTGATAAGTGTGATGATGTTGAAAGTATGAATACTTTGATATGATGCGTGAGTGTGCAATCATGATATAATTCTTGTGTGATGAATTATCTGAGAATACATGAGATTAAGATGTGTGAACGGTCTTAAGTGCATTTGGTTGTTGATTGCATACGCATCATTTGGTCAAGAGGCAATGCTTGCTAGTTTCATGGAGACTAGTGACTTGCCCCAAACCTAGAAGAGTGAGTTTGAAAGCTTAGAGGACGGAGTTTGTTGTTATCGGTCTAGAAGAGCGGACCCGGTTTAAATGTAAAAACCGAAAAATGATAACAAGTGTTGGTACCACATGGCATGAGTTGCATTGAGTTGCATTGAGTCTCATGGAATGAATATGTGATTGTTGTATGAAATTATGCATATGTGTATGTACATAACTTGTGTGATTGAGAATGATGAATATGTGATTTTTATATGAAAGTGTGCATATGTGCGTGAATTGTCGGATTGAGAGTTTTGGATGTAGGCATGATGAAATATGCTAGATGATTATCCATATTGGTTTATATAAACGTTGTGAGGTATATGTTGTTGATAATGAATTATGGTGAGAGAAATGTGGAATATGTATATTCTATGCTTGTGTGTGAAATATTGAATTGAGAACTTTGGATATATGCATGATAAACATGCTTGGTGTTATATATATATATATATATATATATATATATATATATATATATATATATATATATATATATATATATATATATATATATATATATATATATATATATATATATATATATATATATATATATATATATATATATATATATATATATATATATATATATATATATATATATATATATATATATATATATATATATATATATATATATATATATATATATATATATATATATATATATATATATATATATATATATATATATATATATATATATATATATATACTTTATGATGAATTGTGAAGAATAAACATAATTGTAAATGTTTATGTGCAATAATGTGAATTGTGAATGTGTAATTGTGAATGATATTGACTGAGGAATTAATGAATAAACATGATTGTATATGTTTATATGAATTATGGTGAATTAAACATAATATGTATGTTTAGGTGAATTGATTGAAATTGCGGATGTATGTATGAGGAAATATGTTTGGTGATTATCCATATATTTGTATATACATTGTGACGTATATGGATGACTTGTGGTGAGAATGATGATTATGCGTATTCTAAGATTATAGATATATAATTATATGCATTGATTATTATGATAATATTTCTCACCCTTCTGCTGGAATGATGTCCTATTCGACATCGTGCAGGTATCGAGAATAGAGCTGCTCGTAGTTGCATGGTCGTTGTTGGTGTAACCATTTAGTAATTTAGTTATATTGGGTCAAGTCATGCTCTGGTCATGTAACACTGGGATCGTTTGGTTTATGTTTTAGAGATGATTTATGTACTCTATGTTATGTTTTTGTATTCATTGGAATATTATGATGTTGGCCTTAGTGCCTAAGTAATGTGGAAGTATATGATGAATCTGAGTATTCTGTTAAGAGAATTATGTTATAAAATGAATCCGCTGCTACATGCAAAGTGAAATTGTGAGAAGCATGATTATTTATTATAAGTGTTATTGAGCATGACAGATGGTTTTTGATGTTTTAAAAGTGATGTGTGACGCCCTTTTGTGAATGCATGAAAATTTACTCTGATTATTTGTATATTTTCCGTGGGGTTTAGAAGGGTGTTACAGAAGTGGACAAAAGAAAAATGACGGAAGCATAAACATGTGTTCAACGAACAAAGGAAAAATAACGAAAGGCTAAACGATAATATGATATGAGATGATAAGCATAAAGATAAAAGAGAGATAGGGAGCAAGAAGGAAACATAAACAAAGTTAGTACAATAATATGGTTAGTGAGTTAGTAATTAGTACAAATTATCAACGATGATTAATTCTTGTACTTAGGCCAAGGTTAATGAAAACTCATTAGAGGATTGATAAGACCAAAGCCTCCTAACAACAAGCTTCATAGATGATGGACTTAAGACAAATAATCAACCATACTTGGACTTTCAAACATAGGTTGAGCCACAAATGATCACTTTCCGATTACGGGACAATGTAGCACTATGTTAAACAATCGTAATCGGGTTTATGTAGAAACCACGACTATCTGAGGCCGATCAATACAATGTTAGTGCTAATGCATGCTAGAGAAGGGATATGTAGATCACTCTCCGAAAGCAATACCGCACAAAAAGAAAAGAGGTAATGATCTCATCTTCATCAAGAACTTAAAATAAGTTCAAACGATATCGAGGATTTTCGTCGATCAAAAGAAAAAGAGAAGAGGAGAGGGAATGCCAAATTGAATTACAAGTTCAAGATCATTCCATCTTTAAGTTCATCCACTCATCTTGGTGGATTAAAGTACTAAACATATCATTAACTCAAAACACCTAAAATGAATTAAACAATTCACTTTAAAGATAGATTTAAATTAATGAATGTTTATCCAACTTCACCTACACCCTAAGTCCAATGAATTTAAAGAGGAATATGACCTTTAAAAGTGTATTTCATGGCCAAAACCAAAAGGGAATGAAAGAGGAAGAGGTGGGAACCAAAATAGACCCAAAATACAATAAAAAATTCAAAAATAACAGTGAGTAACCGATTACCCTATATAAGGTAACCAGTTACTTGGGTGACAGTGGCGAAAATTCAGCAAAAACAACACCAAAACAAGGCCAAAAAGTGGAAAAAACTTGATCAATCATTTCCACAAACCCCTCATGATCAAGGGTGAAAATGAGCATGAAAATTCAAGTAAAATAACAACAATTAATCACAAATAGAACATGATATGAAAGATCCAAAGATCAAGCAAAATGATCAATAATGGATCACATTGCGAAGGATGTGTGAAGAGCAACAATGGTGGATCAAGAAATTACCACTCTAAATCTGAAAATTCTTCAAATCAAACTCCACAAACTCCACTTCAAAGCTTTGATATACAAGAATTGAGGATGAAAAAGTGAATGGATGAAGGTTTAGCTCAAAGATTAGTAAATTCTAGGGATGAACTTACTAATCTTTCAAAGGGAGAAAGAGCTTTGGTGAATTTGGTAATTAGAGAAAAATTGAAAGTCAAGAAGGAATTTGACAAGGTGATTTTGGCTATCAAAAGCTTGAGAAATGAGGGAAATGAGGCCTCTGTTTATAGGATTTAGGCTTGGAAAATTTGGTGGATTGGAGTTTGGTTTGGAATCAAAATTATGCTTGGAATTTGAATTTAGAGGGAAATTCAAGATCAAAGGGTGATTAGTGAAGGTGTATGGTGGGAATTAATTATGATGAGGTAGTGGATTTTAAATGAAGTGATCTAGAATATTCTCATGTTGCAATATTTGAATTTGGTGCCAAAAATGCTGCAGAATTTGAATTTGCCTAATTTTCACAAATTTTACACGAAGTAACCAGTTACTCTGAATTGGGTAAGCGGTTACCACGGGCAAAAATGGTGAAAATGCCTTTTTGATGTGCTGTCTTGGCTCTGACTCGATTCTCTTGCTTGTAAAAGAAGGCATGGAAATAAACACATGAACCTTGGAATCTCTTGAATGAAAGTCAATCAAATTTGGGAGAATCTTGATCAGATGATTTTGAATTGTTTACAGATCAACTTTGACTTTTTTTAGATGAAATTCACTCGAGCTGAGGGACTGATATTTGATATCTTGATCCAAATTCTTCCTAAAAAAGTTAGTAAAGGGAAAAAACAAACATTTTTTTTTATATTTTGATTAAAGGTTAGTAAACATAAGCAAATAAAAGCAAATAAGAAACACACAGATGCTTGGTGATCCCTGCAAGGCATAAACCTAAAGACGGAAGGGATAGAGGAACCAAAGCATGATCTTGTTTGTGGTATGAAATGCGAAGATGCAAAAAATGAGATGTGGGAAATCTTAGGGGTAAAAATTAAGGTATTACAATGATATTCTAATAGCAAGCAACAATGTCGAAGAGGTAATGAGGGTGAAAGTTGAACTCAATAAAGAGTTTGCCATGAAGGATCTGGGAGATGCATCCAGGATTCTTGGGATTGACATCCAGAGATATAGAAAGCAGTCGAAATTATGCTTATCTCAAGAGGCATACCTACAGAAGGTTCTCGAAAAGTTTGGTATGTCGAATTTAAAGCCTATTGTGACTCTGACAAACCCTCAATTCAAGCTGAGTATAGATCAGTGTCCCAACACTGATGTTGAAAGAACTTATATGAATAGAATTCCATATGCTAACATAGTAGGTTCTTTGATGTATGCTATAGTCTGTACTAGACCCGACATAGCATATTTAGTAAGTCTTGTAAGCAGGTACATGACGAATCCTGGAAAGGCTCACTGGCAAGCATTAAAGTGGATTTTAAGGTACATAAATGAGTCTCTGAATAGAGTCCTAATTTATGGTGGAGCCTTGGGTAAAGATAGTAAAGCATCAATCGAAGGATATGTCTACTCTAATTATGCAGGTTGTATGGATTCTAGAAAATCTATTTCTGGATATGTGTTCACTATGTTTGGGACAACAATTAGTTAGAAAGAAACACTTCAGAAGGTCGTTGCCTTATCAACCACTGAAGCGGAGTACATTTCCCTAACTGAAGCTGTGAAGGAAGCATTGTGGCTTGAAGGTTTTGCAAAGGAGCTAAAACTTCAAGGTTGAGTTATCACTGTTAAATGTGATAGTCAAAGTGCAATACACATGTCGAAGAATTCAGCCTATCATGAGAAAACCAAGCACATTGATGTGATGCTGCATTTCATCAGAGGGGTAATCGAGCATGGAGAAGTCCAAGTGCTAAAAGTTTCGACAGATCATAATACTGCTGATATGATCACCAAGACGTTGCATAGTTGCAAGTTTTTCCACTGTATGCAGTTAATAAAGCTGCATGAAGAAAGCTAGTTTCTTGATGTTATAGAGTTAGATCCAAGGTGGAGATTTGTGAGATGTTGGATCGAACTCTAGTATGGTCAAAGTATGTTCGCGAGTAATGTGTGTTGTAGTCGAAGTTTGTTCTAACATGCATTAGTCAATATTGCTAGGGTTGTTAGCATGTTGAATTGGGCCTTGCTTGTAAGCCCAATTGTTTAAGTTAGCTTGTACCCTAAGTTAGCTTGTAATGGATAATTGTTAAAAAGCCCATTAGGTTAGTGTGTTATTTTTCTTATAAATAGGATACTAGTTTCTCAATCTTGTCATAAGGAAAAATAGAAAGATAAAATCCTAATTTCAAGAGAGAGAGGTTTTGTTATTCTTATATACTTGTAATCTTGTTCTAAGAGAAAGAAAAGAATATCAGTTTAATAACCAATCCTTGTTGTTTTCTTCTTTATTAATCCTAACTATTGTGTATTTCTTGATCATTAAGAAACTGTTTATACTTAGTTCTAAGGTATCCGATTCACAACACTCCTCATCATTAATGAGTTGAGTGACATCCACAAACTCTGAAACTTTAGAGTCATGATCAGTGGCCTCATTCCAATTTGCCACTTCATTGTTGGTATCCACACGATCCTTTGTACCACTAGTTCCTTCATTCTGATTATTAGATTTCTCTAGTATCACAACTTCAGGGCTACTCTCAACATGCTTAGAAGCTTTATTCTCAGTCAATTTCTCTTTGCTATTATTATTTGTTGCCACAAACTCCTTCTTGTTGATCTTAAATCTTCTAGAAGCTTTACATGTCTCTACATTTAACAATGATTCTGACTTCACTTTCTTACAATAAATTTTACTATGCCCGATGGAATTACAAAAATTACAATAGTCAAGTAAGTTATCATAATCCAGATCAACAAAGAATGTAAAATCTTCTCTCTCAACAACAACTCGATATTTAGGCTATTTCTCAAACCCATATCAACCAATACTCTCACAAGAACCCTGTATTTAGGCTATAACCAAAAAAAAAAACTTCATCTGTCCTAAATTATAAGACGTTTTGAATGTTTCAAACGAATTTAAAAGCCTAATTAATTTTACATGAGAAAGATAAATTATATATGATTTTACACTAATACTCTTCATTAATTACACAAGAAATAGAAAATTAAATGAGTTGAAAGAGGAAATAGTATTAAATATTAGAGGATATATTAAAAAAAAATTATTACTTTCGTCTCACAATATATGTCCTCTTTGATATTTTCATATTTGTTAAGATAATAATTAATTGTGTTGATTTGAAAGATAAAACAAATATCATTTACTAAAATTACGTTATTAATAATAGGTAGTGAAGTAGTTGCATGATTTAAAATATAATAAATAAGGATAAGTTAGTGAAAAAAATAATATCACATGATTTGAAAAAAAAAAACTAGAATAGAAGCCATTTATTATAAAATAGAAGAAATAAGACTCCATCTATTTTAAAATTATTGTCATTTTACGAGAAAATTTTTGTTTTAAAATAAATGTTATTATCATTTTTTAATGTAGTAATAATTGTTATTTTTTAATTGTGTTATTTAATTATGGGTAATGATAACTTGTACCCTTGAGACACAAGTTAAGAACTAAATTAAAATATATTATCTTGGAAATTGTGTATAAACTTTAATTAAAGTATAAAATTATTTTTTAAATTATTTTTTTCAATACAAATTTATTATAAGTAGGTCTCTTAATTTATGCTCCAATGACACAAGTTAGCATTACCTTTTAATTATGGGTAACGCTAACTTGTGCCCCAAGGGCACAAGTTAAGAACTAAAAGTAGAAATAAAATTTTGGAAATTATGCACTGCTTTTAATAAAAATATAAAATTTAATTTTGTATTAATGTTTCCAATACAAATTTACTATAAATATGTTTCTTAACTTATGTCCTAAGAGCACAAGTTAGCATTACTCTTTAATTATTATTTTAATTATTATTATGTACACTATTTCTAATACATTAAAAAGACTAATTTAATAAAAATGCAATATCTTATAATGATATCATTACATTTATTAATCTATATACAAACATTTTAAATTAGAGTCATTTTAAAACAGAGAAAAAATGATACTATATTAAAATTGTAAAGGGAACTTATCAATTTGCGACAATAAGACTTATTAATTAAAAAAAGTTCATTTGTGTTTTTATCACTTATTTGATCACCACAAAAGAGGCTTTATTTATATGCACAGATATTAAAGGCTATAAACATTACTTATATCTCAAGTTATGTTAAGCTTATTCAAAACTAACTTACAACAAGCTTTTATAACAATTAGTACTACAACATTTTTTTAATATCTTGAACCAACCTATCAAACTCCGCCCGAAGTGACATTAACTCAAAACAGAAAAACAAAAAAATGACAAGGTTATTTCAGTAATTCAATTAATAGTTGAATAGACACAAAACTCCCTACGCGTTTACCAAGACCCTAAATTAAGTAACCATTCAAAATAAAAACAAAAAACACACACTACTACTACCACCACCAACTCTTCATCACCTCACAAACAACAACTCTAGCAAATCAAACAAAAAAAAAAATCAGAATCCAAAGAAAAAAAAAAAAGAAGAAAATGAGAACAAGCAACCACTTAATCGGTGTTCTAAACTTCCTAACCTTCCTCCTCTCAATCCCAATCCTCGGCGGTGGAATATGGCTCAGCAGCAGAGCAAACAACACCGACTGCCTCAAATTCCTCCAATGGCCATTAATCATAATCGGCATAAGCATCATGGTTGTTTCACTAGCAGGTTTCGCCGGCGCGTGTTACAGAAACACCTTTCTCCTACGCCTTTACCTCGTAGTCATGTTTTGCGTCATCGCTGTTCTTATAGGGTTCATAATCTTTGCTTATGTCGTAACCGATAAAGGCTCGGGAAGAAGCCTTACCAATAAAGGTTATTTGGATTATTACCTGGAAGATTATTCTGGGTGGTTAGAGGAACGTGTTGCCAGTGATGGTTATTGGGGGAAGATTAGTTCTTGTATAAGGGATTCTAAAGTTTGCCGTAAATTAGCCAGGAATTATAATGGTCAGCCTGAAACGGGTGATATGTTCTTCCAGAGAAAACTTACTTCTGTTCAGGTATGTTTTCCAATTTTATTTATTTTTTATCACAACAAAACACTCTATTCTGCTGAGCTACTAACCGAGCTCATCTGTATTAAATATTTATGATTTTTTTTAAGATTCATTGTATTTGAATCATATCATTTAAAGAAAAAGTATTAAATATTTTTTGTATTATTAAATTGGTAGATCTGACTTCTACAATAGATTTCTTTCTGTATGGAACCCTGCAGCTGCAGCATGTGGGGATGATGGGTTTGACTCATCATTTTCCGAAACTTGTGGCACTCTCTATGTTTACTTTATTGCAGCCCATGTTAATGTAGGATAAAATAAAATAAAATAGAAAAAAGGACTTTGGAAAAAAATGGTATAACAATAATGTAGATTTGTTTGATAATTGAGTATTATGGTGGCATTACTGTTGGATGCGAAAGGTGGCATCATAATATGTATGTGTGATATGTCTAGTTTTGAATTTTACATATTTGTTAATGGTTTACATCATATGATTTGGAATTTTACATATTTGTTAATGGTTTACATCATATGAAAAAAATGAATGGTATTGGAATGATGATATTAGATATTATGGAAATGTGTTGGGACATAGAGAAAATTATGAATTGAGGTAGGACCATATATGGGACACTGATTGAATAATTAAACATAAGTATGATTGAAAATATTTATTTCTATTACTTAATATAGTAGAATCACTTTAATTTGAAAAAAGTTGATGGTATAAAAAAAGATGCGGTGGTTGTATGAAATTTTTAAAATTTGATTTGAAATTTTATGTTTTTTTAGTGTAACATGTGTTTAGGTCCAAAACTACTATGTCCTTGTTTCAATTGTTATAAATTTATTCCTAAGAATCTTAAATTGACCCTTATATCATTTTAAGATTTTGGATGGATTTAATTAATTTTATAAATTTGATTTATAAAGCAAGAAGTTTTTATTTAGGTTTTAATTTTAACATTTATATTTTACACTTTTGGTTTATTGTTTGGACTCCATTAGTTTAAACCCACCTTTATGCTTTTTGCAGTGGCGAACATGATGTGTATATCTAACCTAAAAGTTTGTCATGTTCTGCTTTTTACAAGCTCCCCAACTCATATAAGAATGTTCTATGTTTTCATAGGATACAATTTATTAATATTCATGCAGAATATTCTCTCCCTTTCTTGCTCTTCTAGAACTAGAATAGAAATAGTTTGTGTAAAATTGATATACCGAAAGAACAAAATTACAAATTTCATTATGAAAATACTTAAGATGTAATAAATGATAATTTTAGTAAAGTATTTAATTGTGGTAACTCTCTGGTATATTGGACAAATAGTAAAACAAGTATTTTTGTTTGTATAAAAGTTTGTACTATTTTTTCATCAATTGTTTTTATGATAAATAAACATGAAAAATAAATATTTAGGGACAAAAGTAATAATAATCAGTTAGATACATATTCATATTATTATTATAAGTAATTTTTCTTTTAATTTATTGAATAATTGATGTATAATTTATATATAAATTAGATAAATTAGTTGTTGAATGAATTAAAAAAAATCATATTTTACTTATAATAGTGACATGATGGTGTAAGGAAATAAAAAACTAAATGTGATTGATAGATAGATTTTATTAGAGTTTGGAATAACTCATCTTCATAAAATCGGTATGTAAGCGAGTGATTGTTAGATTTGAAAATATGGTCTATAGGTTTATGATTAATGTCCTGACTTGTCATAATAATGCCACGTTTATCTTCATATTTTAGATGAATTGACAGTGTTTTATCTTTATATACTTTTTCGTGTTATGCCCCATGTGGTAGGTCATGTCGGCAATTTATCCATGCTACAAAACAAAGGTCGATTTTGATGGAACACCATAACCTTTTTCTAAGTACCAATTGCAGTTTCATAGAAACATGACAACATAGATAAAAACAAACACAAAAATGAATCGGACCGTCTTTAAACAGGTGCAAGACAGATTATCACACAGATTCTAAAATTTGTCACGGTTAAAACAAATTGTCTAACAGAGACTTCAATTATTTTGTTATAGTTGAACCGTGACGAAGAATTAGAGCAATAATTTTCTTCATTTTTATGTGTAGTCTGGTTGCTGCAAACCTCCAACAGATTGTGGCTTCATCTATCAAAATGAAACAGTGTGGATGCCAGGAACAGGACTAATAGCAAACAACCCTGACTGCCCAAAATGGAACAATGACCAACAAGAGCTTTGTTATAGCTGTGATTCTTGCAAAGCTGGTGTGCTTGCTAGTCTCAAGAAAAGTTGGAGGAAAGTCTCAGTGATCAACATCATTGTTATGATCATCCTTGTGATTGTTTACATAGTTGCTTATTATGCTTATAGAAACAACCGCAGGATGGATAATGATGAGCCTTATGGTGAAGCAAGGATGACAAAATCACAACCAAGTGCTTTTCATCTTTAATTAATTATTAACTCTCTACTATGTGGCTTTTGGACATCTATCTTAGGGTTTTGAGGATTGGATTTGTTTTGTATCAATTATCAATCCCTTGTAGTATGTATGTATGACTTTGGTTTTCATCTTGCAAGTTGAAATGTTTGATGTATTTATTATATTTGTTTGCAGTTTATTAGCCTCTTGATTTTAATGTATTTCTGTTGGAATTAAGTATTATTATAGCTTTTGTAAATTTGGAGAAATATTTTATATTTAGTCATAAAAATGGCTCTTTGCTTGAATATTTTTGAAAACATTACTATTGGGAATACAATATTCTAAAGAGATGTTGAGTGATTGAAGATGTAAGTTGTGTTTGTTTCAAGTTTTAAAATTTTATTTATTGGAATAATATTTTTAAGTTTATTATTTTCAGAAATAACATTTTTATTTATGTTTTTGGTATGAATGTATTTTTATAGGAATGTTATGTTCTCACCCATTAAGTTTTAAAATATAATAGAAGAATATGTGTGTTTTATTTTGAAATCATAAATGAAGCGAGAATCGAAAGTGATGGTGTAACACCCTTCTAACCCCACATGAAAATACATAAATAATCAGAGTAAATTAACATGCTTTCACAAAAGGGCGTCACACATAATTTCAAAACATCAAAACCACCTGTCATGCTTTAAACACTCAAATAAAATAATCATGCTTTTCAAAGTTCACTTTGCATGTAGCAGTGGATTCAATTTATATTCATAATTCTTTTCACATAGCATTCATGTTCATCTCATAATTCAACAATACTTGGGCACTAAGACCAACATCACAATATTTTGATACATTTAAAACACAACTTAAAACACATAAAATATCTCTAAAGCAAAAACCCAAACGATCCCAATGTTACATAACCAGAGCATGACTCGACCCAACATAATTAAAATACTAAACAACTGCAACAGCAGAGACCTCGCAACTACTAGCAGTACAACTCCAAGATACCTACACGATGTCATAAAGGACATCATTCCAGCAGAAGGGTGAGAAATATTATCATAATAATCAAATCACATAATCATATATAAATGCGCAAGTACAGAATACATACATTTCACATTTTCTCACCACAATGCATATTAACACAATAACCATGCACATAATATATATCCATAGCATCAAATACACATATTATACTCCTCACCACAATACCTCACATACCCATTAACATACATCGCAAAGCATATATGTATAAAACCAAGCATTTCATCATGCATACATTCGCAATTATAATTAATCCTCACAAACATACACATTATGTTTCATTCATCACGAATCATATAACATACGCCATCATGTTTAATCACCAATTCATTATTCAATATCTTTCTCAATTACTCAATCGCAACCCACAATTCAACAATTCATACTCACATGCATATTTCATATAACACTCATAACCATGCCATGTGACTCACTTAAAACTCACCCAATATCACCAATCCCCTTTTTAGGATTATGGGTACGTCACTTATACCCTACCAGGAATAACACCTCAGTTATTCTACCCCGGTAATTACTCCACTAGGAACGACACATTGCCATTCTACCCCAGTGAGTACAAATCTTTCACATAAACATTATTATCTATATTACTCTCATATTTACCAATCATTACCTATATACATGTACTATTATATTCTTAGGCATTATTCACAATTCATCACATACATTACACTGCATGTATATATATATATATATATATATATATATATATATATATATATATATATATATATATATATATATATATATATATATATATATATATATATATATATATATATATATATATATATATATATATATATATATATATATATATATATATATATATATATATATATATATATATATATATATATATATATATATATATATATATATATATATATATATATATATATATATATATATATATATATATATATATATATATATATATACACACACATACACACACACAACTAAGCATACTCATCAATCATACTTCTACAATTCACATCATTTTCACACAAACATTTATAATTATATTTATTCATGCATCTCAATCATTCCATACATCGCAATGTATCCATATAAGTATCTATATATAAATAGAACATCAAGCATATACAATATGCATTCACCAATGTTTACATCAATCCATGTAAACCCACATATATATACATATCTTCAAGCATACTCACTCATGCCATTATCGCAATTCGCGTTAGTTCACATCAACATACACAATATGTTTATATCTTCACCATTTTACATAAACATTCACATACATGTTTATTTCACCAATGCATCATATAAAGATGAATTATGCAACTCATAGAGACTGACTCACGACTCTATGCAGATGCAAATGCGGTACCGACTCAATTCAACAGGTTCAATTGAAGAACCAAATGGAACCATCGCTCGTTACTGAAGTAACTCCCCGTCGGGCCTACGATGTTCACCCATTGCTCACACCCCACACGGGCACACAATGTTTATGGATTGCTCACACCCCACATGGGCACACAATCCGATTGCTCACACCCCACAAGGGCACACAATCGTTCTGCAGATTCTATGCGGAATCAAATATATACCATCGCTCACACCCCACATGGGCACACGATGTCTCTGCAGATCCTACACGGGATCAAATATAACCATCGCTCACACCCCACATGGGCATACGAGGTTCTGCAGATCCTACACGGGATCAAATAACACAAATGCATATTGTAACACCCCCTTTCTATGCCCCCAAATAATACAATTAATCATTTAGGCATAAATTTAAAATTTCATCAGAGTACATTTGCAACATGGCATAAAAGGGAAATATCACATTATCATAAAAATTCCAACACATACAACACCTGCTCAGCAAATATGCAACATCGGGACAACACCCACAAGGAATATTTAGAACAAAGGCGGAAATATCCAAATATTTCATAATTCACCAAACATGTATTCACATATGCAGTTATCATTCATCATGTTTTACAAAACATATCAACAGTAGATACATACTCAGATGTATCACAAAAGAATCAAAATAAATCCTATTCTACCCGGTGCTACATATCAGAGCCGACCGACCAAAAAGGGAAGAAGCCACGCTTCACAAAAATACTTCTAGCGATCTAATCTGCAATGCCTCGTAGGGCATTAAAAGAAACCACAGAAGGGTGAGAAACGATATCATAAAAACAACGCATATAAACATATATATATATATACATAATATCCAATATACGTCTTTTGTATTCTCGCCGCAACTCACCTCGTCATGCCGTACATCGCAATGTATTCACGTTATCTATTTACAAATAGAACATCATGCATATACAATATGCGTCAACAATGTTTATATCGGCTCATAAACACACAAAACATACATATTCATATATTCACACACACATGTGTCTTCAAGCATACCAATCATGCCAATCATCAGCAATTCATATAAACATTTACAATTATGCTCATTCACCATGCACCATGCAGGATGTCAACATGCAACTCATAGAGACCGACACACGACCCTATGCAGATGCAAATGCGGTACCGACACATTTCAGCAGGTTCAATTGAAGAACCAAATAACCATCGCTCACACTCCACATGGGTACACGAGGTTCTGCAGATTCTACGCGGAATCAAAATAACCATCGTAACATACGAGGTTCTGCAAATCCACCGAGGGATCAATAATTAACCATCGCTCACACCCCACAAGGGCACACGAGGTTCTGCAGATTCACCGAGGAATCAATAATTAACCATCGCTCACACCCCACAAGGGCACACGGGGTTCTACAGATTCACCGAGGAATCAATAGACACAAGAATGCATACCATGATGCTTCACATAAAACATGACTCATGACACTCTTGAAAATGCACACATGTTTACAAACATACTCATGCATTCTACACGTTCATCGCATATATTCATACAATCATCATAGATTTTTAATCAGGCTAAACAATGCACATAATTACCCAAGCGGCCACAATTCATAATCTAGGATTCACGCCATACGGCTACCCACAGCACAACACAACCCAGCATATAAACTACTAAATCAAAGAAGGGTCGATCGCAACCGAAACCCCAAGTCACGACAGCACCCCGCAACAGGGAAAATCCATCCTGCTACGTTCGCTACACGCTCGCCTAGCGAGCTGCTAGCGAGCGTTCGCTACCTCCTCGCCTAGCGAACTGCTAGCGAGCAAGAACAGAGGCTACTGACCTCGTTCGCCACACCGTTCGCCACAGCGAACCTCCAGCGAGATCTTCGCTACTCCCTTCGCTGCCAACGAGGGACATTAAAACCATTCTGTCCCAAGTCTGGGACCGTTCGCTGCGCACTCGCCTAGCGAACTACCAGCGACCATTTGCGACCTGCTCGCCTAGCGAACTGCTAGCGAGCGTCTGCGATTTTCCACTTCTCCCCGCTGTTCAGAATCCAAAACCACCAATAAAATCACCCGATGAACTCCAACTCATATCCAGTAGCCTTAGTCTAACATATACCGACTAATCTAAGCCATCTAATCACGATTCTAACCGTTAGACAATGATTTCTATCGATTAAACCAAATTCAACCTAAAATGGAAAGTGTAGAAAAACTACCAACAATCCAAAACAATCCAACAAAAACATACATGATTATACACATTGATAGAATAATAAAGTTTCACACCCTTACCTGATCAATCGAAAGCTTTGGTAATGATTTCTTGAAGTTCTAGGTTTTTCCTCTTCTTTCTCTCCTCTTTCTCTTCTCTTCCTTTCTTTCCTTTCTTTCCTTTGTTTTTCTCTCCCTCTTACCAATTTTCTCTTTTTCTCTCATATACTCATATTCTCTTTTCTTTCCTCTCAAATTCTTTCCACACACTAATTAATCAATTCTCATAAAATATCCACTTAACATAATTACTAATGCCCAAAATACCTTCCGGTCTATTTTTACCCGAAACTCTCAAAGTAGGCAAAAATAGCACAATATGCACAAATAATATATTAACACACAATTCTACATTTAAAATAATAATTCAATCAATTAAATCAGAAAGGACTCAAAATAAAAGAAATTCAGGATCGGGGCGTTACAACTCTCCCCCACTTAGGAATTTTCGTCCTCGAAAATATTACCTGATTCGAACAGCTCAGGATGCGACTCACGCATCTTACTCTCCAATTCCCAAGTCATATTGCCTTCCGCAGCACCCCCCATGCTACTTTTACAAGCGAAATATCCTTGCCTCTTAGGTTCTTAACTTCGCGGCCCAAAATCATAACCGGTAAAACCTCAACCGTAAGATTATCTCTTACCTCCACCTCATCCATAGGAATCACATGTGACGGATCCGGAACATACTTCCGAAGTTGCGAAACATGGAACACATCATGCAAATTCGAAAGACTCGGAGGCAACGCCACACGATAAGCCACCGCACCAACTCGTGCAATAATTTGATACGGACCAATAAAACGAGAAGTCAACTTCTTCGATTTCAAAGCACGACCCACACCCGTAACCGGCGTAACTCTCAAAAACACATGGCCACCTTCTTGAAATTCAAGGTCCTTCCTTCTCTTGTCATGATAACTCTTTTGCCTATTCTGGGAAGCTTTCATCTTCTCCCGAATAAACTTCACCTTCTCCGTCGTTTGTTGTACCATTTCCGGTCCAACTACCGATCTCTCTCCGGTTTCATGCCAACACAAAGGTGTTCGACATCTCCGACCATACAAAGCCTCAAATGGTGCCATACCAATACTTGCATGAAAATTGTTGTTGTAAGTGAATTCAATCAATGCCAAAAAGCTATCCCAAACACCACCTTGCTCGAGCACACAAGCACGCAACAAGTCCTCTAACGATTGAATCGTCCTCTCAGTTTGGCCATCCGTCTGCGGATGATACGCCGAACTCAATCTCAACTTAGAACCTAAAGCCTTTTGCAAACCTTCCCAAAATCTCGAAGTAAATCTAGGATCTCTATCCGACACGATACTCTTGGGAACTCCATGCAACTTCACAATCACCCGAACATAAATCTCGGCTAACTTTTCCAAAGGATAACTAATATCAATCGGAATAAAGTGAGCAGATTTAGTAAGCCTATCAACAATCACCCAAATAGCATTGTGACCTCTTTGCGTATTTGGTAAACCCGTAACAAAATCTATTGATATGTTATCCCATTTCCATTCCGGAATATCCAACGGTTGCATCAAACCACTAGGCTTCTGATGTTCCACTTTAGACTTCTGACAAGTCAAACACGAATACACAAATCGAGCTACATCCCTCTTCAATCCGGACCACCAAAAGATTTTCTTCAAATCTTGATACATCTTATTCGCACCCGGGTGAATACTTAATTTACTCCGTTGTCCTTCCTCCAATATCGTCTTTCTCAAATCCACATCGTCGGGAATACAAATACGACCACGGAATTTCAAAACTCCAAAATTATCAACCTTAAAGTCCTCACTCTCATTCATCATCAAATCCACAAATTTCAAATCCAACTTTTGCTTTTCACGAACGGTAGCTAGAAAATCATTCGTAACATATAACATACCAAGTTTTACACTTCTTGGCGTCATTTCACAAACCAAACTCAAATCTCTAAAACTCTCCAAAAGTTCCCATTCTCTTACCATCAATGTAGACATATGCACTAACTTCTGGCTCAAAGCATCGGCTACAACATTTGCCTTACCCGGATGGTAATTCAACCCAAAGTCATAATCCTTCAAAAACTCTAACCATCTCCTTTGCCTCATATTCAATTCCTTTTGCTCAAATAAATACTTCAAACTCTTGTGGTCGCTAAAAACTTCAAATCTCGCACCATAGAGATAATGTCTCCAAATTTTCAAAACAAAGACCACGACCGCCAATTCCAAATCGTGCGTGGGATAATTCTTCTCATGCACTCTCAATTGCCTTGAAGCATAAGCCACAACTTTACCGTCTTGCATCAAAACACCACCCAAACCGGACAAAGAAGCATCACAATAAACCACAAACCCCTCCGTCGGATTTGGCAAAATCAGAACCGGCGCCGTTGTCAACCGTCTCTTAAGTTCAACAAAACTCTTCTCACAATTAATGTCCCAAACAAAAGTCTTTCCCTTACAAGTCAACTGAGTCAACGGAAGTGCCAACTTCGAAAATCCCTCAATAAACCTCCGATAATAACCGGCCAAGCCCAAAAAGCTTCGGATCTTCGTAACCGACTTAGGAGCCTCCCATTGCATCACCGCATCAATCTTGGACGGATCAACACAAATACCACTACCAGAAATAACATGCCCAAGAAAACTCACTTCCGATAACCAAAACTCGCACTTGGATAACTTAGCATACAATTGCTTCTCCTTCAATACTTGCAACACAACCCGCAAATGCTCTTCATGCTCTTCTTGGGACTTAGAGTAAATCAAAATGTCGTCAATAAACACAACAACGAAACGATCCAACTACCCATGAAAGATACGATTCATATATTCCATAAACACACCCGGCGCATTAGAAACTCCGAATGGCATCACAGAAAATTCATAATGACCATACCGTGTCCTAAAAGCCGTCTTTTGAATATCTTCTCCTTTAACACGAATCTGGTGATAACCTGACCTCAAATCAATTTTACTAAAAACACGGGCACCAACCAATTGGTCCATCAAATCATCAATTCTAGGAAGCGGATACTTATTCTTGATAGTCACCTTGTTCAACTGCCGATAATCAATACACAACCGCATGCTCCCATCTTTCTTCTTTACCAACAATACCGGCGCACCCCAAGGAGAAACACTCGGTCTAACAAATCTCTTTTCCAATAAATCATTCAATTTTCTCTTCAATTCTACCAACTCTGATACCGACATACGATACGGTGCCATCGAAATCGATCTAGTATCGGGAACTAGATCAATCGAAAACTCGACTTCCCTTTCTGGCGGTACATCCGTAATGTCCTCCGGAAATACTTCTGGAAAGTCACATACCACTGGAACCAAATCCAATTCAACCTTATTCTCTACCGACAGCGACGCAAACAAACAGAACACTTGAGCTTCATCCGCCAAAAGTTTCTTCAACTCTTTAGTGGATAGAAAACTCTCTTCCTCCTCATCTCCCGAAGATGGAAACCTCACCAACTTGTGATAACAATCAATATGAACTCTATTATACTGCAACCAATTCATACCCAAAATCACATCTAATCCTTCTAATGGCAAACACACCAGGTCCATAGTAAAGTCCTTACCATACATGGTCAAGGGACAACTCAAACATACCGAAGACGTAGTTACCAACCCCGAAGCGGGTGTCTCAATAACCATCTCACCACCACAAGAAGAAAAACACAAATCCAAACGCTTAGCGCACTCGAACGAAATAAACGAATGAGTCGCTCCGGTATCGATAATAGCAACTAAGGGCATATTATTAATAAAGCATGTACCTTTAATCAACCGATCCGCATTAGTAGTGTCTGCACCCGCTAATGCAAATACCTTCCCGCTTGGCGGAGCTTGCTTTGCCTTAGTACACTTCGTACTAATATGACCAACCTCCCCACAGTTAAAACACTTAATCACATTCCTTCTACATTCAGTTGTAGCATGATCGAGACCACCACAGTTAGCACACTTTTCCCCAGCCTTATTACACTCAAAAGATTTGTGCCCCTCTTCGCCGCACCTATAGCACTTAACGGGACCAGAACTCCCTCCTCCGGATTTCTTGACAAAGTGTTCCCTATGCTTCCCTTTATCAGCAGGCGTCACATAAGGCCCACTTCTTACTGGTTGCTTCCCTCGCCTCTCATTCAAACTCTTATAGTGAGTAGAACGAGCCCTACTATCCTCTTCGAAAATTCTACAGCATTCGGTTAAGTCCGAAAATCTTCGAATCCTCTGATATCCCACAGCTTGCTTGATCTCCGGGCGCAAGCCGTTCTCGTACTTAATACACTTGGAAAATTCCGCCGCCACCGCATCATAGTGAGGATGGAATTTCACCAACTCCGTGAACTTAGCCGTGTAGTCGACCACAAACATGTTCCCTTGTTTCAATTCTAGAAACTCCATCTCCTTCTTTCCCTTCACACTCTCCGGATAATACTTCCTCAAAAATTCAGTGCGGAACAAATCCCAAGTTATTTCCTCATCATCAACTCCAAGAATTTGTCTTATGCCGACCTACCAGTCATCGGCTTCTTCTCTCAGCATGTGAGACCCAAGTCTCACCTTGTTCCTCTCAGCGCAATTCATAACTCTGAAGATCCTCTCGACCTCCTTCAGCCAAATCTGAGCACCGTCTGGATCAAACCTCCCTTTGAACACCGACGATTGATTCTTCCTAAACTCATGGTTAGCATTCACATTCGGCGCACCCTGCACCGCTCGAGCCATAGCTTCCAATGCCGCAGCCATCGCGTTGTCATTACGACCAGCCATATTCTGATTATTCCCAAAAATAACAACAGGGTCAACAACCGTTCAACCAACAAAACAGCGAGACAGATACAACTGACTCAACACTGGGCTCTGATACCACTTAATGTAACACCCCCTTTCTATGCCCCTAAATAATACAATTAATCATTTAGGCATAAATTTAAAATTTCATCAGAGTACATTTGCAACATGGCATAAAAGGGAAATATCACATTATCATAAAAATTCCAACACATACAACACCTGCTCAACAAATATGCAACATCGGGATAACACCCACAAGGAATATTTAGAACAAAGGCGGAAATATCCAAATATTTCATAATTCACCAAACATGTATTCACATATGCAGTTATCATTCATCATGTTTTACAAAACATATCAACAGCAGATACATACTCAGATGTATCACAAAAGAATCAAAATAAATCCTATTCTACCCGGTGCTACATATCAGAGCCGACCGACCAAAAAGGGAAGAAGCCACGCTTCACAAAAATACTTCCAGCGATCTAATCTGCAATGCCTCGTAGGGCATTAAAAGAAACCACAGAAGGGTGAGAAACGATATCATAAAAACAACGCATATAAACATATATATACATAATATCCAATATACGTCTTTCGTATTCTCGCCGCAACTCACCTCGTCATGCCGTACATCGCAATGTATTCACGTTATCTATTTACAAATATAACATCATGCATATACAATATGCGTCAACAATGTTTATATCGGCTCATAAACATACAAAACATACATATTCATATATTCACACACACATGTGTCTTCAAGCATACCAATCATGCCAATCATCAGCAATTCATATAAACATTTACAATTATGCTCATTCACCATGCACCATGCAGGATGTCAACATGCAACTCATAGAGACCGACACACGACCCTATGCAGATGCAAATGCGGTACCGACACATTTCAGCAGGTTCAATTGAAGAACCAAATAACCATCGCTCATACCCCACACGGGCACACGAGGTTCTGCAGATTCTACGCGGAATCAAAATAACCATCGTACCATACGAGGTTCTGCAAATCCACCGAGGGATCAATAATTAACCATCGCTCACACCCCACAAGGGCACACGAGGTTCTGCAGATTCACCGAGGAATCAATAATTAACCATCACTCACACCCCACAAGGGCACACGAGGTTCTGCAGATTCACCGAGGAATCAATAGACACAAGAATGCATACCATGATGCTTCACATAAAATATGACTCATGACACTCTTGAAAATGCACACATGTTTACAAACATAATCATGCATTCTACACGTTCATCGCATATATTCATACAATCATCATAGATTTTTAATCAGGCTAAACAATGCACATAATTGCCCAAGCGGCCACAATTCATAATCTAGGATTCACGCCATACGGCTACCCACAATACAACACAACCCAGCATATAAACTACTAAATCAAAGAAGGGTCGATCGCAACCGAAACCCCAAGCCACGACAGCACCCTGCAACAGGGAAAATCCATCCTGCTACGTTCGCTACACGCTCGCCTAGCGAGCTGCTAGCGAGTGTTCTCTACCTCCTCGCCTAGCGAACTGCTAGCGAGCCAGAACAGAGGCTACTGACCTCGTTCGCCACACCGTTCGCCACAGCGAACCTCCAGCGAGATCTTCGCTACTCCCTTCGCTGCCAACGAGGGACATTAAAACCATTCTGTCCCAAGTCTGGGACCGTTCGCTGCGCACTCGCCTAGCGAACTACCAGCGACCATTCGCGACCTGCTCGCCTAGCGAACTGCTAGCGAGCGTCTGCGATTTTCCACTTCTCCCCGCTGTTCAGAATCCAAAACCACCGATAAAATCACCCGATGAACTCCAACTCATATCCAGTAGCCTTAGTCTAACATATACCGACTAATCTACGCCATCTAATCACGATTCTAACCGTTAGACAACGATTTCTATCGATTAAACCAAATTCAACCTAAAATGGAAAGTGTAGAAAAACTACCAACAATCCAAAACAATCCAACAAAAACATACATGATTATACACATTGATAGAATAATAAAGTTTCACACCCTTACCTGATCAATCGAAAGCTTTGGTAATGATTTCTTGAAGTTCTAGGTTTTTCCTCTTCTTTCTCTCCTCTTTCTCTTCTCTTCCTTTCTTTCCTTTCTTTCCTTTGTTTTTCTCTCCCTCTTACCAATTTTCTCTTTTTCTCTCATATACTCATATTCTCTTTTCTTTCCTCTCAAATTCTTTCCACACACTAATTAATCAATTCTCATAAAATATCCACTTAACATAATTAATAATGCCCAAAATACCTTCCGGTCTATTTTTACCCGAAACTCTCAAAGTAGGCAAAAATAGCACAATATGCATGAATAACATATTAACACACAATTCTACATTTAAAATAATAATTCAATCAATTAACACAGAAAGGACTCAAAATAAAAGAAATTCAGGATCGGGGCGTTACACATATCATGATGCTTCACATGCAAACATGACTCAATCAACTATAAACCATCGCTGACATCCCACATGGGCACATGAGGTTTCTGCAGATCCTACGCGGGATCAATCAACACAAAATGCATACATGTTTACAAACATACTCATGCATCTATCACATTTCACTGCATACATTTATTATGCATTCACAACATATATATCATAATGCAAATATATATATTCATCACTTATTTCACACCATTTCATACATGGTTCTCATACAAAATGACTCAATAAGTTATAGACCATCGCTCACACCCCACATGGGCACACGATGTCTCTGCAGATCCTACACGGGATCAATCAACACAAACTGCATACATATTCGCAAATATATTATCATGCATTCTTCACACATCAACACGTACAATCATCATGCACTTACAATGTGTATTATATTCATCATTCATCACAATTGCCATGCATTTTTATTCAATTCTAAACAATGCATAATTTGCCCAAAGGCCACGATTCAAAATCATATTCATACACTAGGATTCACGCCTTACGGCTACCCATAACACAAGAATTAATAACACACAAATTATCCTTACGAGACGAGACCGATCGCAATCGGACGCTCTAGCTACTATAAGCTCTTCTCACTCAAAATCATTAATCCTGACTAATCGGTAAAATCGGCTAAAAGTTGGCTAGAAATAATATTTCTTTTCACCAAGTTTTAGAACATATTATTAGCTTCAGTTTGATATAAAGAACGTCAAAATCCGATAAACGGTGAAAAAGTTATGAATTTTCGAAGTTTTGAAAAATAATATTTTCTCACACTTACAGTGTTAATCGGTCAACGTATATGGTTAAACGGTTAACACCTCCAAAAACTCAGTTTTTAGACCAAAATCTCAGTTTTTAGGCCCCCAACACTGTGTTAATCGGTTAACGTATATGGTTAACCGATTAACACCTGAAAAACTCAGAAAAACAGCTACGGCTTCGGGCTTAAAAGCCCCAAAAAGTCGCCCGATTAAATAGTTTTCACCCGATTAAATACCTATCTATCCTTACTAATCATATACGGATACTTTAGGGTCATAAAACTCAACTTTCACGACATTCGATTTCCACTCAAAATCTTAACCTCAATTTAACCGAAAATGGTGAAACTCACAATATCACCCGATTTTCGCCAAACTAGTTTCAATAATCTTAGTCTAACATATCCCGACTAAGCTACGAAAGTTATTCTCGATTCTAACTGTCCGAACATCGACTTCTATCGATTTCTATCATTTCAACCTAAATGGAAACAAGGTTGAAAAACAACCAAACTCATCCACACACATACACAATCATACACAATGATTAAGATAGTAAGATTTCACACCCTTACCTTAGATTAATCGAAGCCAGAGGATGTTCTTGATGATTCTCCAAGTTTTCCTCTTTTTCTCCTCTTTTCTCTTCCTCTTTCTTTCTCTTTCTTTCTTTCTTTCCTTTTTCCTTCCACTTTCTCATATATATATATATATATATATATATATATATATATATATATATATATATATATATATATATATATATATATATATATATATATATATATATATATATATATATATATATATATATATATATATATATATATATATATATATATATATATATATATATATATATATATATATATATATCTTTCTCTTTATTTATTTCCATTGAATTTCCTCTCTCAAAACATCTATCAATCCATTTAAATAATCATCTAATTATTCAAATAATTAGAATAATTTAAATAAATCAATTATTTAACACAAATAATTAATCATTGAAAATTGGGTTGTTACAACTCTCCCCCACTTTAGGAATTTTCGTCCTCGAAAATGTTACCTCTTGCTCATCAATCCGAACTAACAATGTCTCAACAGTCAAATCCTTCCTCACTTGTACACCATCCACCCGGATGAATGCACTTGCACTTCCTCGATTAGGCATATACCATATTATGTAAATTCACAAGCGACAGCGGTAAGACAATCAAACATGATACTTCTCCCACGCTTCCGCTGCGCCCTCTGATACTAAGCAACAAACCTTGGTGTGTGCTTCCGATACTTCAAAGCTCGATCAACATCCGTCACCACTGAAACTCTCAGAACACGTCCTTTCTTAGATCTTCTTGATCTTCTCAGTTGTCTCTTACACAATCCTCAGGTCCGAGCACAACATTCTCGCCTGAATCATACCAATACAAAGGAGTCCTACACCTCATACCATACAACGCTTCAGATCCCTATCTGACACAATATTCGACGACACCTCATACAACTTCATCACCTCATTGATATCCATCTCAACCAGCTCCAACATAGAATGATTAATCCTCATTGGTAGGAAAAAAAACCAATCTAGCCATTCCATCCAAAATCACTCGATTAAAATCATACTCCTCAAATTCTCCGGAAAACCCAACGCAAAATCCATGGGAATACTATCCAATTTCAACTCTGGAATATACAACGGTTACATCAGACCCAACAGTCTCAGACGTTCATTCTTTGACTTCCGACAAGTCTAACCAGCACATACAACTAAACCACTTCTCTCTTCATCTATGACCATCAAAATAATTTTCTCAAATTCGGTTACATCTTTATAGCACTAGGATGGATACTCCATCTACCATAATACTCTTATTCCACTTAATAATCTCTAGAACACAACTCTATCACGACATCTCATGATACCATTCCCATTAATACGAAAATCAGTCCTTCGACTTAATTCATTAAATTCAACCATCATCATCAGTATATACCAAATCTTAAATCGATGCATCAGCTACCGCGTTGCTCTACCCGAATGGTAATTCAATCCAAAAGTATAATCCCTCAGAAGTTCCAATCGTTTTCCTCCGCCTCATATTCAATTCTCCCAATTCAAACCAATACCTTAAGCTCTTGAGATCACCAACTGTTATAAATCTCACACTAACCAATTTGAGCCTCCAACTCAGGCACAAACACAATAACAACCCACTCTAAGTTACTTGTCAAATAATCCCTCTTATATGCTTTAAATTGCCTCTAAGCAATTAAACTTGTTGATGTTGCACTTAACATATCTCCCAAGCATACCCCCATGGTATTCCACATCTTACTTTCCTTAATAATCACTGAAAGTCATTATCCACCTTTATACTCTACTCCACAATCAGTTGCCGTAGCATACACACCAGACACAAGTCTCAAAACTACTCAATCAATTTTAATTCTTTGATCATCTAAACAGACATACCATATGGAGCTCTCAATATCTGACTAGTTTCCGCAACTAAGTCGATCACAACTCCACTTCGCGTCCTGGCTGTATAACACTTATCTTGTCAGTATAACTCTCAGGCAACCACAATCAAACGGTAAACCGCCAACTTCCCACTTTCATTAATACTCAAAATTTCCATCAAAATTAAACATCTCATCACTATCCTGCGCCGACTCATCAAAATAATTCTTAAGCACTCGGCTTCACTCAAAACAATTCACTGCACCACGCCATATAAACTTGCAAGACACATCTATCCCATCCAACACAATCCCAACTACTATCAACAAGACATTAAGGGTGATCAGTTCCTCAATTTGTCAATAGACAGCCGAAATCATGATGGGGTATAAACTATCTATACCAAACTATAAGAGCATCCAACCACACTGAGCTACAACTCTACAGTTGCAGCAACCTGAAGAAGCACACGTTTCTCCCCCACTTTAATCATTCTCACTCCTTGCAGACAAAGGTTAGGCAACCAACACGTACCGACAGTGTTTCACACACATGTCACATACAAGGGAACAACTAACATTAGACAACTTGGCCGGATGGACCGACCTGCTCTGATACCATTAATGTAACACCCTTCTAACCCCACATGAAAATACATAAATAATCAGAGTAAATTAACATGCTTTCACAAAAGGGCGTCACACATAATTTCAAAACATCAAAACCACCTGTCATGCTTTAAACACTCAAATAAAATAATCATGCTTTTCAAAGTTCACTTTACATGTAGCAGCGGATTCAATTTATATTCATAATTCTTTTCACATAGCATTCATGTTCATCTCATAATTCAACAATACTTGGGCATTAAGGCCAACATCCCAATACTTCGATACATTTAAAACACAACTTAAAATACATAAAATATCTCTAAAGCAAAAACCCAAACGATCCCAGTGTTAGATAACCAGAGCATGACTTGACCCAACATAATTAAAATACTAAACGACTGCACCAGCAGAGACCTCGCAACTACTAGCAGTACAACTCCAAGATACCTACACGATGTCATAAAGGACATCATTCCAGCAGAAGGGTGAGAAATATTAGCATAATAATCAAAGCACATAATCATATATAAATGCGCAAGTACAGAATATATACATTTCACATTTTCTCACCATAATGCATATTACCACAATAACCATGCACATAATATATATCTATAGCATCAAATACACATATTATACTCCTCACCACAATACCTCACATACCCACTAACATACATCGTAAAGCATATATGTATAAAAGCAATCATTTCATCATGCATACATTCGCAATTACAATTAATCCTCACAAACATACACGTTATATTTCATTCATCACGAATCATATAACATACGCCATCATGTTTAATCATCAATTCATTATTCAATATCTTTCTCAATTACTCAATCGCAACCCACAATTCAACAATTCATACTCACATGCATATTTCATATAACACTCATAACCATGCCATGTGACTCACTTAAAACTCACCTAATATCACCAATCCCTTTTTTAGGATTATGGGTACGCCACTTATACCCTACCAGGAATAACACCTCAGTTATTCTACCCCGGTAATTACTCCACTAGGAACGACACATTGCCATTCTACCCCAGTGAGTACAAATCTTTCACATAAACATTATTATCTATATTACTCTCATATTTACCAATCATTACCCATATACATGTACTATTATATTCTTAGGCATTATTCACAATTCATCACATACATTACACTGCATGTATATATATATATATATATATATATATATATATATATATATATATATATATATATATATATATATATATATATATATATATATATATATATATATATATATATATATATATATATATATATATATATATATATATATATATATATATATATATATATATATATATATATATATATATATATATATATATATATATATATATATATATATATATATATATATATATATATATATATATACACACACACACACACACAACTAAGCATACTCATCAATCATGCTTCTACAATTCACATCATTTTCACACAAACATTTATAATTATATTTATTCATACATCTCAATCATTCCATACATCGCAATGTATCCATATAAGTATCTATATATAAATAGAACATCAAGCATATAGAATATGCATTCACCAATGTTTACATCAATCCATGTAAACCCACATATATATACATATCTTCAAGCATACTCACTCATGCCATTATCGCAATTCGCGTTAGTTCACATTAACATACACAATATGTTTATATCATCACCATTTTACATAAACATTCACATACATGTTTATTTCACCAATGCATCATATAAAGATGAATTATGCAACTCATAGAGACTGATTCACGACTCTATGCAGATGCAAATGCGGTACCGACTCAATTCAATAGGTTCAATTGAAGAAACAAATGGAACCATCGCTCGTTACCGAAGTAACTCCCCGTCGGGCCTACGATGTTCACCCATTGCTCACACCCCACATGGGCCTACAATGTTTATGGATTGCTCACACCCCACATGGGCACACAATCCGATTGCTCACACCCCACAAAGGCACAATCGTTCTGCAGATTCTACGCGGAATCAAATATAGACCATCGCTCACACCCCACATGGGCACACGATGTCTCTGCAGATCCTACACGGGATCAAATATAACCATCGCTCACACCCCACATGGGCACACGAGGTTCTGCAGATCCTACACGGGATCAAATAACACAAATGCATATCATGATGCTTCACATGCAAACATGACTCAATCAACTATAAACCATCGCTCACATCCCACATGGGCACATGAGGTTTCTGCAAATCCTACGCGGGATCAATCAACACAAAATGCATACATGTTTACAAACATACTCATGCATCTATCACATTTCACTGCATACATTTATTATGCATTCACAACATATATATCATAATGCAAATATATATATTCATCATTTATTTCACACCATTTCATACATGGTTCTCATACAAAATGACTCAATAAGTTATAGACCATCGCTCACACCCCACATGGGCACACGATGTCTCTGCAGATCCTACACGGGATCAATCAACACAAAATGCATACATATTCACAAATATATTATCATGCATTCTTCACACATCAACACGTACAATCATCATGCACTTACAATGTGTATTATATTCATCATTCATCACAATTGCCATGCATTTTTATTCAATTCTAAACAATGCATAATTTGCCCAAAGGCCACGATTCAAAATCATATTCATACACTAGGATTCACGCCTTACGGCTACCCATAACACAACAATTAATAACACACAAATTATCCTTACGAGACTAGACCGATCGCAATTGGACGCTCTAGCTACTATAAGCTCTTCTCACTCAAAATCATTAATCCCGAATAATCGGTAAAATCGGCTAAAAGTTGGCTATAAATAATATTTCTTTTCACCAAGTTGTAGAACATATTATTAGCTTCAGTTTGATATAAAGAACGTCAAAATCCGATAAACGGTGAAAAAGTTATGAATTTTCGAAGTTTTGAAAAATAATATTTTCTCACACTTACAGTGTTAATCGGTCAACGTATATGGTTAAACGGTTAACACCTCCAAAAACTCAGTTTTTAGACCAAAATCTCAGTTTTTAGGCCCCCAACACTGTGTTAATCGGTTAACGTATATGGTTAACCGATTAACACCTGAAAAACTCAGAAAAACAGCTACGGCTTCGGGCTTAAAAGCCCCAAAAAGTCGCCCGATTAAATAGTTTTCACCCAATTAAATACCTATCTATCCTTACTAATCATATACGGATATTTTAGGGTCATAAAACTCAACTTTCACGACATTCGATTTCCACTCAAAATCTTAACCTCAATTTAACCGAAAATGGTGAAACTCTCAATATCACCCGATTTTCGCCAAACTAGTTCCAATAATCTTAGTCTAACATATCCCGACTAAGCTACGGAAGTTATTCTCGATTCTAACTGTCCGAACATCGGCTTCTATCGATTTCTATCATTTCGACCTAAATGGAAACAAGGTTGGAAAACAACCAAACTCATCCACACACATACACAATCATACACAATGATTAAGATAGTAAGATTTCACACCCTTACCTTAGATTAATCGAAGCCAGAGGATGTTCTTGATGATTCTCCAAGTTTTCCTCTTTTTCTCCTCTTTTCTCTTCTTTCTCTTTCTTTCTCTTTCTTTCTTTCTTTCCTTTTTCCTTCCACTTTCTCATATATATATATATATATATATATATATATATATATATATATATATATATATATATATATATATATATATATATATATATATATATATATATATATATATATATATATATATATATATATATATATATATATATATATATATATATATATATATATATATATATATATATATATATATATATATATATATATATATATATATATATATATATATATATATATATATATATATATATATATATATATATATATATATATATATATATATATATATATATATATCTTTCCCTTTATTTCTTTCCATTGAATTTCCTCCCCTTTATTTCTTTCCATTGAATTTCCTCTCTCAAAACATCTATCAATCCATTTAAATAATCATCTAATTATTCAAATAATTAGAATAATTCAAATAAATCAATTATTTAACACAAATAATTAATCATTGAAAATTGGGTTGTTACAACTCTCCCCCACTTTAGGAATTTTCGTCCTCGAAAATGTTACCTCTTGCTCATCAATCCGAACTAGCAATGTCTCTACAGTCAAATCCTTCCTCACTTGTACACCATCCACCCGGATGAATGCACTTGCACTTCCTCGATTAGGCATATACCATATTATGTAAATTCACAAGCGACAGCGGTAAGACAATTAAACATGATACTTCTCCCACGCTTCCGCTGCGCCCTCTGATACTAAGCAACAAGCCACGGTGTGTGCTTCCGATACTTCAAAGCTCGATCAACACCCGTCACCACTGAAACTCTTAAAACACGTCCTTTCTTAGATCTTCTTGATCTTCTCAGTTGTCTCTTACACAATCCTCAGGTCCGAGCATAACATTCTCGCCTGAATCATACCAATACAAAGGAGTCCTACACCTCATACCATACAACGCTTCAGATCCCTATTTGACACAATATTCGATGACACCTCATACAACTTCATCACCTCATTGATATCCATCTCAACCAGCTCCAACATAGAATGATTAATCCTCATTGGTAGGAAAAAAACCAATCTAGCCATTCCATCCAAAATCACTCGATTAAAATCATGCTCCTCAAATTCTCCGGAAAATCCAACGCAAAATCCATGGGAATACTATCCAATTTCAACTCTGGAATATACAACGGTTACATCAGACCCAACAGTCTCAGACGTTCATTCTTTGACTTCCGACAAGTCTAACCAGCACATACAACTAAACCACTTCTCTCTTCATCTATGACCATCAAAATAATTTTCTCAAATTCGGTTACATCTTTATAGCACTAGGATGGATACTCCATCTACCACAATACTCTTATTCCACTTAATAATCTCTAGAACACAACTCTATCACGACATCTCATGATACCATTCCCATTAATACGAAAATCAGTCCTTCGACTTAATTCATTAAATTCAACCATCATCATCAGTATATACCAAATCTTAAATCGATGCATCAGCTACCACGTTGCTCTACCTGAATGGTAATTCAATCCAAAACTATAATCCCTCAGAAGTTCCAATCGTTTTCCTCTGCCTCATATTCAATTCTCCCAATTCAAACTAATACCTTAAGCTCTTGAGATCACCAACTATTACAAATCTCACACTAACCAATTTGAGCCTCCAACTCAGGCACAAACACAATAACAACCCACTCTAAGTTACTTGTCAAATAATCCCTCTTATATGCTTTAAATTGCCTCTAAGCAATTAAACTTGCTGATGTTGCACTTAACATATCTCCCAATCATACCCCCATGGTATTCCACATCTTACTTTCCTTAATAATCACCGAAAGTCATTATCCACCTTTATACTCTACTCCACAATCAGTTGCCGTAGCATACATACCAGACACAAGTCTCAAAACTACTCAATCAATTTTAATTCTTTGATCATCTAAACAGACATACCATATGGAGCTCTCAATATCTGACTAGTTTCCGCAACTAAGTCGATCACAACTCCATTTCACGTCCTGGCTGTATAACACTTATCTTGTCAGTATAACTCTCAGTCAACCACAATCAAACGGTAAACCGCCAACTTCCCACTTTCATTAATACTCAAAATTTCCATCAAAATTAAACATCTCATCACTGTCCTGCGCCGACTCATCAAAATAATTCTTAAGCACTCGGCTTCACTCAAAACAATTCACTGCACCACGCCATATAAACTTGCAAGACACATCTATCCCATCCAACACAATCCCAACTACTATCAACAAGAGATTAAGGGTGATCAGTTCCTCAATTTGTCAATAGACAGCCGAAATCATGATGGGGTATAAACTATCTTTACAAAACTATAAGAGCATCCAACCACACTGAGCTACAACTCTACACTTGCAGCAACCTGGAGAAGCACAAGTTTCTCCCCCACTTTAATCATTCTCACTCCTTGCAGACAAAGGTTAGGCAACCAACACGTACCGACAGTGTTTCACACACATGTCGCATACAAGGGAACAACTAACATTAGACAACTTGGCCGGATGGACCGACCTGCTCTGATACCATTAATGTAACACCCTTCTAACCCCACATGAAAATACACAAATAATCAGAGTAAATTAACATGCTTTCACAAAAGGGCGTCACACATAATTTCAAAACATCAAAACCACCTGTCATGCTTTAAACACTCAAATAAAATAATCATGCTTTTCAAAGTTCACTTTGCATGTAGCAGCGGATTCAATTTATATTCATAATTCTTTTCACATAGCATTCATGTTCATCTCATAATTCAACAATACTTGGGCATTAAGGCCAACATCCCAATACTTCGATACATTTAAAACACAACTTAAAATACATAAAATATCTCTAAAGCAAAAACCCAAACGATCCCAGTGTTAGATAACCAGAGCATGACTCGACCCAACATAATTAAAATACTAAACGACTGCACCAGCAGAGACCTCGCAACTACTAGCAGTACAACTCCAAGATACCTACACGATGTCATAAAGGACATCATTCCAGCAGAAGGGTGAGAAATATTAGCATAATAATCAAAGCACATAATCATATATAAATGCGCAAGTACAGAATACATACATTTCACATTTTCTCACCACAATGCATATTAACATAATAACCATGCACATAATATATATCCATAGCATCAAATACACATATTATACTCCTCACCACAATACCTCACATACCCACTAACATACATCGCAAAGCATATATGTATAAAACCAAGCATTTCATCATGCATACATTCGCAATTACAATTAATCCTCACAAACATACACGTTATGTTTCATTCATCACGAATCATATAACATACGCCATCATGTTTAATCATCAATTCATTATTCAATATCTTTCTCAATTACTCAATCGCAACCCACAATTCAACAATTCATACTCACATGCATATTTCATATAACACTCATAACCATGCCATGTGACTCACTTAAAACTCACCTAATATCACCAATCCCCTTTTTAGGATTATGGGTACGTCACTTATACCCTACCAGGAATAACACCTCAGTTATTCTACCCCGGTAATTACTCCACTAGGAACGACACATTGCCATTCTACCCCAGTGAGTACAAATCTTTCACATAAACATTATTATCTATATTACTCTCATATTTACCAATCATTACCTATATACATGTACTATTATATTCTTAGGCATTATTCACAATTCATCACATACATTACACTGCATGTATATATATATATATATATATATATATATATATATATATATATATATATATATATATATATATATATATATATATACACAACTAAGCATACTCATCAATCATGCTTCTACAATTCACATCATTTTCACACAAACATTTATAATTATTTTTATTCATAAATCTCAATCATTGCATACATCGCAATGTATCCATATAAGTATCTATATATAAATAGAACATCAAGCATATACAATATGCATTCACCAATGTTTACATCAATCCATGTAAACCCACATATATATACATATCTTCAAGCATACTCACTCATGCCATTATCGCAATTCGCGTTAGTTCACATAAACATACACAATATGTTTATATCATCACCATTTCACATAAACATTCACATACAGGTTTATTTCACCAATGCATCATATAAAGATGAATTATGCAACTCATAGAGACCGACTCACGACTCTATGCAGATGCAAATGCGGTACCGATTCAATTCAGCAGGTTCAATTGAAGAACCAAATGGAACCATCGCTCGTTACCGAAGTAACTCCCCGTCGGGCCTACGATGTTCACCCATTGCTCACACCCCACATGGGCACACAATGTTTATGGATTTCTCACACCCCACATGGGCACACAATCCGATTGCTCACACCCCACAAGGGCACACAATCGTTCTGCAGATTCTACGCGGAATCAAATACAGACCATCGCTCACACCCCACATGGGCATACGATGTCTCTGCAGATCCTACACGGGATCAAATATAACCATCGCTCACACCCAACATGGGCACACGAGGTTCTGCAGATCTTACACTGGATCAAATAACACAAATGCATATCATGATGCTTCACATGTAAACATGACTCAATCAACTATAAACCATCGCTCACACCCCACATGGGCACACGAGGTTTATGCAGATCCTACGCGGGATCAATCAACACAAAATGCATACATGTTTACAAACATACTCATGCATCTATCACATTTCACTGGATACATTTATTATGCATTCACAACATATATATCATAATGCAAATATATATATTCATCATTTATTTCACACCATTTCATACATGGTTCTCATACAGAATGACTCAATAAGTTATAGACCATCGCTCACACCCCACATGGGCACATGATGTCTCTGCAGATCCTACACGGGATCAATCAACACAAACTGCATACATATTCGCAAATATATTATCATGCATTCTTCACACATCAACACGTACAATCATCATGCACTCACAATGTGTATTATATTCATCATTCATCACAATTGCCATGCATTTTTATTCAATTCTAAACAATGCATAATTTGCCCAAAGGCCACGATTCAAAATCATATTCATACACTAGGATTCATGCCTTACGGCTACCCATAACACAACAATTAATAATACACAAATTATCCTTACGAGACGAGACCGATCGCAACCGGACGCTCTAGCTACTATAAGCTCTTCTCACTCAAAATCATTAATCCCGACTAATCGGTAAAATTGGCTAAAAGTTGGCTAAAAATAATATTTCTTTTCACCAAGTTGTAGAACATATTATTAGCTTCAGTTTGATATAAAGAACGTCAAAATCCGATAAACGGTGAAAAAGTTATGAATTTTCGAAGTTTTGAAAAATAATATTTTCTCATACTTACAGTGTTAATCGGTTAACGTATATGGTTAACCGGTTCACACCTCCAAAAACTCAGTTTTTAGACCAAAAACTCAGTTTTTAGGCCCCCAACACTGTGTTAATCGGTTAACGTATATGGTTAACCGATTAACACCTGAAAAACTCAGAAAAACAGTTACGGCTTCGGGCTTAAAAGCCTCAAAAAGTTGCCCGATTAAATAGTTTTCACCCGATTAAATACCTATCTATCCTTACTAATCATATACGAATATTTTAGGGTCATAAAACTCAACTTTCACGACATTCGATTTCCACTCAAAATCTTAACCTCAATTTAACCAAAAATGGTGAAACTCACAATATCACCCGATTTTCGCCAAACTAGTTCCAATAATCTTAGTCTAACATATCCCGACTAAGCTACGAAAGTTATTCTCGATTCTAACCGTCCGAACATCGGCTTCTATCGATTTCTATCATTTCGACCTAAATGGAAGCAAGGTTGGAAAACAACCAAACTCATCCACACACATACACAATCATACACAATGATTAAGATAGTAAGATTTTACACCATTACCTTAGATTAATCGAAGCCAGAGGATGTTCTTGATGATTCTCTAAGTTTTCCTCTTTTTCTCCTCTTTTCTCTTCTTCCTCTTTCTTTCTCTTTCTTTCTTTCTTTCCTTTTTCCTTCCACTTTCTCATATATATATCTTTCCCTTTATTTCTTTCCATTGAATTTCCTCTCTCAAAACATCTATCAATCCATTTAAATAATCATCTAATTATTCAAATAATTAGAATAATCCAAATAATTCAATTATTTAACACAAATAATTAATCATTGAAAATTGGGTTGTTACAGATGGCAGATATGAGCTTCTGATGCGGTGGATAGGGGCTCATGTTTAAGGTTGAACATTTGTAACAATCCATATAATATATATCTAAAATAATATCATACAAGTATTATTATCTGGTACTGACACTATCATAAGTGTCTATTGATATCATTTACATACTTGATTATTTTACAAAACAAAATAGAAACAACATATGGTACGAGATACGGAAATTTGCCAAAAATAAACATCTAAAATCTAAGTACAATATCCTTCATTGTACACAATGTACAATGAAAAATCATCACAATAAAAGCTTTCCTTGAAACATCCATGCACAACTCTACTTGTAAATTAAACCTGCAAATAATACCTGAAAAATAACAACAATAATGGGGTGAGATAATAGTCTCAGTGAGTTCCCCTATCTTATAGGTTCACTCGACTCTACAGGGTTCTAATCACAATTCTAACTCAAGTCAAGAGAAAAAAGAGAAGTAAGAATTGAGTTCACAAAAATCGCAATGTATGGAAACATGTCTCTTGAGTTCATAAACTCAAATAATCACTAGCTTGGAAACCATACCAAGACATCTTTCCCCGTCCTTTCCTACGTCTAGAACTTTCGGCACAGGTCACGGATCCTTGTATCATACTTGACATACAAAATGGATTCAAATTCAAGGAAAACATGGTCCACATGAATCGTCGCTTCCCAAGGGACCTCTGTCCATCTCAAGCCTTTTACCCGTAGGCTTCATTTGTACACAGGGACTCAAACCTGTCAAGTAATGATGCGTACATCCCAAAGGAGCTCTACATATGCATCAACTCTTGGGACCACACAAATCAAGGGTTGTTTCCGACTACGTGATAAAATATAACAAAATGTGATCGTATTAGACAATCACAAGGTGATCACATTCACCTTAATCATAAAACAACATACTAACCACACATGTTCCATACAATGCATCTCACTCACAACTATGGTAATCATCCATCTATGACACACACATAGATATCATATTGCATGAATGTCACCTTCTAGTATCATCTAAGTCATACTTGCAACCTAGTTATCCTTTTAATCCATTTACCTAGCTTTTTGCCTAGGTTTCCTCATTCATCGTCATATTTTTTTAAGCATGTTATCACACAATAAAACACCTAAACCATTATTCATATATCATACATGTAACACATATAATAGCATACCATAAATAAGTCAAACATAAATATTTCACATAAGGCTAATGGACATCATAATAAATAGGACTTTTGGAGCCAAGCCCCTCATCAAAAATAGGACTTTTAGGACAAAGGTCCCTCACCAAAATAAGACTTTTGGAGCCAAGCCCCTCACCAAAAATAGGACTTTTAAGACAAAGGTCCCTCACCAAAATAGGACTTTTAGGACAAAGGTCCCTCACCAAATACCAAACCAATTCGCATGGTCTTCATCTTCACCCGTTTACATATTATACCACAATCATTTCAATGCAATACCCAGCGAGGCTGGCTCACTTTTGGTTTTCCCAGAGAACCCTAGGAAAGGTCCAGACAAAACCAAATTTGCTTCATGATCGCCCGATGACCAACCAACAAGCAACTCGCTTTTCGTCCGCTAAATCTCGCCTAGCGACCATAGCAAAAAAAAAACAGGTTGCCTTCTGTTTGCTAATGCTCGCTCAGTGATGCTATAAGAAAATATCTCGCCCAACGACGCGAGTGAATTCTAGAAAATGCAGAATGCAAAAATGAAGGTAGTCGTGGAAAAATCTCAACCTCACGTGATCATAAACATCCAAACACCCAATTGGACATGGTATAACATTATTAAGCATGCAATTCATCAATTACAACATGAAGACAACATTGGTTCAATTTCAATACAAAACCTAACCCTCAAATATGAAGGTGTGAAAAGTACACAAGAAAAAAGGTTGAATTTTGTTTCGTGTTTTCTTTTAATTTAACTTCTAATCAGAGTTTCAGAATCAGAACTAGTGTTCAAATTCTATTTTAATTCATTGGCAGTGGATATAAAAGAAGTAAACAAAATAGAACAGAAGACACAAAATATTTATCATGGTTCCTCCCTTAACTGAGAGTACTTCAGTCCCCTTGCCTCATAAGAGATTTTCATTATACCCATTTCATGATTACAATCACTTATGCTTCTGCATAAGTATTTTACACCTGCTCAGACCAACTGTCTGAGACTTCCTTTTCTTAGAGCACATGTCTAAGACTTCCCTTGCTCACACCTTCTGACCGAGCCACCTGCTCCGAAGGTCTTCAAGTTGAGACTTCCCCTTGCTTAGAGCATATATCTTAGAATTCTTCCTCAAATCCTCTGACCAAGCCACCTGCTCTTCTGGCCGTCCAGACTGAGACTTCCTTACTCAAGCTGTACTTGAGAAATCTTGCTCACGTCCCTCAGACAAAGACTTCTCCTTCCTCAATCAAACTAGATGAATAAGACTTTCACATCTCAAGCACTTAAGTAATGAGACTTGCGTGGCTTAAGCATCTTTGCTCAAGACTTGTTACTTGAATTCCAATGAGACAAAACTTCTGCTCAAGCACATAGCAAGAGACTTTGATCTAAACTACTGAAGGCTCGGCAGAATAGAGAACAAGGTGTACATGATACAAGCATCAGAGGTACGGGAAATTACCATAACAAAGACCTAAAGCTCTTAATATTTCTAAGATATTCGATGGTAAGAAATCTTAAGGCTTTTACAACTACAACTTACAATAGAAAATATGCATATTACAATAGAGTTGATAATTGCTTGATCTTGCTACTCCTTCATCTGAAGAATCCTTGTTAAGATTCAAACTTGAATCTTCAGCCATATTTATAGCCTTTGTAGAAACTAGCCGTTGAAGAGATAACTTGATCAAGCATCTTTGCCTTTACTCCATAGTACAAGAGATGTTGAAGATGGATGCACAACATATTCTGAATCTAGTGTGTTATACGTTTAACCTTTGAATCTTCAAGAGGTTCTGTACTGATAGAGCCGTTGAGAGCAAAATTCATAAGAGTCATAACACATCTGTCAGAACAGATTTTATAGAGAGCTCTACGAGTTTACAAGTCCAATCCCCTCAGAGGTGAGCTGCTTCTAAATCCTCTACGACTAAGCCTCTTCCCTCAGAAATACTTACTTCTGAAGAGGCAATTTTAGTAGTACATGAATGACCTTCAAAAGAAGGTTCTTCAGTAGCTGCTCTGAAGCCAAAAATAAGAAGTATGAAGAGGTCAAAGAAGAAAAGAAGACTCAACAAGCAGTTCTACCACTCACTCCCAGTCATAGAAGAGGAAGAAGAGATTAATTTTGAAGACGAAGAAGTGGACTATGGCAACAGTGGACGTCGTTGGGCACGAGATGCTCTAGCTAGGGTCTCTACTAGAAACATCTTGTCCCCTTTTTATTTAAAATATTTTTGTAATCCACCAGTTTAATATTAATGAAATATTTTATCTTGACCAAGATTTATTTTTAGCATGCAAGTACATTCCAATAATTTTTCTTTAGATTTTCTGAAGGTACATTAACAAAGTGAAACTGACATAGAAACGACAGTTAAAACATATCAAATATAAACTCATAGTTATTCAGAGAATCTTAATTGGTTAGACTGCTAGATAACATTTCCAAGAGTCATTATTAGAGTACTGATAAGATTTAATCAGTACTAAAATAATATTAAACTCAAGACAATGTATGTAACACGTCTATAAAAAGGACTCTAGTAAGCTTTCTTCCATCATAACTTAATCTCTAAAACACCAAGATGTACAAGCAAAAGAAAATCTAGGTTCCAAAGAGAGATTTCAGAAAGGCAGCATTACTGAATACAACAACTCAAGCAAACCAAGGAAAAGCAGCAGCTGAAGGATCTGCAAGCAAGTAGACAACTTCAGAAGTGCTCTCCTATTCAGCATCATTTGTGAAGTTACACTGAAGAAGAAGATCTTCTAGGTCCAAATGTAACACCCCAAATTTATTTGAATATTTATTTAATTTATTTAAATATGAATATTCGTATTTTTTGGTGATTTTCGGTGGTTGGTATGAAGTATTAAGAATTATAGATTTTGGGTTATTTATTTAAATAATAGTATATAATATGAATATATTGGTATTATTATTAATTTAAATAAATATAATTAATTTAAAGGCAAAATGGACATTTGAGGAGGAGTTAGTGAGGGTGAAGTTGGAAAACCCATTTAAAGGCCCAAAGTTAGGTTTAACAAAAGTGAATTTTGAGGGAATTAGGATTCATTCTTGTTAGAATGTGAAAAGGAAAGAAATATAGGCCAGAGCTCTGAGGAAGAGGATTGAGGCAAAAGCTTCGCGAGGTTTCCAAGAATTGAGGAGAAAGGCTTAAAGTCGACAATTAAGGTATGGAGAGTATTGCCTTCATTATTTTCAATATGTGATTCAATGTGTTTAAAGCTGATTTAAGGGTTTAGGGATTTTGAGTATCGAATTGTTATTGCCTTTTTAATGGTGAGTTCAATGAGTTTGAGGGATTTGAACTGATGGTCTGATAGGTTTGAGGCTGATTTGAGAGTAAGGGACATTAGGCCTTCGTGGCCAAATCTGTTGATGAGGTTTTAACTGTATAGGGTAATTGATTATGAGAACTTTAATGATTGTGGGGTAGTTGTAAGAAATTATGGGAATTAGAGGCATAAATTTGATACGGGATTGGCCTAATAAGTCGTAGATTTTGTGTCTTTATCGCCGTAATACCTTAGGAATGATTTAGGGATGTTTTTGGGGCATTGGGGAACGAAATCGTAGAGGTTTTTGGGCTGATTTTGGTGCTGGTGCGTAATAACGATTTGCTGTAATCGCGAGTTCGCACGACGAATGACCGGTAAAATAGCAAGTGTACTATTTTTACCTATGTAGTAATAAGGGGAAATTCCCCGAATATCGATCTCGCGGACTGCGTATGAACACAAGTTCTATAATAATGCAATTGAACAAAAAGTCATAGGGGTTTTGGTTTGTTTCTTTAGAATTATAAAGGCTAGAAGGCAAAAGCAGTAAAATAAAGGTTTTAAACAGTTATGAGAAGCATGCTAGGGTATGGTGTATGAAAAGCCTTGTAATAACCTTAATCCTTAGTTTTCAGAGATCACTGCTCAATTCAATCGTTACCGGTTTTAAAGATTAGTTGACTCTAATTTCTTAGCAGAAAACCCTTAGGTATTCTCCCTATGCCCCAATTCTTTAGCGGTATAGGAACAATACCAAGAAATATATTTTATCTAAAACATTACGGTTACTATAGGGTAACCCCATTCCTAAACTGCCCTCCGAGATAGCACACCAAAACTTAATAAAACTAATGTTGCAGGTTCAAACAAAAATCTAGAAGTATTTGCTCCAAATATGACTTTGACTCCAACACGAAAGTCGTAGCTCTCTCTCTTAGCTTTCCGGTGATTATTAGAACACCTCAAACGGATTCCCGGAACTCCAGTTATGATCGTTTCCATGCAGACTGCTAAAGATTTTACTTTCAGTAGCCCTGAAACGGGCAGTGTCACAGGACACGGTCACCCGTGTCAGGCTGCTGGTTCTTGGGTTGGATATCTTTTTCTTCAGGGGCCCTGACACGGGCAGTGTCACAGGACACGGGCACCCGTGTCAGGCTCCTGGTCCACAACAAAACTCTTCCGAAATCTTGCCATTTTCCCCCGGTTTTTGCTCTGCTTCTCCTTTATTGTTTACCTGAACCTAGAAACAGTGAAAATACCAAATCGACGCATAAAATGTAATAAAAATAAATAAAATGCGACAAGACAAAACAAATGATTAACTAAGATAGACGGTAAAATCACGTGTAAAAGCCACTGATCAGCGAACATTCGCCCTAGACTCGTACAACGAACTTGCTAGCGAATGTAGCATAGTTTCACGAATTCTGATCTTGTGCAGTGATGTCTTTATGTTTTGATGTTGTGATTCCTTTGATGAATTACCATAAGTATGACTATGATTCTTCTGAGATTTGGTGCTGGTGCGTAACAGTGATTTGTTGTAATCGCGAGTTCGCATAGTGAATGATGCTTTGCACGACGAGCATTCGCCCCAGACTCGCACGGTGAACTTGCTAAAGAACGTAGCTGAGTTTCATGAATCATGTTCTGGTTCAGTGATGTCTTGATGTATGATGTTGTGATTTTCCTAATGAGTTACCATGAGTATAACTATGATTCCTATGTGATTAAATGAATGTATGATGAATTACTATGAGTATAGTTGTGATTCCTATGTGACTAATACATGACCGTATAATGAGTACCCATGAGTATAATTGTGATTCTTATGAGATTAATACATGATTTCATGATGAATCCCCATGAGGGACTGTGATGTTTGTGACGTTGATTCCATGAGGTTTTGATGATTATATGATGAAATGATTATTATGATGATTTTGATGAATGGTGATGCACCTAATGAGTTTATTATGAGGATGATATTGACGTGTGCATCGTGCATTCATATTCATTCCAGACTTCAGTCTAGGACCTTGATTCTTGTGGCTTCAGTCCCATTGTGCGGATGTGAGGTATTTTGTCATGCTCTGGTTCTCGTGTAGAATCGATCCTACTGTTGTGGATCTATGAAGGGTTGATGGCCCAGTGTCCATCAAAATTTGTTGATTGGTACCACATGCATGAGTTTTGTTGCATTTGCATTTATATGACAATTTGGTGTAATTTATAATGTTGTGGCCTTGATGTTCCTTGATGATTATGATGATGTTGAATATGAAAATGATGTTGTTTTATATATTGATTCCTATATTGATTATTATGAGTCGTTTTACTCACCCTGCCTATTTGAATGTTGCCTCCACGTGGGTAACATGCAGATAACCAGGTTTAGCCGTGGATGTCGTCGAGGTCTTTTTGAAGTTTTTGGGTTGTTGACCATTGTGGTTGACTTAGAGGGTCTTGCTCTGACAGTGTAACATCAGGTTGGGGTCTTTTAAGTTGAACCATGTTTTATTGATTATTGTTATTTTGATTAAGTTACTGTGCAAGGAAAACTTTGGATTTTGCCTTTTTGAGTTCCGCTGCCTTTTGAGTAATATTTTGAGTAATTTTGGGAAAACCCGTTGTTTACGGAGCATTGACTATATTTGAATTATTGAGAAATGTGCGCCCTATTATGATGATTTTATTGCATTTAATATTTTACTCTAATAAATATGATTGATTTGTCATTATATTTATGGGGTAGAAAATGGTGTTACACCAGACGCAGAAACCAACTGAATAAGGATGCTTTGGAGTTTGCTAAGGAAGAATGACAAGATTTCTTAGATAATCTGGACATGTCATATGATCCTAGAGAATTCCTCAGGGCCAATCCAACAGACTAGGAAATCCAATTGTCTTGTAATAGCTTCCTTTTTATTAATGAAACAAGTTGCATAAATTGAGTTCTTTCTCATATTACTTAGAGAATTCTATTGAACAACACATAATTAATATTCAACAATTTAAACTAAACTTAAGCATGAACAAACTATGAATTTATTAATAAGAAGCTTGATCTTATCGGCTGATCAAAACCTGAAGTGGGCCAGAGACTTCATCTGCGATGTTGGGTTTCAAAGATGAGGAGGGGGTGTACATACAACGTACTCCGATGCTAAAGTAAGAATCGGGAGAACAAAAGACAAGTACAAAGTGATTATGTCTTAAGATGATTTAGAATACCTGACCCTCTCAAATAAAGGGTTTTTTTTATAATGCCACAAGCGCTTGGCCATTGGTCCCTATTTTCGGGGCAAGATATTCGCTTCCAAAGAATAAGCGACTGCTAAAAAATAGCCTTGGGGAGGGGCAGAGGTGCTCGAAATTATCCGTTTTCGCGAACAATGGTGTGGTTGCGGGCACTGGCGTCGTGATTTTCTCTGGGTGGTGGAACCGTGCGTGACAGGCAGAAATGTGACAAGGGGCAACTGATCCTGGGGGCCAGCTGGCCAGCCTTCCTCAACAGAAGGGTAGAAGAGAGAATGCTTCCCTTTGCCCTTAATTGGTAGGGCTTAGGCTATTGGGCCGTTATGGGAGTAGAAGTAGATTGGCTCATGCCTAGCCATTGGGCCAGTCTGGAACAAAGCTTAATACAAAAATTTCAACAAAATACAAAGCATAACTATGGAGAAATCTAACATCATATTCTTTCATAGATAACTTCAAACTTGTCTCTCCAAATCTTAGAAGAACTAGCCTCAGAACTTATGTTAACCCTCTGTTGTATCTCAAAAATAACTCATCCATAAGGAATGGAGAAGGTCTTTCCCTTTTGAAAAGAAGAAAGAGACCTCTTCAGATGGTCAAATATAACTTGAGGAAGATCAATCATCAAATAGGAATTGAGAAGTAGAAGCAAATATTTTTCAATGGATCCACTTGGTCTAAATCCTTATCCTTAGGAAGTAAGTTTGAATTCAGAATCTGACTCCAAACAACAACATCAGGAATAAGATTTGAGCCAATCTATAGACATAATAACATACTCAAAATTCAGCTTAACAATGAAGGCATTAATCAAAAATTCTTTGACAAGACTTGGATAAGTGAAACCATAGAGTAACTCAAAGTTGCCATTCTAACCTTGTTCAGACACAGTCTTCCAGAAGTTGAAACCAATCTTAAGCAACTCATAAAAATCCACAAACTTTTCATTGATGACAACCAGCTGATTCAAAGGAGATTTAACAGAAGAACTCATCTCAGGTTTGGTTTGATTAGCGCACACACAAGAAGAAAAGAAAAACAAGAAGAAAAAAGAATTGAACTAGAATCTCACAAGAATAAGAATCTTGTCAGAAAAAGGACACAATGATGTTTCACAAGACAGGGGATAGTAACAACAAGTACCAAAAGATAAAACATCATTACCCAAAGGTTATTATCCAACAAATATTTCAATTCCACTACGTGAGTTTCACCTTTATGAAAGTTTAAGTAATATAAAAGTTTTTTGGAAAGCGTTTTACTTAAAATACTATATCAAAAGTAAAGAATCTTCTTCTGAATCTCAGAATCTGACAACTTTTAGAAGCTATCATCTGTCAGAGTCTAGTAGATCTAGACTTAAACAAAGATATCATCTGTCAATCATAAGTCTCTAAGATTCTATTCAGAGCTAGCACTTTATCTTGAAACAAGAGTCGTGAGTGATAGATGGATATTTGAATTGTCTTCTTTAGACAACTAACAAGCAACAATATCAACTCAAAAAGTGAGAAAACTATTTCCATAAATATGATCATCATCTGGCTTAATGAGACATTTAGTACAGACAAATACAATAAAGTTTCCTCTTAAAGATTTATGAAGTTCTTTTTTTAAAAGAAACATCTCTAGAAGTCTAACAGAAACTTTATTTTTATATCTATACAAATGTTTCATTGAATCAAAAGATAAACCAGAAAAGAACAAGCATACCCTTTTTTTGTGTTTCTTGGTCATACTCGATTAAGTATTCAAACTTTACCAATAGAGTCTGAACACTGCTTTGAGTGGATTTTGATTCAATGGCTGTCTAACCATTGATTCCACTACTCTCATCAAACTCAGTACCAACAGTACTTGAATCTGGGTTGTTGGCTCTTCCTCCAATAAATGTTGTAAACAACCTTATGGAAGATGTCTTTTCTCCTTTCCTTGATATTTATAGAAGATACATTATGAGACTCATATTTCTATAAGACCATACATATAAGTACAAATAGACTCTTCTTTACCTTATGTTTCTTCCTAATAGAAAAATCATAAATCACTCTAGAGAATAAATCTAGGATGAGATATGATAAGAACATAATCCTGTTCTAAGCAGAGTCACTAATATCATTGTCTAGGATTAAATATTTTGACTCTAAAATTATTGACAAGCTCAAAACCAAATGCTGTTAGCTATCAGAATTTGGCACAAAGCAAATCAAAGTACTGTCTTAGTACAACTGACAAAACTTAAAGAGAAATTGAATACTTCTCATAGAAATGTCTTTTAAAACAACTTCCATGATGATCCTCAATCAAAAAGCAATGGAGTTTCCAAAGATATCACCTTAAAGAACAGACTCCATATTATCAAATATTTTGAAGCAAGATACATTTGACGCCATCTCTTACTTTTCAATACTTAATTTTTATTTCAGAACACAAATGCTTCTTTTTATCTGCATTTATCAAGAACAATGTGTTAAAAATTATCAACTTCTATAGTAATACCTCTTTCAAGGATATTCTATAGACCTTCAGCAACCCTTTATCAAGACCAATGAGTTAAAAATATGTTTAGCTTTTCCATCATTTAAATTCAGTGGAATCATCCATTGAATAGGGTAGGAAAAGCCGTATGATATTTTTCATGTGGTACTTGATTCCTTCTTGAAGAAGAAATATACTTTTCTTATTGGATCATTATTGCGCCACTGTTAAGTGTTAAGCACAAACCATGCTCTGATACCAATTGAAGGTGTAAAAACTACACAAGAAAAGGGGGGGGGGGTTGAATATGTTTCGCGTTTTCTTTTAATTTAACTTCTGATCAGAGTTTCAGAATCTGAACTAGTATTCAGATTCTATTTTAATTCATTGGCAGCAGATATAACAAAAGTAAACAAAATAATAGATGAAGACACAAAATATTTATACTGGTTCCCCCCTTAAATGAGAGCACTCCAGTCCCCTTGCTTCATATGATATTTTCATTATAACCACTTTATCGCTACTGCGAAAATCGGTGCCGGCTGACAGAAGAGTCGCCACCGTACGTTATTTATCCCAACGGAGGGAAAGGAAACGCTCGAAGTAAACCTCGCAAAAAACGGGAAAAGGTATGGTCATCGCAACCAAAACCTGGATTCAGGAGTCGGTTACGCAAGGGGAAGGTATTAGCACCCCTCGCGTCCGTCGTACTCGACGGGATCCACGCTTGCTTGGGTTGTCTAAAGGATGCAAAACAATCTATCTACGGCTGCTAAATCTAAACGGAAGGGAATTGACTCGATAGAGCGTCGCACTCTATGCCTACGTATTCTCAAGAGAGAAAGTCAGAGTCAACGTAGTTCGGGAAACTACAGGGAATTGGCTCGCCAAGACTTCGCGTCTTGTGCCTACGTACTTCCACACGGCATGGAAGATCAGAGCTTTCGTAGTTCAGGCTAACTACGGGTAAGCAAAGGTGTTCTCGATCACACAGGAAGTGAGAGATTAAACTGGTGTTACAGGTACGGGAACTTATGGGAAATAAAACTACGGTCTAGTCTCAAATGCACTCGGGCAAGAGAAAGGGGTAACAATCAGTCGTCAGCGGGAAAGTCTCGATCGCACAGCAGCGAGAGAACAAAAGGTTAGTTGTTAGTGTGCTCGCTAGGACATCGCATCCCATGCCTACATATTCTCGTTCGGTACGAGAAATCAGAGCAGCTGTAGTTCGGCTACTTTCGGGACCACAACTCAAATCTCGTTTTATTAATATTCTGAAAAATGGTTACAATGATTGAGAGCTGAAAAATAAACTCCTAAAAACCCTATCCTATTCATCATGAAAAATCAAATGGAAAATAGTCCCCTAACAAGTGGACTTCAAAAAACTATCTCTAAAAGTGTAAAAAGTCCCCTAACAGATGGACATTTAAAACTATCCCTAAAATAAACTCCATGAAGAAAAATATACTCTAAAACAAAATAGAAAAATCTATACTAATATATTTTTTTTTATTCTTTTTCATATTTCTATATTCTTTTCTTTTTCTTTCTCAATGTATTTTTTCCATATATGCTTTCTCAACATATTTTTTTTTTCCTATTTTCTTTTCCAATATATTTTCCCTTTTCTTTTCTCCATATTTTCTTTTTCAATATTATTTTTCCTCAATATTCTTTTCTATATTTCTTTTCAATATTTTCTTTATGCTTTTTCCTCTTCTCTTTTTCTCATATATTTTTTATCTAAACTAATAAAAATATTACAAAAGAAAAAATGATAAAAGAAAATACAAAAGGGAGGGGGGTACAGTCTGTTACAGGGGGTTACAATCAGTAAAAAAAAACCAAACAGAATTGAGCCCAGCCCAACAAAAAACATAAGAAAGAAAAAAAAACGGGGAGGGGCGCAGTAAGTGAAACGGGGGGTGCAATCCAAAAACTTCACTGGGCTTGGCCCATATCCACACCAAAGAACACACAGAAGGGGTGTAGCCGGGGATTAGGGGGTGTACGGACCAGAAACACAATTGGGCCCAGGCTAGGTCCACAAACTCAATGGACCCAAACCCCTCTCTCACTCTCACTCTTGAGAAACCCTAGTTTCTCGTCTCTCTCTCTCTCACAGCGCCGTCACCACTATTCCCACCCTCATCTTTCTCTGACTCAAACAAAACTCCCTCTTCCGCTTCTTGCTCCCTCCACCCTCTCTCAAATCCTTGCTTCACAGACCCCAAACAAGGCTCCTCATCTGAAACTGAAGGAGTTTGAGGACGAAGGCCAGTTGCTGTTGAAGACCTTTGATGAAAGAGTCTTGGATCTTGAATCTGGATGTTGGCTGAAGCTGGATCGTTGAGTCTCTTACGAGTTTACGGAAGTTTGAAGATCCGAAGGGAGATTCTGGGAAGGACGAGAGATGAACACGGATGAACACCGTTGAAACTTCTTGAGAAAGGTGAACGGACGATGAAGATTCGTAGGTGCTGATGAATCGATCATGATGTTGGAGATTTCTGGAATCTTGATGAACTTCTGGAAATGAAACTGGAGATTGATGAACATTTCTGAATATGGATCTTGAACGCTTTGAAGAGATCTGATGGATTCTTGAAGGTTGATAAAGAACTAAACGGAGTTCTCGATGAAATGGATCCAGATTTGGTTGAAATTACCAGAAAAATCTTGATGAAGGGATGAACACGGATGAACGTGATGATTGTTGGATAAGTGTTCTTGGTGAGATGATGAAGTTTCTGGTGTTGAGATGAGTTTTCTGGTGATGGTTAAAAGGTTACGGTGACGGTTAGGGTGAAGATACGAACGAAGAAGATGAAGAAATGATGAATTCTGGGATTTTTCCAGTTTCCGACGAGGTGGTTAAGGCGGAGGGATTCAGTTACGGTGGTGGCCGGAGTTGGTTGGTGGTGGCCGGCGAGGGTTGGTTGCGGTGGTTGCATGGCCGGCGACCATGCAACCGGTGAGGCCTAAGGATTGACAAGTGGTGATGGTGAGTGCTGAGGGAGAATGCATGTGCCACACGTGGAACTGGGGAGAGATAGTGGGAAGCCACGTGGTGAAGTCTGGGTTAGTGGAGTTATGAGGTGTCCTCCCCTCTGATTTACACGTGGTGACAATATTTATAGTGACAATTGTTTGGACTCTGAAGACTGGGCCTTGACATTAATTGTGGACAAAAAGCCCAAAAACTCTCCATAAGAGTCGTTAGTTGAACTGAATGGATTAATGAAAATAAGACTGATTAATGACACTAATTGATAAAATGAAACGTGATTATGAATTTGATTAACAGAAAATGGAAAATGATTAATGGACAATGGATTAAAATAATAAACTGAAGATGACAATTAAGGACCTAATAATATTCTAATCAAACATTAAAATAATTAAAATCCTAAACTCTAATAATATCTATTATCCTATATTAAAAAACTCTATACTATTAAAAACTAAACTATTCAATTAATATTCTAAAAGGTTTTTTTTTAAAAAAAAAATATTAATTTCTATAAAAGAGAAAATCTATTAATTTTCTATTAAAACCTATTATCTATTTAAAAGAAATACATTCTATCTATTTGAACTGACTAAAAAAACACCTTAAATGCGAGAAGAGGGCTGTGATCCCGGTAAAATCAAAACAACTGAAAAAATGCACTGTATGCGATATGCGAATGCGAATGCGGTCATGCGTCGAAACATAGGGCCAGATACGGGACCCGGTTGGTCAAATTTTAGGGTGCAACAGCTGCCCCTATTCAAGCGGCTTGGACCTGAATGGGTGAAGAGCGCTCAACCTTCAAACATTTAAAGGTAAATGACGGTTGAATACCAATGAAACCCTGAAATTTGCCAACCGTGGGAATATACTGCAAAACTGCTTGAGGAATAGCCTCCAATGGACTGAAGTTTGGTTGTCACGGCAACAACTGGTCAATTATCTGATAAAAATTTCTCTCCTTTTCAACATCAATCACCTGTGTGACGCCACAAGTATTGAAATAATGCTTCAGACAGCAAACACCTTGATTCCCATCTTACTTATGGGATCAAATCCTGTCATCTCACAGTTCACGGCGAACTTGAGGACAATTCCCCTGGGGAACTTCTGAATTGACTACTCGGCACCCATTCTGTCAACAGGAGGCAGCTTCAGAAATCTGATATATGTCAATCTTTTTTTAGTGCCGATGTAACAAACAAATGTGAAGAATCACTCCGCTGCGGGAGAAGAGAAGCTTAACCAAACAACTCTGCAAGGGAACATACTCGAAAGCCATGAGGTAACCAACCTGGTCCATGTTTCGACATGCGCATGTCTGATAATGATGCAATGTCCCATACGGCATGGAAATGCTATGCGTTCTGTTTGAAAATGCGAGGCCCAGACGGCATGGAAATGCTATATGTTTGTATAAATGCTATGACGATATATGCAAATGTAAATGCAGGCTCGAGCTGCCAGAGAACACCAGGTCTAGAACCACTTGGCAAAATAGATGCCGAAGGCAACGTCAACTCCACTGAAGGTAACCTGATATCACAGAATCATCTCAGCAAAATAAATGCTGGAAAAGGGAAACCAAATCCGCTGGGGATAACCATCCTGCTGGAGAAATGGAAAGGCAACCCTGCTTGGGGAGAAAGAAAAAACAACCCTGCTTAGGGATGCTCTCTTCAAACCATTGGCAACTGATTGTGCTCTGTGGGGATTGACCCAAACTGGGGTTGATTGTAAATGGCTCACTGCTAGAGGATGCCCCTTCTATTACGGATATCAATCTTAATCTGCTGGGGGATACTCCTGATCCTATTCTGATGCGGGATAAAATACAATCTCAACTCTGCCGATAATACACAACTTTCATCTGCTGAATAGGAGTAATTCTGATTTAACAACATCCACACAGAATTCAAACCTTAATCGGGGAACTGGTATCCATTAAGCTTCGTATCGGGGAACCTGACAACATGCGAGTCATTGGGAACTACTGTGTTAGATACTTTTAGGTTTTTGTGCTTTTTGGTTTAGGATAAACATGGATTATGTACAAAACGGAAGATATGGGAAATACTAGACGAGAACTAGCATTCAAAGGTAGGCTACCAGACGAGAACTGATAGGAAAATAGATTAGGAAAATTGAACGAAAATTGATTTTTGTGTTTTGAACATCAGACGGGGCTGACTGGATATAGGCTAAGAAAAACACAACCAGGCGAGAACTGGCTGAAAGCTGACATGTACCAGACGAGAACTGATACAACAATAGGTTAAAGAAACGGTGACCAGACGAGAACTGGTTACAATAAACTACACCAGACGGGAACTACTGCTTACAATAACATACACCAGACGGGAACTGATGTTTACAATAACATACACCAGACGGGAACTGATGTTTACAGAAGGGTGGGCCAGACGAGAACTGGTTACCGGTTTGCCAGGCGAGAACTGGACTTTGGAAACGACTGGTTACTGACACGTAACAGGTTTAAACTGTAGGATAACGATCCAACGACAGCAAGGCCTTTTCCGGAAGGCTAATGTTTTCTGATAAGAGTAATGACATGATTCCCCGATACTCAACTCCGGATGGGGATAAACAGACTGGTTTGAATGACTTGCCCCAGTGCACTCAACTTGCCCCAATCCAACTTTTGGGAATATTCGCTCTGAACAGCTTGCCACGAGACGACCTCGAGATTACTTGCCCCGGTATCTGCACCACAAAAGAATTCAACCTCAATCAAACAATTGTCAACCCAGTTGGTCTTCACTATCTCTGAAGTGACTTTGCCCCTGAATGAGCGCATAAGCGACTTAACCTGATATGATTACCCACCTGAAGTATCTGCTTTCAAATCTCCACGTTCTGTATAGTTGTCCCTGATTGGCTCCCGAGAAGACTCACTTCTGATCAACTGCTTCTCAAGCATACTGCCCCTGATCAACTGAAGCTTCGGGACTTGTCCTCAGACTAACTGATTCCGAACTCACTGGAAGTCAATGCCCCGGATTTACAGGGCTTCACAACATACACCATCCTGGTTCAGACTGCTGAATTACTCAGTCCTGCTTGACGATTCCCTGTTGGAATTTCTTTCATGCCAACTACTAACCTGCAATTAAAACTGTCTATTCACGAATGGTAATCTTAATGCAGTGTTTATGCAGATTTTTTTGAAATTTTTTGCCTTGTCACTCATTTATGTGCTATGATTGAGTGACGAATGAACCAAAGTTCAAACGTAGTGCTTACGTGGTCAGTGAAAAACACAACAAAGATGTGACTAGCAAGTCACGAAAGAGTCAGATTACTCAACCTTGTCGTAATGAGCTTTCAGAATAAACCCTACCTCAATTAGGTCTTTTAAGGGTTGTATCGTGGTCGGGTTCACGGTTCGTGAAACAAAAGGTATTTGGCTCAAATTTTGATTTGTACCCACCCCTTCTACGTGATGATCTCCGATCCTAAGGTTCAGTTAACCTGACACAAGCGCTCGCCTCTTCGAGAGGTATGTTGAATGGTAAGAACCACAATTAAGGAACTCACAGGGTTTTTCGGAGTGACAGTTACTCCTTCTTCGTTTTCGGTGTCTGTATACATGACTTTGTCTTTCACTGGGGATCTATTTTTCTATCCCTTCTTTTTCATTCTTTTTTACTCCCTAATTTTTGCCTGGACTGACTCCTTTTGAGTTCTTTTCGATTTTTTTCGATTTCTTTTGAAGTCCAGCGGGATGCCCCTGATTTTTGCCTAAGTATTAGCTTTCCAGCTTTTTCATTTCTCTTTACTTAGCGGGCTTTCTTTCTTCTTTCTTTTAGAACAAAGTCGTGTGGCACTGGTTGTCTTGATTGCTCCCAAAGGATGTTAACCGCCTCACTCCTGATTGGTGAGGTTTAACCACTGTGGTTGACGAGGTACGACCTCTTGAGAGGCATAAACTGTAATTGGTCCTCGAAAGACAACACTCCTCTGTAAGACTTGAATGCTCGGTCAAGCTAACTGACAACTACCCTGCCCCGGGTTAAGATGTGAGGGTTAAAAAGTCCGAAAAAACTTCTACTTCCTGGCTCGAAGTGGTTAACAAGGGACTAACTCCTTATATCTCCAGTGTTTGGGGGATTTGAAACAATGCCTTGTACGTCATCGGCAAGGTCTTATCTGAAAGCATACGATCATTGGTTATGAGTTTATTTCGTCATCCTCCCTCCAATCTTTGCTAATCACAGTGACAAAGTGGAGTGAATAAAATGCAAGTGTCAGTGCAATGCAGTAAATGAGCGACATCGACATGATTAATTCAGAAAAATTCATAGTCACTTTATTATTATTACCATTCGAAAAAAGCAATGCTTAAAAACAAGTAGTAACTAACAGAAAAGAAACTACAAATGCAAATGATATAAAGTCTGAGGACTGCCAATGCTGATGGCGCCTGCCTGTCTGGACCACTGGCTTCTGCTAGGGAATACTTTCTGAATCTACGAGCTTAGACAGCTGAGAAGTTGGTATGAACAAATAGAAATCCTTCTCGAAAAGAAATGCAATCTTGGTCGATCAACTGTTGTACCTTTGCCTGAAACGCTTTACAATCTTCAGTTGAATGCCCTGGTGATCCGCCATGATAACCACACTGAACATGGGGATTATACCCAGGAGGGTAAGGTTCTAGCACGGGCTTGAGAGCTTTAGGTTCCACCAAAGAACTCTGGACCAACTGTGGCAAAAGCTGACTGTACGACACAAGAACTGGATGAGAAGGAGCATTCCTTCGTTCCAAATTGCTACGAGGTCTGTTCTGATTTTGACACTGATTCTGATAACCTCGGCCACGAGTTCGCTGATTTGCAAGAGAAGCGACATAAGACTCCTGATATGGTGCCCCAGGCATAGTGGTCTGTCCAGCATAACAAGGCACAGGAGATACTGATCCAACAGATTTCACCAATTCATCTCGAGGATACCCAACATCTGGCATGACTGCATTGATCACAACTCCCTCTTCATTCTGATAGTCATGAAGAGATTCGGTTTCACTATCCTGGCTGCTTGAATCAATCTGGATTTTCCCGATCCTTATAGCATTCTCAATACGTTCTCCCACTCCCACTAATTCAGAGAAGTTCAGCAGAATCCCAAGCAATCTCTCGAAGTACGGGCCTTACAAGGAGTCTACGAACATGCTTGCTAACTCTCGGTCTAGAAGTGGTGGTTGTACTCTGGCAGCGAATTCTCTCCATCTCTGCGCATACTTTTTGAAAGGTTCATTGATCCCCATAGACAAAGATTGCAATTTCATGCGAATGGGAGCTATGTCCATATTGTAATCATACCGCTTCAGGAAAGCTCTGGCTAAATCCACCCATGATCGAATCTGATCCTTCTCTAACTGCATATACCAACGTAGAGATGCCCCAATCAAACTGTCCTGAAAACAGTAAATCATCAACTTGTCGTTTTGCACAAACGAAGTCATCTTTCTGCAGAACATCACCAAATGTAGCCTCGGGCAACTATCTCCTTTATACTTTTCAAACTTCGGCGCTCTGAATTTAGGAGGTAACACTAGGTCAGAAACCAAGCACATATCTGAAGCATTGAGACCAACATCGTTCTTAACTTCCAGGGCTTTGACTTGTTCCTCCAATGCGTGCAACCTCTTAGCTTGCACAAGAGCTAATGAATTATTAGTCCTCACTATCGTAACTTCTCTTCGGGAGATCAAACCAGCAGGAATAACATTCTGATAATTCGCGGCATCAGAAGAAGAACGTTCACTTGGGATGACGAACTGTTGGTGCAGATTTTGGCCTCTAACAGAAGTCTGCACAAGTTGAGCTGCAGTAAGGTTATTCACTTGCGGAAAGCCTTCGTCAGACGTGGAATCATACAAAGGATTGTTCGTCATAATAAAGCCTGACAAGGCATCAGCAATCTGGAAGTCGTTTCCTGACATGACTATCAGCAACTTACGACACTGCTTGATCCGTTTCAACCCCTTGGTCATCTTCTAACAATCCACACTTGCCTCGAACAATCCCCCGAGAATCACCCTCTGATATCACAACAAAGGCTGGATAAGAGCTCTGGCCAGCTAGAGAAATACTATGCAATATGATGCAAAGATGCTTATGCAAATGCGATACAATGCAGCAAACACGGGATCACAGCCCCTACAACACGCTCTGAATACTGCTGTACTGCTGACGGAGATAATCACTCTGAAGCGAAAACCAGAAAACCGGGTCGTCTGGAGGTTAAATTTCCTGCAAAAACCCTCCCACTCACATGTATGGACCTAATCTGACAAGGTACGACATCCTATGCGGTCATCAGCGTCACAGACTTTCATGAGGAATGATGCGATACCCAGAAGGTGTGGCATCGGCGTCTCATGAAGCGGCCTCACTTAGCTGACTGCCAAATGATCGGTCCCCAGAGTCGACAATCCTCACGTCTGGACCCCTCTCAGATCCTCAGGACCGGAAAGAAGCACCTCGGAGAGAATCTCGTTTGAGCGCGGATTTCGTAGGGAACTTGTGTCTGCTCAACAAACAGGTTCGTCTACTAATCTCCACAACTATGTCTAAAATGCATACTCAAGCCCAGGTCCGACTATCACTCAAAGGAACACCCTTCCCACAGCACGACAGCAACAGATAACAATAGTGCGAGAAACATAAAATACAGTGATATACAACATACAACGCACAGATAAAAACACCCAAAGACAAGCAAACAAGTGCTAGGATTGACTCTCTTAGGGGACGTTGGATCCCACATGCATGGGGAACTATCGCAGATCCCCAGCAGAGTCGCCAGCTGCCGCTATTGCGAAAATCGGCGCCGACTGACAAAAGAGTCGCCACCGTGCGTTATTTATCCCAACGGAGGGAAAGGAAACGCTCGAAGTAAACCTCGCAAAAAACGGGAAAAGGTATGGTCATCGCAACCAAAACCTGGATTCGGGAGTCGATTACGCAAGGGGAAGGTATTAGCACCCCTCACGTCCGTCGTACTCGACGGGATCCACGCTTTCTTGGGTTGTCTAAAGGATGCAAAACAATCTATCTACGACTGCTAAATCTAAACAGAAGGGAATTGACTCGATTAAGCGTCGCACTCTATGCCTACGTATTCTCAAGAGAGAAAGTCAGAGTCAACGTAGTTCGGGAAACTACAGGGAATTGGCTCGCCAAGACTTCGCGTCTTGTGCCTACGTACTTCCACACGGCATGGAAGATCAGAGCTTTCGTAGTTCAGGCTAACTACGGGTAAGCAAAGGTGTTCTCGATCACACAGGAAGTGAGAGATTAAACTGGTGTTACAGGTACGGGAACTTATGGGAAATAAAACTACGGTCTGGTCTCAAATGCACTCGGGCAAGAGAAAGGGGTAACAATCAGTCGTCAGCGGGAAAGTCTCGATCGCACAGCAGCGAGAGAACAAAAGGTTAGTTGTTAGTGTGCTCGCTAGGACATCGCATCCCATGCCTACATATTCTCGTTCGGTACGAGAAATCAGAGCAACTGTAGTTCGGCTACTTTCGGGACCACAACTCAAATCTCGTTTTATTAATATTCTGAAAAATGGTTACAATGATTGAGAACTGAAAAATAAACTCCTAAAAACCCTATCCTATTCATCATGAAAAATCAAATGGAAAATAGTCCCCTAACAAGTGGACTTCAAAAAACTATCTCTAAAAGTGTAAAAAGTCCCCTAACAGATGGACATTTAAAACTATCCCTAAAATAAACTCCATGAAGAAAAATATACTCTAAAATAAAATAGAAAAATCTATACTAATATATTTTTTTTATTCTTTTTCATATTTCTATATTCTTTTCTTTTTCTTTCTCAATGTATTTTTTCCATATATGCTTTCTCAACATATTTTTTTTTTCCTATTTTCTTTTCCAATATATTTTCCCTTTTCTTTTCTCCATATTTTCTTTTTCAATATTATTTTTCCTCAATATTCTTTTCTATATTTCTTTTCAATATTTTCTTTATGCTTTTTCCTCTTCTCTTTTTCTCATATATTTTTTATCTAAACTAATAAAAATATTACAAAAGAAAAAATGATAAAAGAAAATACAAAAGGGAGGGGGTACAGTCTGTTACAGGAGGTTACAATCAGTAAAAAAAAACCAAACAGAATTGGGCCCAGCCCAACAAAAAACATAAGAAAGAAAAAAAAAACGGGGAGGGGCGCAGTAAGTGAAACGGGGGGTGCAATCCAAAAACTTCACTGGGCTTGGCCCATATCCACACCAAAGAACACACAGAAGGGGTGTAGCCGGGGATTAGGGGGTGTACGGACCAGAAACACAATTGGGCCCAGGCTAGGTCCACAAACTCAATGGACCCAAACCCCTCTCTCACTCTCACTCTTGAGAAACCCTAGTTTCTCGTCTCTCTCTCTCTCACAGCGCCGTCACCACTATTCCCACCCTCATCTTTCTCTGACTCAAACAAAACTCCCTCTTCCGCTTCTTGCTCCCTCCACCCTCTCTCAAATCCTTGCTTCACAGACCCCAAACAAGGCTCCTCATCTGAAACTGAAGGAGTTTGAGGACGAAGGCCAGTTGCTGTTGAAGACCTTTGATGAAAGAGTCTCGGATCTTGAATCTGGATGTTGGCTGAAGCTGGATCGTTGAGTCTCTTACGAGTTTACGGAAGTTTGAAGATCCGAAGGGAGATTCTGGGAAGGACGAGAGATGAACACGGATGAACACCGTTGAAACTTCTTGAGAAAGGTGAACGGACGATGAAGATTCGTAGGTGCTGATGAATCGATCATGATGTTGGAGATTTCTGGAATCTTGATGAACTTCTGAATATGGATCTTGAACGCTTTGAAGAGATCTGATGGATTCTTGAAGGTTGATAAAGAACTAAACGGAGTTCTCGATGAAATGGATCCAGATTTGGTTGAAATTACCAGAAAAATCTTGATGAAGGGATGAACACGGATGAACGTGATGATTGTTGGATAAGTGTTCTTGGTGAGATGATGAAGTTTCTGGTGTTGAGATGAGTTTTCTGGTGATGGTTAAAAGGTTACGGTGACGGTTAGGGTGAAGATACGAACGGAGAAGATGAAGAAATGATGAATTCTGGGATTTTTCCAGTTTCCGGCGAGGTGGTTAAGGCGGAGGGATTCAGTTACGGTGGTGGCCGGCGAGGGTTGGTTGCGGTGGTTGCATGGCCGGCGGCCATGCAACCGGTGAGGCCTAAGGATTGACAAGTGGCGATGGTGAGTGCTGAGGGAGAATGCATGTGCCACACGTGGAACTGGGGAGAGATAGTGGGAAGCCACGTGGTGAAGTCTGGGTTAGTGGAGTTATGAGGTGTCCTCCCCTCTGATTTACACGTGGTGACAATATTTATAGTGACAATTGTTTGGACTCTGAAGACTGGGCCTTGACATTAATTGTGGACAAAAAGCCCAAAAACTCTGCATAAGACTCGTTAGTTGAACTGAATGGATTAATGAAAATAAGACTGATTAATGACACTAATTGATAAAATGAAACGTGATTATGAATTTGATTAACAGAAAATGGAAAATGATTAATGGACAATGGATTAAACTAATAAACTGAAGATGACAATTAAGGACCTAATAATATTCTAATCAAACATTAAAATAATTAAAATCCTAAACTCTAATAATATCTATTATCCTATATTAAAAAACTCTATACTATTAAAAACTAAACTATTCAATTAATATTCTAAAAGGTTTTTTTTTTTATTTTTAAAAATATTAATTTCTATAAAAGAGAAAATCTATTAATTTTCTATTAAAACCTATTATCTATTTAAAAGAAATACATTCTATCTATTTGAACTGACTAAAAAAACACCTTAAATGCGAGAAGAGGGCTGTGATCCCGGTAAAATCAAAACAACTGAAAAAATGCACTGTATGCGATATGCGGATGCGAATGCGGTCATGCGTCGAAAAATAGGGCCAGATACGGGACCCGGTTGGTCAAATTTTAGGGTGCAACACACTTCATGATTACAATCGCTTATGCTTCTGTATAAGTATTTTACACTTGCTCAGGCCAATTGTCTGAGACTTCCTTTGCTTAGAGCACATGTCTAAGACTTCTCTTGCTCACACCTTTTGGTCGAGCCACCTGCTCCGAACGTCTTCAGGTTGAGAATTCCCCTTGCTTAGAGCACATGTCTAAGACTTTTTGCTCACATTCTCTGACCGATCCATCTGCTCTTTTGGCCATCCAGACTGAGACTTCGTTGCTAAAGCTGCACTTGAGACTTCTTGCTCATGCTCCACAGAGATTTCCCCTTGCTCAATCAGACTAGATGAATAAGAATTTCACAGCTTAGGCACTTAATTAATGAGACTTATGTGGCTTAAGCATCTTGGCTCAAAACTTGTTTCTTGAATCCCAATGAGGCAAAACTTCTACTCAAGCACATAGCAAGAAACTTTGATCTAAACTACTAAAGGCTCAGTAGAATAAAGAACAAGGTGTACATGATACAAGCATTAGAGGTACGGGAAATCACCATAACAAAAACCTAAAGCTCTTAATATTTCTAAGATATTCAATGGTAAGAAATATTAAGGCTTTTACAATTACAACCTACAACAGAAAATCTGCATATTACGATAAAGTTGATAATTGCTTGATCTTTCTACTCCTTCATCTGAAGAATCCGTGTTAAGATTCAAACTTGAATCTTCAGCCATATTTATAGCCTTTGCAAAAACTAGTCGTTAAAGAGATAACTTGATCAAGTGTTTTTGCCTTTACTCCATAGTACAAGAGACGTTGAAGATGGATGCACAACATATTCTGAATATAGTGTGTAACACGTTTAACCTTTGAGTCTTAAAGAGGTTCTATACTGATAGGGACGTTGAGAGAAAATATATGTCTAACATGCCAACCTTTCTTGAGCCTTGTAATCTTGTAGACTCTAGCTGACAAGCTGATAAGACAATATAACTTGCTTTATGCATTACAGACAATCCACAACTTTATCACCAACTCTAAATGGTATCAGATGCTGATATACAATTACCAATTGTATTAACTCTTCTGAATATTAAGGCCTTCAGCTCAGAGTCTGCGCCAAGCCACACTAGCAATTGTTCTTCAGACTTTTACACCAGAAGCTAGCAATGAAGCAACTCTCAAGTGTGTTCATGTAACACAAATTCTAATTATTTATGTATAATAATGTAGAACATGTATAAATAAAACACACATCAAATAAACCATTATTCTTTCAATATTTTGTTATCATAAAAACTAAAAGAGAATATGTCATTAACAAATCTTGTTCTAACAATATCCTCCTTTTTTATGATGATAAACACGAGTATTTGAAGGACAATGTTGGGCATTCAATTTTCTATGCAACAACAGGGTATGAGGTTTGTAAGCTTCCCTTGAGTTTGATAGTACACAACTGAGTTCTATTGGCTCTAACACCAATTGACCAATTGACCAATTGACCAATTATTAATGTTACCAAAATATCTCCTCACATGCTTGTTAATATTGGTCTTTCTCTTTTATGAATAATTGATCTCTCTTCAGAGTTTACTAGTTACTCTATTGGTCCCAACTAATAACATTTAGAGAACTTAGGAGTTCTAATTGTTATGACCGACAAAGGTAGAATACATAACAACTCAGTTGATCTCAACTAACACCCAATTGAGCATTTAAGGAAATATGGGATATTACAACACTCATATGCTTTTGAGGACTGTGGCGAAGAACCAGGCTCTAGCTTTTGCTTAAGGTAATTTATCATCTTCACATAGGGGATTAGAGTCTCTGTGTCTTGAGAACACTTTTCTAACTCAGCAGCTGGCCGATTGTATGAGTGTCAGACTTTAGGTGGTTTCACATTCGTTTGACAACGCCTTCCAACAAGTAGAGCATTTTCACCATTCTCTAATTATGTTAATAGGGAAATTTCGGTCAGACCAAATGCTCAAAGATGGGGAAAATCGTCCCCTTGTTGGAGTAGCCATGTCATCCAACATTTTGTTGCGTATTACATGTAGAGTACTATAGTAATGAGATGTATTTTTACCTATTTAAGGCATATTAGTGTGATCCTAAAGTACAAAGCTCTGGATCTTGTATGAACTTACAAGGTTTTCCCTCAAAGTTTATTCAAAGTCACTAGGGTCGTTCCTAACCAAAGGTCGGTTCCCATCCCTCCAGGTTAAAATATGCTCTAGGGTAGGCGTGTAGCCAACCCACCGTGGGTTATAGATTGGCTAGGTGCTAGAGAGGGTAGACTGATGTGTCCCGATGGGAATTTGATTGCTTTAGTCACAGGATCAAAATGCCTATGACATTACCCTTGACTTTAAGTGGGGAGTTGGTTTCTATAGTCGCACGAGTAAAACATCTATGATAGCTTCCTAGACATTTGATGGGCATTTGACTATTGTAGTCGCATCTGCAATAACACCCCTGACTTCTTAGTGTATGCTTTATGTTGTAGGGAATTGATTGTTGTAATATCACGTGTAAAGTGTCTGCAACAACACTCATAAATTCTTATTATCGGACTTCAATCTCATCGGTCGTGACCCAGGTTTGTCGTCACGACATACAATCATAAAGAAATAGGTATTTCATAAACTGCCCTATTTTATTAATAATAGAGAGTTACTCCGGCACATTAGGAGAACGAGTATACAACAAACATTTAGTAGAAAATTATAAATAAAACACAATCAGGCGGGCTAATCGTCTGTTATTATTTTCCTCTCGTTCTCCTAGCCACTTTGTGGGGGATGGATGTATGTCCTGTTTAGTTGGACGGTTAGAGAGGTCACATTAATCTCCATGTCTAGGCATCCCCCTTGGTCTTTCTAAAGCTCTTGATATATTCTTTTTCCTCCTTTGATATTGAAGTTAATGGTGGTCGGCTCTCCCTAAAGATTGTGATAATTGAGCTTAAGGTGAACTGATGACCACTTAAAACCTTCCTCACAAGCAAAGATTCACTTAATATCACTAAGGCAATATAAAGTGAAATGAAATATTTTCTATAGAGAGAAGGAAATTTGAGACATAAATTTCAAAGAAATAGTAAAATATTGGAAAATGGTGAGGTTTGAAGTGGAGGTGTGCCTCCCTTATATAGTAGTTGGAAAAACAAAAAATGGAAATAATCCATAAGCCGAATTAATGAGCGAACTGATTGGTACAAATCACCAATCGACTAGCCAGCTCATTTACAATCGGTTAGAAATCCTAAATAGGAAAGTTTGGATATAGATCCATTGCAAGTCATTAATGTGTTGTCCTTATCATTTGGTTAATCGATTAACACTCTTGTAATCAATTGTCTTAATGGTCCAATCGATTAGCTAACTCAGAAAAGTCTTACCAATCGATTCATACAACTTACCAATTGATTGGTTAGTTAAAAAATGGTTTCAAAAGGTTTGAACCACTTTTTAATCACTTGTCTTTGGCTTAGAAAATGATTTTTTAAGAAAACTCATTTGAGGAAAATATGTTTAGGTGCACGCACGCACGTGTGTGTGTGTATGCATGTGTGTACGTATGTGTGTTAGTTGCCTTCATACTTTTAAGCTACTTACTTACTTTTACAATACTCGGGTTACTCAGACAGATAGACATACATGACCTGATAAGCTTTCACACCTTTCTTCAAGACTTATAGACTTTTTCTAGATAGTATCTGATTATATATGCACTTGGATCTTGAGTCCTTTTATTATTGATTCATAAGATGGTTTCTTTGGTTATACTATCATCATCAAGGTTGAAAGCTATTTCCATGTGTTGTCATCATCAAAAATTCAGATGGATTTTTTGCAGAACTTTTTTCTTTATAACCTACAAGCACATAGATCTACATTCTCTCTTTTTTTATGATGACAATGCATCTCTCAGGGGAGATAGTAACAGAAACATATACAATTATTTTGGAGTAATCTAAATCCCTCTCAATTAATTAAAGAGTATAATTTACTGACCCTGAGAGTATACTCCCCTCATTGTCGAAATCAAAAATGAAAATAAGCTAAGAGATGCAAAAATAAGCACATAAATTCACATATATCACATGCAAGCATTTTAGTTTGTGCATGATTGATTTAAAACTCGTAATTCGGTTCTTATGAAAAAGAAGTTTTATTTCAGAAGTGGTTTAGTAAAAATATATGTGAGTTGATTAGATGAATTTATGAAATCAAGTATACATTCCCATTTTTCAACATGATATCTAATAAAGTGGCACCTGACATCAATGTGTTTGGCCCGAGAATGAATTATCGATTTTTTCATGAGGTTTATAGAATTGGCGTTGTCGCATATTATTCATACAACTCCAAGTTTGACATGATAGTCACTGTGTTATTATTTCATCCAAATGAGTTGAGCGCAACAACTTCCCGTAGCAACATATTCTACCTCAGATGTGGATAATGCTACACTTGCTTGTTTCTTGCTATATCGTGAGACAAGCGAGTTCCCAAGTAAGTGACCTGTACTACAAGTACTTTTCCTATCCAATCTGCACCCAACGAAATTGAAGTTGGAGTACCCAACTAAGTCATAATCCACTGCATTGGGGTACCATACGTCCATTTGTTGTATGCCAATGAGGTATTTCATGATGCGTTTGACAAAACTGAGATGTGATTCTTTTGAGGATGCTTGAAAGTGTGAACACATGCATACAACAAATATTATGTTAAGTCGGGATGAAATTAAATAAATAATAAAGCCTATCATACCTCAATATTTTATCTCTTCAACTGGTTTTTTATCTTCATCTTTGCCTAGGTAGCATGATGTTGACATTGGAGTTGCTATTATTTTGGAATTCTTCATATCAAATTTTTTCAGAAGCTCTTTACAATATTTAGCTTGACTTATAAAGGCTCCCTTTTTAATTTTATGTATTTGAAATCCTAAGAAGTATTTTAGTTCTCCCAACATTGATATTTTAAACTCATTTTGCATGATATCAGAAAATACCTAGCACAAAGATTTGTTAGTAGCACTGAAGATCATATAATGAACATAGATTTGAACAAATAGAATATCATGCTCAGTTTTCTCAATGAAAAGAGTTTTATAATCTCGTTCTCTCTAGAACTTGTTTTTAAGCAATAACTTACTTAATCAGTCATATCATACTCTATGAGCTTGTTTTCACAATGTTTAGTGCCTTCTTAAGCTTTGTTAGACGATATGCTTTGATATAGAGGGGGGGGGGGGTGAATAGATCACAAATTTTACAACAAAAAACTTTTGGAAAAAACCTGTTTTCAAAAATATGGCACAATAGAAAAAACGACCCAAATCGAATTGTCTAACCAAACCTACTATCAAAAAGCAATATACGTATCACAAACCAAACGGAAATAATGAACGTAAATGTTCAACAATGGTCAAGCTACAAATCAATTAAATTCAATGCTAATCATAACTCATATATCCAATGAACCAAAATACAATTAAAATACAACACAAACAATTTATCGAACACTTGGTGTGTAATTGATAGCAATTGGAAATTTAATTTCTTTTGTTGATGTTAAAATCCAATCATAATCAAAGTGATTATGATTATATCAACAACAACACTTTTAAAAGATAATAGAAAACAATTTCCAATCGAATTGATCAAACAACAATGAACTCGATAAATTATGAAATCAATAATATAAATGGTAAAGAAATAAAGAGAGAGAAACCAAGATTTGTTTAGGCTGTTCCCCAATTGGCCTCGCTATCGGTATGTCTGCCCTCAATTCAAAATTGAATTGAGATATTTCTATTAACCTTTTCTTTGCAAAATCATTTATACAAGAGATGAAGAATGCAAACCCCAAAAACCCTATTATTTTGTGTTGATTCTTCCACCTCCAACCCATGATCAAAGCTTGATCAAGTGACCAACAATGCGGCTATAATCCTCCGATTATCCAGAGCACGCAACTTGTTGAAACCTAAGATTCCCAAACACAATTTACCGTCTCACGCTACTCCCTTGCAAGGAAACTACCTTGTCCCAAGGCCTTCACTCGATCGAATTTGTGTTGATGTGATCTTGTCCAAAACCTTCAAATCATACCGAACTTAAAGGAAAACCCCACCTTGGTTTTCTTATTTAAAACACACAAAGTTTCCAACCCAATATTCTCGGCTACACCAAACCTAATTGAACGTTATCAACCCTAATCTAGATAGTCAACAAATCGAAAAATGATTATGTGTAGTTCAATTGTGTGTATGCATATAAGAAGGGATGAAGATGATGGGCAACTTTGTAATCTGATTTTGTTTAATTTTTATTCACTAGGAACCTTACCTAGAAGAAGATGCATGTATGAGTAAATATAGGTGTTGTACCCAAAAATTTGACCAACCTTCTTTTCCTTACTTGGCTTATGTTTCATTTCATTTTAGCATTTGCATAGAATTGTTATTTGCAGGGGATCAAGAGAGGTGTTCCATTCAAGATAAGACTTTCAAGAGGTTTCAAGCTCAAGCAAGAGTGCTTATTCAAGTCATCAAGTGTTTACAATCATCAAGGAGTGGTTATAGCTCTTTGAGAGAGAAGGTTGATGCGTGTTGCTTATCTCCTATCTTGGAGGTCAACAGAAGATTATCAGGGGCTCAAGAGCTCATTGTTATGGATAGGATGTGTTTGAGAAGCTCATTGAATGATTTCGAAGTCATTGTGGAGCTTGTCTAAGATTCATTTCATCTGCAAGAGGTCATGGCCAAAGGAGGTAGACTTAATGTTTCATCTGGTCAACTCAAGGTCAACTGTGGACTTGAGGGAGTTCAAGACTTGGTTTTAAGTCATTAAAGTCATGGGAAGTTATCTTAAGACATTTAAGATGTCATGTAAAGTTCAAATCAATAAGAATTAAGAGTGCAAGAAGTTACTAAATTAGGGTTTCAGAGGACCTCAGTGTAAAATCCCCTTCTTTAATGCCCAAATTCAAGGACCAGTTACCTCGTGATACAAGTTTAATCTCACTTTCATGCAAACATGAAACTTTTAGGGCATGTTCTAAGATTTCTTTTGAGTACTAGAACTAATTCATTGAGTTTTTTGAACTCAAGTTATGATTCCATCAAGTTAGAGGTCCTCAGATGAATTTGTTTTGGTAAACTAAAAGTCAACTCACTTCCAAGGAACTTTTGACCTAGAATCAAGTTTCTCCTCAACTTCAAGTGAACATGAAAGTTGTTCCTCATGATCTTAGCTTTCCAAAAATTTCTAGAAGTCTTTTATATCATTTGTAGAACTCAATTTATGGACCTCACAAGGCAAGGGTATATTGGGAAAGTTTGATAATAGGTCATTTGTTGCATAGGTTATTTTCATGCACTTGTGTACCTCAAATGAACTTCCAACCAACATGGAATTTGCTCCTAGAGACCTTGTAACACCCCACTTCCCAAATTAAATAAAATACAAACATTATAAGTAAATATCAGAGTTTTCACCAAATCAGTGGGATATCACATCACCAAAATTCACCGAAATTCTTTATTGATTATTTTCAAAATAAAACAGCGGAAATTATTATTTCAACATTCTTGGGCATCTGCTAGATTACATAAAATCTTTATTATTATAATTCACCAAAATGTGATACGTCACAGGATTTCAACAAGTTTGACATAAAACCATTAAAACACCCATATCCCGTGTTACGTATCAGAGCATCCTAAGACTCGACTCACACACTGCTATCCAAGCTAGCTATGTACCTGGATTATCTGTACTTCTGAGGAAGCACAGATCACAACAACAACAAAGGGGTGAGAAAACATGATCAAAATATATCGGTAATTACATACATGAAATAAGAGTAGTAAATACACCAATCACATAGTTTATCACCCATCATTCACCAAATACGACATATAGTCCACCGACAACACAATACACCATAATGCAATTATGCAACGCACCATCATGCATGCGGTACCGACTCATTGGTTCATTCAATGTGAACCCGGATTGATCACCTACACCCGCCCTTGGCCATGATCCGTCCTCACCATTCCCCACTCAAAGGAACACGAATGAATCACATACACTCCACTGAGCAATGACTCATCCCACCAATACACCATGAATATGCATAACACCAAATGCACAACAATTTAACACAAGCACGCAATATGCACACAATCCCCAGATCACATCACCATACATCACATATACACATTATTCATTAATTAATTAATTTAATTAATGTCACACGATCTCCCTGATCCCATCACCATACTCCACACATATCTCCCACACCAACCTACTTATTAATCAAATTGAATAATAAGGGAACTCATATTGAACACTGAGTACACCCAATCCTTCCGATCACTTTACTATACAACCTACATATGCATATATACATATATCTCACCCACCGAGTGATTATATCTTCTAAATCCAATATTTCACAATTTCGCCTTTCAACGCCAAGTATACACTCTTCACCACCAAGCACCATCTCTCTACCTATCACAACCCAACGTATCCTACAAACGATCATACACCCCTCAATTATATTAATTAGATATTAAGACAGTCCACCTTATAATACTAAGTATTTTCATACTCCAACACACCGGATACATACGATCCTCTACTGATCACCTCATCCTACATTCATATACTCTATACACCACTTTACCATTTTACTTAAATTAAATATTATGGTTTCCACTTCCTATCACCAAGTATGCACCCTACATCATTCAATCGCCATCCCTACACTCATCATGATCAAAGAGATTCTACAAGGCTAATGCACAAGGCAGAACAGTACCAAAAACCATATTCTGCTGTCATGTTCGCTGGTTCATTCGCCAGGCGAAGCCCTAGTGAATGCTCGCTACCAGCTCGCCAGGCGAACCTGCTCGCGAAGTCCTTCTCAGCTATCGTGCATTCACTAGGCGAACCTTCGCTGGCCATACTCGCCAGGCAAACTTCATGCCTTTTGGGTCTGGGAGTTTATTTGGAATTACTCGCTACTACTCGCCATCACTCGCCAGGCGAACCCTCACCAACACTCGCCAGGCGAACCCCGCGAATGCTGCGATGCCCAAAAATCCTCATTGTTTTACGGTGTTATCTGGACCAATCCAAGCCTAATTCTCCACTTCTACTTCCTATTCCACCAGTACTATAATCCACATGCATTATACTCAACAATCGACCTATAATCCTTACTCTAACACTAACATTATGATACATTACCGACACTCCAGAGTTACTCAGAACCTCACCAAGGTCTTAACCATAGTCATTAACAACACCCCAGGGAACAACACATAATTTTCCCAAAGCTATAATCATGGTCATTACCAACACCACAGGGAACAACACATAATTTCACCAAAGTTATATTTATAGTTACTATCAACACTACAGTAACAACATAGAATCTCACCAACATCAACATAATATATATATACACCAAAATGTATCATCACCATTCATCAATTCAACATCATGAACAATAATTATAAGCATGCCAATATAAAACTCATACGCATCAAATCCCTACGGGGTTAAGGAATCCCCTCTACCCAATTTCATGTAATTTACCATCCCAATCAGTTTCTCCCCCCTTACCTCGATTACCGCTCCGATTGATGAAGAATTCTTCAAGAATCGATAGCCCTAGCCTCTTCCCTTTCTCCTTGTTCTTCGTTCTCACGGTCTCTCCCATTTCTCTTCTCTGACAGTTTCTATCGTGACTTTTCACATTTCTCTCTAACTTCCCAAATCCCCTCAACTTCTTATTTTATATTTTAATTCCAATAATAATAATATAAATATAAATAATAATATTAATAATATCATTTTACCAAAATAATAATATTCATAATAATAGTAATAATATTCCACCAATAATAATATTAATACTACTACTACTACTAATAATAATAATAATAATACCACCAATATTACTATTAACTATTATATTATTATCTCAACATCACATCTCCACAAATAATCCTTATATATCAAGGATACTCACCAATCATATACAAACACACCCCACCTAAGGGCACACCAACATAAAATAATTAAATTAACACCAAAATGACTAAATACATAAAATGGGTGTTACAACTCTCCCCCACTTTAATTATTTTCGTCCCCGAAAATTACCTGATGGAAACAAATCCGGATACGCTTCCCGCATCCTTCATTCCAATTCCCAGGTCACACTGCCATCTGCAGCACCTCCCCAAGCCAGTTTCACCAAAGATATCTCCTTCCCTCGGAGTTGTTTCTCGTTCGTCAAAACGAACTAGCAATGCCTCAACAATCAAATTATTTTTCACTTGTACATCATCCACCCTATTCAATGTACTTCCTCAATGAAGACACATGAAACACATCATGCCAATTCATAGCGACAGCGGCAAAACGATCTAACATGTTACTTCTCCCCTGCCTCTGCTGCACCATTCCGATACGAACCACAGAACACAACGCGAACTTCTGAGATTTCGAAGCTTTTCCAACACCAGTCACCGACGCGACTCTCAAAACACCTCTTTCTTGGATCCTCTTGATCTCCTCAACCATCTCAAGCATAATTCTCAGGTCTGAGCATAACATTCTCTCTCGACTCATTCCAACACAGGAGAGTTCTACCATCCCTATCTCACCAAGCCACACATAGTGCCATTCTGATACTAGGATGGGAACTATTATTATAGGTAACTCAATCAACGGTAATTAACCATCCCACGATCTACCTTGATCCAACATACCAGCGCTCCACAAATTTTCTAAAGGCTGAATAGTCCTCTCTGCCTGACCATCAGTTTGCGGATGATAAGCCGAACTCAACTTCAACTTAGTACCCAAAGCTTCCTGTAAGCTCCTCCAAAATCTCAATATAAACCTCAAATTTTCATCCGACACCGTATTCGATAGTGTCTCATACCACTTTACCACTTCGTCAATATACATCTCATATATCCTCAACCTAGAATAGTTAATCCACTCACAATAACCCAAATTTATACCTTTCCAATTCTTTGGAAATCTCAACACCAAATTCATGGAAATACTACCTGATTTCCACTCTGGAATATTCAACGACTGCATCAGACTCAACAGTCTCTGATGTTCAATCTCCGACTTTCGGCAATTCTAGCCAGCATATTCAACCTCAACCACTCCTCTCCTCATCCATGGTCACCCAAAACAATTTACTAAAATTCGGTCACTTCTTCATAGCACCGGGATGGATACTCCATCTACCTCAATGTATATCTTCACGAGTACTCCTACTCCACTCAACAACATCTGGTACACATACCCTATCACAACATATCATGGTACTCTTTCCATAAATTCGATAATCCACTCTTCGACTCTGATTTATCAAATTCAACTAATTCATCAACTCAACCCAGATTTCTGACCTTCTCGATTCTTCTCAAGAATACCACTAGTCCGGTTTAACAATAAAATCTTAACTCCATAAGAAGTCTCTTCATCCACCAAACTCATATTACAAAATTGCTCAATTAGTTCTAACTCTTTTCACCATCATCTTCGGTATATACAAATATTTCCAACTCACTGCATCATCTATCACGTCCACTTTACCCGAAGGGTAATTCAACTCAAAGCCGTAATCCTTCAGAAGTCCCAATTGTTTCCTCTGCCTCATATCCCACTCTTTAAATCAAACAAACACCTTAACTCTTAGGATCACCAAACATCTCCGATCTCAGTCTGAACTTTCGAAGCCTCCAACTCCGGCACAACCACAATAGCAACCAACTCTAAATCACTGGTCGAATGATTCTTCTTATGTACTTCAAGTTGCCTTTAGCAAATCCCCCAATTATATCAACAAGCATCACAAACACAACAAATAGTTCTGTCGGATTCGGCAGAACTTTCCTCACAGAAGTATATCGCTACTCTTTTTCCAACACTGATAAATCAAGTTCCTTATGCTCAACATAATCCTCTATACTCTTCGAATACCCTAAAATGTCACAGATTAACAAAACCATTGCCTTGCTCAAATAATTAAAGAAGATCCCATGCCAAACAGACAAACAAGTTGTGAGTTATGGTGGAAACACAAACTGCACCTTCCGTCCTTACCACAAAATCTAAACATACTTCCTCAATAAATAACTTAATTCCACGTCATTACTTCTCCATCACATAGAGCATTGTAATAGCTTTCCAACGCTTCGATTTGCGCGTCATTCTGAGTTACGGTTACCCCGTTACGACAAAAATAGGAAAACCACTTTTTCCTGCCCAGGACGTCTTCGCTGGGCGAACACCGTGGCGAGCGAGGGGTTGTTCGCTAGCATACTCGCTAGGCGAGGACCTGGCGAACCTGACAATCCGCAATCTTATTTTCGACCGTTACCTAACTTTCGAGTGTCCGATTCTGATTCCGTAAAAAGCTGCGATCTCGGAATTCGACGTACAACCCCAATTTCATACCTAGGAGGCCATCCAACACACTTTCAATCTTTAAATATTTTAAAACTCAATTACTGCCAATCTCAAAAGCAGATATTGGAGCCTCCCATTACGATACAACTTCGACCTTCAACACATCCACCACAATAACTCTAATCGAGATTACATGACCAAGGAAACTCATATCCTTCAATTAATTGATCCATCAAATCATCAACTCTTGGAAGCAAACACTTATTCTTGATAGTCACCTTGTTCATTTATCTATAGTTCACCCAGAGCTTCACAAAACCTTCTGTCTATCTAACCAACAAAATTGGTGCACCTTACGGTAACACACTTAAACAAAAGAACCTCTCTTCCAGCAGGTCTTCAAGTAGACTCTTCAACTTTTTCAATCCCAACGCAAACACACAATATGGAGTCACCCCTATCGGACTAGTTCCAAGAACGAAGTCAATGTGTAAGCTTCACTTCACATTCCAGTAGTAAATCATTTACCTCCTCGGGGAAAACTTCCGGACAATCACAATTAAGTGACAAACCCCAATTTCTCACTTTCCTTAACATTCAAAGTTTCCGTCAAAATAAACACCTCAACACCGTCTTACGCCGACTCCCCAAAATAATTCCTTAAGCACTTAGCTTAACTCAAGACAATTCACTGCTCACGCCACCTAAGCTTGCAAGACACGTCTATCCCATCCAACACAATCTCATCTACTATTAACAAGAGATTAAGGGTGATCAGTTCCTCAATTTGTCAATAGACAGCCGGAAATCATGATAGGGTACAAACCATCTTTACCAAACTATAAGAGCGTTCCTCAACACACTGAGCCAAAACACTGCAGCATTCCGGAGAAATACAAACTTCTCCCCCACTGGAATCATTCCACTTCTACCAACAAAGTTAAACAACTACATGTACCGACAATGTTTTTACACACATGTCGCATACCAGGGAACAACACTAGACAACATTGGCCGGACGGACCGACCTGCTCTGATACCAATTGTAACACTCTACTTCCCAAATTAAATAAAATACAAACATTATAAGTAAATATCAGAGTTTTCACCAAATCAGTGGGATATCACATCACCAAAATTCACCAAAATTCTTTATTGATTATTTTCAAAATAAAACAGTGGAAATTATTATTTCAACATTCTTAACCATCCGCCAGATTACATAAAATCTTTATTATTATAATTCACCAAAATGTGATACGTCACAAGATTTCAACAAGTTTGACATAAAACCATTAAAACACCCATATCCCGTGTTACGTATCAGAGCATCCTAAAACTCGACTCGCACACTGCTATCCAAGCTAGCTATGTACCTGGATTATTTGTACTTTCGAGGAAGCACAGACCACAACAACAAAGGGGTGAGAAAACATGATCAAAATATATCGGTAATTACATACATGAAATAAGAGTAGTAAATACACAAATCACATAGTTTATCACCCATCATTCACCAAATACGACATATAGTCCACCGACAAAACAATACACCATAATGCAATTATGCAACGCAACACCATGCATGCAGTACCGACTCATTGGTTCATTCAATGTGAACCCGGATAGATCACCTACACCCGACCTTGGCCATGATCCGTCCTCACCATTCCCCACTCAAAGGAACATGAATGAATCACATACACTCCACTGAGCAATGACTCATCCCACCAATACACCATGAATATGCATAACACCAAATGCACAACAATTTAACACAAGCACGAAATGTGCACACAATCCCCAGATCACATCACCATACATCACATATACACATTATTCATTCATTAATTAATTTAATTAATGTCACACGATCTCCCTGATCCCATCACCATACTCCACACATATCTCCCACACCAACCTACTTATTAATCAAATTAAATAAGAAGGGAACTCACATTGAACACTGAGTACACCCAATCCTTCCGATCAGTTTACTATACAACCTACATATGCATATATACATATATCTCACCCACCGAATGATTATATCTTCTAAATCCAATATTTCACAATTTCGTATTTCAACGCCAAGTATACACTCTTCACCACCAAGCACCATCTCTCTACCTATCACAACCCAAGGCATCCTACAAACGATCATACACCCCTCAATTATATTAATTAGATATTAAGACAGTCAACCTTATAATACTAATTATTTTCATACTCCAACATACCGGGTACATCCGATCCTCTACTGATCACCTCAACCTACATTCATATACTCCATACACCACTTAATCATTTTACTTAAATTAAATATTATGGTATCCACTTCCTATCACCAAGTATGCACCTTACATCATTCAATCGCCATCCCTACACTCATCATGATCAAAGAGATTCTACAAGGCTAATGCACAAGGCAGAACAGTACCAAAAACCACATTCTGCTGTCATGTTCGCTGGTTCATTCGTCAGGCGAAGCCCTAGCGAATGCTCGCTACCAGCTCGCCAGGCGAACCTGCACGCGAAGTCCTTCTCAGTTATCGTGCATTCGCCAGGCGAAGGAATAATTCGCCAAGCGAACCTTCACTGGCCATACTCGCCAGGCAAACTTCATGCCCTTTGGGTCTGGGAGTTTATTTGGAATTACTCGCTACTACTCGCCAACACTCGCCAGCGAACCCTCGCCAACACTCGCCAGGCGAACCCTCGCGAATGCTGCGATGCCCAAAAATCCTCAATGTCTTACGGTTTTATCTGGACCAATTCAAGCCTAATTCTCCACTTCTACCTCCTATTCCACCAGTACTATAATCCACATGCATTATACTCAACAATCGACCTATAATCCTTACTCTAACACTAATATTATGATACATTACCGACACTCCAGAGTTACTCAGAACCTCACCAAGGTCCTAACCATAGTCATTAACAACACCCCAGGGAACAACACATAATTTTCCCAAAGCTATAATCATGGTCATTACCAACACCACAGGGAACAACACATAATCTCACCAAAGTTATATTCATAGTTACTATCAACACTACAGTAACAACATAGAATCTCACCAACATCACCATAATATATATATATATATATATATATATATATATATATATATATATATATATATATATATATATATATATATATATATATATATATATATATATATATATATATATATATATATATATATATATATATATATATATATATATATATATATATATATATATATATATATATATATATATATATATATATATATATATATATATATATATATATATATATATATATATATATATATATATATATATATATATATATATATATATATATATATATATATATATATATATATATATATATATATATATATATATATATATATATATATATATATATATATATATATATATATATATATATATATATATATATATATATATATATATATATATATATATATATATATATATATATATATATATATATATATATATATATATATATATATATATATATATATATATATATATATATATATATATATATATATATATATATATATATATATATATATATATATATATATATATATATATATATATATATATATATATATATATATATATATATATATATATATATATATATATATATATATATATATATATATATATATATATATATATATATATATATATATATATATATATATATATATATATATATATATATATATATATATATATATATATATATATATATATATATATATATATATATATATATATATATATATATATATATATATATATATATATATATATATATATATATATATATATATATATATATATATATATATATATATATATATATATATATATATATATATATATATATATATATATATATATATATATATATATATATATATATATATATATATATATATATATATATATATATATATATATATATATATATATATATATATATATATATATACATATATACACCAAAATGCATCATCACCATTCATCAATTCAACAACATCAACAATAATTATAAGCATGCCAATATCAAACTCATACGCATCAAATCCCTACGGGGTTAAGGAATCCCCTCTACCCAATTTCATGTAATTTACCATCCCAATCAGTTTCTCCCCCCTTACCTCGATTACCACTCCGATTGATGAAGAATTCTTCAAGAATTGATAGCCCTAGCCTCTTCCCTTTCTCCTTGTTCTTCGTTCTCACGGTCTATCCCATTTCTCTTCTCTGACAGTTTCTCTCGTGACTTTTCACATTTCTCTCTAACTTCCCAAATCCCCTCAACTTCTTATTTTATATTTTAATTCCAATAATAATAATAATAATATAAATAATAATATTAATAATATCATTTTACCAAAATAATAATATTCATAATAATAGTAATAATATTCCACCAATAATAATATTAATACTAATAATAATAATCATAATAATAATAATAATACCACCAATATTACTATTAACTATTATATTATTATCTCAACACCACATCTCCACAAATAATCCTTATATATCAATATATCAAGGATACTCACCAATCATATACAAACACACCCCACCTAAGGGCACACCAACATAAAATAATTAAATTAACACCAAAATGATTAAATAAATAAAATGGGTGTTGCAGACCTCATTTACATCATAAAACCCAAGGATCATGTGAATTATGGATGATTTTGGACATGTGGTGAGCTTTTCAAGGGTAAAGTGGACTTTGAAGTATGGTTTGAATTCAATACACTATAGGTCATGTTTATGTCTTATTTAGATCCAATTCTTTTCATAATACACTCATAGCAAGATTGAACAATTTGGTTTTGGTTCAAGAAGGCAAAAACACGTGAAATTGCAAGTTTCTTAACAAATAAGTTTCAACTTCAATCTTTTAAACTGGATCAAATCAAAGGCCCAAATCCAATCCATTATCAAATTAAACTTACAAGCTACAGATTGGAGTTGTTTTCATGTGTGTATGAGAGTATTTCACGTGTGCTTGAGAAGCTTGCCTTTTTTGGGCATTATTAAAATTAATCAAATTGAAGCCTCATGGGCCTTCCAAACCATCTGAGATCCATCATATATAAATACAAAGCTCGCCCTAAGAGCTCAGAAGTTGCATTTGGAGTTGGAGAGAGCATTTTCAGATTTGAATTTCTTAAGAAAGTTTCAAAATCGAGTTCATCTTTTCTCTGCAAATCAAGTCCAATTGAAGCTCAATTCATCTTCATTGAAGTATTTGGAGTGGATCTGGAGTAAAGGAAGTAAGCTTACACACAATTGAAGCACCAATGGAGTGTCTTCATTCAGTAAGTTTCCAATCCACAATTCTCTCATTCTAGGCCATGAATTAGGTTCATACTGGTTGCATCTGAAGCCCTACGTTGAGTATGCCATGTTTGATTATTTGTTGTTCATGTTTGGTTGAGTTTTCAGTTGTGCATCTCAAACTTCAATCATTTGATTCTCTCAATCCATGAGTGTTATCAATGTTTGGATCTTGGATTTGGAACCTATGTGACTTTAGCTTTCATTTGATACCAATTTTGTGGAGTTTAGTGGTGGTTTGATCACCTGAGCTCCGTCCATCTCTCCGGAGAACACGACCAGAGCTAGGGATCCGACGTTTGGTTATTTGATCTTCAGATCTGACCTGGCCTAGGGTTGAAAGGTTGACTGCACGCGTGTGTGATGTTGATTCGTTTGACCAAGCTTGCTTGGCGCGTTGAATCCATGTAGGATTAATGAAACGATGTGTTTCATTAATCTGAGTTTGGCTAGTGGATTGGGCCCAGAGTGCTATGCACGCCCCCTTATTTTCAGCCCATAGCGCGTTTGAACTTGTTTCCTTTTCTTTCTGAAATTACTTTGACACCTCCCTTGGTTTGACATTTTATTTTATTTTATTTTATTTTCTGTTTTGTTTTTATTTTATTAAAAATACTTCCAAATATCAGAAAATTCTCCAAAAAATATTTTCAAACACTTTAAAGTCTTAATTAATTTTCCATAATTTTTAGTTTTGATTTTCTTTTATCTTGAAATTTTATTTTAATTTTTCAATTGGAAGTGTTTTTAATATGGTTCTTTCTTGATCGTCCTTGTTTGATGTACCATTTGCAATCACCAATGAATGAGGTTTCTTCTCCACTTTGATGATGGATTGAGGAACCTTTGAGGCTGATTTTTCTCAAGGTTTGACCAATTTTTATTTGACTTTGTGTTGTTTTTGTTTGACCCTCGATAACAATTCCTCAAGGTGGAGCACCCTAGTTGATTAAATCATTTGGTGATACCTTGAATGGAATTTGGTTTGGATGTTTTGGCCTCTGGTTTCCAATATGTTTAGGTGCTTTGTGCATTTTATTTGATATTTATTGAACTTTTCTCCTATTTTTGGTGAACCTTGCAAGTCAAGTTACCCTAGTTGAAGTTCATACATACTAGTTGACCCAGTTTCTTAGGGAGATGACCTTGATGGATCCCATATGCATCCTATGCCTCTTGACTCACATTCTTGACATGTCTAGGATGCTGGTTTTAATTTTATAGGCCATAAACTTGTGTGGTTTGTGTTGCAAGTTACACAAAAGTTAGGCATTTCACTTGTGTTTAAGTGTTGAATTTGGTTTGAACTTTGATTTTTTCCCTTGCCCTATCTTGTAACTTGCTTGTGGTTTGTTTTCATTCTTTTTTGTGAGCTTTCATCTTATGTTCTCACTTCTGTCCCTTTGGTTGTGGTACTCATTCAAAGTGATTTGGTTTGATTGATCACACTTTGAGTTTGCTTTGAATGAGGAATCAGCTTGAGAACTTGTTTGTTCTTTCTTCTTGCATGATCAATGTGTTGCATTTGGTTGAGATTTCTCATGTTGCTTGTTTCCCAAGCCTATTCTCCCATATTCATATTGATCATGGCTTCTTCTTTAAGCTTTGGTGTTTACCTCTTGAGATTAGTGATTGATGTTTGAATGGTTGTAGGAGTTGTTACTTCTCCCATTTCATCTCACTTTTGTTTTGACTTGTTTAAGTCATTTTGCCTTCATCTTGTTTTTATTTTGCATCTCTTGCATCTTGCATATCATGTTTGCATTTTCTCTTGACTTGTTTAAGTCATCTTCATCTCTTTCTTTCCCTTTCACTTGTGATTGATTTATCTTGTGCTTTCTTGGTCTTTTGCCATGATCCCTTAGGGTTCCTAGTCCCTCCATTTAGGATGGGAGTAGGAGATACATTAAGTGTTCAATCCAAGCATGATAACATTAGGATAGTCTTTTCCCCTCTTAATCTCAACATTAGGAGCACATTGCATGATAACATTAGGGTTGAGTTAGTTTCCCCTTAGAGTTTGTGTCTTCTCTTCTCATCTCCAAACTTCTTCAAAACACCTAATATAGGATAATAAGTGTTATACGCTACAAGCCTTAAGCATTTGGGAACTGATAGTTGGGGGCGTCCTCTCAATTGTCTAGAGTGTTTAGCGTATGCCCTTTGGGCAATATGCAACGCATTCGCTCCTAAGTCATAGTCTTTAGTGCAACATGAATTACAAACACAATTCAATTCACTTCTTCATAAAAGACTCAAAAACAAATATCAAACCTTTTTATCCTTCGGGATTAATCTGAAAATCATTTTCATAAAAAGAGTGTTGTTAACTCTTGGTTCTACTGCAAACAGGTAACGCCTAAGTCTCCAATGGTCGAGCAACAATACATCTAATTGCTAGAAAGAAGGTTTAACCCTACTCGGGTAAGACACTTGAACCAATTTGTGGTCGTGTCAGCCCGAACTACGTTTGCTCTGATTTCTCGTACCAGACGAGGATACGTAGGCACAAGACGGCGATGTCTTGGCGAGCAACCTTCCCCACCTTCACCCGTAGTTTCCCGAACTACGTTGACTCTGACTTTCCCATTGCACGAGGGAGTACGTAGGCATAGAGCGGTGATGCTCTATCAAGTCTCTTTTCTTTTCTTTTGTCCTGTGAGCCTGTAGCTTAGATAGATTAACAACCTTTTAGATAGATAACAAGCGTAGATCCCATTGAGCACAACGGACGTGAGGGGTGCTCATACCTTTCCCTTGCGTAACCGACTCCCGAATCCAAGATTTGGTTGGGATGACCTGTCTTCTCCCTTTTTCGTAGGTTTTCTATGATCGTTTCCTTTCCCTCTCTTTGGGATAAATAACGAACGGTGGCGACTCTTCTGTCTTTGCCGACCTCCTTTTTCACAGTAGCGACAATAGGTATGTAAAGGAATGGGCAAAAGGAATGCAAAATGTTGGAGCAAAACTTAAATTTTTGGATGGGAAAAACATATAGTCCGGTCTATGAAAGCAATGGGTCGGCTTATGCAGGTTGTTCATGTCGGCCTATGAAGGTCATAGGTCGTCCTATGAGGCAGTCTATGGGGCGACCCGTGGGTATAGACTACATACTTTAATACTGCTCCATCAGAGCCAGCCTGAAGGATCTATCTGTTGGCCTATAATAAAGTTGAGGCTCGTATAAGTCAGCCTGTTCATGCATAGGTCGACCTGAAGTGACTTAAATGCCCAAAAACACGTTTTTAATGAAAATATGATGCTGACTCCTTTTCAAACTCATTTAAATGCTTCCTAATGCTAAGATGCACATATAGAATGAAAGGATACCGTTCAATATACATAATTCTATACTTTTCTAGTTTTGACATCACTCAAAATACAAAAGCACTCACAAGCTTAAATACATGGTCTAGAAAATTTGGGTTGATAAAACCTAGAAATTGATCAACGAATACCTTATATTGGATGTAGCCATTTAGAAATGTACTTTTTACATCCATTTGAAATAATTTTAAATTCATGATGCATGAGAAAGCTAATAACATCCTTATGGCTTTTAATATAGCTATAAGAGTATAGGTTTCATCAAAATCTATTCCCTCTTATTGATTGTATCCTTTTGCAATGAGTCTAGCTTTATTTCTTGAAACATTACCAGCTTCATCCAGCTTGTAGTGAAAGACCCTTCGGGTACCAATCACTAGACTAATTGAGGCTTTGGGAACGAGTTCCCAAACTTTGTTTCATTCAAATTGATTTAACTCTTTTTTCATAGAAAGAGACCAATGCTCATTGAATATAGCTTCATCGATTCCCATTGGCTAAATTTCTAAAACAAAATCCACAAGATTATATACCTTATTGAGAAATCATCGAGTGGTAACTCAATTGGAATATCTCAAATGACTTTAGGAATCAGGTGATATTTTGTTAGTTTCCATTCTTTTGGGAGATCAATATGTTCTTGTGGAGTGTTTGGGATTATATCCTAAGTTGGTTCTTTATTTGTGACTTAATTTTCATTTTCCTCTTGATTTGGAGCTTAATTGTCTTTATTTTTTTCTAAGATACATGCACAATCAATAACTTCTACTTTTACTTCTACACTTTTGGGGTTATATTCATCAAAGGTAACATGAATTAATTCTTTGATTGTTCTAGTTCTTCTATTAAAGATTCTAAAAGCTTTGCTCGAAGGGGAATATGCTAAGAATATGCCTTCATCAGCTCTTACACCAAAATTTTCAAGGTTATCTTTCCCATTATTGTGGATAAATAATTTGCATCCAAAGACATGTAGGTTAAATATATTTTGATTTCTTCCTTTGTATAGTTCATAGGGAGACCATTTTAGGATTGGTCATATCAGAACACGACTTATAACTTTGCAAGCAGTATTCACAGGATCAACCCAAATGTATTTAGAAAGATTTATCTCATTGAGCATCATCCTCACAAGCTTTACTAGATATCTATTTTCCTATCTACTACCCCATTTTGTTGGGGAACTTGTGGAGTGGAAAAGGTATGCCAAATATCATTCTCGTTAAAAAAATTATATTCCTCATTTTGGAATTCTCTGCCATGATCACTTCTTATAGATGCGATACTTACTCCTTTTTCAATATTAATAACCTTGGCTAGTTTTTGAAAGGCAGTAAACGCGTCTCATTTTTTAGATAAGAATTTTGTCTAGGTATATGGAGAGTAGTCATCCACAATAATAAGAGCGTAAACATTTCCACCTAAACATACATTTCTTGATGGGCCAAATAGGTCTATTTGAATCAGTTATAAGGGTCGATTAGTAGAAACTATATTTTTAGATTTAAAATAGGCCTTTACTTACTTTCCCTTTTTGCATGCGTCACATAATCTATTCTTTTCAAAATGTAAGTTTGACAGCCCGTCTATGAGATCTTTGCGGACCAACTTGTTGAAGTGGTCCATGTAGATGTGCACTATTCTCCCATGCCATAGCCAATAATCATCCTCATTAGTTAAGAGACATACATCATTTGAAGGAATTTTATTTAAATTCACTGTATATGTGTTTCACTTCTTAAGCTGGTAAATAGAGTTTCATTTGATTTTGATTTTATGACTATGCAATAAGATGAATCAAATATTACATTGTTACCTTTGTCACAAAGTTGGCTTATGCTGAGTAAATTATGCATAAGTCCTTTTACACATAAGACCTCCCCAATCTTTGGATTTAGGGGCTTATTGACGGTGCCAAAACCTAGAAATTTTCTATTATTATTATCTCCATATGAGACAAATCCTCCTTCTTTGGGAAAGAAGGCGGAGAATAAGGTTTTGTCGCCTGTCATATGCTTTGAACAACCGCTATCAAGATACCATTTAGTGTTTGATACTGTAAAGCATTCATGCAACAAAAAAGTTATTTCTTAACTTTAAGTACTCGTATCGTTTTAGGTCCTTGTTTGATAGTTTCATAACTTGTTTTCTTCCTTGTCCTAGGAATGTGAGCCTTTTGAGTTTTAGGTGATATTTTAACATTGTGTTCACAATGTTTCTTATAAAAGTATGAAAGGGGGTGTCTTTCTTTGCTTTCCTGATTTTTTAACTAAAAAAGAACATGGAAATGTGAACTTCTTTATTGTAGTAGTTGCATTTGAATGTTTTATAGTGATATGTATTTTTGGTCTTACATGTGTTCTCAAAGTTCTTACTATTTTTATTTGGCTCATAACCTAATCCAGGTTTGTTGTAGGAGGCTCTTTGATTTCCTAACAAGACTTCTAAGTTCTTTCTCCCTTTGGTAAACTTGACAAGTGTTTTCTGAAGATCACAAACTTCACTTTTTAAGTTGTTGCACTATCACATATGTCAGGTTCATTATTTTTATTTGAAGTGGAAAGGTTTTGAATGAGGTATTCTCTAAGACGTTGTATTTCCTTTTCAAGGTTTTTATTTTTAGATTCATGAGGGAAATAATATCCTTGAATGCATAAACAATTTGCTCTAGCTTGTTTTTCTTTTGTTAATTTTTTTTACATAATCTAAATAAATTGTTGTTGCTTTTCGATTGATTGCATTATGAAAAACAACATGGAGTGCACAAGATGTTTTGGTGAAGAAAATACACATGTCGTACTAGATGTTCCAACATGTGAGTAACATCTGGCCCTTGTCAGTAGGCCATGATGGATGTTCTTCTGAGCTTATTTTTTTAATTATGGTTCAATCTAATTTGTTGCTATCTTTTAGCAGTGCATGAATTAGATTTGTTTGGCAGTTTAAAAGATTAAATCAAATCAGTTAGATATTTAAAATTTGTATTCAAACAAATCAAATCTTTTTGGAGGTTGTTGAAAAATAAATAAAAATAATCCTTTACAAATTTGGATGTGATCTCATACCTTATACCCACTGGAGGAAAGCTCAGAAGACTGTATTTCTATTTAAGGAGACTTAAATCTAATGTTTGAAGGGTTCAACTATTGAAGATATTTTTGTTAGGGTTTATACTTTGAGTCTTTGTTTGTGTTATTATTTGTGTACCACTTAGTGTCTGCATTCAATATCTAAAGGCATAGAGTTGGTTTGTTAGTTGAGTTGTATTTCAACATTCAATATTCTGATTATTATAGTGATCACTAGGGTTAGTGATTGAGAGAAGGTGAGAGGAATTCTTATATTTAGGTGGATTTCTAAATAGAAATACACAGGTAGAATTAAGAAGAGGGGCATTGAACAAGGGGTTGTTTATCTAAGACACTTTGTACTAATTCTATTGAATAATGGATTCCCTTTCTTGGGTTGGAAGCCCCTAGGTGTAATTGTTATTTACACTGAATTGGGTTAACAAATTCTTTGTGTTCTTATATTGCACTATGATCTTCATCCTATTCATCAATTATTTTTCAATTATGGTTTAAGACGTTAGCTTAGACATTCGGTCTAACATTTGTCCCCTTAAGAACAAAATTTTATGAATGATATTAGGAGAATTGAGAGTTTACCTCACCATCTTGATGCTTTTCTATTAGAAAAATGTTGGTTTTTTCTTTATCATCCGAGGACTCCATATCATTGTCATCCCATGTGACATAAGCTTTCTTCTTTTTCTGAGTTTTTCTGAATTTTATATTTTCCTTTTTGAATAGAGGACAATATGGTTTGATATGTCCTTTGTTTCCACAATTGTAACACGTTCGAATGAATGGTGTTTTTTCTTCATCTTTTCCTCGCTCCTCCTTTTGCTTTTTATCATTCTTCATAAATCTTTTGAAGTTCTTCACTATGAGAGCCATGTCCCTATGTGAGTCGGATTCTTCAATTTGAGTGTTAGACTCTTGCTTTCTTTTTCTCCTTCTTCATTTATGGCAAGTCTTTTAAGTTTTATTTCTTGTTATTACAATTTACCAACGTGTGTGTGTGTGTGTGTGTGTGTGTGTGTGTGTGTGTGTGTGTGTGTGTGTATGTGTGTGTGTGTGTGTTTGTGTATGTGCGTGTCTATGTCTATCTCTGTATCTCCATAGTCTCTTAGTCCTTAGAATCACAAATCGCAGTGACTTTGGATTGCCAACTATGATTTAGGCATCTAAGAATTTTTATGACTAATTCCTCATTTGAGAATCATTTCCCCAAAGTTCTCATATGACTCATGATGTGGGTGAATCGTGTTTGCATTTGACATATGTTCTCTACAGGTTTCATTTTGAAAAGCTCATACTCATGGGTTAATGTCCCCAACCTTTCCCTTTTTACCATAATAGTACCTTCATGGGTAATTTTAAGGATGTACACATTTATTTAGTAGAGTGATAAACTCGCAAGAACTCATCAAGACCGAGTGTGGTAGTGAAGATACTCTTAGCTTTCAAACCTTGTTTCACATTCTTTTTATCCTCTTTGGAGCAATCCTTTTCAGTTTTGTCTACTACACTATGTTGCACCCCGAAATTTGCCCAACCTTTTCTTAACTTGGTTTATGTTTCATTTCATTTTGTTCTAGCATTTGCATTGCATAGCATACTTCATTTTACAGGGGATCAAGAGGTTGTTCATAACAAGAGAGGTCTTCTTAGAGCATTGAGCCTAAGCAAGGTTGGTTACTCAAGCTTGAATGGTCATCAGGAAATCTTGAAGTGGTCATTGTCTTGTGAAAGGATAGATGGATGTGTGGGGGTCAGCTCCTAACTTGGAGGCCAACTGAAGAGCATCAGAGGTTTGTGAATGCATGATTTTGGGTATGAGATGTTTAAGGAGCTCATAAAGTGCCTTGAGGGTCATTGTGGAGTTTATTCAAGTTGTTGTGTGAAGTGGAACAAGTCACAGTTAAAAGTGTTGCAATTAGGGTTTTCATCTGGCCAATCCTCAATCAACTGTGCAATTGAAGAAGATTGAAACTCAATTCAAAGTCTCTATGGTCATGTTATGTTGTGTTAAGACATATGAGACATCATTTCAAGTTCAATTCATCAAGGGTTAAGTGTGTGAGAAGTTACTAAATTAGGGTTCTCAGGGTAAAATCCCCTATTTAGTGCCTGACTTCAAGACCACCTACCTCAAGATACAAGTCTCATCTCAATTTTTGGCTAACATGGAACTTGTAGAGCATGTTCTTAGATTTAATTTTAGTACTAGAAGTCCTTGATTGGATTTATAGAACTCAAGTTATGATCCAGACAAGTTACAGGTCATCAGAGGTATGTGATTTTGGTCAACAAACGTCAACCAAATTCCAAGCAATTTTTGACATAGAAGGATGTTTCTCCTCAACTTTTGGCTAACATGAAAGTTGTAGGTCCTGATCTTGGCTTTCCAAATTGTACTAGAAGTCTTTCATCTGATTTGTAGAACTCAAGTTATGAGGTTTACAAGTCAGGGGTATTTTGGGAAAGTAAGATTACAGGTCATAAAATTATAGGTGCATTTCACCAATTTAAGTACTTCAAATGGAAATCTTTTCAACATGAAACTTGCTCCAAATAGGGCCATTTGCATTACCAAATCATCTTTTGTCATGGTGGGGACTTGGATTGAAAATTTGGGGTTTGAATTTTTCATAAAGGAGGCTTAAATTGAGAAATTGAGAATTAATTGATTTTGAACTTTTTCAAGGCAAGTTTGTGCATTTTCTAATTGCAAATAATGATTCAAAAGCATTGCCATTGTCACATTGGAAATTTGGGGTCTCAAAATAGGTCATTTTCATGGTTTCTTCCTCTTGAAGTAACAAAATGGAAATCAACTATAGGATCAAAATCAAGCCTCAAATCTTAGCCCTTTGATCAACTCAGATGATTTGGAGTGGATTTGGATTAAAAACCAAGCTGGTGCAGTGAAAAAAACGTGTATGGCAACTTGAAAAAAAGTGTGAAAAGTAAACTTGTGAATTGGGCTGTATAGCTTGAATTGGAGCCCCATTTGATCCTAAACCCAACATACCAATATCCCAGATGAAGATTGGATCATTTCTAGGTCATTTTCGTGCAAGGAAAGCCAGAACACATTTGAAGAAAGTGGAGAAAACTCAAAAAAAGATTTCTCAGATTCAACCATTTTCAGACCAAATTAAACATTCAAACACCTCTATTGAAGTTCATGGAGTGATTATGAGCACTTTTCATCAAGCTTCAGCACATTTTCAAGGCCCAGTGGAGGCTCTCCAATAGGTAAGCTATATTCCAAAATTTCTCCCATTACATGATGCCATGCTGTGCCATTTTTGTTGTTTTGTAATCTACAAGTTGTATAGATCGTTTCTGGCCATGTCTTGTTTTGTTTGGTGACAACTTTTGATGATGACTTGAATTTTGTTTGGTTCGGTTTGGACATTCTATGGGGCTTTAGGCTTAGCTAATGTTTGATTTGTGGCCTACGCAACACATAGACAATTTCTGGGCAGTTTTTATTAAGTTTCCTTGAACTTTGGTTTTTGATGCTCTACCTTGTTGCTTTCGGTTTTGAAAATTTACACGTGGTTTGTGAATTCTAAGGGCAGATTTGAGATCCTTGCGACCTCTAGCATGATTTTGATATAAAATCCTTGAGAAACGGTGAGATTTTGAGTTTTGCGTGTGGTTGTTGGTTGTGCACGGCGGCCGGAGAAAGGTAGGGGATGACCGGAGCATTTGCTCCGGCGGACTGGTTTTGTTGACTTGCTATTTGTTGAAGATGATGCCATTAACCGTTTGATCTTTGTTTTTTATTTCTGGACCATTTGATTAAGACCCATCGTACTCCCGTTTGACCGTGAAACACCCAATTCCTTTTTGAAAATCTTTAATGTGTTGTCAGCTTGTGGACCTCATGATGTGATTATTGGCCATTGGATCCAACGCTCAATTTTGCTTTCCATGGAACACCTTAGTCAACACACTACATTGGAGTACTCATATTTTTATTTGTTTTTTTCTCATTGGGCTTGTCACGCTTTGCTATTCAGACCCCCCTGCTGGGCCCAGTCCACGTTTTAACTATCCTCGTTTACTTTTCACACCCTAGTCTTGTTTTCTTTTTTTTCTTTTTTTTTTATTATTTTCATTTCTTTTATTTTATTTTCATGATACAATTTAATTCATTTTAATTAATTCCCTGATTATTTAAATCCACCAAAAAATGTTTTTAGACACTTTGACTTATGTTTTATTTTATAATATTTTTATTTTATTTTATTTATTTTATTTTCATTTAAAAAAGGAATTAATTAATTGGGGATGATTATTTGAATTAAATTGTTAGCATTTCTCTCTCTTGATTTTATTTCTAGGTGTAAACTCCTTATTTTTGCATGAAAATTTTTGAGCATTGCATTAACATGCTAAATGATTTTTGCATATTTTTATTTCTGTTTTTTTTATCAATTTTTGCTTAGTGTTTTGGTTTGGTTTTGTGAACCCTTCCTTTTGCCCTAGTTTAGGGCATACCTTGTGTGTTTGCCTCTAGTTGAGGTAGCTTGACTTTGAGTTTTGATCTATAATTTGAACCCCTGGTTCCTAACACCTTGGGGGTCCATTAAGATTTTATTTGGTATTTTAGGGGCTGTTTGCTATTTTTCATGCCTTTTCCATCTCATGTCTACATTGTGTGATTGTCTTTTGCTCATGTGACTTAAGTGTTGACTTGTATGCTTGCCTCCTCTTGTGCTATGTTTGTATTTGCATTTTTGCACTCTCTACTCATCCCCCAATCCTTCCTATGGCTTTGGAATACTACTTAAGGTTGTTTGGTCCCTCCTTAGGAGGAACTTGAAGCTTACCTAAAGTAATGAATCCATGAGGACTTTTTCTCATTGTTTTTGTTACTTTTTTTTATGCATTTTATTCTCCTCTTCTCTTGCATTTATTCATACTATGGCTTGAGGTTGAGGTGAGCTTGTGGAGGCTCCAGCCCCACACATATTTCCTCCCTCACTTGCATTGCGTCCTTGTCTTCCTTGTTGCATTTGTGTTTGCATTCTTCATTTGCATTGTTTCCTCTTATTGTTTCTTCTTCTTTTTGTCTTCCTTCCCTTAGGATTTCTAACCTCTCTTGATCAAGAGAGGTTATGATATACATTAGGGTTCTAACCATGCATGATAACATTAGGTAGTCCCCTTTCAAACTCAACTTTAGGAGCATCTTGCATGGAAACTTTTAGGGTTTGGACTAGTCCCTCTTAGTTTGTCCCCTTTCTCTTCTCATCTTCTAACAACTTCAATTCACTTAATAAATATAATGAATGTTGTGCCATGAGCCTTGTACTTGGGAAATGGTGATTGAGTGGTTACCTCTCAATTTTCTAGAGTGTTTAGTATACGTCCTTAGGACGATATGCGACACATTCGATCCTAGGTTTTAGACTTTGTTACAACATACATTATGAACACTCTAATTCAAAATACTTCTTCTCTTAAAAAACACAAAAACATTTTAAACCTTTTTTATCCTTCGGGATCTTAATCAGGAAAACCTTTTTCATAAGCAAGAGTGTTGTTAATTTTCAGTCCTATCGTAAACGGTAACGCCTAAGTCTCCAATGGTCAAGCTGCATACACCAACTGCTAGAACTGTCTGTTAACCCTACTCGGGTAAAACTTTTGAACAACCTGTGTTCTCGTTAGCCCGAACTACGTTTGCTCTGATCTTTCATACCATATGAAAGTACGTAGGCATAAGACGCGACGTCTTAGCGAGCAACCTTCCCCCTTTCTTTAGCCGTAGTTAGGTGAACTACGTTGACTCTGACTTTCCCATTGCACGAGGGAGTACGTAGGCACAGAGTGGCGATGCTCTGCCGAGTCAGTTTCTTTTTTTTCTTTTTTATTTTGTCCATAAGCCTTTAGCGTAGATAGTTTACACACCCTTTTAGATAGACAACACATGCGTGGATCCCATCGAGTACGACAGACGTGAGGGGTGCTCATACCTTCCCCTTGCGTAACCGACTCCCGAACCTAAGACTTGGTTACGATGACCTCGTCTTTTCCTATTTTCGTCAGGTTTTTCCGTTCGTTCCCTTTCCCTCTCTTTGGGATAAATAACGATAAGTGGCGACTCTGTTAGTCATTGCCAACCTCTTTTTTCACAATAGCGACAACTGGCGACTCTGCTGGGGACATGAATATCCCCTATCCGAGTCAATCCTAGCGCTTGTGTGTTTTCTTTTGGGTGTGTGTACATATGTGCTTTATCTTTATTTACTTCCGCATTTTTTACTTTCCGCATTGTATCATACTTGTTGTGCTGTGGGGAGGGGAGTTCCATTGAGTGAGAAGTCGAACCTGGGCTTGAGTACAAACCTAGTATTAGAAGTGGAGATTAGTGGGTGAACCTGTTTTCTTAGCAGACACAGTTCCCTACGAAATTCACACTCAGACGAGATTCTCTTTGACGAGTTCCTTTCCGATCCTTAGGATCTGACTGGAATTTAGATTTGAGGGTTGTCGACTCTGGGGACTGATCATTTGGGATTCAGCTAAGTGAGGCCTCTTCTAGGGATGATGATGCCAAACCAGAAATGGTGAACGTATCATCATTTCTTGAAAGTCTGTGATGCTGATGAACGCATAGGATGCCGAACCTTGTCAGTGGATAGGTCCATACCTGTGAGTGGGTGGGTTATGCAGGAAACTTTGACCTTCAGACTACCCAGTTCTTGATAGTGTGAACCCGTGTTCATGGTACTAAGGGGTTCTTATGTCAGTAATGTGTCAGTACTAAAGCGAAGCGCCGGTTCTTCTCAAGCTACAACACAACAAGCTTGATCCTCTGTTGCATTTGCATTTGCATTTTCATTTGCATCTCTTCATTAACATGTATTTATGATTGCAGGTGTATATTTCCCTCCTAATTCTAGTGGTTCTGTTCTTTGTTCTTGACATGGAGCCCCTAAAAAGGACAATTGCTAACAGGTTTCCTACCCCAGACGTCAGTTTTTTGAGGAGTCTGATTGCCATGGCTGAAGCGAATGTGATGGAGCAGTTTAGACAAGACTATAGGAGATTGACCAGATGTGTTTGCAAACCCTCATCCTTTAAGATTAGTGGTATTTATACTCTCTTGCAGTTTTATGATGCCCAGTTGAGGTGCTTTGTCTTTCCGGATTTTGCTTTAGCACCTACTTTGGAAGAGTATTCTGATATGTTGGGGGTGCCTATCCGTGATCAGATGCCTTTTGTCCACACAGATGCAAAGCCTGATTTGACTGTGCTCGCTACTATACTACATTTGGACGCTATAGAGTTAAAGGGGAAACTAGTCGAGAGGAAAGGAATTTATGGTTTTCTGTTACCGTTCTTGTTGAGAAAGCTCAGAAGTTCGCTAAGAATAGCTGCTGGATTGTGTTTAGTGCTATTCTGGCACTTTGCATTTATGGTATTGTTTTGTTTCTGAATCTTCCGGACTTTGTGGATGTGGATGCCTTCTACCTGCTAGCCTCAAGGAATCTGGTCCCTACACTCTTAGGAGACGTTTATCATTCTGTGCACCACAAGAATGAAAACTGAAGGGGGAAGAATGTCTCATGTTGTGTTCCTTTGCTTTATAGGTGGTTGATGAGCCACATGCCTAAGACTGGTCAGTTTGTGAGCACTGTTGCTACCTCAGAGTGGTATGAGAGGATGGTGGACTTGACTGCTAAGGATATTATTTGGTTTGATAGAGACATGCTCGGCACATACATTATTTATAGTTGTGGTGGTTTTCCTAACGTACCCCTGGTCGGAAGGAAAGGGTGCGTCAACTATAACCCTTCTCTGTTGATACGACAGTTCGGATATGCTCTCAGGGATGCTCCGAAAGAGGAAGAGATACATGAATCTCTATATCTCACGGGTTTGTTAGAGGGTGATGATTTGATCAGACTTGAGCGCGCTTGGCGAAGCATCCATAGGAGAGGCAAAGCATTACTAGGGAAGAGCAACAATCAAGCCTATGACCCCTATGTGGCTTGGATTCATGAGAGGGCCACGAAGTTCTTGATGCCATATCCTCCAGTGGAGCCTGTTTGTCCTTCCGTGATTGAGGAGCCTACTACAGTGGACATCCAAAGGTACAATTAGGTATGTCGTGAAAAAGAAGACTTGCAGAAGACAAAAGAAGAGTTAGAGAGGAAGATGGCTCAGCTCAGAAGTGAAAGAAACGAAGCAAGGTATTCTTTGAAAAAACAAACTGAGTTGGTGAACAAGTTGGGTTCAGACTTGACTAAAGATACTAGTGACAGGGAGCGCACAGACAGAGACTTGAATGCCACCTACGGTGTTCTTGCCACTAAAAAGGAAGAGCTTAATAAAGCCTACTCGCGAATTTCCAAGTTTGAGGCTCAATGGAACGCTGCCATGTCCACCAGCAAGCAACACGAAGACAAGTTGAAGGTGCATATCATCAAACAGAAGGCCCAACTCAAAGTTAAAGATAAGGAGATCTCAAAGGAAGCCGCACTCAGGAGACATAGTGACTGCAAACTATATGAAGCGCTTGCAACCTTGGAGGAGCATAGAGAGGAAGCTAGTGCTAAGAGGCGTAGACTTGAGGAGGCTGTTGGGAAGGAGGACTCAGTCAAGGATCTTCAGTCCACTATCAGTCAACAGGAGTTGGTCATACGTGGTTTTCTCGATAGGCCAGACCATCCGGATACACAGGCGGTGTTGAAGGATTTCCAGTCTCGCCACCCAGTTTGATTTGTTTCTTTGTATTCTGTAGCGTAGACTTTTGTATGGACCATCACTAGACCTGTGGGTTGAGGTCCTTTTCTGTTTGTACTTATTTGCTGTTTATACTTTGCTTGTGGGCTTATGTTTATATATATGAGGAGTGTTTATCCTATGCTTGTCTGTGGGGCTCTCCGTTGTCTTGGCTGTCATTCCGAAGCTAGAATCATGGGGGAAATTTCCTTGTTTTCATATATACATGTTTGCATTTTAGCATGTTTCTCGCATTTGCAGGTACATCGAAACTGTTAACCTTATCTTGTTTCTTGTGCCACTAGTGTTTCAGGATTGCAGAACAGATAACTCACCGCTACGGTACTAGAGGTAACCAGAAAAGGCCGATGGATCAAATGCAAGTGGAAATGCAAGAGATGAGGGATCGTATTGCACAACTGATGGAGATGATGCAAGGGGTTGCTAGCGGTCAAGCTCAACTTCAGACTATGGTGCAACCTCTGATGACGCGAGTGGATAGTAATGGTGTGCTACACGGTGGGATTGCTTCTAATCCTCCTTGTCGCTTCCGCGAAAATAAGGTGCCGTCAAAACAGAAGAGTCGCCATCTTTCGTTATTTATCCCTCGGAATGGGAAAGGAAACGATCGGAAAAACCTGACGAAAAAGGTATAAGACAAGGTCATCGCAACCATTGTCTGGGTTCGGGAGTCGGTTACGCAAGGGGAAGGTATTAGCACCCCTCACGCTCGTCGTACTCGACGGGATCCACGCTTGTTGTGTTTACTGGACGAGTTGGTTTATCTATCTACCTATCAAGGTTGGCTTAAACAGAAAAGAAATATGACTCGGCAAAGCGTCGCGCTTTATGCCTACGTATTCTCATCAGAGAATGAGAAATCAGAGTCAACGTAGTTCGACCTACTACGGGTTACGGGGAAGGTGGCTCGCCAATACATCAGTACTGTGCCTACGTACTCTCAACAGGTATGAGAGATCAGAGCTTATGTAGTTTGGGATACTACGGATTACGGGGATTCAGATTCATCTGTTTTATCGAGTAGGGTTAAACAGCAGTTCCAGTAGTTAGGGACAAAGCCTGTTTGCGTTGGCGCTGAAGTTTAACGACACTCTTTTCGTCAGAAAAGCTTCCTTTGAATTATGGGCCCACAGGGCAAAAGTTCGAAGTCTGTTTTCTTTCTTTTACGAAAGAAGTGTTTTTTATTGTGTTTGCAATTTCAATCGCACTAAAGACTATGACCTGAGAGTGAATGCGTCGCATGTCACCCAAAGGGTACCATACTAAACATCCAGACTGTTGAAAAGAAACTCTCCAACAATCCTTTCTTAGATAGCTTAAGGCTCGTAACGTACGAAAGAAATCATTCATGATTACTGTATCTTAAGTTGTTTTGAGATGAGAACAGAACAGACTCAACTAAAGGGAGACTATCAAGTCCTACTGTTGTCATGCCAAGGATTCGTCCTATGGTTGAGGTTTGAAACAGGGAACTCCAAGAAGTTATCATGCATAGGTTTCAACCTAAAGTTCTAATCATCACTTCCTTATCAAAGGAAGTGAGATTCCTAGGGGATCATGTCAATGATAAACAGAAACAGATAAAGCATCAGCTTAAACAGTAAACAAATATACAACTGTAAAATACATGCAATGCAAGTGAGGGAGGAAATGTGTGTGGGGCAGCAGCCTCCACAAGCTCATCTCGACCTCAAGCCAGATATGAATAACAGTAATCATACAGAGGAAATAAAATGCTATCAAGCAAACTAGAATAACAACTGCAATCCTACAGAGGAAATAAAATGCTGTCAAGCACAATAAACCACATGAGCAAGGGAGCTGGGCTCTACCGAATACCCGCAAGCAAAGCCATACAGTAACAATACAAGCAGAGGGAGCAACTCAACCTCTAGTGCAATCATGCTCCTAGATTAAAGTCAGTCTAGATATGGACTTATTCTAATGCATCAAGCAAGTCAAACAAGGCACATCAACACAGAAAAGAAAACAGACAAGAAAGCAGATCAACTCCTCTCTCAACTCCAAGCCTCAGCTCTTCTCACAGCAACTCAGTCTTCAGACTTTAAGCACCCTTCAAGGCTATCAGCTTCACTGGCAAGCATCAACTTGCTTCTCCAAGTTTCAACCCATCAACATAAGTTTCAACTTATCTTCACTTCTCCAAGCTTCAGCTTTACAGTCAATTCCACCTTCAGGCTTCACTCTTAACCACAAGTATCAACTTGATTCCTTCAGGTTCTCAATGCATCAGTGCAAGTGTCAACTTATCCTTTATTCCTCAAGCCTCAGCTCTTCACTCAATCTCAATTGAATCCTCTTTATAAGTATCAACTTGGTCTTCAAGCTTCAGCTCTCTTTGCTTTACCAGTATTAACTTGGTCTTCTCCACCTACAAGCTTCATCTTCTCAAAGTGGTCTTCAATCCCATGGAAGTGTCAACTTCATCCTTCAATTCTTTAAGCCTCAGCTCTTCATTCAGTCTTTACTGGATCTTCATTGGGTCTTCAAGTATCAACTTGTTCCTTCTTGCTCTTCAAGCTTCAACTATGCTTCAACTGAAATGGAAATGCTTAGGGAATTATCCTCTTCCATACTCTTCAATGAAGTCTTCATCTTCAAACTCAAGCCCAACATCTTCAAGATACTCAAACCAGAAGAAATCACTTAACTGGATAAGCTAGGATATTAAACTGCTTATTGACCACCAAAGGAGGCCTATAAGGGTTTAACATCAAAAGAATGGTTCCCTCAAAAGTTCTACTTCCTAGGTACCATCACTTATCCCTCCAAAGGAGGGAGGTGAATACCATGGGAGGACCTTGAATCATGGGGAAGACTGGAGGTGAAGGATACCATCCATGTTTAAGAAAGAAATTAACTAAGTCTAAGCTCTACTTAATTCCTAACCCTAAACCAACAACAAAACAAACAAGTCTCCAAGCTCTCAAGCTCCTTCTTGAATCTTCAAGTCTTCCACTATGCTTCTCCATGATCCACAAAGCAAGACCAAGCCCACCAAGCCAAGCAAAAGCCCACAAAGCAAAGAAAAACAAAATACAAGCCCACAAGGGCAACACAAACAACAATCAATTACAAAAATCAATTAAAAATAGTATACTATTATATTAAAATCTAATATAATTTCTAGGAGATCCTATATGACTACCCTTAATACCCTATATGTCCCAATATCTAACTTGACCTAAAAACCCAAAATTCTAGTGTTATTGTGGACCTATGTTAAGGATTGACCTAAATATACACAACCTAAAGTCATCTAATCAAAACTAATCAAAAACTAATCACAAAATTATAAAATAAATCCAGAGGGGAGCTAAAGTCCTAATATAACTATCCTAAAAAGAATGGTGCAAAAATATGAAGGAAACTAGCTAAACAAAATTCTACAAAACTATGCATCAACATAAGATGAATTAAAAAGCTATTAAAAGAGAAAATATACAAAAAATATTAAAATGCATGAAATGCAAATGTTTTGATTTTATAATTTTCTAGACATAAATGTGAAATAGGAGGAAAAATTCCCTTGCCAAAATCATTAATTTTCTATTTTATATGATTTTCCAAAGTTTAAAGAAAAATGAAGAAAAAGAAAATAAAATGTGAAATGTTTGGTGCAGATAGCAATGATATGCAGTACAAATCCAAATGGGCTCTAAATGGGGGTGTCATCAGTAAATGCGCTAGGCCCATGATTTTAATCAGAAAACAAATCAAAAAAGTAAAGAAAAAGAAAAAATATGCGGTGCAATAAGTAAAGAAAACTAGTTCAAATCATGACTGGGCCATGGATGGGGGTGTGGCTAACAATTAGCAACTAAAGCCCAAACGAAAAATAAATGAAACGGCTGCGTTTGGTTGTCCTCAGACTTCCCTCTTCAAAATGTGAGATTAAACCTCAGCTACACGATCTGATCCCAGTCAATGAGTCTACTCTCCATCCAACGGCCAATACATTATCTTCTTCCTTCAGCCAGGGTTTTGAATGAGGAAGCCATGGAAACAGAGCTTCATAGTATCTCTTCATCACAATCGTATCACCTCAATTCTTGCCCGAAATCCAAGATTTAAAACCCTAGAACACTCTAAATTTCATGCTGATCATGACCATCCACTTAGAATTCAAAGAATCATCCTCAATCTCTAAACCCGATAATGAATCAAAACTATGCTCAAATCTCAACTATAACCATTCTTGAAATTAAAGTGCTCAATCTCTTCCTCATGTTACACTGGTCAATTCTTGCTATAAAACTCTCATTAATTCACCATATCAAACACGTTCTTGATCCAAACAGAAATGGGGTCACTATCTTGAACCTCACCAAATGCCCCCAAAATCTCCAGAATCCATCTCCTACTTGTCTCTAACCATTCTAACCTAACAAATCTAACTAACAATGCTTAAATTAGGGTGTAGAGTAAAAGTTGCAAACCTGTCAATTCTTGAATACCAGATAGGTCAAATCTTCAGCTCAACCCTTCAATCTCTTCAAAATCACTCCTTGTACCAAGATCTTGCTACTATTTGCAAACGTTTTGATGGAGGATGCTTGAAACTCAGAATCCGATGGTGACTTGAAGCTTCCAAAATCCAAATGCTATCTCTTCAATCCCACACGATCTTGCTCTCAATTTGGTATGCACACACTCAGTATGATCAATGGAAGATGTTAGGATTGAAAGAATCAATGGAAATGGTGTGGAATATAGAAATTGATTTCAACTTGCAATGGAAGAAAATGAAATGGCAATCTCACTCTCCTCTCTAACCTCTCACCAACCTTGCATCTGAGCAAGTTCTAATCAATATATAGGATGGTTCTAAACCATCCAGAACTTTCTGGAATCATCCAATGAGAATTTGAGATTCTCATGTCATGAGTTTTTGAATTCAAGCCATCTCGTGTACCATCTTGTGTTTGGATCATTGCAGCACTTGTATCTGACTTGAAAATCTCCTTAGATGAGATGCATGATATGTTAGGATACTTTGCTAGCTTGTGCATTGACCTTCCTTATGTTTTGCATATGTACCTTAATATGCAAGTAACCATTTTCAAAAGCAAGTCCATGATTTAGGCCTCAAATAAAAAATGTGGCTAAACCATTGTTTCTAAAAAATTTTCTAGAGTCAAAATGGTATATTACATGCCATGGTTTGGATGTGTAGCTTGAAAATTTCAATTTCCAACTTTGACATATTTAACTTATGCCTCCATTTTAGGTCATTTTTACCATTTTGAGCTACAAGCCTTTTCAACATCTCATGACCTCCTTAATAGCCTTAAAACATCATTTTAAGCAAGTTTGATGTTGAAGATTTTCCCATTTGAAGCTTGGAAATAGGAGTTATGGCCTTATGCTTGAAATGACCTATAATCTCCAAATGACCAAAATGCCCTTGACTTGTCAAAGCCATAACTTGAGTTCTACAAATCCTCTCAAGGACTTCTAGTACTCTCTAGAAATCTAAGAAGATAAGGAACAACATTCATGTTGACCAAAAGTTCATAGGAATCATCCTTCTAGGGCAAAATTTTGATGCAAGTTGGGTGACTTTCAAGGCCCCAGATTCACATACCTCAGATGACCTGTAACTTGTCAAAGTCATAACCTGAGCTCTACAAATCCTATAAAGGACTTATATGACTCAAATTAAAGCTAAGAACAAGCTCTACAACATTCATGTTGGGGGTAAGATGAGATGACAATCACATATTGAGCTAAACTTCCTTGAAGATAGTGGTCAAACTAGGGGACTTTACACTGTCAAGCCTTAGAAACCCTAGCTTGAAACTTCTCAAGCTCTTCAATAATGATGAGTTGACCTTGGAATCATCCTTATAGCATCTCAATGCATCAATCCATGATCACATGGCTCTTTAATTAGGTATCAACCTTGTTCAAATCGTCAGTTGACCTAGGGTTAACCCAGTCAAACCCTAATTACACCAATCATGGCTGAGTCTTCTTTAATCTTGCACAATGACCTCTCTAGGCTTCATGATGGCTTTAAAGACATCTCATAAGCTCTCTCAAGGCTTTAATTCCATCCTCATAGCTTCATAATCATCTGAGGAGCTCCCCCAACTCTCAAGTTAGGAGGCACACAACCTTGGTTTCAACCAATCTCTCTGAGGATCTCTTAACTTCTCTGACAAAGATATCAACCCTTGAACACTTGAATAACCTTCTTGGATAGCTTCAAAGTCTTGTATAGCTCTTGATTGGTAATCATACCTCTTGATCTCCTGCATACATGTCAATGATAGTGCTAATGATAATGCTAATGTGAATGAGATGAACCACAAGCTAGGTAAAGAAATGTTGGTCAAATTTTGGGGTGCAACAGCTGCCCCTATTCAAACGGCTTGGACCTGACTGGGTGAGGAGCGAACGGCTCTCAGCCAATCAAGGTAAAAGACGGTTGAATACCAACAAACCCAAAAATTTGCCAACTGCGCAAGTACACGGTACTCTGATGGGAACAAATCTTTGAAAACTGACATGCCAGCTGCACGACACTAGCTGGGGAATTGGTCACACGGTAACCGGTAATACATGATTGATCATGCCGTCAGGCATCAAGATTCCTCGGGACTCATCAGGTCAACAATCAGGTTAGTCATGCCGTCGGGCATTCAAAGAAAACTTTCGGGCATTAGCCGGACTCCATCAGTAAGTCGAGAATAGAATTCTCGGTCAATCATGAGCCAATTGGGGATATCCAAACTTTTGCCATCAGGCACTCCGCGTCAGCTGAGGGAACTGCTTCGTCAATACGGTTGGACTTCAATCATCAAGTCTTCGAGGGGAGTTTCAACATCGCTGTTTAGGAACCTGCTGGGGATGACACATCTCTGTTGGGGATTCTGGAGAACTATCAAGTAACTCTGCTTCGGGGATCCAGGAATCATTCTGGATGAACCAACTCTGCTGAGGACTTCAAGAATCATCTTGGACAAATAACTCCACCGAGGACTTCAAGAATCGTCCTGCACCGATAACTATGCTGGAGATTTCAGGAATCATCCTGAGCAAACACTCTGTCGGGGACTCTAAGCATCAACATGAGCAACCAACTCTGGCGACTGCACTGGGGATTTTAAGAATCATCTTAAGCAAACGACCTTACTGGGGAATTCAAGAATCATCTTGAGCCGAAGACTTCGCTGGGGACTTCACGAATCATCTTAAGCAAACGACTCCGTTGGGGAGAATTCAAGAATCATCTTGAGCAAACGACTCCGTTGGGGAGAATTCAAGAATCATCTTGAGCAAAAGACTCCGTTGGGGAGAATTCAAGAATCATCTTGAGCAATCAATTCTGCGGCGGAACACCTGCAAAACAAGAACGGTAACAACCTAGATCATGCTTATTATGCATATGCTTCGGCGCAATGCTCCACACGGTGGAAATGCTACGCGTTTATGATAAATGCTATGCGGTCATGCAAAATGATGCGATCCCGTCAACAAAATAAATGCTGAAGGGAGAATCCTCCTGTCAAGGAGAAAGAACCACTTAGGTAGGGGGAGGAATCATCCTGCTGAGGAGAAAAAGGTCACGCCAATCTCAAGCGGGCGCTGTGGGGAAGTGAACTTCAGTTGACTGCTGCAGGGGGACGAAGCTCTACGAGAACCTGGACCTGCTGAGGGAAAGCGATGTCAATCGCGGGAAGAAACTGCACGACCTTCACGGCTACTTCCCTGGAGATAACGGCTCCGGCGGGGAAACACAGCATCAGCTATTCAACACTCCACTGGGGAAAATCAATCATGGCCTGAGCGGCTTCCAAGGACTCGGCTCTCTTGGGGATCTGCAAACTCGGCTGAGGAAGAAGAAATCATTCTGCTTGCTGGGGAGATTACGACTCTGTGGGGAACCTCGATTCCGCTGGAGACATCAGTCTTGAACCATCAGTTGCTGCACACTTCGGTGAATGACTCAGCTGAGGAGATGATGTTCCTTCAGGATGCATCTGATCGGGGAGAGAATCTTCTCTGCCTGGGGAGACATATCAATGCTCACGATCTCGTGTTCAAACTATGCGGGGAGAGGCTGCTGACCTTTGCTGGAGAAGGAGGAATCATCCTGCTTGGGGATGCGCACGATGCACTGTCTAGAATATGCTACACCTGCAGCAACACAAACAAATAGACAAGATACCCTCCTCAAAGGGACCTATCAAGGTTATTATCTCGTGACAATGTTCAAGTAATTCATTGTTTCAACAATCAGTGGCCTAGGCCAGTAAGTTTATGTATGCGCATTTTATCAAAAACATCGGCGTTCTTTTTCGCAAACAAAACAGATAAATGCTATACAGGCAAACAGAATTGCTGAATAGTATACATTTTATTGATAACGAACCCCTGAATGGGTAAAAATATTTTACAACAGATGCGAGCTCCTGGAATGAGGAAGCCGCGCAAAAAATAAAACATAAGTATACATCAGTATATACAAATGTCGGCAACGAGGCGTAGACGAACACCATGAGTTGACCCCTCTATGACCCACTCGACTTCGATACCTCTCCGACGCTTCAGCTTCAGAAGAGATTGATTCAGATAAACGGCCCTCAGGTCTTCCAAACCACTAAATAAAGAAAGTCCACACGCGGAACGCAGTCATTTGCTTTTTCAAATCCCTAACTTTTGCGTGGACCGCCCTTTGCGGGTTTTCAGTTCACCGGGATACCCTTTTTTGCCAAAGTCGCCCATCTGGGTTTTCGACTTTGTGGGTGTACATTTTTTCAATTTATATCCCTAATTTTTGCCCGAACCTTTTTCCTCTTTAATGGTTCGTCGGGATGCCCCATTTTTGCCTGGACTCTCTTTTTATTGTCCAGCGGGTCGCTTTCAAGCAAAGTATTTTTTAACTGCGTCCGCGTTCACCGGGGATGCAAAATCTTCACCATCCATCGTGGATAACAACAAAGCTCCTCCCGAGAAGACCTTGCTGACGACATACGGACCTTCATAATTGGGAGTCCACTTGCCCCGGTGATCGGAGTGTGGAGGAATAATCTTCTTCAGGACGAGATCACCCGTCTGAAAGCTTCTAGGTCGCACCTTCTTATCATAAGCTTTCTTCATTCGGCTTTGGTATAAACGACCATGCGCAATCGATGCTAACCTCTTCTCGTCCATCAGGCTGAGTTGGTTCAGTCGGTTCTTAATCCATTCTGCCTCGTCGAGTTTCACATCAACCAAAACTCGCAAGGAAGGGATCTCCACTTCTAACGGTAGGACAGCTTCCATACCGTACACTAAGGAGAAAGGAGTTGCCCCGGTTGACGTACGTACCGTCGTACGATAACCGTGCAGTGCAAATGGCAGCATCTCGTGCCAATCTTTGTAGGTCACAACCATCTTCTGAACAATCTTCTTGATGTTCTTATTGGCCGCTTCAACGGCGCCATTCATCTTCGGCCGGTAAGGAGAGGAGTTGTGGTGTTCAATCTTGAAACTCTGGCACAACTCCTTCATCATCTTGTTATTCAGATTCGAACCATTATCAGTAATGATCCGCTCGGGAATTCCGTAACGACAAATGATATCCCTCTTTATGAATTTAGCCACCACCTGCTTGGTCACATTAGCATATGAGGCTGCCTCCACCCACTTGGTGAAGTAGTCGATAGCTACTAGAATGAAGCGATGACCGTTAGATGCAGTAGGCTCGATCTTGCCTATCATGTCGATGCCCCACATGGAGAACGGCCACGGGGAGGACATGACATTTAATGGGCACGGCGGCACATGAACTTTATCAGCATAAATCTGGCATTTATGACATCTCTTCGCGAATTTAAAACAATCCGACTCCATCGTCAGCCAGTAATACCCCGCTCTCAGGATCTTTCTTGTCATAGCATGCCCGCCGGTGCGCGTACCAAATGTGCCTTCATGGACTTCTTCCATGAGCATACTCGCTTCTTTCTCATCTACACATCTGAGTAGCACGAGATCGTGGTTTCTTTTATACAAAACTCCATCAGGATTGAGATAAAAATTTCCAGACAGCCTCCTCAGAGTCTTCTTATCCTGGGTTGACGCTCCCGCAGGATACTCCTTAGTCATAAGGAAGGTCTGGATGTCATGGAACCATGGCTTGCCGTCGGCGGCTTCCTCGATCGCAAAGACGAATGCAGGTCTATCAAGACGAGAAAGGACAATTCTTGGAGCTTCATTCCAAAAATTGACTTTATACATTGAAGCCAACGTGGCTAAGGCATCAGCCATCTGATTTTCGGCCCTGGGCATATGATGGAGTTCCACTCGATCAAAGAACGGAAGCAGCCTTCTGGCATAATTCATGTACGTCACCAAATTCGATTGACGAGTCTCCCACTCCCCTTTAATCTGGTTGATCACAAGCGCCGAGTCACCATATACGTCTAGGTTCTTGATTCTCAAATCAATTGCTTCTTCTAGACCCATGATGCAAGCTTCGTATTCTGCTTCATTATTGGTGACCAGAAACGTCAGTCTCGCAGTGAACGGGATGTGGGATCCGTGGGGAGTCGTGATGACCACCCCTATGCCACTTCCGTAGGAATTAACCGCCCCGTCAAATATAAATTTCCACTGGGATTTCCTATCTGGACCCTCGTCGGGTAACGGTTCATCGCAATCTTTCGCTTTGAGAAACATGATGTCCTCCTCAGGGAACTCAAATTTCATCGGCTGGTAATCCTTGATCGGCTGTTCGGCAAGGTAATCAGACAATACGCTTCCTTTAATGGCCTTCTGGGAAACGTACTGAATATCATATTCTGTCAACACCATTTGCCATCTGGCAATCCTGCCCGAAAGCGCTTGTTTCTCGAAGACGTACTTGATCGGATCCATCTTCGAAATTAGCATGGTGGTATGGTTGAGCATGTACTGTCGTAAACATTTGGCAGCCCAGGCTAGTGCACAACACGTTTTCTCCAGCATCGAGTAACGAGATTCACAGTCTGTGAATTTTTTACTCAAATAGTAAATGGCATGCTCCTTTCTGCCCGTCTCGTCGTGCTGACCGAGAACACACCCCATACTATTCTCAAGAAATGTCAAGTACATGATTAGTGGTCGTCCAACAACTGGGGGTATCAAGATCGGAGGTTCCTGAAGATACTGCTTTATATTGTCGAATGCCTTCTGGCAATCCTCATTCCAGATAATCGCCTGATCTTTCTTTAAAAGCTTGAACATCAGTTCACACGTGGTCGTGAGCTGAGAAATAAACCTTGCAATGTAGTTTATTTTGCCCAGGAAACCACGAACTTCTTTTTCTGTTTTTGGCATTGGCATTTCTTGTATCGCTTTAATCTTCGCAGGATCAACCTCGATGCCTCTTTCGCTCACGATAAACCCCAGTAACTTTCCGGACCGTACTCCGAAAGTACATTTGTTAGGATTCAGCCTCAACCTGAACTTCCTAAGCCTCTTAAAAAGCTTCAGCAAATTGACCAGATGTCCCTCCTCCGTTTGGGACTTCGCAATCATGTCATCAACATAGACTTTAATCTCATGATGAATCATGTCATGAAACAAAGTTACCATTGCTCGTTGGTAAGTGGCCCCTGTGTTCTTCAGACCGAAAGGCATTACGTTATAGCAAAATGTTCCCCAGGGAGTGATAAACATCGTTTTCTCCATGTCCTCCGGCGCCATCTTGATCTGATTGTAACCGGAGAAGCCATCCATGAACGAAAACACGGAGAACTGGGCTGTATTGTCGACCAACACATCGATATGAGGCAGCGGGAAATCATCTTTAGGGCTCGCCCTATTCAAATCCCGATAATCGACGCACATGCGTACCTTATCGTCCTTCTTCGGTACAGGCACTATGTTGGCGACCCACGGAGGGTAAGTAGTGACCGCTAAGAAGCTAACATCGAGCTGTTTTTGCACTTCTTCTTTGATCTTAACAGCCATATCTGGTCTCGTCCTCCTAAGCTTCTGCTTAACGGGAGGACAATCTTCTCGCAGCGGCAAGTGGTGGACCACGATGTCCGTATCAAGTCCGGGAATATCTTTGTATGACCAAGCAAAGACGTCACTATACTCTCTCAGCATTTCGACCAATCTCTGCTTGACATCACTCTGCAATGCAGCCCCTATCCTGACGTTTCTGACGAGTTCTTCGGAACCCAGATTCATGATCTCGATCTCCTCTTCATGAGGCAAAATAACTTTCTCCTCTTGTTTCAACAAGCGGGTCAACTCTTCAGGAAGGTCTTCATCTTCATCAATCTCTTCTTCGGCTTGATATATCGGGCAATCGAAGTCGAAGTGAGCCGTAGAAGGTCCAGAGTCGATGTCATCTGTTATGTGGATCCTGCAATAACAAGGGTTAAGCTTAAAACAAGGATATGCAGGTTAGCACAAGCCCCATTGCCATTTTATTGTTTTTCAAAACAAATATAAAACAGGAATAACAGAGATCATAATATTTGAATACGAAGAAAACGCCTTTGATTTATTAACAAAATGCATGTACATAATCCAACAAGGCCCTGACAATAAAACCACTATGCCCCGGGTAAGACATAGGGTTGTACAATGATTGGAAAAAGTAAATCATTACTCTTCGCTTGTCATCTGGATGATATCCTTGACGGACCAATTGTTGAGGCCCTCGCCTGGCTGGATCCAAGAGTCGAGGTCACAGTCGCTATCTCCGCTGTCTTCAGATACCGCGTTGATGCTTTCGAAAATCACTCCGCCACTGGTAAACTGGATCGACCCTTTACCTCGAGGCGCACTGCTAGAAGAAGAAGAAGCTTCAGCTCCAGGAGAATATCCCTACCCAAACTTGTCTTGCTTGTTAGGTATCTCCAAAATTCGCCCCCAGCCTGGGGTAGATCCGGCTTGGACAACGGCCCGAGCTTCCTTGAATGAGGAGAGAGTCATCTCTGGCTTTTCCGTGGCTACAGGAGCTACGTTCTTCACTTTGACAGCTTCGAACGCTTGGCATAGAGTCTCATGGATTTCGCCATCCATCTCTACATACTTGAAGGACGACAAATGGCTCACCATTATATCTTCCTCGCCACACACGGTTACGATGCTACCTCCGACAGCATACTTGAGTTTCTGGTGCAACGTGGAGGTTACGGCACCAGCAGCATGGATCCACGGCCGGCCCAAGAGACAGATGTAGGCAGACATGATGTCCATAATATAAAAGACCGCGTCGAACGTTTCCGGCCCGACTTGGATTGGCAGGGTCACCTCCCCGAAAACATGTCGTTTAGTTCCGTCAAACGCCTTCACAACCATATCACTGGGTGTGCAAATAACTCCACGAGTATCCAACTTCATTAATGCCTTCTTCGGAAGAACATTAAGTGACGAACCCGTGTCCACCAACACGTGCGACATAATCGTGCCCCTACACTCTATCGAGATGTGCAGGGCGCTATTGTGATTCCTCCCTTCTGGCGTCAGCTCCAGGTCTGTGAAACCTAGCCCATTTCCAGCATTTACGTGGGCTACGACCTCTTCTAGCTGATTCACCAATATTTCCTGCGGTACATATGCGGCATTCAACACCTTCAGCAGCGCGTTGCGGTGCGCTTCGGAACACAGCAATAAGTTCAGGATGGAAATCTTCGAGGGCGTCTGATGGAGATGATCTACAATCTTGTAGTCACTCTTTTTAATCAACCGCATAAACTCCTCGGCATCTTTAACAAGCAAGTCTTTTTCTGCCCCACGTGGGATCTCTTCACCGACTTTACTTTTACCTTTAGCGGCCGCATCAGCTCTGACCGCTTTATCCGCCACGACCTCTGGTGGTGCAAACACTCTTCCGCTGCGAGTAATACCACTGATTCCCGCAAGGTTCTCCACAGTCGACCCAAACGGTTCCAGCTCCAACTTCTGTCCGTTGCAGTAGACTTCAGCCCCATAATGCCATGGGACGGCGTTAGTGCTTTCGAAGGGTATTGGCCCATCTTTGGTGATAGTAATTGTGGGCGTTCTGGGCGCAGAAATAGTTATCGTCTGGCGAGGGATGGTGATGGTGGCGACCTCATCATCTTGCTTCAGCACTACCTCTCCTGACCCACGTTCGGCCCTTCGGCTAAACTGTAAAATCCCTTCAGTCATCAGACTTTGAATTCCTTCTACCAACTGTTCACATCCATCAGAATGTGTGGCACAGTCCATACATAGCTCTCCGCAACCTGGAAAGAACCCTCTTTTCATCAACTTAGCTTTAACGAAGCTAAGCGGCGTCTTCAGATCTCTGACGTCAGTCAACAAGTCCGCACTATCGTCTTCGATAATGGCGTTCACCCCGCCTCCCCTATGATTCGACATAGGATTCTTCATGACATTTGGCACATTATCCGAGAAGTTGATGATCTTGGCATCCACCATGTCCTGCACCTGGTGCTTGAAGGCTTTGCAGTTTTCTATTGTGTGGCCCGGTGCCCCTGAGTGAAATTCACATGTTGCATTTGCGTCATAACCTGGCGGAGGTGCCCCTGTCAAGGGAGCCAAGGTCCTCTTCTGGACCAACTGTAGCTGAAGCAAAGTCTGCAATAGTTGGGCGTACGACATGGGCGGTGTCTCGAGGTGACGGCTCGACAAAGGTGCCCGATTCTGATACTTTCTGTATCCCTGTTGATTCGGTTGCTGCGGTTGCTGCTGCTGTGGCTGTTGAACTGCCGGGATAGTTATACTGGCCACCTGCTGGTGAGGACCTTTACCCTTCCTTCGAGCGTTGGTCACAGCGCTCGCTTCTCCTTCCCGTCTTTTGCCACTATAAGGTTTCTTTCCGCCTCCTCCAGCTGAGGATGAATCACCTTGAATTTTCCCGAGTTTGATCCCATTTTCGATGTGCTCACCCGTGATAATGAGATTTGAGAAGGTTCCGGACATACCGCTGACCAACTTCTCATAGTAAACTCCTGGGAGGGTAGCTACGAACATCTGCACGAGCTCACGTTCAACCATCGGCGGCTGAACCCTAGCTGCCAACTCACGCCACCGCTGGGCGTATTCCTTAAACCCTTCATTGTTCCTTTGCGACAGATTCTACAGCTGGACTCGGTTCGGGGCCAAATCGCAATTGTATTGGTAGTGGTGCACAAATGCTTCAGCAAGATCCTTCCACGTGCGCACACTAGTAGGCTCCAGACTCATGTACCATTCGAGGGATGGCCCGGAAAGACTGTCTTGAAAGAAGTGCATCAGCAACTTCTCGTCATCAGAATGAGCAGACATTTTTCTGTAGTACGATCTCAGGTGGACGCGAGGGCAAGTGGTGCCCTTATATTTTTCAAAGTCAGGCACCTTGAACATGGGAGGCACCTTGAAATCATCAATTAGTCCCAACTTGGACATATCAACGCCCAGGGTGTTCTGGTTCTCGATATCTCTCATCTTATCTTCAAGTGCCTTGAACCTTAGACGTGCTTCCGCATTCAGCTCCCCTTCAGCACCTCTCTGCGAGAACACATCGTCTTGACGGTTTTCTAACCACGGCTGAGGCCCGAACAGATTTCCAACACCCGCAGTGCCGTTGCCCGACCCAACATTGACATTAGCTTCAAAATTTCCATTACCGACGCCCGTCGTATTACCATTGAGTCCCATGTTAGCTATCACATTGCCGTTGGCACTGCCATTCCCCCCGGTCACGGGGACGCCATTCTGCGGAGTTTCAATTGGTGGAGGGGTAGGCACAGTCCCACCATGGAGTACGCCATTGCTATCGACCCTTGAAATCAGAGGCTGAACCAAGGTTCTGAGCTGATCCTGGCCATTGGCGACCGCTTGCATGAGCTCCATGAAGCGGTCCATTCTTTCGCGGAGTTCCTGAACATCAGTTTGCACTTGCTCCATGATTCTGGTTTGATTTGTTCTGGCCGGATAGCGGTGGATAGGTCTCTGATCAATCCTGGAATAACCTGAAACAACCTGTCATCACAAAAGGGTTAGGAAAAACAACAAAATGCTCGTTATGCAAATGCTTCATGCAAATGCAAATGTGTGTCTGTGCATTAGGGAGATCTCCCCCGATCCTAGTGCCTGAGTGACAGTGCTGATAATAATAAGAAGTCCGAGTCCAGTCATGGAAATAACAATCTCATATATAAAGAAAGCCCATCAAGGCAGTACACAACGTCAGCGAGTACAAGATGAATCAATAGCGTGACCTCAGCCAACAAGCCTGGTGATGGTTAGCATACAACAATGATCAAAACAAAAGGAATACAAATAGTCAAGTACGGCCACGGGCGCGATACTCTTCTAACAACTCCTTCGTTTCTGGATGATCAGGCAGAGTGAGTAACCCTTCGACGAGTAATTCCCTTTGCACAATGGTGTACTGAAGACCTTCGACCGAATCTTCCCATGCTCCTTCGTCAAAACAATCTTCTAACTTCTGCTTCTTGGACTCAAACGTCAGTTTGTGCTCCTTCAGGTTAGCAAGAGCCCTGTTGAGCTGGCCTTCGGCGGCGTATCTGCGAGCGGTTTCCTCATCAAACCTCTTCTCACTAGCTTTTACCTGGGCCTCCAGCTTGGAGATCTGTAGCATCAGCTTATCCTCCCGCTCTTTCCTGGTGGCTAGGGAGGCCTTCCAGTGCTGGTTGAACTTGGATATCCTCCGATATGCTTCGTCCAAGTGCTGCTTCTTCGTAGCCAGTACGTCGTTGACAGCTTTGAAGTCCTGACCCATGCGCTCACGCTCGGCTATCTGCTTAGTCAAGTCTGTACCTAGCTGGTTCACCAGTTCTGTTTGCCTCTTGAAGGAATAAACGACTTCGTTCCTCTCGCTTCGGAGCTGAGCCAATTCTTTCTCCAGTTCCTCATTTGCCCTCTTCAATTCATCTCGCTCAGCTAACACCTGATTATGCTGCTGAATGGGCACAATAGTAGGCTCTTTGATCATTGGAGGGCTTTCTGGCTTGGCATGAGGAAACGACATCCCTATAGCATCTGCTCTGGCTCTGATCCAAGTTACATATGGAGGGTAGGCTTGACTATTGCTTCTCCCCAGCAATGGTTTTCCCCTCTTACTGATACCATTCCAAGCGCGCTGAAGCTTGGATAACAGATCCCCTTCCAGAAGACCAGTGAGGTACAAAGATTCCTGTACCTCTTCATCCTTCGGTAGAGCTCTCAAAGCATACGCGAACTGTCGGACCAGCAAAGACGGATTATAGTTTATACAGCCCTTCCTGCCTATCAAAGGTACGTTCGAAAACCCGCTGCAGCTGAAGATAATCTCGGTACCCAGCCTATCTCTATCAAACCAGTCAATATCCTCTGCAGATAAGCTCATCAGACGCTCGGACCACTCAGCTGTGGCTTCAGACGAAACAAAGGGACCCCTCTTGGGCAGATGACTATCAAGCCATTTATAAAGCAAGGGCACACAGCACGAGACATTCTTGCCCCTCCTGTTCTCATTTTTGTAGTGGACGGAATTGTAGACATCTCCTATCAAGGTAGGGACTGGATTCCCTGATGCAAAGATATGAAATGCGTCGAAGTCTACAAAATCGGGCATGTTGGGGAACAATATGATGCCATATATGAACAGAGCGAGGATGGCGTTGAATACGACCCAACATCCGTCCTTGGCGCACTGCTGAGCTTTACCCACTAAGAACTGCAAGGAGAAACCAGGGACCTTGTTCCAACTAGACAATACCAACTCGAAGGCATCCATATGAAGTGAAGGAGCTAAACCAGCCAGATCAGGCTCAGCATCCATATGAACAAAAGGCATTTGCCTCTTGATAGGCACACCTAGCAAATCAGCATATTCCTCTAGCGTGGGTGCGAGAACAAAATCCTGAAAAGTGAAACATCTCAACGGAGGGTCGTAGAACTGCAGCAGAGCGTGCAACCCATTCAACTCGAATGCAGAAGGTTTACGAACCAATCTGAACAATTTGCCGTAAGATTTTCTGAACTCATCTCTCACAAAATCATCTGCTAAAGCAATCAAACCGGTCAGCCGAACCACATCAGGGGGAACTTGTAAGCCACGGTCTTCCTCAGAGAACCCATAACAATACAATAGGAGGCAAGAAATCCCGGATCGGGGAAAACGGTACCTGCAACACAGACACACGTTAATGAAATGCAAATGAGTATGTAAAATGCAATCATGCAGCAAGAGATCGAGGCAATTGTGCTGTGGAGATTCTGTATCAACAAAACCATAATCCTGCTCTATCAAGAACAACCACTTTCTCTAATAAGAAGAAAACCCTGGTATCGGACCACAAATCTGCTCTGTCAAGAACAACCACATATAGGGCCATAAATCTGCTCTGTCAAGAACAAACATCTGATAATAAGGACCTCTGATGCAGGACCAAAAATATGCTCTGTCAAGAACAACCATCTGATAGGGCCATATACATAAAACCATAATTCTGCTCTGTCAAGAACAAACATCTGATGACCAAAACTCTGCTCTGTTAAGAACAACCATACATCTGCTGATGAGATCTTCAGACCCCGACATAAATCTGCTCTGTCAAGAACATACATATATATATATATATATATATATATATATATATATATATATATATATATATATATATATATATATATATATATATATATATATATATATATATATATATATATATATATATATATATATATATATATATATATATATCTGAATATAAGGTCCTCTGATACAGGACCAAAGCTCTGCCCTGTCAAGAACAAACATCTGATAATAAGACCCTCTGATCAAAACATGCTCTATCAAGAACAAATACACATCTGATGATAAGATCCTCTGATCCCAATCAAAAACCTGCTCTGTCAAGAACAATCATATATCTGCAGATGAGATCCTCAGATCCCAACAAAACTGATCCACTATCAAGAAAACCAGGTGGTCTGAAGGTCAAAGTTTCCTGCAATAAACCCAACCCTGCTCACAGGTATGGACCTAAACTGACTCAAGTTCGGCATCCTATGCGTTCATCAGCATCACAGACATTCAAGAAGGGTGATACGATACCCAGAAGGTGTGGCATCACCAGCTCATGAAGCGGCCTCACTCGGCTGAATCACAAATGATCGGTCCCTAGAGTCGACAATCCGCCAAACCAACAACCGTCTCAACCCAAAGGGTTGAAAGAGAAGCCAACCAGGAGAACCTCGTCTGAGCGTGGATTTCATGAGACACTAGTGCCTGCCAAGCAAGCACGCGCCCACTAATTTCCACAACTAATGCTATGTTCACTCAAGCCTGGGTCTGGCTTCTCACTCATCAGAATGCCCCTCCCACAACAGCACAGATAATCATATCATACTGAAAATAAAAATGCGGGAAATAAAATGCGATAGATAAACACAACCCAACAAGTAATCATACAAGCGCTAGGATTGACTCTCGCAGGGGACGTTGGATCCCCAAACTAACTCGCATACGGGACGTTGGATCCCAGGAAACTATCAAGTCCCCAGCAGAGTCGCCAGCTGTCGCTTCCGCGAAAATAAGGTGCCGACAAAACAGAAGAGTCGCCATCTTTCGTTGTTTATCCCTCGGGACGAGAAAGGAAACGATCGGAAAAACCTGACGAAAAAAGGTATAAGACAAGGTCATCGCAACCATTGTTTGGGTTCGGGAGTCGGTTACGCAAGGGGAAGGTATTAGCACCCCTCACGTCCGTCGTACTCGATGGGATCCACGCTTGTTGTGTTTACTGGACGAGTTGGTTTATCTATCTACCTATCAAGGCTGGCTTAAACAGAAAAGAAAAATGACTCGGCAAAGCGTCGCGCTTTATGCCTACGTATTCTCATCAGACAATGAGAAATCAGAGTCAACGTAGTTCGACCTACTACGGGTTACAGGAAAGGTGGCTCGCCAATACATCAGTACTGTGCCTACGTACTCTCAACAGGTATGAGAGATCAGAGCTTACGTAGTTCGGGATACTACGGATTACGGGGATTCAGATTCATCTGTTTTATCGAGTAGGGTTAAACAGTAGTTCCAGCAGTTAGGGACAAAGCCTGTTTGCGTTGGCGCTGAAGTTTAACGACACTCTTTTCTTCAGAAAAGCTTCCTTTGAACTATGGGCCCACGGGGCAAAAAGTTCAAAGTCTGTTTTCTGTCTTTTACGAAAGAAGTGTTTTTTATTGTGTTTGCAATTTCAATCGCACTAAAGACTATGACCTGAGAGTGAATGCGTCGCTTGTCACCCAAAGGGTACCATACTAAACATCCAGACTATTGAAAAGAAACTCTCCAACAATCCTTTCTCAGATAGCTTAAGGCTCGTAACGTACGAAAGAAATCATTCATGATTACTGTATCTTAAGCTGTTTTGAGATGAGAAGAGAACATGCTCAACTAAAGGGAGACTATCAAGTCCTACTGTTGTCATGCCAAGGATTCGTCCTATAGTTGAGGTTTGAAACAGGGAACTCCTAGAAGTTATCATGCATAGGTTTCAACCTAAAGTTCTAATCATCACTTCCTTATCAAAGGAAGTGAGATTCCTAGGGGATCATGTCAATGATAAACAAAAACAGATAAAGCATCCGCTTAAACAGTAAACAGATATACAATTGTAAAATGCATGCAATGCAAGTGAGGGAGGAAATGTGTGTGGGGCAGCAGCCTCCACAAGCTCATCTCGACCTCAAGCCAGATATGAATAACAGTAATCATACAGAGGAAATAAAATGCTATCAAGCAAACTAGAATAACAACTGCAATCCTACAGAGGAAATAAAATGTTGTCAAGCACAATAAACCACATGAGCAAGGGAGCTGAGCTCTACCGAATACCCGCAAGCAAAGCCATACAGTAACAATACAAGCAGAGGGAGCAACTCAACCTCTAGTGCAATCATGCTCCTAGATTAAAGTCAGTCTAGATATGGACTTATTCTAATGCATCAAGCAAGTCAAACAAGGCACATCAACACAGAAAAGAAAACAGACAAGAAAGCAGATCAACTCCTCTCTCAACTCCAAGCCTCAGCTCTTCTCACAGCAACTCAGTCTTCAGACTTTAAGCACCCTTCAAGGCTATCAGCTTCACTGGCAAGCATCAACTTGCTTCTCCAGGTTTCAACCCATCAACATAAGTTTCAACTTATCTTCACTTCTCCAAGCTTCAGCTTTACAGTCAATTCCACCTTCAGGCTTCACTCTTAACCACAAGTATCAACTTGATTCCTTCAGGTTCTCAATGCATCAGTGCAAGTGTCAACTTATCCTTTATTCCTCAAGCCTCAGCTCTTCACTCAATCTCAATTGAATCCTCTTCATAAGTATCAACTTGGTCTTCAAGCTTCAGCTCTCTTTGCTTTACTAGTATCAACTTGGTCTTCTCCACCTACAAGCTTCAGCTTCTCAAAGTGGTCTTCAATCCCATGGAAGTGTCAACTTCATCCTTCAATTCTTTAAGCCTCAGCTCTTCATTCAGTCTTTACTGGATCTTCATTGGGTCTTCAAGTATCAACTTGTTCCTTCTTACTCTTCAAGCTTCAACTATGCTTCAACTGAAATGGCAATGCTCAGGGAATCATCCTATTCCATACTCTTCAATGAAGTCTTCATCTTCAAACTCAAGCCCAACATCTTCAAGATACTCAAACCAGAAGAAATTACTTAACTGGATAAGCTAGGATATTAAACTGCTTATTTACCACCAAAGGAGGCCTATAAGGGTTTAACATCAAAAGAATGGTTCCCTCAAAAGTTCTACTTCCTAGGTACCATCACTTATCCCTCCAAAGGAGGGATGTGAATACCATGGGAGGACCTTGAATCATGGGGAAGAATGGAGGTGAAGGATACCATCCATGTTTAAGAAAGAAATTAACTAAGTCTAAGCTCTACTTAATTCCTAACCCTAAAACAACAACAAAACAAACAAGTCTCCAAGCTCTCAAGCTCCTTCTTCAATCTTCAAGTCTTCCACTATGCTTCTCCATGCTCCACAAAGCAAGACCAAGCCCACCAAGCCAAGCAAAAGCCCACAAAGCAAAGCAAAACAAAATACAAGCCCACAAGGGCAACACAAACAACAATCAATTACAAAAATCAATTAAAAATAGTATACTGTTATATTAAAATCTAATATAATTCATAGGGGATCCTATATGACTATCCTTAATACCTTATATGTCCCAATATCTAACTTGACCTAAAAACCCAAAATTCTAGTGTTATTGTGGACCTATGTTAAGGATTGACCTAAATCTACACAACCTAAAGTCATCTAATCAAAACTAATCAAACACTAATCACAAAATTATGAAATAAATCCAGAGGGGAGCTAAAGTCCTAATCTAACTATCCTAAAAAGAATGGTGCAAAAATATGAAGGGAACTAGCTAAACAAAATTCTACAAAACTATGCATCAACATAAGATGAATTAAAAAGCTATTAAAAGAGAAAATATACAAAAAATATTAAAAATGCATGAAATGCAAATGTTTTGATTTTATAATTTTCTAGATATAAATTTGAAATAGGAGGAAAATTTCCCATGCCAAAATCATTAATTTTCTATTTTATATGATTTTCCAAATTTTAAAGAAAAATGAAGAAAAAGAAAATAAAATGTGAAATGTTTGGTGCAGATAGCAATGATATGCAGTACAAATCCAGATGGGCTCTAAATGGGGGTGTCATTAGTAAATGCGCTAGGCCCATGATTTTAATCAGAAAACAAATCAAAAAAGTAAAGAAAAAGAAAAAATATGCGGTGCAATAAGTAAAGAAAACTAGTTCAAATCATGACTGGGCCATGGATGGGGGTGTGGCTAACAATTAGCAACTAAAGCCCAAACGAAAAATAAATGAAACGGCTGTGTTTGGTTGTCCTCAGACTTCCCTCTTCAAAACGTGAGATTAAACCTGAGCCACACGATCTGATCCCAGTCAATGAGTCTACTCTCCATCCAACGGCCAATACATTATCTTCTTCCTTCAGCCAGAGTTTTGAATGAGGAAGCCATGGAAACAGAGCTTCATAGTATCTCTTCATCACAATCGTATCACCTCAATTCTTGCCCGAAACCCAAGATTTAAAACCCTAGAACACTCTAAATTTCATGCTGATCATGACCATCCACTTAGAATTCAAAGAATCATCCTTAATCTCTAAACCCGATAATGAATCAAAACTATGCTCAAATCTCAACTATAACCATTCTTGAAATTAAAGTGCTCAATCTCTTCCTCATGTTACACTGGTCAATTCTTGCTATAAAACTCTCATTAATTCACCATATCAAACACGTTCTTGATCCAAACAGAAATGGGGTCACTATCTTAAACCTCACCAAATGCCCTCAAAATCTCCAGAATTCATCTCCTACTTGTCTCTAACCATTCTAACCTAACAAATCTAACTAACAATGCTTAAATTAGGGTGTAGAGTAAAAGTTGCAAACCTGTCAATTCTTGAATACCAGATAGGTCAAATCTTCAACTCAACCCTTCAATCTCTTCAAAATCACTCCTTGTACCAAGATCTTGCTACTGTTTGCAAAAGTTTTGATGGAGGATGCTTAAAACTCAGAATCCGATGGTGACTTGCAGCTTCCAAAATCCAAATTCTATCTCTTCAATCCCACACGATCTTGCTCTCAATTTGGTATGCACACACTCAGTATGATCAATGGAAGATGTTAGGATTGAAAGAATCAATGGAAATGGTGTGGAATATAGAAATTGATTTCAACTTGCAATGGAAGAAAATGAAATGGCAATCTCACTCTCCTCTCTAACCTCTCACCAACCTTGCATCTGAGCAAGTTCTAATCAATATATAGGATGGTTCTAAACCATCCAGAACTTTCTGGAATCATCCAATGAGAATTTGAGATTCTCATGTCATGAGTTTTTGAATTCAAGCCATCTCATGTACCATCTTGTGTTTGGCTCATTGCAGCACTTGTATCTGACTTGAAAATCTCCTTAGATGGAATGCATGATATGTTAGGATACTTTGCTAGCTTGTGCATTGACCTTCCTTATGTTTTGCATATGTACCTTAATATGCAAGTAACCATTTTCAAAGGCAAGTCCATGAATTAGGCCTCAAATCAAAAATGTGGCTAAACCATTGTTTCTAAAATGTTTTCTAGAGTCAAAATGGTATATTACATGCCATGGTTTGGATGTGTAGCTTGAAAATTTCAATTTCCAACTTTGACTTATTTAACTTATGCCTCCATTTTAGGTCATTTTTACCATTTTGAGCTACAAGCCTTTTCAACATCTCATGACCTCCTTAATAGCCTTAAAACATCATTTTAAGCAAGTTTGATGTTGAAGATTTTCCCATTTGAAGCTTGGAAATAGGAGTTATGGCCTTATGCTTGAAATGACCTATAATCTCCAAATGACCAAAATGCCCTTGACTTGTCAAAGCCATAACTTGAGTTCTACAAATCCTCTCAAGGACTTCTAGTACTCTCTAGAAAGCTAAGAAGATAAGGAACAACATTCATGTTGACCAAAAGTTCATAGGAATCATCCTTCTAGGGAAAACGTTTGATGCAAGTTGGGTGACTTTCAAGGCCCCAGATTCACATACCTCAGATGACCTGTAACTTGTCAAAGTCATAACTTGAGCTCTACAAATCCTATCAAGGACTTATAGTACTCAAATTAAAGCTAAGAACAAGATCTACAACATTAATGTTGGGGGTAATATGATATGACAATCACATCTTGAGCTAAACTGCCTTGAAGATAGGGGTCAAACTAGGGGATTTTACACTGTCAAGCCTTAGAAACCCTAGCTTGAAACTTCTCAAGCTCTTCAATCATGATGAGTTAACCTTGGAATCATCCTTATAGCATCTCAATGCATCAATCCATGATCACATGGCTCTTGAATTATGTCTCAACCTTGTTCAAATCGTCAGTTGACCTAGGGTTGACCCAGTCAAACCCTAATTACACCAATCATGGCTGAGTCTTCTTTAATCTTGCACAATGACCTCTCTAGGCTTCATGATGGCTTTCAAGACATCTCATAAGCTCTCTCAAGGCTTCAAGTCCATCCTCATAGCTTCAGAATCATTTGAGGAGCTCCCCCAACTCTTAAGTTAGGAGGCTTACAACCTTGGTTTCAACCAATCTCTCTGAGGATCTCTTAACTTCTCTGACAAAGATATCAACCCTTGATTACTTGAATAACCTTCTTGGCTAGCTTCAAAGTCTTGTATAGCTCTTGATTGGTAATCATACCTCTTGATCTCCTGCATACATGTCAATGATAGTGCTAATAATAATGCTACTGTGAATGAGATGAACCACAAGCTAGGTAAAGAAATGTTGGTCAAATTTTGGGGTGCAACACTCCTCACCATGAAACACCTCAGGCAGGAAATTCAATACTAACTTTAGTCATCCCTACTGCTGGAGGGGATGGACACACTGCTTGTGCTGGGAATACAACAGGTCTTAATCATGGTGGCTTTGCTAATGGGGGTAATGGAAATGGAAGCGACTTTGGCCTTGGTACTACAGGCGCCATACATGGTAGTGTGGACCACACTTGGATGGATGATAGGCAGGAGGATGTATTCACTCCGAGGTTTGTAAATGCTGTAGGATCTTCTGAATCTGATAGAAGATTTAAAATGATTGAGGAGAAGATGAAATCCCTCGAATGCCAAAATTCCATGGGGCTAGATATATCTAACCTGGGGATGATCCCAGGCTTGAAAGTGCCTCACAAATTCAAAGTGCCTGACTTCGATAAGTACAAAGGCACTACTTGCCCGAGGGTTCACCTGCGCTCGTACTATAGAACAATGTCCGCGTACTCGGACGATGAAAAACTCTTGATGCACTTTTTCCAGGACAGCCTGTCCGGCCCCTCTTTGGAGTGGTACATGAGGTTGGAGCCCACTAACGTCCGCAGCTGGAAAGAACTAGCCGAGGCTTTTGTAAGGCACTATCAATACAATAGTGACCTTGCACTGAATAGAGTCCACCTGCAGAATCTTTCCCAAAGAAATAACGAATTCTTTAAAGAATACGCCCAGAGGTGGCGAGAGCTTGCTGACAGATTGCACCCACCCATGGTAGAAAGGGAGCTCATCGACATGTTTGTTGCTACTTTACCAGGGTTGTACTATGAAAAACTGATAAGCAGTATGTCAGGGAGTTTTTCAGACTTGATAATCACCGGTGAAAGGGTGGAAAACAGCATCAAGCTCGGAAAGATTCAGGCGGGCGAAGTACCTTCATCTGGAGGAGGAAGGAAGGTATTTGGGAACAAGAAGTGTGAAGATGATGTTAGCTCAGTAACGAGTTTCAGAGGAAGAGGTAGGGGTCGAACACAAAACCAATATCGCCAAGAACAAGTTTGCCAGTGTCACTATTCCTGTGCCGCAACAACAACAACAAAGACAGTATCAGCAACGTCCACAAAATCAGCAGGGGTACAGAAGGTACCAAGATGGAGGCAGGGCAGCAGGGAATACAAATTTTGATGCGCCTCCCATGCCATACGCTCAACTTCTGCAAGCATTGCTACAACTTCAGTTGGTTCAGAAAAGGATCATGGCTCCTTTGATCGGACAACCTTCACCTGGGTATGATGCAAATGCCCATTGCGAATTTCATTCGGGTGCTCCCGGACATAATATAGACAATTGTAAGGCCTTCAAAAATAAAGTGCAAGATTTGATTGACATCAAGGCGATCAATTTTTCTAATGAGGTCCCCAATATGGTGCAGAATCCCATGCCGAATCACGGGCAGGCTGGGGTTAATGCAGTTCTCAGGGAAGAGGAGTTGAATCTGGTGATAGATATTAATGAAATAAAAACTCCATTGAATTTTGTGAAAGACAAATTGCTGGGAGGAGGTGTATTCCCTGGCTGCAATAAGGATTATACTGATTATTTAAGTCATCCTGAGGGATGTGTTGATTTGAGAAAGTGTATCCAAGGAATGATAGATGAGGGGACGTTGCAGTTTGAATGCACCGAAGAAAAGAAACTTGTCGAGGAAGTAAGCAAGGAGAAGGATGAGGTCGCTACGATCTCGATCCCATATAAGACCATAACTATTTCAGCGCTTCCTAGGCCACCAACAATCACTACTACCAAAGCAGGACCTATTCCTTATGAGAGCACCAAGGCCGTCCCATGGAACTATGGGGCTGGGGTGTACTGTAATGGTCAGAAGATAGATTTGAAAAGTTTTCCTATTGAGTCAGCAGAGAATGTTGTGGGAGCAGGGGCAATTACCCGAAGCGGTAGGGTCTTCGCATCGCCCGAAGTGGTGGCTGAAAAAGCAGATAGAGGGAAGGGTAAGATGGTAATTGAAGAGACTTCCCAGTCCGGTGAAAAAGAATCTTTGGAGAATGATGTGGAGGAAGTCATGAGGCTGATACGCAAAAGCGGCTACAAGATAGTCGGGCACTTACAGCAAACACCTTCCAAAATTTCAATATTATCGTTGTTGTTGAGTTTCAAAGCTCACAGAAATGCATTAATGAAAGTGTTGAGTACCGCTTTTGTGCCCCAAGAAGTATCAGTGAATCAGCTTGAAAGGGTTCTTGGGCATGTAAGCGCGGGAAATGGTCTTGGATTTATAGATTTAGAATTAACGCCAAGGGGCAGAAACCACAATTTTGCGCTGCACATTTCTGTTGAATGTAGAGGAGTGGTTATGTCTCATGTCCTTGTTGACACGGGGTCATCTTTGAATGTGCTGCCAAAGAAGGCACTTGTGAAGCTAGATACTCGAGGCATTACCTGTACACCGAGTGATTTGGTTGTACGTGCTTTCGATGGTACTCGGAGGTCTGTCTTCGGTGAGCTGACTTTTCCTATCCAAGTGGACCCAGAAGTTTTCGACGCTGTATTTTATATCATGGACATTCAGCTCGCTTACAGCTGTTTGTTAGGCAGACCATGGATCCACTCAGCTGGGGCTGTTACATCGACTTTGCATCAGAACTTAAAATACATGATTGGTGGCAGTGTTGTGACAGTATGTGGAGAGGAGGACATCATGGTTAGTCACCTGTCTTCTTTCAAGTATGTCGAAGTAGATGGGGAAATTCATGAGACCCTGTGTCAAGCGTTTGAAACCGTGCAGTTGAAGGATAAGTCTCCGGTGGTGAGAAAAGAGCCTGAAGTGGCTATGTCTTCTTTCAAAGAAGCGCAGGCTTTGGTGCAAGCTGGTGCAACCCAAGGATGGAGACAGGTGATTGATATCCCTCAGAAACAAGACAAATTCGGTCTAGGGTACCACCCATTGTCTTCACAAAGCACGCCAAAGTTCAAGGGGCCGATTACGTTTACTAGCGGGGGTGTTTTCTTTGAGAGGATTAACGCCATTTCTGATGATGAAGCTGGAGACAGTGATTGTGATATGGATGCCTGGATCAAGCCAGGCATTCCAGGACAACGTCTATGCAACTGGTCCATTGAGGAATTTGTCCAAGTGACCAATGAACAATAATGCTTTGTTTTTCAATTATTGTACGACCCTGTGTTCTACCCGGAGCACAGTGGTTTGCTACTTCAGGGCTTGTCTTGTTTATGTTTGAATAATGTTTCATCTATTAATCAAAGGGCATTTTTTCCATTCAAATTTTGAGATCTCTATTTTTCTTGTTTTATCTTTCACAATAAAATGGAAATGTGTTTGTTTGCATATCATTTGAAGCGCTTAACCATTTTCATTGCAGGTCTCATATCATTGCAGATGACACCAATCAAGAATCTTTTATGACTCGCTTCGACTTTGATAACCCGGTATTCCAAGCTGAAGAAGAGATTGATGAGAATGAAGACTTGCCCGAAGAGTTAGCTAGACTCTTAAGACAAGAAGAGAAGGTCATTATGCCTCATGAAGAAGAAATTGAAGTCGTCAACTTGGGTTCTGAAGAGGTTGTCAGAAATGTCAGAATAGGGGCTGCATTGCAAGAGGACGTCAAGCAAAGGTTGATAGAGATGCTTCGAGAGTACAACGACATATTTGCTTGGTCCTACGAAGATATGCCTGGACTTGATACTGACATTGTGGTTCATCGATTGCCACTTCTGGAAGAATGTCCACCTGTCAAGCAAAAGCTTAGGAGGACGAGACCAGACATGGCGGTAAAAATCAAAGAAGAAGTTCAAAAGCAGTTGGACGTTGGATTTTTAGCCGTGATGACTTACCCTCCATGGGTCGCCAACATTGTACCTGTACCTAAGAAGGACGGTAAGGTGCGGATGTGCGTTGATTATAGAGATTTGAATAGGGCGAGCCCAAAGGATGATTTCCCGCTCCCCCACATTGACGTATTGGTCAATAATACGGCTCAATTCTCGGTGTTTTCCTTCATGGATGGCTTCTTCGGTTATAATTAGATAAAAATGGCACCGGAAGACATGGAGAAAACAACATTCATTACACCATGGGGAACATTTTGCTATAAGGTGATGCCGTTTGGGTTGAAGAACGCATGGGCAACTTATCAGCGGGCAATGGTGACTTTGTTTCATGATATGATTCATAATGAGATTGAGGTCTATGTTGATGACATGATTGCGAAGTCCCAGACGGAGGAAGAACATCTGGTCAATCTATTGAAGCTGTTTGAGAGGCTGAGGAAGTTCAAATTGAGGTTGAATCCAAATAAGTGCATTTTCGGAGTTCGGTCCGGAAAGTTATTGGGGTTTATCGTCAGTAGAAAAGGAATCGAGGTAGATCATGCAAAAATAAGAGTTATTCAAGAAATGCCAGCGCCGAAGACTGAAAAAGAGGTCCGTGGTTTCTTAGGGAGGTTGAACTACATCACTCGGTTCATATCTCATCTAACAGCCACGTGTGAACCAATGTTTAAACTGTTAAAGAAAGATCAGGCGGTTGTCTGAAACGAGAATTTTCAAAGAGCATTCGACAAAATAAAACAGTATTTGCAGGAGCCTCCAATTTTGATACCCCCAGTGGCTGGAAGACCATTAATCATGTATTTAATGGTTCTGGAGAATAGCATGGGTTGTGTTCTCGGTCAACATGACGAGACAGGGAGAAAGAAGCATGTGATTTATTACTTGAGTAAAACGTTCACAGATTGTGAGTCTCGTTACTCAATGCTTGAAAAAACGTGTTGCGCACTCGCTTGGGCGGCCAAACGTTTAAGATAGTACATGCTCAATCATACAACCATGCTAATTTCGAAGATGGATCCGATTAAATATATCTTTGAAAAGCAGGCACTTTGTGGAAGGATTGCCAGATGGCAAATGGTATTGATAGAATACGACATCCAGTACGTTTCCCAAAAAGCCATTAAAGGGAGTGTTCTGTCAGAATACCTTGCTGAACAACCGATTAATGATTACCAACCGATGAGATTTGAATTTCCTGACGAGGACATTATGTATTTAAAAGCAAAAGATTGTGATGAGCCATTACCCACTGAAGGTCTGGAGAGGGGTTCTCAATGGCAGATGATATTCGATGGCGCAGTTAATTCATATGGTAGTGGAATTGGGGCAATTATCACAACTCCTCATGGAACTCATATCCCCTTTACTGCCAGGTTAACTTTTCCTTGTACCAACAATGAGGCTGAGTATGAAGCATTTATCATGAGTTTGGAAGAAGCTATTGATCTGAGGATCAAGAACCTTGATGTATATGGCGATTCAGTGCTAGTTGTTAATCAGATCGAAGGAGAATGGGAAACCCGACAGCCTAATCTGATCCCTTACAAGGATTATGAAAGAAGGTTGTTACTGTTTTTCGATCGTATAGACTTCCACCATGTGCCAAGAGTGGAGAATCAAATGGCAGACGCTTTGGCTACACTGTCTTCAATGTACAAGGTCAATTTTTGGAATGAAGCTCCAAGGATTGTTATCTCGCGCCTCAACAGGCCTTCTTTCATATTTGCTATTGAAGGAGCTTCCGATGGTAAACCGTGGTTCCATGACATCCAGAATTTCCTTAAGAACCAAGAGTATCCACCAGGGGCATCGACCCAGGATAAGAAGACTCTTAGGAGATTGTCTGGAAACTTCTACCTCAATCCATATGGTGTGCTGTATAGAAGGAATCATGATTTGGTACTACTCAGGTGTGTGGAAGAAAAAGAAGCAAGCTTGCTTATGGAAGAAGTCCACGAGGGTACTTTTGGCATGCATGCCAGCGGACATGCCATGACTCGAAAGATACTACGAGCTGGTTATTTTTGGCTAACAATGGAGTCGGATTGTTTCAAATTCGCGAAGAGATGCCATAAATGCCAGATTTATGCTGATAAGATTCATGTGTTGCCATGCCCGTTGAATGTAATGTCATCCCCTTGGCCATTTTCCATTTGGGGCATCAATATGATTGGAAAGATCGAGCCCACTGCTTCCAACGGACACCGTTTTATCCTAGTAGCCATCGATTACTTCACCAAGTGGGTAGAGGCAGCTTCGTATGCTAATGTGACCATGCAAGTGGTGGCAAGATTCATAAAGAAGGACATCATCTGCAGATATGGAATCCCTGAGCGGATAATTACTAACAATGGTTCGAATCTGAACAATAAGATGATGAAAGAGTTATGTCAGAACTTCAAGATTGAACATCACAACTCATCGCCCTATGGCCGAAAATGAATGGCGCTGTTGAAGCGGCCAACAAGAACATTAAAAAGATAGTGCAAAAGATGGTTGTCACATACAAAGATTGGCATGAAATGTTACCTTTCGCCTTGCATAGTTATCGTACGACGGTACGCACATCAACCGGGGCAACTCCTTTCTCGCTAGTATACAGTATGGAAGCTGTCCTACCGCTAGAGGTTGAGATTCCTTCTTTAAGGGTTTTGGTTGACGTAAAAATTGATGAGGCAGAATGGATCAAGAACAGATTGAATCAACTTAGTATGATGGACGAAAAGAGGCTAGCATCAATTGCATATGATCGTTTGTACCAAAGCCGAATGAAGAAAGCTTATGATAAGAAGGTGCGCCCTCAAAGCTTTCAGATGGGCGATCTTGTGCTGAAAAATATTCTCCCACCACAGTCAGATCACAGGGGCAAATGGACTCCTAATTATGAAGGTCCATTTGTTGTACGAAAGTTTTTCTCTGGAGGAGCCTTAGTATTATCCACCATGGACGGTGAAGATTTTGCATCCCCTGTGAATGCAGACACAGTTAAAAAATACTTTGCTTAAAAGAGACCCGCTGGACACAAAAAGAAAAGTCCAGGAAAAAGTGGGGCATCCCGGCGAACCATAAAAAAGGAAAAGAGGTTCGGGCAAAAATTAGGGATAAAATTAAAAAAGATGTAAACCCGCAAAGTCGAAAACCTGAAAAGGCGACTTTGGCAAAAATGGGTATCCCAGTGAATCGAAAACCCGAAAGGGCAGTTCAAGCAAAAGTTAGGGATTGAAAAGCAAATGACTGTGGTCTGCGTATGAACATCATTGCTTAGTGGATTGGGAGAACCTGAGGGCCGTTTATCTGAATCAATCTTTTTTGAAGACGAAGCGTCAGGAAAGCGTCAGGGTCAAGCGAGTCATGGAGGAATCAGCTCATGGTGTTTGTCTGCGCCACATTGCCGACATTACTGTACTTTTTGTACACTTTTGTATTTGCTTTTATGCTTACTTGTAGCTTTACGCAACTTCCTCTTTTCAGGAGTTGCATTTGTTGTAAAACTTTGCCTATTCACAGGCCGATTATCAATAAACATATACTATTCAGTACTTGTCTATGCGCTTTGTTTTTATGCTTTTTCTGTTTTGATTGTGAATAAACGCCCGATGTTTTTGATGAACTTGCATACATAAACTTGCAGGCCTTGGCCAATAATTGATAAAACTTTGATATTAACTGAACAATATCACGGACGATGACCAAGATAGTCTTGTTGCATAGGTTGTCTTGTTTGTTTGTCTTTTGCAGGGTTGTTACCCTTGGGGGCAAGGTTCATGAGTAAGGGTGGATTCATCTGTTCCCCCAAACTTTGTTGTTCTCCAGCAGTTGAGGTTGCATCTCTATCCCAGTAGATTTGTATGCAGTGTTTAGCATGTCCCTGGCAGTTGGCCAGTGCGTTTTTAATCCTCCGTAGAGTACGAGTATGTGCTTACTCCCCAGTGAGTCGAGATTCGGGCATATCCCCACAAAGTAGGTGCCAGGTTTTCCCCAGTAGTGGCTTGATATTTCTCCCTCCCACTCAGTCTGATTGCAGAAACTCATCCTCCGACAGTGTAGACTGAGGCCTCCGACATTTAAATCTTTGTTTCCCAAGATAGTTGCATCTTGGAAGGCCGTTCAAGGAATTTTGTTCCCCCTCAGGTAAGTTAGGCTGTTTAGCCTGGTTGTTTTGAGAACTTGGTAAATTATCTATTCCTCAGAAAGTCTGTATTCCGGAGGGTCAGCTCGAATACTTTCCTCAGCAAGTAGTGATCTGCATCCTTGTTTGAGTGTGGATTTTCTGTTGTTGTTTGAACTTTATCCCCGGTAGGGGAGCCTTTTGAGGCCTTTTCATTTCGGTGTAAGTCCAATCGTTATTGGCATAGGTAAGCCATTCCCTGCAGGGTTGCTTGTTGTTCCTGATAGGATGGTTTCTGTTTCCCTAGCATTTAGGTCGTTGTTGCAGTTCCGTTGCATCTGCATATGTGCATAGCATCTACCCAAACGCGTAGCATTTCCATTTCGTATGGAGCATTACGCCATTTTCAAACATATGCATGTGAAACATAAGCCAGGTTGTTATCTCTTTGTTTCAGGTATATCTCGCAGATGATTGGGCCTTTGCCCTCGTGGTGGCTAAAACCCCAATTCATGTTATTTCCCCGGTGAAGTCTTTCCGCGATTATCATCAGTGGGTGATTTTAACTTCATGTGTGGTTGCTCGCTTTTATTTAGCAAAGGTCTAGTGGCGATGTCAGGAGTTTCTAAAGAATATGGTTGTCTGACGGCGATGTTGATTGCTTATCAGATTTATGTTGGTCTGGCGGTGATGTTAGAGGCTTATTATCACCGTGGTTGTCTGGCGGCGATGTCAGAGTTCTCTACCCCCATAGGTACTTGACGGCGATGTCGGATGTTTCTCAGAATTATAGTTAGCTGGCGGCGATGTCAGGTGTTTATTAGTGATGGTTGATGACGTTGATGTCAGGGTTCTCTTACTAAATTTGTAGAAGTTTGACGGTGATGTCAGGCGATTTTGGTTCTCCAGTGGCGATGTTGGAAGTGTTGGTTATCGACGGTGATGTCAAGAGGGTTGTTTCTGACGACAATGTCAGATATCTGTGGTTTACCAGCGGCGAGGTTGGGTGTTATTCTGGTGGCGATGTCAGGTGTTTTTTAAGTTACCAGCGGCGATGTTGGATGTGTATTTTTGGCGGCGATGTCAGATGATTTTGTTTCTCCAGCGGCGATGTTGAGTGTTCTGTTACTGGCGGCGATGTCAGATATCTGTTGTTTCCCAACGGCGATGTTGGAGGTTTGTTACTGACGGCGACGTCAGATTATCTTTGATTTTTCGGCGGCGATGTTGGATGTTTTTTGTTGCTGGCGGCGATGTCAGATGATGCGTTTCTCCTGGCAGCGAGGTTGGATATTTGTTTTTGGCAGCGATGGCAGATGTTCTGGTTATTGACAACGATGTCAATGGTTTAATCAACTTTGTGATGGTCAGACGATGATGTCAGACGTTTTATTGTGACTGACGGCGAGGTCAAGAGATTTACCGGTTGAGTGTTCTTTGAATGACTGGCGGTGAGGTCAGAGAATTGTATCATGGGATTCTGTACCTGTTTTATCCGACAGAGGTCTAACGGCGATGTTAGCTAGTCTATCGACTTGAAGTAGAAGTTTGACGGTAATGTCGACGTAATGTCCATGACTGACGGTGAGGTCAGGTGCTTGACGACGATGTCAGAAGAATTTAATGCAGATAATTGAAGGCAAGGTCATATGCTTTTCAGACTGTGTGTCATTATTGGTTTTCCCCAAGCAGAGTTACTCGTTATGTTTCTCTTTTTTCCCCAGTGGAATGTGTTTGTAATCAGAGCAGTTTTCCCAGGAGGGTTTGCAGATTTATTGCGGTTGGCAGATTTCCGGGTTCTTTGGTATTCAACCATCTTTTACCTTGATTGCGTGAAAGTTGTTCGCTTTTCACTCGTTCAGGTCCAAGTCGTTTGAATAGGGGCTGCTGTTGCACCCCAAAATTTGCCCAACCTTTTCTTAACTTGGTTTATGTTTCATTTCATTTTGTTCTAGCATTTGCATTGCATAGCATACTTCATTTTACAGGGGATCAAGAGGTTGTTCATAACAAGAGAGGTCTTCTTAGAGCATTGAGCCTAAGCAAGGTTGGTTACTCAAGCTTGAATGTTCATCAGGACATCTTGAAGTGGTCATTGTCTTGTGAAAGGATAGATAGATGTGTGTGGGTCAACACCTAACTTGGAGGCCAACTGAAGAGCATAAGAGGTTTGTGAATACATAATTTTGGGTATGAGATGTTCAAGGAGCTCATAAAGTGCCTTGAGGGTCATTGTGGAGTTTATTCAAGTTGTTGTGTGAAGTGGAACAAGTCACAGTTGAAAGTGTTGCAATTAGGGTTTTCATCTGGCCAATCCTCAATCAACTGTGCAATTGAAGAAGATTGAAACTCAATTAAAAGTCTCTATGGTCATGGGATTTTGTGTTAAGACATATGAGACATCATTTCAAGTTCAATTCATCAAGGGTTAAGTGTGTGAGAAGTTACTAAATTAGGGTTCTCAGGGTAAAATCCCCTATTTAGTGCCTGACTTCAAGACCACCTACCTCAAGATACAAGTCTCATCTCAATTTTTTGCCAACATGGAACTTGTAGAGCATGTTCTTATCTTTAATTTGAGTACTAGAAGTCCTTGATTGGATTTATAGAACTCAAGTTATGATCCAGACAAGTTACAGGTCATCAGAGGTATGTGATTTTGGTCAACAAAAGTCAACCAAATTCCAAGCCATGTTTGACATAGAAGGATGTTTCGCCTCAACTATTGGCCTACATGAAAGTTGTAGGTATCGATCTTGGCTTTCCAAATTGTACTAGAAGTCTTTCATCTGATTTGTAGAACTTAAGTTATGAGGTTTACAAGTCAGGGGTATTTTGGGAAAGTAAGATTACAGGTCATAAAATTATAGGTCCATTTCACCAATTTAAGTACTTCAAATGGAAATCTTTTCAACATGAAACTTGCTCCAAATAGGGCCATTTGCATTACCAAATCATCTTTTGTCATGGTGGGGGCTTGGATTGAAAATTTGGGGTTTGAATTTTTCATAAAGGAGGCTTAAATTGAGAAATTGAGAATTAATTGATTTTGAACTTTTTCAAGGCAAGTTTGTGCATTTTCTAATTGCAAATAATGATTCAAAAGCATTGCCATTGTCACATTGGAAATTTGGGGTCTCAAAATAGGCCATTTTCATGGTTTCTTCCTCTTGAAGTAACAAAATGGAAATCAACTATAGGATCAAAATCAAGCCTCAAATCTTAGCCCTTTGATCAACTCAGATGATTTGAAGTGGATTTGGATTAAAAACCAAGCTGGTGCAGTGAAAAAAAACGTGTATGGCAACTTGAAAAAAAGTGTGAAAAGTGAACTTGTGAATTGGGTTGTATAGCTTGAATTGGAGCCCCATTTGATCCTAAACCCAACATACCAATATCCCAGATGAAGATTGGATCATTTATAGGTCATTTTCGTGCAAGGAAAGCCAGAACACATTTGAAGAAAGTGGAGAAAACTCAAAAAATGATTTTTCAGATTCTACCATTTTCAGACCAAATTAAACATTCAAACACCTCTATTGAAGTTCATGGAGTGATTTTGAGCACTTTTCATCAAGCTTCAGCACATTTTCAAGGCCCAGTGGAGGCTCTCCAATAGGTAAGCTATCTTCCAAAATTTCTCCCATTACATGATGCCATGCTGTGCCATTTTTGTTGTTTTGTAATCTACAAGTTGTATAGATCGTTTCTGGCCATGTCTTGTTTTGTTTGGTGACAACTTTTGATGATGACTTGAATTTTGTTTGGTTCGGTTTGGACATTCTATGGGGCTTTAGGCTTAGCTAATGTTTGATTTGTGGCCTACGCAACACATAGACAATTTCTGGGCAGTTTTTATTAAGTTTCCTTGAACTTTGGTTTTTGATGCTCTACCTTGTTGCTTTCGGTTTTGAAAATTTACGCGTGGTTTGTGAATTCTAAGGGCAGATTTGAGATCCTTGTGACCTCTAGCATGATTTTGATATAAAATCCTTGAGAAACGGTGAGGTTTTGAGTTCTGCGTATGGTTGTTGGTTGTGCACGGCGGCCGGAGAAAGGTAGGGGATGACCGGAGCATTTGCTCCGGCGGACTGGTTTTGTTGACTTGTTGTTTGTTGAAGATGATGCCATTAACCATTTTAGTTTCGTTTTTTATTTCTGGACCATTTGATTAAGACCCATTGTACTCCTGTTTGACTGTGAAGCACCCAATTCCATTTTGAAAATCATTAATGTGTTGTCAGCTTGTGGACCTCATGATGTGATTACTGGCCATTGGATCCAACGCTCCATTTTGCTTTCCATGGAACACCTTAGTCAACACACTACATTGGAGTACTCAGATTTTTATTTGTTTTTTTCTCATTGGGCTTGTCACGCTTTGCTATTCAGACCCCCCCCCCCTGTTGGGCCCAGTCCACGTTTTAACTATCCTCGTTTACTTTTCACACCCCAGTCTTGTTTTTTATTTTATTTTATTATTTTCATTTCTTTTATTTTATTTTCATGATACAATTTAATTCATTTTAATTAATTCCCTGATTATTTAAATCCACCAAAAAATGTTTTTAGACACTTTGACTTATGTTTTATTTTATAATATTTTTATTTTATTTTTTTATTTTATTTTCATTTAAAAAAGGAATTAATTAATTGGGGATGATTATTTGAATTAAATTGTTAGCATTTTTCTCTCTTGATTTTATTTCTAGGTGTAAACTCCTTATTTTTGCATGAAAATTTTTTAGCATTGCATTAACATGTTGAATGATTTTTGCATATTTTTATTTCTGTTTTTTATCAATTTTTGCTTAGTGTTTTGGTTTGGTTTTGTGAACCCTTCCTTTTGCCCTAGTTTAAAGCATACCTTGTGTGTTTGCCTCTAGTCGAGGTAGCTTGGCTTTGAGTTTTGATCTATAATTTGAACCCCTGGTTCCTAACACCTTGGGGGTCCATTGAGATTTTATTTGGTATTTTTAGGGGCTGTTTGCTATTTTTCATGCCTTTTCCATCTCATGTCTACATTGTGTGATTGTCTTTTGCTCATGTGACTTAAGTGTTGACTTGTATGCTTGCCTCCTCTTGTGCTATGTTTGTATTTGCATTTGTGCACTCTCTCCTCATCCCCCATTCTTTCCTATGACTTTGGAATACTACTTAAGGTTGCTTGGTCCCTCCTTAGGAGGAACTTGAAGCTTACCTAAAGTAATGAATCCATGAGGACTTTTTCTCATTGTTTTTGTTACTTGTTTTTTTTAATGCATTTTCTTCTCCTCTTCTCTTGCATTTATTCATACTATGGCTTGAGATTGAGATGAGCTTGTGGAGGCTCCAGCCCCACACATATTTCCTCCCTCACTTGCATTGCATCCTTGTCTTCCTTGTTGCATTTGTGTTTGCATTCTTCATTTGCATTGTTTCCTTTTATTGTTTCTTCTTCTTTTTGTCTTCCTTCCCTTAGGATTTCTAACCTCTCTTGATCAAGAGAGGTTATGATAGACATTAGGGTTCTAACCATGCATGATAACATCAGGTAGTCCCCTTTCAAACTCAACTTTAGGAGCATCTTGCATGACAACTTTTAGGGTTTGGACTAGTCCCCCTTAGTTTGTCCCCTTTCTCTTCTCATCTTCAAACAACTTCAATTCACTTAATAAATGTAATGAATGTTGTGCCATGAGCCTTGTACTTGGGAAATGGTGATTGATTGGTTACCTCTCAATTGCCTAGAGTGTGTAGTATACGTCCTTAGGACGATATGCGACGCATTCGATCCTAGGTTTTAGACTTTGTTACAACATACATTATGAACACTCTAATTCAAAACACTTCATCTCTTAAAAAACACAAAAACATTTCAAACCTTTTTTATCCTTCGGGATCTTAATCGGGAAAACCTTTTTCATAAGCAAGAGTGTTGTTAAATTTCAGTCCTATCACAAACGGTAACGCCTAAGTCTCCAATGGTCGAGCTGCATACACCAACTGCTAGAACTGTCTGTTAACCCTACTCGGGTAAAACTTTTGAACAACCTGTGTTCTCGTTAGCCCGAACTACGTTTGCTCTGATCTTTCATACCAGATGAAAGCACGTAGGCATAAGACGCAACGTCTTAGCGAGCAACCTTCCCCCTCTCTTTAGCCGTAGTTAGGCAAACTACGTTGACTCTGGCTTTCCCGTTGCACGAGGGAGTACGTAGGCACAGAGTGGCGATGCTCTGCCGAGTCAGTTTCTTTTTTTTTCTTTTTTCTTTTGTCCAAAAGCCTTTAGCGTAGATAGTTTACACACCCTTTTAGCTAGACAACATATGTGTGGATCCCGTCGAGTACGACGGACGTGAGGGGTGCTCATACCTTCCCCTTGCGTAACCGACTCCCGAACCTAAGACTTGGTTGCGATGACCTCGTCTTTTCCCGTTTTCGTCAGGTTTTTCCGATCGTTCCCTTTCCCTCTATTTGGGATAAATAACGATAGGTGGCGACTCTGTTAGTCATTTCTAGCCTCTTTTTTCGCAGTAGCGACACACTACCATTAACTTTATGTGTAGGGACGAATTGTCCTTCTTTAACAACTATCCAAATACCATAATTCGTCCCTTATATGAATTTTTTCATTTTCTCTTTCCACAAAATCTACCCTTCTCCATTGAAGAATGAGGGGTTTGTTTAGTGAATAGCTTGAATATATTTTTCCTCATGAGATGATTAGTCATTAACAAGAGTTAAGCTCTGATACTACTTGTTGGACAAGTGAGGTCAAGCACAAAAGAGGGGGGGGATGAACTATGGTATTTATGATACGTGATTAAATTTATACCTTTCTTGATTAAGATTGTATTATTAATTTTTAGATGAGTAATTTGCAGCAGAAATAAAATGCTAAAAGTTAATTTTCAAAAATAAATGGATAGAATTAGAGAAGTTGCTTCATAAATTTATATATATTTGGTCGAACGTTGGTCTAGTCCTGTTCCCAAGAGGTCTTCTTGAGAGTTTGACTATAAACGTTTGAGCTTTTGAAGATAATGCCCAGGAACCTTACTATAATATGATCTTGAGACTTTTACAGGCTTATCCCCAACCAATGTCAGATTTTATCCTGGCTAAGCTAATGAACTGATTAGATATTTATGGCTTATCTTAATAACCAAAACAAAGCTTTTTTTCGGAAAACCTTAAGAAACCAATTACATAGATTTTATAAGAGGTTTATCTCACAAATGAAACTCAGTCTCTTAAGAGTATCGCACCTTTAAGAATATAAATGACCGACACGACCACTTACAAAAATTCCTTTGTCAGAAACAAAGCTTCACTTACTAGCAATAAGGCAATATAAAGCGAAAATAAATATTTTCTAGAGAGATAAGGAAATTAGAGAGATAAATTGCAATAAATTAGTAAAATCTATGAAAGTGGCGTGGCTTGAAGTGGAGGCGTTCCTTCCTTATATAGTAGTTGGAAAAACCAAAAAATGGAAATAACCCATGAGCCAAACTAATGAGTAAATTGATTGGCACAAAGCTCCAATCGATTAGCCAACTCATTTACAATAGATTAACAAGCCCATACAGAGCTATTACAAGTCATTAATGTGTATTACTTATAATTTGGTTAATCGATTAGAATTATTCTAATCAATTGACTTAATGCTCCAACCGGTTAGCTAGCTAAGAAAAGTTTTGGTAATCGATTGGCACATCTTATCAATCGATTGGTTAGTTAAAAATGGATTGACAAGGTTTGGAAATATTTTTAATCCCTTGAGAAAATGATTTTAGGTGAGTGAGTGATTTGCCTTAGTACTTTTAAGCTACTTCTTTACTTTTAAAATACTCGAGTCACTATGACAGAAAGCTAGACATGATCTAGCGAACTTTCACACCTTTCTTCATAACTTCAAGACTTTTGCTAGATATTTTTTATTATACATTCACTTTTATCTTGAGTCCTATTGTTGATGAGTTATAAGATGCCTTTTTTAGTTATACTATCATCGCTGAGGTTGAAAGCTATTGCCATGCATTGTCGTCATCAAAACATCAGATGAATCTTCTACATACATTTTTCTTCATAACCTGCAAGCATATAGATCTATACTTCTTCCCGTGGGATTTCATCCTCATCAGGCCGCTGGAGTTGGTCTCAGCAAAAGTGGGATTATGAAATGTGTATTCAATTTTTCTTCCACAATCATAAGACCCAAACATGGTCAGTATATCTTGAATGGTTCCCACCTTCTTCCTTCCTATCTTCAACCTGAAGGGATGGTCCCCCAAAACACCATTTTCTAATATCCAACACCTAAGGTCTTTTTCGGCTCCCTCGACTTTAATAGCAACTTGCATATATTGGTCGATGTAATACCGTAAGCTTTCCTTTTTCCCTTGTATAATCCCACTCAAAGCGACTTCAGTCATCAGTCGTCTTTTCAAGAAATAAAGTGCACAAAGAAGCATTCATAAGAAGTTAGTCCATGACTCAATGCTCCTATTTAGAAGATCATTGAACCATAGTCTATGTGTTCTGACCAAGGTTAAGGAAAAATAACTTGCATTTGGATTCTTCATTGGCACTAAAGTAGTTAAACTGAACATTGACGAGGTACACGTGCTCGTCTATGTATCCCTTCCCATCATACTCATCTAGCTTGGGCGGCTTATCCATGCATTTTGGTATTTAATTTCCAAAATCATGGTGCATAATGGATGCTTCTGTTAAACCTTCAATGACTTAGTTTTTTGCATGATCTGGGGGAGGAGCGTGGCTGTTTTGATCTTCCTAAGGGCTTTGGGGAAGACTTTGATGTTTCTTGCTTCTATACTGATTGCTTGATGTAGGAGTGTCGCCTTTCCTTATCGTAGTCATCTTAGGGATGATAATATGAGTTCTCCTTGATACAGTCTTCTGAATAGTATTTCCTCATGGACAAGCATTATGGAGGCTTTCTATGAGTTGCATCAACCTTTCCTTTATTGCTTGCGAATTTTTTTGTTGCACAATGTTGTGCATATTGTTCAACAACTCATTAGCCCCTTTCTCCAAGGTTTGCTTGTGGTAACTAAAAACTAGTTAAGACATCAGGTTGTGCATTTTGAATGTGTGAGAAAACACAAGAAATGGGGGTTTTAATTGGGTTTCAAAAAATGAAATTTTTTTGTGAAACTCAAATAAACTAACAAGAGAGAAAGAGACACAATATATTCTGGTTCACTTGAAAACTATCAATCTAATCCAGTTCACCCGTCAAGCTGATTTCTCCTTATACACAAGGACTTAATCCATTATAATCAACTAATTACATTGCACTAGCAACCGCTGGTGACTAACAACCAAACGACTAACTGTCTCTTTTTAAGGATTCTGACCTAACTGGTCCCTTAAGGAATTACAAACAACTGTTTGAACAAAAATGTTTATAATGAATTGCTTCTATACAAGCAGATATAAACACTATTAATAGCTTAAATGACTTAAAGAAAACTCAAACAGTATAAACAATATTCTTTCTTTGTATTATGGTGCTTCAATATTGTTTCTTCATTTCTTCATAGTTCGCTTAATTCTTATCATTCAATCTTCTTTTTTTTTAAGTAATCAAGTCCTTATATAGCTAGAAAAAGATTCGTAGAAGGGAAGATCGGGAATATCCTTTAGATAGTTGGCGACTTGAAATAGTGTCGTTACACATGGATGAAAATCGTACACAAAAGTTATCATTTGTACCACTAAATCAGGATAGTGGAATGGTAGTGGAATAGAATGTGTTTGATATGTACTATGTACTATTTCCCTTGTAAACGTTTGAACTTATCTTCTGTACATCAGAGGCTTTTAAGTATAGATGATTGAAGCATAAGTAGAAGAGCTAATCACTAGGTCTTCAGAGTCTTCAAGACTTGTTCACCAGAACCTTGTCTTCGAGTCTTAAGCACTCAATATTTAGAACCCTTAGTCTTTAGTAACTTAAGTCTTTAGAGTCTTCAGAACGTTGTTCAGCAGAAATTTGTCTTCAGAGTCTCCAGCACTTAATCTTCAGAAACTAAAGTCTTCAGTGTAACACCCCAAATTTAATTGGAATATTTTATTTAATTTATTTAATTGAGAATATTCCTTTTCGGTGATTTTCGGTGTTTTATGGATTATTGAGGAATTGTGCATAATTGGGTTATTTATTTGGAATAATAGTATATAATATGAATTTATTAATATTATTATGAATTAAAATAAATATAAGTGAAAGAAGGGTAATTTGGGCATTAAGAGGAGTTAGTGAGGGTATTAAGGGAAAAGCCCATTTTTGAGGCTCAAGACTAGGTTTGATAAAAAAGGAAATTCTGAAGGGAATTCGGATTCATTTTTGTTAACCGTGAAAAGTATTGAGGCCAGAGCTCTGAGAACAAGATTGGAGGCAGAAGTTCCGAGAGATTCCTTGAAAGATTCGTGAAGGCTTTGAATCGACGACTAAGTTATGAGGAGTATAACTTTTCATGATTTTCCATGTTAATCTTTTGATATGATTGTGGTTGATTTAAGGTTTAGGGTTTTTTGAGGGTAAAGATGAGAAATAGTGATCTTTGGCCTTTGTGGCATAAAACGATTATATATGAATCTAACCGTGGGATTCGTTGGGAAAAGGGAAACCTAGGCCTTCATCTTGAATTGTTATAGGTCTGACCCTAAAGGATAGTGTTGCACCCCAAAATTTGCCTAACCTTTTTCTTTACCTAGCTTATGTTTCATTGCATTCATCATATCATTAGCATATGCATAACATTGTCATTTGTGCAGGGGATCAAGAAATGTGCCTATCAAGGAGGAGGCTACCAAAGGTTCTAAGGCTAGTCAAGAAGCTATATTCAAGCTATCATCCTCACCAAGCCCTCATAAAGAAGTCAAAGTTCTTTGGAAAAGTAGATGGATACAAGTGTGCCTATCTTCTATCTTGGGGATCAATAAAAGTCATCAGGAGGCTATGAGTCCATGTTTATGGATAGAAGCTATTGTGAGAGCTCATGAGATGTCTTGAGAGTCATTGAGGAGCTTGTGCAAGTCATTATTCAAAGTGCAAGAGGCCACAGCCAAAGGTGGCGCAATTAGGGTTTTCATCTGGTCAACCCTAAGTCAACTGTGTAATTGAAGGAGATTAAAACTCAATTCCAAGTCCCTATGATCATGGAATGTTGTTTTGAGATGCCTAAGAGGTTATTCCAAGATCAATTCATGAATAATCAAGAGTGTGAGAAGTTGCTAAGCTAGGGTTTCTAAGCTTGACAGTGTAAAATCCCCTATTTAGTGCCTAACTTCAAGACCACATAAATCAAGACACAAGTCTCATCTCATCTTGACTCCAACATGAGACTTGTAGATCGTGTTCTTAGCTTTATTTTGAGTACTAGAAGTCATTCATATAATTTCTAGAACTCAAGTTATGAAGCAGACAAGTTACAGGTCATCAGATGAATGTGATTCTGGTCCATGAAAGTCAACCAACTTCCAAGACATTTTTGACCTAGAATAATGTTTCTCCTCACTTTGAACCAAACATGAAAGATCTTTCTTATGATCTTAGCTTTCCAAAACGTCCTAGAAGTCCTTCATATGATTTGTAGAGCTCAAGATATGAAGCTTGCAAGGCAGGGGTATTTTGGGAAACTTTGATTATAGGTCACTTTTGATTATATGTCCATTTCACCACTTTGCACACCCCAAATAGAAATCTCTCCAACATCAAAGTTGCTCCAAATGGGGTCATTTGCACTACCAAACCATCTCATGTCATGGTTGAGGCTTGGATGGAAGGATTGATGAAGAAATTTCCCTAGAAAAGGCATTAAAAGCACAAAAATCAAATAAATTCATTTTGAATCAATTTTCACCAAGTTGGTACATATTTTAAATGCCAAAATCATTCTAAACACAATTCCAATTTTGGATTTGAGATTTGAGGTCCAAAACCATGCCGTTTTCCATGTAACTTCAAGTTTAAGTAACAAATGAAAATCACACCATAAGATCAAAACAAGGGACAATTCTTATCCCTTGGATCAATTCACATTGTATGCAAGCTATCTGAGCAAGAAATTGAGCCATTGTAGCTCTGTTTTCATGAATTTGGAGATTGCAAAGTCAAGGAATTTTGGAATTTCAATGGATCAAATTGGGCTGTGATTGGGCTTCTTCTTCATTAGGATCCATCATATATAACCTCAACATCGTGTACAAGTTCTCATAACTGCATTTGGATCAAGAATTGCTCAGAAAACAGTTGGAGAAAGGGGAGAAGAAGTGGGAATCGTGTTTTCCATTTTATCAAGTTTCAGTCTAAATCAAGCATTCCTAAAGCTCTATTGAGGATCAAGGATCGTTTTTGGAAGCTTTTCATCAAGAATCAATAACAATTGAAGGTCCAACGGAGCTATTCCGTTAGGTAAATCATTTCTCAACAATGCTCTCTCTATATAGGCCATGATTGCACACCATGTTCATATATTCTTGCTCCTTATGCTTCCTAGATGAATTTAGGATTAGTTTGGTGGCTGTTAGTGATGATTTGTGATAGCACGTTGCATATTATAGCTTGTGGTTAGGCTTGAATATAAGTAGAAATTGAAAACGAACTATGGAATATTGATGTACTCATCAAGGCGAGTTGATTGGTATAAGATTTGGTAAGTTTCAGTGAAGTTTGTAGAATTGCTACAATAGTGTCCTACCGGAGAAGACGACCGGAGCCTCCATGCTCCGACGTCTGTAAATTCTCCCTCCATCTTACGTTTGAATCTCCAAGCGCCTGCGTGTCATCACAATAGCCTTAGGATTACTTGACTTAAGATTAAAATGGGTGGTCACGATCTAGCCTGAGCATGGTTGACCAAGCTATTAGTAAAACGGTGAGTTTAACTAAATGAAATCCTGAGTAGATTAGGCCACATTGCTTTTCACACCACCCTCACAAACCAGCCCAAGAAATACACGTGATAGGATTGCTATTCTCACCGCAGTTTTTTCCATTTTCTTTCTTTTTCTTTTATTTTCTCATTATTTTTATATTTGTTTCAATTAAATGCATAAAAAATACTTTGATACATCCAAAAATTATGAGAAAAATATTGTTGTGCACTTTAGCATGTAAACTGATTTTTCAAACTTTTAGATTAATTTTTAATTCTTTTTTTCCATTTAATTTTGCATTTTTCTTTATAAGGTGTTCTTTGTAAGGTGAAAATTGCACATCATTCTTTCTTGATTTTATTTCTTAATCAAACCTCCAAATAAATTCCTGATTTTTCTTGTACATAATCTTGGAATCTCAATTGATTCTTCTATATTTTTCTCCCTGATTTTTATCACCATTTGAGTAGGTTTTAGGTTACATCTTTAGGACCTTCCCTCTTGCCTAGTTCATAGGACCATCCTTAGAGTTTACCCTCTGTTGGCATAGCTAGGTTAGGACTTAGTCTCCCTAATCTTGGCCCCTGGTTCCTAACAGCAGAGGGGTCTCATAGCATTTTATCTAGAATTGTTAGGGTTAGTTTCCTATTTTTAAGGTATTTTACACTTTAGGATACCCTTATAGGACTTCCACCTCTACACTTGTGCTATTTTGCTTCTTATTTGCATTTTATGAAATGTTTGAGCCTCTTATATTTGCATATTCATATTGTATATACAATGAGGCATTTGTATGTTTATTTTTGGATCTTTATCATGTTCACAACTTGTTCAAACTTTCTTTCTTTTTAGGCATTCCTTTTAGGGTTTGTCATGAACTATGTTTTGCCTAACTTTGCATATAAGCTTGCACTTTCTTTTGTTGATCTTATGATTGAGTTTGTGCATTATTAATTCATATCTTTTTCTGTCCCATGACCTTGGGGTTCCATTCAAAGTAGTTTAATCCCTCCTGTGGAGGTATCTAAAACATAACTTGGATGGTAAACCATGAGGGAAATTTTGTGTAGCTTTGTACACAAGTCATGATGAAACTTTAGGGTGGATGACACCATGTTTATTTTTCTTCCACTCTCATGCTTCTTTTGCCTTATATTTCATGCCATGTTCAATATAGAAGCCTTAAGAGCCTTAGGGTATAGTGTTGCATTGCATTTTTGTTTGCATTTAAAGGTTGAGGTTTCCTCCCTTTGCTTGGATGTTATTTTCCATTTGTACTTGCTTTGTTTGAATTTGAAGGTTGAGGTTTCCTTCCTTTGCTTGGATGTTATTTTCCATTTGTACTTGCTTTGTTTGCATTAAAGGTTGAGGTGTCCTCCCTTTGCTTGGATGTTAGTTTCTCTTTGTAATTTCCTTGTTTGCATTAAAGGTTGAGGTGTCCTCCCTTTGCTTGTATTGTTGCATTGCATGTGCATTCATTCACATTCACATTTCAATTCAAGTATTGTATATTGTTTCCTCCCTTTCCATTGCCATGTTCCCTTAGGGCTCTCACTTCCTTGTTTAAGGATAGTGATGATAGAACTTTAGGGTCAATCCTTTGCATGATAACAAATAGGATAGAATTCCCTTTCAAACATCAACTATAGGACCATCAATGCATGATAACTTTAGGGTTTTGATTTAGTTCCCTTTAGTGTCCTTTCTCTTTCTCATCTTCAAAAAATTCTAACATACTTAATAAGGGCTAATGAGTATTGTGTGTTACGAGCCTTAAGCACTTAGGAAATGATGATTGGGTGGTTGCCTCTCAATTATCTAGAGTGTTAGCATATGTCCTTTGGACGATATGCGACGCATTCGTTCCTAAGTCATAGTCTCTAGTGCAGTATAAATTACAAACATTCATTCAAAAAACACTTCTTCTTCTTAAAAGACATCAAAAAAAAATCATCAAACCTCATTTTGTCCCTTTGGACCTTTAACAATGGAAAACCTTTTCATAAGCAAGAGTGTTGTTAACTCTAAGTTCTATCGCAAACGGTAATGCCTAAGTCTCCAACGAGCGAGCTGCATACAGCAACTGCTGGAACTATTTATTAACCCTACTCGGGTAAAAACAGTTGAACAAACTTGTATTCCCTTTTATCCCGAACTACGTTAGCTCTGATCTCTCATACATGTTGAGAGTACGTAGGCACATGATGTGACGTCTTGGCAAGCAACCTTTCCCTTTTCACCCGTAGTTAGACGAACTACGTTGACTCTGACTTTCCATTGCACGAGGGAATACGTAGGCCCAGAGCAGCGACGCTCTGTCGAGTCCTTTTTCCTTTTTCTTTTCTTTTGTCCCAGACCTTTTAGCTAGATAGATAAACAACCCTTTAAATAAACAACAAGTGTGGATCCCGTTGAGTACAACGAACGTGAGGGGTGTTAATACCTTCCCCTTGCGTAATTGACTCCCGAACTTGAGATTTGGTTGCGATGATCGATCTTATCCCATTTTCGCTAGGTTTTTACTGATCGTTTCCTTTCCCTCCTTTGGGATAAATAACGATAGGTGGCGACTCTTCTGTCTTTGCCGACACCTTTTTTCATAGTAGCGACATATAGGAATATTGGGTAATGAGCAACTCTAATGCCTTAGGGTGTAATTGAAGGAAAAATTGTGATTTAAGGCGAGAATATGTTGCAGGATTGGCCTAATGAACCGTAGGTTTTGTGCCTTTATCGCCGTAAGACCTTGGGGATGATTTAAAGATGTTTTGGGGGGCATTGGAAAAGTGAATCGTAGAGCCTTTTGAGTGATTTTAGGTTCTGGTGCGTAGCAGAATTTGCTGTCATCACACAGTTCCCCTAGCGAACCATGTTGTTCCCATACTCGCCTAGCAAAGAAACTCGCCCCAAACTCGCCTAGAGAACATGCCAGCGAATGTAGCAGATTTTCGCGAATGTTGATCCTAAGCAGCGATGCCTTGATGTTTGATTATGTGATTTCTGTGATGAGTTGACATGAGTGTGACAATGAGTTTTATATGATGTGTACGTGATTACATGATGACTTGATTGATATAACATGACGATATTACCATGATTTTGATGAATTATATGATGACATGAGATATGATGATGATTATGATGAATGATGATACACTTATGTGGTTTCATGAGAATGATTATTAACGTGTGCATCATGCATTCATGTGCATCCGAACTTCGGCTCAGGACCTCGATTACTTTGGCTTCAATTCCACTGTGTGGATGTGAAGTGTTTTGATGTGCTCTGGTTCTCTAGTAGAATCGATCCTATTGATGGGGATCTATGGAGGGTTGATGGCCAAGTGTCCATCGTGTTGTAATGATTGGTACCATATGCATTGAGTCTTGTTGCATTGTATTTTTGAGTCTTTTTGTATGAATTATGACAGTGTGACCTCTAAGGCCTATTGAAGGATATGAATGTGTTGAATATGAAAATGACGACGTTTTATATGTTGATTTTTAGACATTGATTATTATAAATTTTTTTACTCACCCTTCCTGTTTGAATGTTACCTTCTCGTGGGTAATGTGCAGATGACCAGGTTTAACCGTGGACGCCGCCGTTGAGGATTATTTTGAAGTTTTTGAGTTGCTAGTTGTTTTGGTTAACTTAGAGGGTCTTGCTCTGATATATAACATCAGGTTGGGTTCCTTTGAGTTAAACTATATATTGTTGAGTTATTTTGCTTACCTTCCCTTTTGAGGAAAACCTTGATTTATGCCTTTGAGTTCCGCTGCTTTGTGTAGTTTGATGTATTTTGAGAAAACACGTGGTTTATGGAGCTTTGACCTATTTTGTTGATTTGGGAAATGTACGCCCTTTTGATGGCTTTTTGTGTTATTTAATAAATTACTCTGATATCTATGTTATTTTGCCATGATAATTGTGGGGTAGAAAAGGGTGTTACATTAGTGGTATCAGACCATGATAATTCCGGCCAAGTTTTTATGTTGTTAGTCCCCTGTCAGTCAATAGTGTGAGAACACTATTGATGAGTTTTTTTTCTTCTAACCTTGTTGGTGGTTGCAGATGGCTGGAAGGAATGGTCGTGCTATTGTTGATGCGCTGGAATCACTTGCCCAAGTGATGGCTCAGAATGGTGGACCTCTAGATGAGTTCTGTGCTTTGGGAAAATTCCAGAGGAACAATCTGCCATCTTTTTTGGGCACACATGATCCTGATGGTGTACAGAAGTGGCTGAAAGTGATTGAGAAGATTTTTCGAGTTATGGCGTGCACTGATGCGCATCAGGTACAGTTTGGTACGCATATGCTAGCAGAGGAAGCTGAAGACTGGTGGAATAACACTCGTAAGAGATTGGGAGATGCTGGCATTGCAATAACTTGGGATGTGTTTAAAGAGGAATTTTTGAGGAAGTATTTTCCTGAAGATGTTCGAGGCAAGAAAGAGGTGGAATTTCTTGAGCTGAAGCAGGGTAATATGACTGTGGCTGAGTATGCGGAAAAGTTTGAGTCTTTGGTAAAGTTTTGTCCGCATTACAACCATGCTGACGCAGAGATGTCGAAGTGTCTCAAGTTTGAGATGGTTTGAGACAAGAGATTAAGCAGGGAATTGGGTACCAGCAGATTCGTCGATTTTTAGAACTGGTGGACAAGAGAAGGATTTATGATGAATATAGCCGAACTCGATCTACTCAATACAAGCAGCTAAGTGAGAAGAAAGAGAAAGGTCAGTATAGAGGGAAGTTGTATGTGACTTCTGGTGATAAAGGGAAGCAGAAGGCTTCAGATGGTAAAAAGCCAAGTGGGGGAGCGACTACTGCTTCAGGTAAGTGTTATAAGTGTGGCGAGCCAGGTCACCATGCTGAGATGTCATCGTTGTGGCAAGAGGGGTCATAGAGTTACCGACTGCAAAGACGAAGCTCCGACTTGCTTCAACTGTGGAGAGAAGGGTCATATCAGTACCTAGTGTCACCAGCCGAAGAAGACTACTACTGGTGCTTAGATAAGTGGCAGAGTATTTTCTTTAAGCGGTGCAGAAGAATCCAAGACGGATAACTTAATCAGAGGTACTTGTTTTATTAATGATATTGAATTGATTGCTATAGTTGATACTAGTGCTACTCATTAGTTTATTTTGCTTGAATGTGCTAAGAGGTTGAATTTGAAATTATCTCCTATGATTGAGAGTATGGTTATTGATACCCCGACTAATAGTTCTGTGACTACTGCGTTAGTATGTTTGAGTTGCCCTTTGACTATTTATGATAAGGATTTTGTGATGGACTTGGTCTGTCTACCTTTGCATCAAATCGATGTTCTTCTTGGAATGAACTGGTTAGTGTACAATTATGTTCATATCGATTGTTTTAGCAAGACTGTAAGGTTTCCTGAGTTTGGTGATGGTGGGGAGCTGATGTTTGTATCTGCTAAGCAAGTAGAAGAACTCTTAAAAGATGAGGCTCAGATGTTTGCATTGTTTGCATCACTTCACGTTGATTATAAAGCAGTGAGCATGGAACTACCAATTTTTCGGGAATTTCCAGAGGTGTTTTCGGACGACATAAGTGACTTACCTCCTAAGCGTGAGGTAGAGTTTACTATTGATGTGATATTAGGCACTAGTCCTGTGTCGATGGATCCTTATCGGATGTTTGCATCTGAGTCAGGAGAATCGAAGAAACAGTTGGAATATTTTCTATAGAAGAAGTTTATTCGACCGAGTGTTTCTCCGTGGGGTGCTCCTATGTTGTTGGTGAAGAAGAAAGATGGTAGTATGAGATTGTATATGGATTATCGACAGTTGAATAAGGTGACTATTAAGAATAAGTATCCACTTCTGAGGATTGATGATTTGATTGATCAATTGGTGGGTGCTTGTGTGTTTAGCAAGATTGATTTGAGGTCTGACTATCGTCAGATTCACGTTAAGCTTGATGATATTCTGAAGACAGCTTTTAGGATGAGGTATGGACACTATGAATATACTGTGATGCCGTTTGGTGTGTCTAATGCACCTGGTGTATTCATGAAGTATATGAATAGGATTTTTCATCCTTATTTGGATCAGTTTGTGGTAGTATTCATTGACGATTTCTTGATATATTCTAAGTCCGAGGAAGAGCATGCGCAACATCTAAGAGTGGTATTATAGGTTTTGAGACACAAGAAACTTTATGCCAAGTTGTCCAAGTGTGATTTTTGGTTGAAGGAAGTGAGTTTCCTTGGCCATGTGATTTCTAGTGGAGGGACTATTGTTGATCTGTCAAAAATTGATGTTGTGTTGCAGTGGGAGACTCCAAAGTCTGCTACTGAGATTCAAAGTTTCCTTGGTTTGGCTGGTTATTATCGCAGGTTTATAGAAGGCTTTTCAAAGTTGGCATTGCCATTGACTCAGTTGACTCGAAAGGGTCAAGCTTATGTGTGGGATGTTGCTTGTGAGAAGAGTTTTGTAGAACTCAAGAAGAAGTTGACGAATGCTCCAGTGTTGATTTTGCCGAATTCGAGTGAGTCTTTTGTGGTGTATTGTGATGCGTTGAAGATAAGTCTTGGAGGCGTGTTGATGCAAAATGGTCAGGTTGTTGCTTATGCTTCCAGAAATTTGAAATTTCATGAACGAAATTATCCTACGCATGACTTAGAGTTGGACGCTGTGGTGTTTGTGTTGAAGATTTGGAGGCATTATCTTTTTGGGTCCAGATTCGAAGTGTTCAGTGATCACAAAAGTCTAAAGTATTTGTTTTATCAGAAGGAGTTGAACATGAGGCAGATAAGATGGCTTGAACTTCTGAAGGATTATGATTTTGAGTTGAGTTACCATCCTGGTAAGGCTAATGTTGTGGCTGATGCGTTGAGCAGGAAGTCCTTGCATATGTCGATGCTTATGGTTCGAGAGTTAAAACTGATTGAGCAATTTAGATATATGAGTTTGATTTGTGAAAAGACTCCTAACAGTGTGAAGTTGGGTATGTTGAAGTTGATTAGTGGTATTCTCCAAGAGATCAGAGAATGTCAGAAATCTGATTTGAGTTTGGTGGATCGTCTCACGTTAATCAATCAAGGCAACGTAGGTGATTTTCAGATCGATGAGAATGGTGTGATAAGGTTCCCAGATATAGTATGTGTTCCCAATGTGCCAGAAATCAAGAAGAGCATTCTTGAAGAAGGTCACCGAAGCGGGTTGAGTATTCATCCTGGTGCCATAAAGATGTATCAAGATTTGAAGAAGTTGTTTTGGTGGCCGAGTATAAATAAGGAAAATGTAGAGTTTGTTTATGCTTGTTTGACTTGTCAGAAGTCGAATATTAAACATCAGAGTCCGTCAGGTCTGATGCAACCGTTGAGTATTCCAGAATGGAAATGGGATAGCATTTCTATGGATTTTGTGATAAGTTTGCCGAAGACTTTGAAGGGGTATGATTCGATTTGGGTGATTGTTGATAGATTGACCAAATCGACTCATTTTATACCGATGAGGATCAATTATTTGTTGCAGAAGCTTGCCGAGTTATATATTGATCAGATTATGAAGTTGCATGGTGTTCCGTCGAGTATTGTGTCTGATAGAGATCCGAGATTTACGTCGAGGTTTTGGGAAAGTTTGCAGATAGCTTTGGGTACTAATTTGAGGTTGAGTTCTGCCTATCATCCGTAGACGGATGGACAGACAGAGAGAACTATCCAGTCTTTAGAGGATTTGTTGAGAGCTTGTGTGTTGGATCAAGGTGGGATAGTTATTTACCGTTGATTGAGTTTACCTATAATAACAGTTATCATTCTAGTATCAGAATGGCACCGTATGAGACATTGTATGGTAGGAGGTGTAGGACTCCTTTGTGTTGGTATGAATCAGGAGAGAGTGATGTACTTGGACCTGAAATTGTGTAAGAGACGAATGAAAAGATCAAGATGATCCAAGAAAAAATGAAAGCGTCGCAGAGTCGTCAGAAGAGTTATCATGATAAGAGGAGGAAGGCACTTGAATTCCAAGAGGGAGATCACGTGTTTTTGAGAGTTACGTCGGTAACTGGTGTTGGCCGACCTTTGAAGTCTCGGAAGCTCACGTCGCGTTTTGTTGGTCCGTATCATATTTTGCAGAGGGTGGGGGAAGTAGCATATCAGATTGCTTTACCACTATCGCTAATGAATTTTCATTATGTGTTGCATGTGCCTCAGTTGAGGAAGTACATTCCAGACCCGTCGCGTGTGATTCAGAAGGATGATGTACAAGTGAGAGATGATTTAATTGTTGAAGCGTTGCTAGTTCGGATTGATGAACGAGAAACAACTTCGAGGTAAAGAGATTTCTTTGGTAAAGGTAGTTTTAGGAGGACCAGCTGTAGGGAGTTGGATTTGGGAGCGTGGCGATTAGTTGAGAGAGTCGTATCCAACTCTGTTTTCTTGAGGTAATTTTCGAGGACGAAAATTCTTTTAAGTTGTTGCACCCCAAAATTTGACCAACATTTATTTACCAAGCTTGTGTTCACCAGCATGATCATCTGCTTCTCATGGAAATGTGTGCAGTAGATCAAGAGGTATGAGTACCCATCAAGACTATGAAGCTAGCCAAGAAGGTTGTTCAAAGTGATTAAGGGTTGATATCCTTGTCAAAAAGCTCAAGAGATCCTCAGAGAGATTGGTTGAAACCAAGGTTGTGTGTCTCATAACTTGAGAGTTGTGGGAGCCCCTCAGATGATTCTGAGGCTATGAGGAGGGACTTGAAGCTTTTAGAAAGCTTATGAGATGTCTTGAAAGCCATCATGAAGCCTAGAGAGGTCATTGTACAAGAATTCAGAAGATTCAGCCATGAGTGGTGGAATTAGGGTTTGACTGGGTCAACCCTAGGTCAACTGATGATTTGGAGAGGGTTGAGACCTAATCCAAGATCCATGTGATCATGGAATGATGCATTGAGATGCTATAAGGATGATTCCTAGACCAACTCATCATGATTGAGGAGTGTGAGAAGTTTTAAGCTAGGGTTTCTAAGGCTTGACAGTGTAAAATCCCCTAGTTTGATCCCTATCTTCAAGGCAGTTTAGCTCAAGATGTGATTGTCATATCATCTTCCCCACAACATGAATGTTGTAGAGCTTGTTCTTAGCTTTAATTTGAGTACTAGAAGTCCTTGATAGGATTTGTAGAGCTCAAGTTATGACTTTGACAAATTACAGGTCATCTGAGGTATGTGAATCTGGGTCCTTGAAAGTCACCCAACTTGCATCCAACTTTTTCCCTAGTAGGATGATTCCTATGAACTCTTGGTCAACATGAATGTTGTATAGCATCTTCTTAGCTTTCTAGAGAGTACTAGAAGTCCTTGATAGGATTTGTAGAACTCAACTTATGGCTTTGGCAAGTCAAGGGCATTTTGGTCATTTGGAGGTTATAGGTCATTTCAAGCATAAGGCCATATCTCCTATTTCCAAGCTTAAAATGGAAAAATCTTCAACATAAAACTTGCTTATAATGATGTGTTAAGGCTAGTAGGGAGGTCATGAGATGTTGAAAAGGCTTGTATCAAAAAGTGATGAAAATGGCCTAAAATGGAGGCATAAGTTAAATAAGGTGAAATTGAAAATTGGAAATCACAAGTTATACATCCAAACCATGCCATATAATAGGTCATTTTGACTCCAAAGGACATTCTAAGAACAATGGTTCAGCCACAATTTTGATTTGAGGCCTAGATCATAGGGCTGCTTTGGAAATGGCTTACTTGCATCTTAAGGCACCAAAGCAAAACTCAAGAAAACTCAATAAACAAGTTAGTTATGCATTGTAACACACCATACATCTCATGTGGGGAGAATTTCAAGTCATAATTGGTGGTCACAAGGACTATGGCATGAGATAGCATATGGTGAGAAGTGAAATCAAAATGTCATGACATGAGATTTCCATTTTCTCATTGGAAGGTCCTAGATGGTTCTAGATGATTCTAAACCACTCTATATAACATGTATAACTTGCTCAGATGCAAGGTTGGTGAGAAAAGAGGTTTGAGAGAGAGAGTGCCATCTTGTTGCTTCCATTGCAAGTCAAGTTTCAATTCTACATTCTTCTTCATTTCCATTCCTTTTTTCTACACAAACACATTCCATAGATCATAGTGAGGGTGTGCAGATCAAATTGGGGGCAATTCCATTGATGAATCGTGTATGAGCTTTTGGATTTTCACCTCTGCAACTCAAGATCGGATTCCAAGAATCAAGCAGTTTCAACCCTTCTTTTTGCATACAGAAGCAAGAATACTACTTAGTGAAGGAATTAGGAAAGATTGAAGGTCTGAATTGGAGGTTTCGTGCACCTGTTCATCCCAATTACACAGGTTTGTAACTTTCTCTCTACGCCTTAATTTAAGTAGAATTGATTAGATTTGATAGGTTAGAATGGTTAGAAATCACTAGGAGATCATTTCTGGAGAGTTTGAAGAGATTTGATGATGATTTTTGCAATGGCAAGATTTCTGTTTGGAATAAGAACTCCTTGAATCTTGAGTAATAATCTTAGTTCTTTAGTGGAAGTTGACTAGTGATAGGAGGTGAACATTTTAGTGTAAACAATTTCAAGAATCTTGAGTTTTGATTTTCAAGCATAATTTGAAGTTGCTATCGGGTTTCAAGTTTGAGTGAGATTCAATGGAATTTGAGATCATGGTTGGATTAAGTGTGGAATTTAGAGCAGATTAGTGTTTTACATTTTGGATTTTCATGAAGTTTTGAGAAGATACGAGATTGGGGATGATGAGGTTCATAGCTCTGCAACCATGGCTTTCCCTCCAATTCGCAGGTGCAAAAGGAAGAAGATGAGGTCTCATCCGTTGGATTGCAGTGAGACTCGTTGACTTTGGCAAGATCCAGCGGCCCTGGTTTGATTTCATTTGAGAGGGAATTCTGAGATGTGAAACGCAGGCGTTTCATTTAAGTTTGGTCATGGGCTTAAGTGAATAATTGATGTCCACACCCCCAATCAAGGCCCACTTGGATTTTACACTATAGTTGGTTACTTCCTGCACCATTTTATTTTCCATTCTTCATTCAGTTTATTAATTGATTTTTCTGATTAAATTGGGCCTAGCGCGTTTACTTTCTGAACCCCCATTCTGGGCCCATGCGCGTATTACACTGCATCTGCTTGCTAGCTGCACCCCATCCTTCCATGTTTTAATTTCATTTTCTTTCATTTTTTGTTAAACTTTGAAAATCCATATCAATTTGAAAATTAAAGATTTTTTAATGGGAATTTTTGCTCCCATTTCATAATAATGTCTAGAAAATTATCAAATAAAAATATTTTCATTTCATGCATTTTTAATATTTTTTGTGTATTTTCTACTTTTATTGCATTTTATTTCTTTTTATGTTGATCCATGAATTTGTAGAATTTTGTTTAGGTAGTTCCCTTAACATTTTTAGGCCATTCTTTTTAGGATAGTTAGATATAAGCTTTAGCTTCCCCCTGGATTTATTCCATAATTTTGTGATGAATTTTAGGTTTGTTTTGATTAGATGACATTAGGTTGTATAGAACTAGGTTAATCCTTAACATAGGTCCACCATAACATTAGAATTTTGGGTCTCTAGGTCAAGTTAGACATTGGGGCATATAAGGGTATTAACGGTAGGTATGTAGGATCCCTTAGGAATTATATTAGGTTTTAATGTAGTAGTATACTATTTTTAGATGATTTTTGTAGTTGATTGTTTGTGTTGCCCTTGTGGGCTTGTATTCTTGTTTGCTTTGCTTTGTGGGCTTGGAGAGCTTGGGATTGCTTGAAGATTGATTGAGGAGCATGAGAGCTTGTTCTTATTTGTTTTGTTGATTGTTTTAGGGTTAGGGATTAGGAAGAGTTTAGACCTAGTTAACTTCTTTCTTAAAACATGGATGGTATCTTTCACCTCCATTCCTCCCTATGATTCAAAGTCCTTCCATGGTATACACCTCTCTCCTTTGGAGGGATAAGTGATTGTACCTAGGAAGTAGAACTTTTGAGGGAACCATTCCTTTGATGTTGAACCCTTATAGGTCACCTTTGGTGGTCAATAAGCAGTTCAATATCCCTAGCTTATCCAGTAAGTGATTTCCTCTGGTGATTACCTTGAGAGATGCTGAGCCTGAGTTTGATGATGAAGACTTCAGTGAAGAGTGTAGAAGAGGATGAATCCTTGAGCATTGCCATTCTAGCTGAAGCTTGAATAGCAACAAGAGCAAGTTGATACTTGAAGACCCCTGAAGATGAAGTAAAGACTGAAGGATGAAGTTGACACTTCTACGTGATTGAGATTGATTCTGAAGAGCTGAAGCTTGAAGAACAAAGGAAGTTGATACTTGCTTTGATACCTGGAGATCCTGAAGGAGCCAAGTTGATACTTATGATTGATAGTGAAGCCTGAAGGTGGAGCTGATCAAGGAGCTGAAGCTCAGAGAAGATAAGTTGAGAATTATGTTGAAGGGTTGAAACCTGGAAAAGCAAATTGATATTTGTCCAGAGTGATTGAAGTCTGAAGACTGAGTTGCTGTTGGAAGAGCTAAAGCTTGAAGTTGAGAGAGGAGTTGATTTGTTTTCTCATATTTTTTTTCTTTGTTGTATTGCCATGTTTTGTTTGACTTGCTTGATGCATTAGAATAAGTCCATATCTAGACCAGGTAGAATCTAGGAGCATGATTGCACTAGAGGTTGAGTTGCTCCCTCTGCTTGTATTGTTACTGTGTGGCTTTGCTTGCGGGTATTCGGTAGAGCCCAGCTCCCTTGCCCATGTGGTTTGTTTGCCTGATGGCATTTTATTTCATTTCTTCTGTATGATTGCAGTTTACTGTTATTGCTTGATAGCATGTTGTTTTATCTTTTAGTATGATTACTGTTATCCATTCTGGCTTGAGGTTGAGATGAGCTTGTGGAGGCTGAAGCCCCACACACATTTCCTCCCTCACTTGCATTGCATGCATTTTACTGTTAAGCTGATGCTTTGTCTGTTTTGGTGTATCATTGACATGATCCCTTAGGACTCTCATTTCCTTTGATAAGGAATTGATGATAGAACTTTAGGTTGAAACCTATGCATGACAACTTCTAGGAGTTCCCTGTTCAAACCTCAACCATAGGATGAATCCATGGCATGACAACAGTAGGACTTGATAGTCTCCCTCCTAGTTGGGCCTGTTCTCTTCTCATCTCAAAACAGTTTAAGATACAGTAATCATGAATGATTTCTTTCATACGTTACGAGCCTTAAGCTATCTGAGAAAGGATTGTGGGAGAGTTTCTTTTCCATAGTCTGGATGTTTAGTATGGTACCCTTTGGGTGACATGCGACGCATTCACTCTCAGGTCATAGTCTCTAGTGCGATTGAAATCGCAAACACAATAAAAAACACCTCTTTCGTAAAAGACAGGAAATAAACCGTAGTTTCCCGAACTACGTGAGCTCTGATCTCTCATACCTGTTGAGAGTACGTAGGCACAATACCGATGTATTGGCGAGCTACCTTCCCCCATAACCCGTCGTAGGTCGAACTACGTTGACTCTGATTTCTCGTTCTCTGATGAGAATACGTAGGCATAAAGTGCGACGCTTTGCCGAGTCATTTTCTTTTCTTTTTAAGCCAGCCTTGATAGGTAGATAGAATAAAACCAACCCGTCCAAGTAAACACAACAAGCGAGGATCCCGTCGAGTACGACGGACGTGAGGGGTGCTAATACCTTCCCCTTGCGTAACCGACTCCCGAATCCAGACAATGGTTGCGACGACCTTGTCTTACCCTTTTTCGTTAGGTTTTTCCGATCGTTTCCTTTCCCGCTCTGAGGGATAAATAACGAAAGGTGGCGACTCTTCTGTTGTGCCGACACCTTATTTTTGCGCAAGCGACAGCTGGCGACTCTGCTGGGGAATTCAACGGTTCCCTGCGAGAGTCAATCCTAACGCTTGTATGTTTACTTGTTGGGTTGCGTTTATTTATCGCATTTTACTTCTCGCACTTTATTTCCCGCATTTTATATTCAGTATAATATGATTATTTGTGCTGTTGTGGGATGGGAGTTCTGATGAGTGAGAAGCCAGACCCAGGCTTGAGTGCACCATAGAGTTAGTTATGGAAATTAGTGGGTGCGTGCTTGCTTTGCAGGCACTAGTGTCTCATGAAATCTACGCTCAGACGAGGTTCATCCGGTTGGCTTCTCTTTCAACCCTTTGGGTTGAGACGGTTGCTGGTTTGGTGGATTGTCGACTCTGGGGACCGATCATTTGTGATTCAGCCGAGTGAGGCCGCTTCATGAGCTGGTGATGCCACACCTTCTGGGTATCATATCACCCCTCTTGAATGTCTGTGACGCTAATGAACGCATAGGATGCCGAACTTGAGTCACTTTAGGTCCATACCTGTGAGCAGGGTTGGGTTTATTGCAGGAAACCTTGACTTTCAGACTACCTGGTTTTCTTGACAGTGAATCAGTTTTGTTGGTACCAGGGTTTCTCAGTTGCAGATTTATCTGTTCTTGATAGAGCAGGTTTTGATCAGAGGATCTTATCATCAGGTGTATGTCTGTTCTTGATAGAGCAGGTTTTGATCAGAGAATCTTACCAGCAGATGTTGTTTGTTTTTGATAGAGCAGATTTTTGATTTGGGGTCTGAAGATCTCATCAGCAGATGTTTTTTGTTCTTGAGAGAGCAGATTTTTGATTGGGGTCTGCAGATCTCATTAGCAGATGTTGTTTGTTCTTGATAGAGCAGATTTTTGGGGTCTGAAGATCTCATCAGCAGCTGTATGTTTGTTCTTGATAGAGCATATTTTTGATTGGGGTCTGAAGACCTCATCAGCAGATATTCCTTGGTCCTACATCAGAGGTCCTTATTATCCTACATTTGTTCTTGACAGAGCAGAATTATGAGCCTATGTATATGGCCCTATCAGATGGTGGTTCTTGGCAGATCAGATTTGTGGTCCTACACCGGGGTTCTCTTATTATCAGATGCAGTGGTTGTTCTTGATAGAGCAAGATTGCGGTTTTGTTGATACAGAATCTCCACAGCACCAGTTGCCTTGGCCTCTTATTGCATGACTGCATTTTGCATTAGTTTGCATACTCATTTGCATTTCATTAACGTGTGTCTATGTTGCAGGTGCCGTTTTCCCCGATCTAGGATTTCTTGCCTCCTATTGTATTGTTATGGGTTCTCTGAGGAAGACCGTGGCTTACAAGTTCCCTGTCCCCGATGTGGTTAAGTTGACTGGTTTGATAGCTCTAGCAGATGATTCTGTGAGGGATGAGTTCAGAAAATCTTACGGCAGGTTGCTCAGTTTGGTTCACAAACCTTCTACATTCGAGGTAAATGGGTTGCACGCTCTGCTGCAGTTCTACGACCCTCCGCTGAGATGTTTCACTTTTCAGGATTTTGTTCTCGCACCTACGCTGGAAGAATATGCTTATTTGCTAGGTGTACCTATCAAGAGGCAGATGCCTTTTGTTCACATGGATGCTGAGCCTGATCTGGCTGGTTTAGCTCCTTCGCTTCATCTGGACGCCTCCGAGTTAGTATTGACTAGTTGGAACAAGGTTCCTGGGTTCTCCTTGCAGTTTCTAGTGGGTAAAGCTCAGCAGTGTGCCAAAGACGGATGCTGGGTCGCGTTCAATGCCATCCTCGCTCTGTGCATATATGGCATCATTCTGTTCCCTAATATGCCCGATTTTGTAGACTTTGATGCGTTTCACATCTTTGCTTCGGGGAATCCAGTCCCTACCTTGATCGGAGATGTCTATCATTCAGTCCACTACAAAAACGAGAACAGGAGGGGGAAGAATGTCTCGTGCTGCGTACCCTTGCTTTACAAATGGCTTGATAGCCATCTGCCCAAGAGGGGTCCTTTTGTCTTGTCTGCAGCCACAACTGAATGGTCTGAGCGTCTGATGAGTTTATCTGCAGAGGATATTGACTGGTTCGACAGAGAAAGGTTGGGTACTGAGGTGATCTTCAGTTGCAGCGGGTTTCCAAATGTGCCTTTGATAGGTAGGAAGGGTTGTATAAACTACAACCCATCATTGCTAGTTCGACAGTTCGCGTATGCTTTGAGAACTCCGCCGAAGGATGAAGAGGTACAGGAATATCTGTACCTCACTGGTATTCTAGAGGGGGATCTATTGTCCAAGCTTCAGCACGCATGGAATGGTATCAGTAAGCGAGGAAAGCCATTACTGGGAAAAAGCAACAATCAAGCCTACCCTCCGTACGTGACTTGGATCAGAGCTAGGGCAGATGCCATAGGGATGTCGTTTCCTCATGCCAAGCCAGAAAGCCCTCCTATGATTGAAGAGCCTACTACTGTGCCCATTCAGCAGCATAACCAGGTGTTGGCTGAGCGGGATGAATTGAAGCGAGCGAGCGAAGAACTGGAGAAGGAATTAGCTCAGCTCCGAAGCGAGAGGAACGGAGCCGTTCATGCTTTCAAAAGGCAGACAGAGTTGGTGAACCAGCTGGGTACAGACCTGACTAAGCAGATAGCCGAGCGGGAACGCATGGGTCGAGACTTCAAAGCTGTCAACGACGTACTAGCTACGAAGAAGCAGCATTTGGACGAGGCATATTGGAGGATATCCAAGTTCAACCAGCACTGGAAGGCTTCCCTGGACACCAGGAAAGAGCGGGAAGATAAGTTGATGCTACAGATCTCCAAGCTGGAAGCCCAGGTGAAAGACAGTGAGAAGAGGTTTAATGAAGAAACCGCCCGCAGATACGCCGCCGAAGGCCAGCTTAACAAAGCTCTCGCTAACCTGAAGGAGCGCAAGCTGACGTTTGAGTCCAAGAAGAGGAAGTTAGAAGATTGCTTCGGCGAAGGAGCATGGGAAAGTTCGGTTGAAGGACTTAAGTATACCATTGTGCAGAGGGAACTGCTCGTCGAAGATTTTCTCACTCTGCCAGATCATCCAGAGACGAAGGAGTTGTTAGAAGAGTATCGCGCCCGTGGCCGTACTTGACTATTTGTATTCCTTTTGTTTTGATCATTGTTGTATGCTGACCATCACCAACCTTGTTGGCTGAGGTCACGTTGTTGACTCATCTTGTACTCGCTGATGCTATGTACTGCCTTGATAGGCTTTCTTTATATATGAGATTGTTGTTTCCATGATTGGACCCGGACTTCTTCTTATTATTATTATCAACACTGGCACTCAGGCACTAGGATCGGGGAGACCTCCCAAAAAACACAGACACACGCATGCATTTGCATAAAGCATTTGCATGATGAGCATTTTGTTGTTTTTTCTAACCCTTCTGTGTTTAACAGGTTTTTCAGGTTTACAGGTTGTCCCAGGCTGTTTCCGGTGGTTCCAGGATTGATCAGAGGCTAATTCACCGTTATCCGACTAGAGCTAATCAGACCAGGATCATGGATCAGGTGCAAACAGATGTTCAGGAGCTCCGCGAGAGGATGGATCGCTTCATGGAGCTTATGCAAGTGGTCGCCAATGGCCAGGACCAGCTCAGAACTTTGGTTCCGCCTTTGATCTCCAGGGTTGATAGCAACGACATACTCCACGGTGGGACCGTGCCTACTCCTCCACCAGTTGATACTCCACAGAATGGTGTCCCCGTGGCCGGGGGCAACGGCAATGCTAATGGCAATGTGATGGCCAACATCGGACTCAATACGACGGGCATCGGTAATGGGAGTCAGGGAGCTAATGTCAATATCGGGCCGGGCAACGTCAATGCAGGCGTCGGGAATCTGTTGGTACCTCAGCCATGGCTTGAGGATCATCAGGATGATGTGTTCTCTCAAAGAGGTGCTGAAGGGGAGCTGAATGCTGAAGTGCGGCTCAGATTCAAGGCACTTGAAGATAAAATGAGAGATATCGAGAATCAGAATACTTTGGGCGTTGATATGTCCAAGCTGGGATTAATTGCTGATTTCAAGGTACCTCCTAAGTTCAGGGTACCTGAATTTGAAAAATATAAGGGCACCACTTGCCCTCGTGTCCACCTGAGATCGTACTACCGGAAGATGTCTGCTCATTCCGAAGACGAGAAGTTGCTGATGCACTTCTTCCAAGACAGTCTTTCTGGGCCATCCCTCGAGTGGTACATGGGTCTGGAGCCCACTAGTGTGCGCACATGGAAGGATCTCGCTGAAGCGTTTTTGCACCATTACCAGTACAATAGCGACTTGGCCCCGAACCGAGTCCAGCTCCAGAACCTGTCGGAGAGGAATAATGAAGGGTTTAAGGAGTATGCCCAGCGGTGGCGTGAGTTGGCAGCCCGGGTTCAGCATCCGATGGTTGAACGTGAGCTCGTGCAGATGTTTGTTGCCACCCTCCTGGGGGTCTACTATGAAAAGTTAGTCAGCGGTATGTCTGGGACGTTCTCAGCTCTCATTATCATGGGCGAGCACGTCGAGAATGGAATCAAGATCGGGAAAATTCAAGGCGAGTCATCCTCAGCTGGAGGAGGTGGAAAGAAACCTTATGCTGGCAAACAACGAGAAGGAGAAGCGAGCGCTGTGACCAACGCTCGAAGAAGGGGCAAGGGCCCTCAGCAGCAGGTAGCCAGTATAAATATCCCGACAGCTCCGCAGCAGCAACAGCAGCAACCGAATCAACAGGGATATAGAAAGTACCAGAATCGGGCATCTTTGGCAAACCGTCACTTCGAAGCATCGCCCATGTCGTACGCGCAGCTCTTGCAGACTTTGCTTCAGCTTCAGTTGGTCCAGAAGAGGACGATGGCTCCCTTGACAAGGGCACCTCCACCAGGGTACGACGCAAATGCCACTTGCGATTTCCACTCAGGGGCACCAGGCCACACAATCGAGAACTGCAAAGCCTTCAAGCACAAGGTGCAGGACCTGGTAGATGCCAAGATCATCAACTTCTCCGATAATGTGCCCAATGTCACGAAGAATCCTATGCCGAATCATAGGGGAGGCGGAGTGAACGCCATTATCGAAGAAGAGAGTGCAGATCTGTTGACTGATGTCAAAGATCTAAGGATGCCGCTTAGCTTCGTTAAAGCTAAGTTGCTGAAAAGAGGGTTCTTTCCAGGATGCGGAGAGTTATGCATGGACTGTGCCATACATTCTGATGGATGTGAGCAGTTGGTAGAAGGAATTCAAAGTCTGATGACTGAGGGGATCCTGCAGTTTAGCCGGAGGGCTGAAGGTGGATCAGGAGAGGTAGTGCTGAAGCAGGCCTATGAAGTCGCCACCATCACCATCCCTTGCCAGCCAATAACCATTTCTGCGCCCAGACCGCCTACCATCACTATTACCAAAGCTGGGCCAATACCACTCGAGAGCACTAACGCCGTTCCGTGGCATTATGGGGCTGAAGTCTATTGCAACGGACAGAAGTTGGAGCTAGAGCTGTATGGGTCGACTATGGAGAATCTCGCAAGAATCAGTGGTATTACTCGCAGTGGAAGAGTGTTTGCACCGCCAGAGGTCGTGGCGGATAAAGCGGTCAGAGCTGATGCGCCCGATAAAGGGAAAAGCAAAGTCGTCGAAGAAGTCCCGTGTGGGGTAGAAAAAGATTTGCTTGTCAAAGATGCCGAGAAGTTTATGCGGTTGATCAAAAAGAGTGACTACAAGATTGTAGATCATCTCCATCAGACGCCCTCGAAGATTTCCATTCTAAACTTGTTGCTGTGTTCTGAAGCACACCGCAATGCGCTGCTGAAGGTATTGAACGCTGCCTACGTACCGCAAGAGATATCAGTGAATCAGCTAGAAGAGGTGGTAGCCCACGTTAATGCTGGTAATGGGCTAGGTTTCACAGACTTAGAGCTGACGCCAAAAGGGAGAAATCACAATAGCGCCCTGCACATCTCGATAGAGTGTAGGGGCACAATCATGTCGCACGTGCTGGTGGACACGGGTTCGTCACTTAATGTTCTTCCAAAGAAGGCATTAATGAAGTTGGACACTCATGGATTGCTTTGTACGCCCAGTGATCTGGTTGTGAAAGCGTTTGACGGAACTAAGCGCCACGTTTTCGGGGAGGTGACCCTGCCGATCCAAGTCGGTCCGGAAACGTTCGACGCGGTCTTTTATATCATAGACATCATGCCTACCTACAGTTGTCTCTTGGGCCGGCCATGGATCCATGTTGCTGGTGCCGTGACCTCCACGTTGCACCAAAAGCTCAAATATGTTGTCGGGGGAAGCATAGTAACCGTGTGTGGCGAGGAAGACATAATGGTGAGCCATTTGTCGTCCTTCAAGTATGTGGAAATGGATGGCGAAATCCATGAGACTCTTTGCCAAGCATTCGAAGCTGTCAAGGTGAAAGAAGTAGCTCCTGTAGTCACAGAAAAGCCAGAGATGAATCTCTCCTCGTTCAAAGAAGCTCGGGCCATTGTCCAAGCTGGTTCTACCCCAGGCTGGGGGCGAATTTTGGAGATACCCAACAAGCAGGATAAGTTTGGGTTGGGGTATTCTCCTGGAGCTGAAGCTTCTTCTTCTTCGTCTAGCAGTGCGTCTCGAGGTAAAGGGCCGATCCAATTTAACAGTGGCGGAGTGATCTTCGAAAGCATCAACGCGGCGTCTAAAGACAGCAGGGATAGCGATTGTGACCTCGACTCTTAGATTCAGCCAAGCAAGCCGGGCGAGGGCCTCAACAATTGGACCATCAATGATATCATCCAAATGACAAGTGAAGAGTAATGATTTACTTTTTCCAATCATTGTACAACCCTATGTCCTACCCGGGGCATAGCGGTTTTGTTGTCAGGGCCTTGTTGGATTATGTACATGCATTTTATTAATAAATCAAAGGCGTTTTCTTCGTATTCAAATATTGTGATCTCTGTTATTCCTGTTTTATATTTGTTTTGAAAGACAGTAAAATGGAAATGGGGTTTGTGCTAACCTGCGCATCCTTGTTTTAAACTTAACCCTTGTTATTGCAGGACTCACATAACAGATGACATCGACTCTGGACCTTCTACGGCTCACTTCGACTTCGATTGCCCGATCTATCAAGCCGAAGAAGAGATTGATGAAGACGAAGACCTTCCTGAAGAGTTGGCCCGCTTGTTGAAACAAGAGGAAAAGGTTATTCTGCCTCATGAAGAGGAGATTGAGATCGTGAATTTGGGTTCTGAAGAACTCGTCAGAAACGTCAGGATAGGGGCTGCATTGCAGAATGATGTCAAGCAGAGGTTGGTCGAGATGCTTCGAGAGTATAGTGACGTCTTTGCTTGGTCATACGAGGATATGCCCGGACTTGACACGGACATCAAGGTCCACCACTTGCCGCTGCGAGAAGATTGCCCTCCCGTTAAGCAGAAGCTTAGGAGGACGAGACCAGATATGGCCGTTAAGATCAAAGAAGAAGTGCAAAAACAGCTTGATGCTGGCTTCTTAGCGGTCACCACTTACCCTCCGTGGGTCGCCAACATAGTGCCTGTACTGAAGAAGGACGGTAAGGTACGCATGTGCATCGATTATCGGGATTTGAATAGGGTGAGCCCTAAAGATGATTTCTCGTTGCCTCATATCGATGTGTTGGTCGACAACACAGCCCAGTTCTCCGTGTTTTCGTTCATGGATGGCTTCTCTGGTTACAATCAGATCAAGATGGCGCCGGAGGACATGGAGAAAACGACGTTTATCACTCCATGGGGAACATTTTGCTATAAGGTAATGCCTTTCGGTCTGAAGAACGCAGGGGCCACTTACCAACGAGCAATCGTAACTTTGTTTCATGACATGATTCATCATGAGATCGAGGTCTATGTTGATGACATGATTGCGAAGTCCCAAACGGAGGAGGGACATCTGGTCAATTTGCTGAAGCTTTTTGAGAGGCTTAGGAAGTTCAGGTTGAGGCTGAAGCCTAACAAATGTACTTTTGGAGTACGGTCCGGAAAGTTACTGGGGTTTATCGTGAGTGAACGAGGCATCGAGGTTGATCCTACGAAAATAAAAGCCATTCAAGAAATGCCAGCGCCGAGAACAGAAAAAGAAGTTCGTGGTTTCTTGGGCCGAATAAACTACATTGCAAGGTTTATCTCTCAGCTCACGGCCACGTGTGAACCGATGTTCAAGCTTTTAAAGAAAGATCAGGCAATTATCTGGAATGAGGATTGCTAAAAGGCGTTCGACAAGATAAAGCAGTATCTTCAAGAACCTCCAATCTTGATACCCCCAGTGGTTGGACGGCCCCTAATCATGTACTTGACAGTTCTTGAGAATAGTATGGGGTGTGTTCTCGGTCAGCACGACGAGACGGGCAGAAAGGAGCATGCCATTTACTACTTGAGTAAAAAGTTCACGGACTGTGAATCTCGCTACTCGACGCTGGAGAAAACGTGTTGTGCACTAGCCTAGGCTGCCAAACGTTTACAACAGTACATGCTCAATCACACCACCATGCTAATTTCGAAGATGGATCCGATCAAGTACGTCTTCGAGAAGCAGGCTCTTTCGGGCAGGATTTCCAGATGGCAAATGGTGTTAACGGAATATGATATTTAGTACGTTTCCTAGAAGGCCATCAAGGGAAGCGTATTGTCTGATTACCTTGCCGAATAGCCGATCGAGGATTACCAGCCGATGAAATTTGAATTCCCTGATGAGGATATTATGTTTCTCAAAGCGAAGGATTGCGATGAGCCGTTGCCCGACGAGGGGCCAGATAGGAAATCCCAGTGGAAATTGATATTCGATGGGGCGGTTAATTCCTATGGAAGTGGCATCGGGGCTATCATCACGACTCCCCACGGATCCCATATCCCGTTCACTGCGAGACTGACGTTTCCAATCACCAATAATGAGGCGGAGTACGAAGCCTGCATCATGGGTCTAGAAGAGGCAATTGATTTGAGAATCAAGAATCTAGACGTATATGGTGACTCGGCGCTTGTGATTAACCAAATTAAAGGGGAGTGGGAGAATCGTCAATCAAATTTGGTGTCGTACCTGAATTATGCCAGAAGGCTACTTCTGTTCTTTGATTGAGTGGAACTCTATCATGTGCCCAGGGTTGAAAATCAGATGGCTGATGCCTTAGCCACGTTGGCTTCAATGTATAAAGTCAATTTTTGGAATGAGGCTCCAAGAATTGTCCTTTCGCGTCTTGATAGACCTGCATTTGTCTTTGCAATCGAGGAAGCCGCCGACGGCAAGCCATGGTTCCATGACATCCAGACTTTCCTTATGACTAAGGAGTATCCTGCGGGTTCGTCAACCCAGGATAAGAAGACTCTGAGGAGGCTGTCTGGAAATTTTCATCTCAATCCTGATGGAGTTCTGTATCAAAGAAACCACGATATCGTGCTACTCAGATGTGTAGATGAGAAAGAGACGAGTATGCTCATGGAAGAAGTCCATGAAGGCACATTTGGTACACACGTCGGCGGGCATGCCATGACGAGGAAGATCCTGAGAGCAGGATACTACTGGCTGACAATGGAGTCGGATTACTTCAGATTCACGAAGAGATGTCATAAATGCCAGATTTATGCTGATAAAGTTCATGTGCCGCCGTGCCCGTTAAATGTCATGTCCTCCGCGTGGTCGTTCTCCATGTGGGGCATTGACATGATAGGCAAGATCGAGCCCACTGCGTCCAACGGTCATCGCTTCATTCTAGTAGCTATCGACTACTTCACCAAGTGGGTGGAGGCAGCCTCATACGCTAATGTGACCAAGCAGGTAGTGGCTAAATTCATAAAGAGGGACATCATCTGTCGTTACGGAATTCCTGAGCGAATCATTACTGATAATGGTTCGAATCTGAATAACAAGATGATGAAGGAGTTGTGCCAGAGTTTCAAGATTGAACACCACAACTCATCTCCTTACCGGCCGAAGATGAATGGCACCGTTGAAGCGGCCAACAAGAACATAAAGAAGATTGTTCAGAAGATGGTTGTGACCTACAAAGATTGGCACGAGATGCTGCCATTTGCATTGCACGGTTATCGTACGACGGTACGTACGTCGACCGGGGCAACTCCTTTCTCCTTGGTGTACGGTATGGAAGCTGTCCTACCGTTAGAAGTGGAGATCCCTTCTTTGCGAGTTTTGGTTGATGTGAAACTCGACGAGGCAGAATCGATTACGAACCGACTGAACCAACTCAGCCTGATGGACGAGAAGAGGTTAGCATCGATTGCGTTTGGTCGTCTGTACCAAAGCCGAATGAAGAAAGCTTATGATAAGAAGGTGCGTCCTAGAAGCTTTCAGACGAGTGATCTCGTCCTAAAGAATATTCTTCCTCCACACTCTGATCACCAGGGCAAGTGGACTCCGAATTACGAAGGTCCGTACGTCGTCAGCAAGGTCTTCTCGGGAGGAGCTTTGTTGTTATCCACGATGGATGGTGAAGATTTTGCATCCCCGGTGAACGCGGACGCAGTTAAAAAATACTTTGCTTGAAAGCGACACGCTGGACAAAAAAGAGAGTCCAGGCAAAAAAGGGGCATCCCGGCGAACCAAAAACAGAATAAAAGGTTCGGGCAAAAATTAGGGATATAAATTGAAAAAAGGTACACCTGCGAAGTCGAAAACCTACACTGGGCGGCTTCGGCAAAAAAGGGTATCCCGGTGAACTGAAAACCCGCAAAGGGCGGTTCACGCAAAAGTTAGGGATTTAAGAAAGCAAATGACTGCGTTCCGCGTGTGGACTTTCTTTGTTTAGTGGCTTGGAAGACCTGAGGGCCGTTTATCTGAATCAATCTCTTCCGAGGCTGAAGCGTCGGAGAAGTATCGAAGTCGAGTGGGTCATAGAGGGATCAACTCATGGTGTTTGTCTACGCCTCGTTGCCGACATTTGTATATACTGATGTATATTTATGTTTTATTTTTGCGCGGCTTCCTCATTCCAGGAGCTTGCATCTGTCGTAAAACATTTTTTACCCATTCAGGGGTTCGTTATCAATAAAATGCATACTATTCAGCAATTCTGTTTGTCTGTTTAGCACTTATCTGTTTTGTTTGCGAAAAAGAACGCCGATGTTTTTGATAAAATGCGCATACATAAACTTACCGGCCTAGGCCGCTGATTGTTGAAGCAATTAAATACTTGAACATTGTCATGAGATAATAACCTTGATAGGTCCCTTTGAAAAGGGTATCTTGTCTGTTTGTTTGTGTTGTTACAAGTGTAGCATATTCCAGACAGTGCGCCGTGCGCATCCCAAAGCAGGATGATTCCTCTTTCTCCAGCAGAGTTCAGTAGCCTCTCCCCGCAGAGTCTGAACGCGAGATCGTGAGCATTGATATGTCTCCCCACGCAGAGATGACTCTCTCCCCAATCAGATGCATCCTGAAGGAACGTCATCTCCTCAGTTGAGTCAGGCGCTGAAGTGCGTGTTCATCCCCCAGCACCGGGTCACAAGTGCAGGTTTCGTAGAAATGTTCGTTCACTGAAGTGTGCAACAACTGATAGTCCAGACTGAAGTCTCCAGCAGAATTGAAATTCCCCACCAGAGTCGTACTCTCCCCCGAAGTCGGAGGATTCCTTCTTCTCCAGCGGAATCGAAATTCCCCCGCAGAGTCGTGTCGCTACTGCGAAAATCGGCGCCGGCTGACAGAAGAGTCGCCACCGTGCGTTATTTATCTCAACGGAGGGAAAGGAAACGCTCGAAGTAAACCTCGCGAAAAAACGGGAAAGGTATGGTCATCGCAACCAAAACCTGGATTCGGGAGTCGGTTACGCAAGGGGAAGGTATTAGCACCCCTCACGTCCATCGTACTCGATGGGATCCACGCTTGCTTGGTTTGTCGGATACACTTCTATCTAAACTAAAGGATGAGGTCTGAAAAGGAAAGAAAACACGACTCGGCAAAGCATCGCGCTTTATGCCTACGTATTCCCGTCTGGAACGAGAAATCAGAGTCAACGTAGTTCGCCTAACTACGGGTGAAGGTAGGTGAAGGTTGCTCGCTAGGATATCGCATCCTATGCCTACGTACTTCCACACTGCATGGAAGATCAGAGCAAACGTAGTTCGGGCTACGCACGACACAAGCTGTTCAAGTGTCTTTTATGAAAAATCTCACCTTAAACAAGGGTTTTCTTATTGCGAAAAGGTTGATGTCTGTTCAAATCTTTTGACGGAAGAAATGAATTAATCTCTGTTATAACCTTTATTAGTGTTTTTCTGTTGTTTTGAAGAAAGAAGAGATGACACTCTACAAATCCTAGGGTTGAAAAAAAGGGAATAAAATCTACCCTAATGTTATCATGCATGGGTTAAGACCTAATGTCTATCATGCTCCTCTCTTGCGCAGAGAGAAACAGAGATCCTACGGGAATAGACGGAAACAGAAACAGCAGATATATATAATAAAGCAGTAAAATGCATGGATGCAACAATACAAGTGAGGCAAGGGAGTCCCACTCAACCTCGAACCTAGAAAACAATAGGCAAAAGTGAACAGGATTCACTTTCAACCCAGCAAGTTAAACAGCAAACAATACAGTCCGGGAAATTCACACAATACATCAAAATTAAACAGCTAAAATAAAACAGCAAAGCAATCTTCATCAGCATTTGCCTTCATCTTCAGGCTTCAAGCAAGCATCAGACTTTATCTTCAATCTCCCAATGGCTTTTCTTCAAGTCCTACTCTCCAAGCTGAGGAATCAATCACAAGAATGAACTGGGTGTTAAGCAATCAGTTGACCACCAAGGGTGGCAAACAAACTGCTATCAACACAAAGAATATTTCTCTCAAGAGTTCTATCCCTTAGACATTAGCACCAAGCCTTCCAAAGGAAGGGGGTAAGTGTCTTAGAGAGACTCTGCATCACAGAGAAGGATGGAGGTAATCAAGACCTTCCATGTTTGAGAATCAAGTTTGCTACTCTAGAGCTCTGCCTAACTCCTAGATCCTACAAACTTCAACAGCTGCCAGCAAGAGATACTCCTCATCAACTCTGAAAATTAGTCTTCAATCTCTGATCTTCAAATGGGCTTCATCATCACAGTCTTCAGCTCAAACCTCAAGTCCCAAACAAACCCAATACCCCACACACAGACAAATAATAACCCTAAAGAGGGCACACCACACAATCAATCAAATACAAGCAATATACTAATAGCAGTAGGGGAATCCTAATATTTTCTAAGGGATCTATTCTCTACCCATAACCCCTATAGTCCCATACCCCAAAAATCAAATCAAAATCCCTAAAAGAATTAATCTATCTCACCTATGTTCACTTAAAACCCTAATTTTGATCACACTAATCACACCTAAACAAATCACCTAAAATTTAATCCTAAAAATATGAATTAAATCCTATATACAAGTTGAAGCCCTAAGCTAATCACCCTAAAAAGAGTGAACCCTAAATCTAAAGGGAACTATTAGATCTAAAATCAACAAAATTAGGTACTAAACTAAACTCATTAAAAAGCTATTTAAAAGAAAAATACACAAAAAATAGTAAAATAAAATAAAATGCCATTTTTATGATTTATTATTTTTCTAGACAGAATTATTGACCTAGAGAAAAAACAAGAAATTAAAAATATCAATTTTCCCATTTTTTATGATTTTTTAAAGATGCTAGCAATATTAAAGAAAATAAAAATCAAAAAAACATGAATTAAATGGGGAGGGGGTGTTACTAGTAGCTACGCCCAGTTATTATCTTGATGGGCCAGGGAAAAGGGGGCGCGAATATCAAATGCATTAGGCCCAGTACGTTTCAGAAAATCAATTGAAAAATAAAAGAAAAAATGTTAAAACCACGGTGCATTTAGCAATCAATTCCAGTTAAAATTCATTGGGCTTCCATATGGGGGGTGGGGATAGGAAGATTTGGATCAGGCCCAGAAGCTTCATTTAGTGAAACACATCGTTTCGCCTTTGTCAATTCCCTCCGTTTCTCAACTTTAAACATGGGCCACACGATGAGATTAAAATGTCAACAATAGGAAACAATCCAACGGCCATTGGTCATCGTCCCCAACATGAAGCTAGGGTTTTCAGAATTCTCTTCTCCATGCATGAACTTCCACAACTTCGATCTCTCTCCTCACTCAACCAAATCCCTCGATCCAAAAACGAAAAGTGGCCTACTCAAAGCCCTCTACAAGATCCTACACTTGGATTTTGCTGAAACTCATTATATAATCAAGCTCGATGGCTGGAAGTCTTGGACACCATGAATTGCACCTGATGTGCATGGTTATCAAACTTGCTCAAACTACCCTAGAATGATCTAGGGATTATGCTGAGTATTCTAAGCTAAAAAGCTAACATTATCTTGCCCTAATTCAGGAGTTCTTGATCTTGAAAGATTCATCACCATGAATCAAACCTTCTCTAATGGCCATAACAGATTGTGCACATGATCATCTACCTAAACCTAACACTTTTACACTAATAATCTAACATAACAACACCTAATTAGGGAGATAGAAATGAAATCACCAACCTGCTTAGTAGCTATGGCAGAGGTGGTTACAGATGGATTCAATGCTTGTAATCCTTCAAGAATGGTACTTGCTTGATGCTATGGCTTCTGTTTGCAAAAAGTTGGAAGAAAAGTGCTTGGATTGTGAGATTCGAATCTGATATGGATCTATGCAATCTCAACCTTAGAGCTTCAATCTTCCATGGATGTGCCTCTGAGCTTGCTTGTTCACACTCACAATATACCAAAGACTGAAAATGAAGAACTCTCTTGAACAGAAATGGAAGATTATGAAGGTTCTTTCACTTTCTTACAATGGAAGCAACAATGGAATTCTCTCTCTTCTCTCCCTCTTTTCACCAACCCCTTGCACCAATGATTCACACTCAATATATAGATGATGATGGACAGGTCTAGAAGTTTCTAGATGCCTCTAGGATGATTCTAGAATGTGGTGGAAATCCATGGAAGTTCTCATGTGATGATATATTGATATCTCATGGTATCTCCTTACAATGCACTTATACCCCTTCAAAATCTCCTTACATGCCAAATTGGAAAGATATGCAAGCTCCTTGCCTTGAAAATTCACCTTATGCCAAGTTTTCCATACTTGCCTTATTATGCAAGTAACAAAAATGCAAAGCAAGTCCAAAATTTAACCCCTAACTCAAAAACGTGGATGAACCAATGTCTTCAAAATGATGTTTGGATTCAATTTGGTATATTGGATGACCCATTTTGGATTTGTAGATCTCTCAAACCATTTTCCAACTTGAACTTTTTCAAGTTATATGCCTTTTTTAGGTCATTTTCCACCAACTTTTATCAAGTCTTGTTCTATGCATCTCCAAACTTCCATGACCTCTTTTCTAGACTTAAATTGTCATTTTTAGCAACTTTGATGTTGTGAAGTTTTTCATTTGAAGCTTCCTTGTATGAGTTTTAGGCATAGGCTAAGAATGACCTATAATCCTCAGATGACCAAAATACCCTTTGCTTGCCAAGACCATAAGTAGAGTTCCACAAATCATATGAAGGCATACCATATTTTTATAGAAAGCTAAGACAATGAGGAACAACTCTCATGTTTTCCAGAAATCCATTTGAAATCTCCTTGAAGGTCAAAAGTTGCTTGGAAGACAGACAACTTTCACAGACAAATTTCAGTGCCCTCAGATGACCTGTAACTTGCAAGAGCTATAACTTGAGTTCTATAAATCATCTTGATGACTTCCACCACTAAAATTAAAGCTATGAAGATACTCTACAAGTTTCATGTGGACCAGAAATTCATATGAAGCTTGCATCTTGAGTTACACTGCTTGGAAGTTTGACCTAAATCAGGGGATTTTACACTAAAACCCTAATTTGGTAACTCCTCTTCTCCTTGACTCCTCTTGATTTTTATTTAACACAAAATCATATCCATATCCATGTAGCAAATAATGAATCCCACATTCTTCAAATGATTCTTGATGCCCTTCAAAACACTTCTTTGACCTAGTGTTGACCTAGTGTTGACCCAGACAAAACCCTAGTTGACTGACTTCAACTGAGGCTCTTGCAATCATTCCAATGACTTGGTTCTTCTTCAAAATGATCATCTAGGCTCTTCATAACATCCATACACACCTCATGCTCTTGGATCATAGCTCACACTTCCTCTGATGATTCCCAAATAACCTCAAGATAGGAGAGAATTCACTGATCAACCTGGCAACACTTCCAAGCCCCAATTCTTCCCTGATGACCTGAGTAGACTTGAATATGAATGAAACCCTTGGATATGTGTCTTGAGATAAGAATAGCACTTGATCCCCTGATTAAGATAGCTTGCTTATGCTATGCAATGCAGATGAATACACTATGTACATGATGACAATGCAAATGATTATGCAATTGAAACATAAACCTAGGTTAGAAAAGGTTGAGCAAATTTTGGGGTGCAACAAGTCGTACTCTCTCCAGCGAAGTAGAATGATTTCTCCTTCCTCAGCCGAGTTTTCAGATACCCCAAGAGAGCCGAATCCTTGGAAGCTGCTCAAGCCGTGATTGGTTCTCCCCAGTGGAAGGTTGAACAGCCGAAGTTGTTTCCCACAAAGTCGTATCTCCAGAGAAGTAGCCATGAAGGCCATGCAGCTTATTCTCGCGATTGACATCGCTTTCCCTCAGCAGGTCCTAGTTCTCGTAGAGCTTCGTTCCCCTGCAGCAATCAACTGAAGTTGTTTCCCCCGCAGCAGTCAACTGAAATGGTGTCCCCGGCGGAGTCCAGTTGATATTGGCGTGACCACGTTCTCCTCAGCAGGATGATTCCTCTACCTGAGTAGCTCTTTCTCCTTGACAGGAGGATTCCCCCTTCAGCATTTATTTTGCTGACAGGATCGCATCATTTTGCATGATTGCATAGCATTTATCATAAACGCATAGCATTTCCAGCGTGTGGAGCATTGTGCCATTGCCGAAGCATACGCATAATAAATATGATCTAGGTTGCTACCGTTCTTGTTTTGCAGGTGTTCCGCCGCAGAAGTGATTGCTCAGGATGATTCCTGACATTTTCCCCAACGAAGTCGCTTGCTCAAGATGATTCTTGAGATCCCCAACAAAGTCTTCGGTTCAAGACGATTCTTGAATTCCCCAGCAGGGCCGTTTGCTTAAGATGATTCTTAAGTACCCAATGCAGTCTCCAGAGTTGGTTGCTCAAGCTGATGCTTAGAGTCCCCAGTAAAGGTTGCCAGGATGACTCCTGAAATCCCCAACAGAGTGCTTGCTCAGGATGATTCCTGAAATCTCCAGAATGGTTATCGGTTCAAGATGATTCTTGAAGGTCCCCGACGGAGTTATCGGTTCAATATAATTCTTGAAGTCCTCAGTAGAGTTGATTCCTCCATAATGATTTCTGGACCCCCAAAGCGGAGTTACTTGATAGTTCTCCAGAATCCCCAGCGGCAAAGCGTCATCCCCAGCAGGTTTCTAACGGCGAAGTTGAAATCTCCCTTGAAGACTCCATGATTGAAGTCTGACCGTGTTAATAAAGCAGTTCTCTCAGCTGATGCGGAGTTCCTGATGGCAGAGGTTTAGATGTTCCCAGTTGGCTCATGGTTGACCAAGAATTCTATTCCCGACTTACTGATGAAGTCCGGCTGATGCCCGACAGTAATGCGGAATGCCTGATGGCATGATCAACCTGATGGTTGAAGTCCGGCTGATGCCCGACAGATGTCTTTGAATTCCTTATGGCATGATCAACCTGATGGTTGAAGTCCGGTTGATGCCCGACAGTAATGCGGAATGCCTGATGGCATGATCAACCTGATGGATGAAGTCCGGCTGATGCCCGACAGTAATGCGGAATGCCTGATGGCATGATCAACCTGATGGTTGAAGTCTGGCTGATGCCCGACAGATGTCTTTGAATGCCTGATGGCATGATCAACCTGATGGTTGAAGTCCGGCTGATGCCCGACAGATGTCTTTGAATGCCTTATGGCATGATCAACCTGATGGTTGAAGTCTGGCTGATGCCCGACAGTTTCTTTGAATGCCTGATGGCATGATCAACCTGATGGTTGAAGTCCGGCTGATGCTCGACAGTGTTCTCTGAATGCCTGATGGCATGATCGACTATGTATTACCGGTTACCGTGTGACCAATTCCCCAGTAGGGTTGCCGTGCAACTGTTATGCTCAGTGTCGAAGATGTTCCTACCGACCAGAGTATCGTTCGCCTGTGTGTGGTATCCAGACCTCCAGCAAGATCATTGACACGTGTTCATCTTATAATTCTCTCCCACAGAGTCTATTATTCAAGTTCATATTTCCCCAATGGATTTCTTCACCCTAACAGCGAAGTCAGAAGACTATATTTGAGAAATTGACGGCGAAGTCAGATTATTTTGAGTACTTGACGGCGATGTCGGGTGTTTCCCAGAGTTATAGTGGGCTGGCGGCGATGTCAGATAGTTTGGTTTCCCAGCGGCGAGGTTGGATGTTTGTCTGACGGTGATGTCGGGTAGTTTGATTCTCCAGCGGCAATGTTGGATGTTTGTTTCTGGCGGCGATGTCAGGTGATTTAGTTTTCCAGCGGCGATGTTGGGTGTTTTGGTTGTCCGACGACGATGTCAGACGCTTTATTTTCATGAATGCCTGACGGCGAGGTCCGGTGTCTGATGACAATATCAGAGGAATTTAATGTGGATAACTGACGACAAGGTTCAGATCAGTATGTCTCCAGCTAGTTGCCGTGCAGCTATTATTTCAGTGTTCGAAGATCTGTTCCCACCAGAGTACCGTGTGCTTGTGCAGTTGGCAAATTTCCGGGTTTATCGGTATTCAACCATCTCGCACCTTGATTGGATGAGAGCCGTTCGCTCCTCACCCAGTCAGGTTCAATCCGTTTGAATAGGGGCAACTGTTGCACCCTAAAATTTGACCAACATTTATTTACCAAGCTTGTGTTCACCAGCATGATCATCTGCTTCTCATGGAAATGTGTGCAGTAGATCAAGAGGTATGAGTACCCATCAAGACTATGAAGCTAGCCAAGAAGGTTGTTCAAAGTGATTAAGGGTTGATATCCTTGTCAAAAAGCTCAAGAGATCCTCAGAGAGATTGGTTGAAACCAAGGTTGTGTGTCTCATAACTTGAGAGTTATGGGAGCCCCTCAGATGATTCTGAGGCTATGAGGAGAGACTTGAAGCGTTGAGAAAGCTTATGAGATGTCTTGAAAGCCATCATGAAGCCTAGAGAGGTCATTGTACAAGAATTCAGAAGATTCAGCCATGAGTGGTGGAATTAGGGTTTGACTGGGTCAACCCTAGGTCAACTGATGATTTGGAGAGGGTTGAGACCTAATCCAAGAGCCATGTGATCATGGAATGATGCATTGAGATGCTATAAGGATGATTCCTAGACCAACTCATCATGATTGAGGAGTTTGAGAAGTTTTAAGCTAGGGTTTCTAAGGCTTGACAGTGTAAAATCCCCTAGTTTAATCCCTATCTTCAAGGCAGTTTAGCTCAAGATGTGATTGTCATCTCATCTTCCCCACAACATGAATGTTTTATAGCTTGTTCTTAGCTTTAATTTGAGTACTAGAAGTCCTTGATAGGATATGTAGAGCTCAAGTTATGACTTTGACAAATTACAGGTCATCTGAGGTATGTGAATCTGGGTCCTTGAAAGTCACCCAACTTGCATCCAACTTTTTCCATAGTAGGATGATTCCTATGAACTCTTGGTCAACATGAATGTTGTATAGCATCTTCTTAGCTTTCTAGAGAGTACTAGAAGTCCTTGATAGGATTTGTAGAACTCAACTTATGGCTTTGGCAAGTCAAGGGCATTTTGGTCATTTGGAGGTTATAGGTCATTTCAAGCATAAGGCCATATCTCCTATTTCCAAGCTTCAAATGGAAAACTCTTCAACATGAAACTTGCTTAGAATAATGTTTTAAGGCTAGTAGGGAGGTCATGAGATGTTGAAAAGGCTTGTATCAAAAAGTGATGAAAATGGCCTAAAATGGAGGCATAAGTAAAATAAGGTGAAATTGAAAATTGGAAATCACAAGTTATACATCCAAACCATGTCATATATTAGGTCATTTTGACTCCAAAGGAAATTCTAAGAACAATGGTTCAGCCACAATTTTTATTTGAGGCCTAGATCATAGGGCTGCTTTGGAAATGGCTTACTTGCATCTTAAGGCACCAAAGCAAAACTCAAGAAAACTCAATAAACAAGTTTGTTATGCATTGTAACACACAATACATCTCATGTGGGGAGAATTTTAAGTCAGAATTGGTGGTCACAAGGACTATGGTATGAGATAGCATATGGTGAGAAGTGAAATCAAAATGTCATGACATGAGATTTCCATTTTCTCATTGGAAGGTCCTAGATGGTTCTAGATGATTCTAAACCACTCTATATAACATGTATAACTTGCTCAGATGCAAGGTTGGTGAGAAAAGAGGTTTGAGAGAGAGAGTTCTATCTTGTTGCTTCCATTGCAAGTCAAGTTTCAATTCTACATTCTTCTTCATTTCCATTCCTTTTTTCTACACAAACACATTCCATAGATCATAGTGAGGGTGTGCAGATCAAATTGGGGGCAATTCCATTGATGAATCGTGTATGAGCTTTTGGATTTTCACCTCTGCAACTCAAGATCGGTTTCAAAGAATCAAGCAGTTTCAACCCTTCTTTTTGCATACAGAAGCAAGAATACTACTCAGTGAAGGAATTGGGAAAGATTGAAGGTCTGAATTGGAGGTTTCGTGCACCTGTTCATCCCAATTACACAGGTTTGTAACTTTCTCTCTACACCTTAATTTAAGTAGAATTGATTATATTTGATAGGTTAGAATGGTTAGAAATCACTAGGAGATCATTTCTGGAGAGTTTGAAGAGATTTGATGATGATTTTTGCAATGGCAAGATTTCTGTTTGGACCAAGAACTCCTTGAATCTTGAGTAATAATCTTAGTTCTTTAGTGGAAGTTGGCCAGTGATAGGAGGTGAACATTTTAGTGTAAACAATTTCAAGAATCTTGAGTTTTGATTTTCAAGCATAATTTGAAGTTGCTATCGGGTTTCAAGTTTGAGTGAGATTCAATGGAATTTGAGATCATGGTTGGATTCAATGTGGAATTTAGAGCAGATTAGTGTTTTACATTTTGGATTTTCATGAAGTTTTGAGGAGATACGAGATTGGGGATGATGAGGTTCATAGCTCTGCAACCATGGCTTTCCCTCCAATTCGCAGGTGCAAAAGGAAGAAGATGAGGTCTCATCCATTGGATTGCAGTGAGACTCGTTGACTTTGGCAAGATCCAGCGGCCCTGGTTTGATTTCATTTGAGAGGGAATTCTGAGATGTGAAACGCAGGCGTTTCATTTAAGTTTGGTCATGGGCTTAAGTGAATAATTGATGTCCACACCCCCAATCAAGGCCCACTTGGATTTTACACTATAGTTGGTTACTTCCTGCACCGTTTTATTTTCCATTTTTCATTTAGTTTATTAATTGATTTTTCTAATTAAATTAGGCCTAGCGCGTTTACTTTCTGAACCCCCATTCTGGGCCCATGCGCGTATTACACTGCATCTGCTTGCTAGCTACACCCCATCCTTCCATGTTTTAATTTCATTTTCTTTCATTTTTTGTTAAACTTTGAAAATCCATATCAATTTGAAAATTAAATATTTTTTAATGGGAATTTTTGCTCTCATTTCATAATAATGTCTAGAAAATTATCAAATAAAAATATTTTCATTTCATGCATTTTTAATATTTTTTGTGTATTTTCTACTTTTATTGCATTTTATTTCTTTTTATGTTGATCTATGAATTTGTAGAATTTTGTTTAGGTAGTTCCCTTAGCATTTTTAGGCCATTCTTTTTAGGATAGTTAGATATAAGCTTTAGCTTCCCCCCTGGATTTATTCCATAATTTTGTGATGAATTTTAGGTTAGTTTTGATTAGATGACATTAGGTTGTATAGAACTAGGTTAATCCTTAACATAGGTCCACCATAACATTAGAATTTTGGGTCTCTAGGTCAAGTTAGACATTGGGGCATATAAGGGTATTAAGGGTAGGTATGTAGGATCCCTTAGGAATTATATTAGGTTTTAATGTAGTAGTATACTATTTTTAGATGATTTTTGTAGTTGATTGTTTGTGTTGCCCTTGTGGGCTTGTATTCTTGTTTGCTTTGCTTTGTGGGCTTGGAGAGCTTGGGATTGCTTGAAGATTGATTGAGGAGCATGAGAGCTTGTTCTTATTTGTTTTGTTGATTGTTTTAGGGTTAGGGATTAGGAAGAGTTTAGACCTAGTTAACTTCTTTCTTAAAACATGGATGGTATCTTTCACCTCCATTCCTCCCTATGATTCAAAGTCCTTCCATGGTATACACCTCTCTCCTTTGGAGGGATAAGTGATTATACCTAGGAAGTAGAACTTTTGAGGGAACCATTCCTTTGATGTTGAACCCTTATAGGTCACCTTTGGTGGTCAATAAGCAGTTCAATATCCCTAGCTTATCCAGTAAGTGATTTCCTCTGGTGATTACCTTGAGAGATGCTGAGCCTGAGTTTGATGATGAAGACTTCAGTGAAGAGTGTAGAAGAGGATGAATCCTTGAGCATTGCCATTCCAGCTGAAGCTTGAAGAGCAACAAGAGCAAGTTGATACTTGAAGACCCCTGAAGATGAAGTAAAGACTGAAGGATGAAGTTGACACTTCTAAGTGATTGAGATTGATTCTGAAGAGATGAAGCTTGAAGAACAAAGGAAGTTGATACTTGATTTGATACCTGGAGATCCTGAAGGAGCCAAGTTGATACTTATGATTGATAGTGAAGCCTGAAGGTGGAGCTGATCAAGGAGCTGAAGCTCAGAGAAGATAAGTTGAGAATTATGTTGAAGGGTTGAAACTTGGAAAAGCAAATTGATATTTGTCCAGAGTGATTGAAGTCTGAAGACTGAGTTGCTGTTGGAAGAGCTGAAGCTTGAAGTTGAGAGAGGAGTTGATCTGTTTTCTCATCTTTTTTTTCTTTGTTGTATTGCCATGTTTTGTTTGACTTGCTTGATGCATTAGAATAAGTCCATATCTAGACCAGGTAGAATCTAGGAGCATGACTGCACTAGAGGTTGAGTTGCTCCCTCTGCTTGTATTGTTACTGTGTGGCTTTGCTTGCGGGTATTCGGTAGAGCCCAGCTCCCTTGCCCATGTGGTTTGTTTGCCTGATGGCATTTTATTTCATTTCTTCTGTATGATTGCAGTTTACTGTTATTGCTTGATAGCATGTTGTTTTATCTTTCAGTATGATTACTGTTATCCATTCTGGCTTGAGGTTGAGATGAGCTTGTGGAGGCTGAAGCCCCACACACATTTCCTCCCTCACTTGCATTGCATGCATTTTACTGTTAAGCTGATGCTTTGTCGGTTTTGGTGTATCATTGACATGATCCCTTAGGACTCTCATTTCCTTTTATAAGGAATTGATGATAGAACTTTAGGTTGAAATCTATGTATGACAACTTCTAGGAGTTCCCTGTTCAAACCTCAACCATAGGATGAATCCATGGCATGACAACAGTAGGACTTGATAGTCTCCCTCCTAGTTGGGCCTGTTCTCTTCTCATCTCAAAACAGTTTAAGATACAGTAATCATGAATGATTTCTTTCGTACGTTACGAGCCTTAAGCTATCTGAGAAAGGATTGTGGGAGAGTTTCTTTTCCATAGTCTGGATGTTTAGTATGGTACCCTTTGGGTGACATGCGACGCATTCACTCTCAGGTCATAGTCTCTAGTGCGATTGAAATCGCAAACACAATAAAAAACACCTCTTTCGTAAAAGACAGGAAATAAACTGTAGTTTCCCGAACTACGTGAGCTCTGATCTCTCATACCTGTTGAGAGTACGTAGGCACAATACTGATGTATTGGCGAGCTACCTTCCCCCATAACCCGTCGTAGGTGGAACTACGTTGACTCTGATTTCTCGTTCTCTGATGAGAATACGTAGGCATAAAGTGCGACGCTTTGCCGAGTCATTTTCTTTTCTTTTTAAGCCAGCCTTGATAGGTAGATAGAATAAAACCAACCCGTCCAAGTAAACACAACAAGCGGGGATCCCGTCGAGTACGACGGACGTGAGGGGTGCTAATACCTTCCCCTTGCGTAACCGACTCCAGAATCCAGACAATGGTTGCGACGACCTTGTCTTACCCTTTTTCGTTAGGTTTTTCCGATCGTTTCCTTTCCCGCTCTGAGGGATAAATAACGAAAGGTGGCGACTCTTCTATTGTGCCGACACCTTATTTTCGCGCAAGCGACATAAGTGGGGGAGAGTTGTAACACCCCAAATTTAATTGGAATATTTTAATTTATTTATTTAATTGAGAATATTCATTTTCAATGATTTTCGGTGTTTTGAGGATTATTGAGGAATTGTGCATAATTGGGTTATTTATTTGGAATAATAGTATATAATATGATTTTATTAATATTATTATGAATTAAAATAAATATAAGTGAAAGAAGGATAATTTGGGCATTAAGAGGAGTTAGTGAGGGTATTAAGGGAAAAACCCATTTTGAGGCCCAAGACTAGGTTTGACAAAAAATGGAATTCTGAAGGGAATTAGGATTCATTTTTGTTAACCGTGAAAAATATTGAGGCCGGAGCTCTGAGGAGAAGATTGAAGGCAGAAGTTCCGAGAGATTCCATGAAAGATTCGTGAAGGCTTTAAATCGACGACTAAGGTATGGGGAGTATAGCTTTTCATGATTTTCCATGTGTATCTTTCAATATGATTGTGGTTGATTTAAGGTTTAGGGGTTTTTGAGGATAAAGATGAGAAATCGTGATCTTTGGCCTTTGTGGCCTAAAACGATTATAGGTGAATCTAACCGTGGGATTCATTGGGAAAAGGGAAATCTAGGCCTTCACCTTGAATTGTTATAGGTTTGACCCTGAAGGATAGGAATATTGGGTAATGCGTAACTCTAATGCCTTAGGGTGTAATTGAAGGAAAAATTATGATTTAAGGCGGGAATATGTTGCAGGATTGGCCTAATGAACTGTAGGTTTTGTGCCTTTATCACCCTAAGACCTTAGGGATGTTTTAGGGGCATTGGGGAAGTGAATCGTAGAGACTTTTGAGTGATTTCAGGTTCTGGTGCGTAGCAGAATTTGTTGTCATCACACAGTTCGCCTAGCGAAGAAAGCTTTGTCTAGAGAACCATGTTGTTCCTAGACTCGCCTAGCGAAGAATCCTCGCCTAGCAAAGAAACTCGCCTCAGACTCGCCTAGCTAACATGCCAGTGAACGTAGAAGAGTTTTGTGAATGTTGATCATGTGCAACAATGCCTTGATGTTTGGTTTTGTGATTCTTGTGATGAGTTGACATGAGTGTGACAGTGAGTTTTACATGATGTGTACGTGATTACATGATCACTTGATTGATATAACATGATGATATTACCATGATTTTGATAAATTATATGATGACATGAGATATGATGATGATTATGATGATGATTATGATGAACGATGATGCACCTATGCGGTTACACAAGGATGATTATTGACGTGTGCATCATGCATTCATGTGTATCTGGACTTCGGTTCAGGACCTCGATTAGTTTGGCTTCAATACCACTGTGTGGATGTGAAGTGTTTTGATGTGCTCTGGTTCTCTAGTAGAATCGAACCTATTGTTAGGGATCTATGGAAGGTTGATGGCTCAGTGTCCATCGCGCTATGATGATTGGTACCACATGCATTGAGCCTTGTTGCATTGCATTTATGAGTCTTTTTGTATGAATTATGACATTGTGAACTTTGAGGCCTATTAAAGGATATGAATGTGTTGAATATGAAAATGACGATGTTTTATAAGTTGATTGTCGCTACCGCGAAAATAAGGTGCCGACAAAACAGAAGAGTCGCCACCTTTCGTTATTTATCCCTCAGAACAGGAAAGGAAACGATCGGAAAAACCTGAAGAAAAAGGTATAAGACAAGGTCATCGCAACCAATCTCTGGGTTCGGGAGTCGGTTATGCAAGGGGAAGGTATTAGCACCCCTCACGTCCATCGTACTCGATGGGATCCACGCTTGTTGTGTTTATCTGACGGGTTAGTTTAACTATCTACCTATCAAGGCCGGTCTAAAAAGAAAACAAAATGACTCGGCAAAGCGTCGCGCTTTATGCCTACGTATTCTCATCAGAGAATGAGAAATCAGAGTCAACGTAGTTCGACAAACTACTGGTTACGGGGAAGGTGGCTCGCCAATACATCAGTATTGTGCCTACGTACTCTCAACAGGCATGAGATATCAGAGCTTACGTAGTTCGGGATAATACGGATTACGGGGATTCAGATTCATCTGTTTTATCGAGTAGGGTTAACAAACAGTTCCAGCAGTTTGGTGTACGCAACTCGACCCTTGGAGACTTAGGCGTTACAGTTTGCGGTAGAACTGGGAGTTAACGACACTCTTTTCTTCAGAAAAGCTTCCTTCGAATTATGGGCCCACGGGGGCAAAAAGGTTTGAAGTTTGTTTTCTGTCTTTTACGGAAGAACTGTTTTTTATGGATGTTTGCAACCAATATCGCACTAGAGACTATGACCTGAGAGTGAATGCGTCGCATGTCACCCAAAGGGTGTCATACTAAACATCCAAGCTGTCGAAAAGAAACTCTCTGACAACCCTTTCTCAGATAGCTTAAGGCTCGTAACGTACGACCTCAGTTAACCTTTATTACTGTATTTTAATTTGTTTTGAGATGAGAAGAGAGAACGAACAGATTCAACTAAGGGGAGACTATCAAGTCCTAATGTTGTCATGCCAAGGATTCATCCTATGGTTGAAGTTTGAAACAGGGAACTCCTAGAAGTTATCATGCATAGGTTTCAACCTAAAGTTCTAATCATCACTTCCTTATCAAAGGAAGTGAGATTCCTAGGGGATCATGTCAATGATAAACAGAAACAGATAAAGCATCAGCTTAAACAGTAAACAGTAAACGACTGTAAAATGCATGCAATGCAAGTGAGGGAGGAAATGTGTGTGGGACATCAGCCTCCACAAGCTCATCTCAACCTCAAGCCAAATATGAATAACTGTAATCATACAGAAGAAATGAAATAAAATGCCATCAAGCAAATCACAACCCACATAGGCAAGGGAGTAGGGCTCTACCGAATACCCGCAAGCAAAGCCATACAGTAAAAATACAAGCAGAGGGAGCAACTCAACCTCTAATGAAATCATGCTCCTAGCTTAACACCATCTAAATATTAACTTATTCTAATGCATCAAGCAAATCAAACAAGTCACATCAATACAGTTGCACAGAAAGCAAACAGACAGGAAAAAAGGCAGATCAACAGCTCCCACATCTTCACATCAAAGCAGTCCTCTGACAGCAGTTCAGTCTTCAGTCTGTAACTGTTCTTTAAGGCTATCATCTTCAATAGCAAGTGTCAAATTGCTTCTTCAAGCTCTCAATGCATCAAACACAAGTATCAACTTGTTCTCCAACTTCAAGCTTCAGCTCTTCATTTGATCTCAGCTGGATCTTCTTCACAAGTGTCAACTTGTTCTTCTTGGTCTTCAAGCTTCAGCTCCAATGGTAGTCTTCAAATACTGGGAAGTGGTAACTTCTAGCATCTTCAATATTCTAGCAAGGAACTCCATCCTCTAGCAAGGGAGAAAGATTCATCTAACAAGAGCAAGGTTTGGATAATGGTAAGCAAAGTGAAGACCAAAGGTCACCACTAAACACTCCACCATCAAAGAAAGGAACCCTCAAAGGTTCTACCAACTTGTGAAGAGCCACACATCCTACCAAAGGAGGGATGAGTCCTTCACAATGGGACCTTATATCATAGGGAGGAATGGAAGTTATCAACACCTTCCATGTTTATGAAAGAAGAGAATCTATCTAGAAGCTCTACTTACAAACCCTAATCTTAACACCTAAACAAAACTACTCCAAAGGAAGAGCAAACTCCAAGTCCAAGCTCCACCATGCATTTCTCAGCAGCCCACACAAGTCTTCAACATCATCCAAGAGCAAGAGAGGCAAAACCCTAATCTAAGGGAACTAAAGAAATCATTCTAGTTGAATTAGCAAGTTAAGATCACCTAAAACCTAGTACTAAAGTTAATCCTAACTAAAATACTAAAACCAATTGTAAAATCCTACAAAAATAACTATGGGAACCTAAGTCAATCATGACTCTATCATGTTAATTCCAGAGATTAAATCATCCAATAAGCCCTAGAATTAAATTCTAAATTACAAGGTACTAAGCTTAAACCCTAAAACTAGAGCACCTAAAGTTTCAACTTAAAACCAACACCTAATTTCATCACAAAAATGTGAGAAAAATCTAAAAGGAGCATGCATGTCTAAGCTAGCTACACACAAAAAATCAGCTCAAAAATCATCATCAAATGATCACACAAAATTTCACAAGACAAGGTATCAACCATAAGGAAATTAATGTCAATTAAAATACAAAAAATGCAATTAAAATAAAAATTGCATGAATTCCTAATCTTTTAATTTCCTAAAATTCTAGACTCATTCATGAGTCAGGGAAAAAAAATTGGATCAATTTGAGTTATTTTCCTATTTATTATGAATTATCTTCTAAACTACATAAAATGATGAAAAATAAGAAAAAACAAAGAAAATAATAAAATACGCGTATCAAATAGCAATTATGTCAAGTTCATTTCACAGATTGGGCTAATTGGGGGGTGTGAATATCACTCAGTGCACTAAGCCCAAACCATTCCAATTAATGAAACGGTGCGTTTCATTCAAAGATCTCTCTTCAAAGTTTGAGAGCCAATCGTGGCTGTGTATCCTTGGATTGAGTCAAATGTCAAACCTTCATCTGAGGGCTCATGCTCATCGTCCCCAAATTCAAACTGAGATGGAGGGAGTTCTCAGACGGTGGCCTGAGTTGCAGCGCCACCGTCTTCTCCGGTGAAGTGGTGTACACAGGTCAATAAAAATACTGAAACAAAACATCACCCCACTCAATTTTTCATCCTGATCACGAATCCATCATCCAAATTCACTAATTCCTTCTCTAACTCCAAACACGATAGAATTTTCAGAAATCCACCAAATCTTGATCACCACAATTCTCAAAGATAATGATCCTAATGTAATCCACACTCTTCACTGATCAATTTCCACTATCCAATCATGAATGTATCATCAAGAATCTTGAGAAATCAGGCTCAACAGAAAATGGTCCATACCCTAGAGTGTCTCTATCCATCAAATTCAGTGTACCAAAATCCATCTATGTCATGATAAGAACCTAACCACATAAAGATTTCTAGCTATCTCCCTATAGATTAAGCACAATTTCAATTTGTACAAACCTGGTTTCAGATGAAGAACAAATGCAATTCTTGCTCGATTCCTCCTCCACAGTGATCCAGATTCACTCCAAATCTTCCTCTGAAGCTAATGCACACCTCAATTTGGCTTGATTCCTCTTCAATCTCCAAACACAATCTTGAATTGCAGCTTTGAGTTTTCACTTGCTATCTCTGCTACCAGCTTCAAATGCTTCCAAAAAAAATGGGTGAACACACTCCAAATCTTATATAGAACTCATTAGAATCATCTAGAAAGTTCTGTAACCACCCAAATGAGATTTTGCAATTTCAATTTCTCTCCAAAATATCATCCACAACAGTCACGATTTTGGCTCTCTTTGGGCATGAAAATGCTTGGAAAATTCATCTCATGAGATATTGGATTGGTTTGTTATGATCATTTCCTTGTTTGCAAGCCAATGGTTCATGTTGGTTATGTTGCTTCATCATGAAGAAATGAAGTGAAATGGCATGAAAATGGACTCAAACCAAAATTCTAGCATTGCCAAAGTTTCTAAAATGATTTTTCCATTCAAAATGACCTATTATTTTGCCTTGTTTGGACACAAAATGAATTATTTCAATTTTTGGTCATTAAATGCCTTTAATTCTTCCTTTTCAAATTTTTCTCAAACCACATCCTTCCTTGAGCCATTTCAAAGTCTCCTTGATGCATGGACAAGGTTAAAACCCCATTTTGAGAAACTTTCAAGTTGAACGAAATTTCATTTGAGGTGCCTAAGTGGGTGAAAATGACCTATGATCAGAAATGAGCTATAATCACAAATTCCCAAAATACCCTTGACTTGTCAAAGCCATAACTTGAATTCTACAAATCCTATCAAGGACTTCTAGCACTCTATGGAAAGCTAAGAGAATAAGGAACAACATTCATGTTTACCAAAAGTTCATAGGAATCATCCTTCTTGGGCAAACGTGTCATGCAAGTTGGGTAACTTTCAAGCTCCAAATTCACATACCTCAGATGACTTGTAACTTGTCTGGCTCATAACTTGAGTTCTATAAACCCTATCAAGGACATCTAGTACTCAAATTAAAGCTAATATCATGCCCTACAACAATCATGTTGGGGTCAAGATGGGATGACAGTCATATCTTGAGTTAAATTGCCTTGAAGACAGGGGTCAAACTAGGGGATTTTACACTGTCAAGTCTTAGAAACCCTAGCTTGAAACTTCTCAAACTCTTCAATCATGATGAGTTAACCTTGGAATCATCCTTATAACATCTCAATGTATCAATCCATGATCACATGGCTCTTGAATTAGGTCTCAACCTTCTTCAAATCATCAGTTGACTTAGGGTTGACCCAGTCAAACACTAGCTGCACCAATCATGGCTGAGGCTTCTTATTCTTGCACAATGACATGTCTAGGCCTAAAAGTGATCTTCAACACTTCTCATGAGCTCTCTCAAGACCTCAAGTCTAACTTCATAGCTTTAGAATCATCTGATGAATTCCCACAACTCTCAAGTTAGGAGACCTACACACTTGGTTTCAACCACTCTTTCTGAGGCTCTTTCAACTTCTCTAACAAGGATATCAACCCTTGAACACTTGAATAACCTTCTTAGCTAGCTTCATAGTCTTGTATATCTCTTAATGGGTAATCATACCTCTTGATCTCCTGCATACATGTCAATGAAATGCAGATGATAATGCTAATGTGAATGAAATGAAACATAAGCTAGGTAAAGAAATGTTGGGCAAATTTTGGGGTGCAACATTGATTTTTATATATTGATTATTATGAATTGTTTTACTTACCCTGCCTGTTTGAATGTTACCTCCTCATGGGTAACGTGCAGATGACCAGGTTTAGCCGTGGACACCGTTGAGGATTATTTTGAAGTTTTTGAGTTTTTAGCTGTTTTGGTTAACTTAGAGGGTCTTTCTTTGATATGTAACATCGGGTTGGGTACCTTTGAGTTAAACTATATACTATTGAGTTATTTTGCTTATCTTCCATTTTGAGGAAAACCTTGATTTATGCCTTTGAGTTCCGCTGCTTTGTGTAGTTTGATGTATTTTGGGAAAACCCGTGGTTTACGAAGCTTTGTCCTATTTTGTTGATTTGGGAAACGTACGCCCTTTTGATGGCTTTTTGTGACATTTAATAAATTACTCTGATATCTGTGTTATTTTTCCATGATAATTGTGGGGTAGAAAAGGGTGTTACATTCAGAGTCTCTAGAACTTTGTTCAGCAGAACGTTGTGTTCAGAGTCTTCAACACTTAGTCTTTAGAAGATAATGACTTCAGAAGCTAGAAAGCTTTCAAAAGTAAAACATCAGAGTCACGCTCAGAGGCTGAAACCTAGAGAGCATTGCAGCAATAAGATGTTGTCTTCTTAGAATCTTTCTGAATGTGAATAGATCAGAAGCAGACTTTCTTCTATGGCACACAAATGTTAAAGTACCAAAATTGTTCTCACACAAATGCTAAAGTACCAAAATTCTTCAGAAAAATGTGAATAGTGAGAACCTGTTTGTTAATTCTTCAGAAAAACAAACGTTAAAGTACCAAAATTGTTCTCACACAAATGCTACTTTATTATTATCAAAACATAGAGATATATGGTAGAACAAAATCTTGTTCTAACAATCTCCCCCTTTTTGATAATGACAAAACAGTGTATTTTGATAACACAATTCTGTACGAAGATAATCAATAGGAAATGATAGAGATATGTTTAGAAATAACTTCCCTTTATCAAGCTCCCCCGGAATTTAAGACTAAAAAAAAATCTTATCAAATTTGGGATACCAGAGCCTAATTATAAAGATCTTGTTAGATCCAGAATAGCAGAGCTTGATTAGTGGTGATGATTGGTTAAATCAGAGCCTGATTGCAAAAATATCAATTTTGTTCTTGAAAAACATTCTAAGAAAAATTGAGTGCAATTAAAATGTTATAATGTCAGAGCTACGATTCAGAGACAAGATATTTTTTCAAAATAATTTTCCATTAGTATACTCCCCTTTTTTTGTCATAATCAAAAAGGTAATTAAAACAAAAAGAAAACTAAGATAAACACAAAAAGACAAGGGAAACTAAGGGGTGTCCTAAGGAGTGTCTAAGGTTAAGGAGGAGGAGGGAGCCTCTGAAGGATCTGAGGAAGTGCTTTTTGAATGCTGGAAGTGACTTCGTCTTGCTTGTGTATTCTCATTCTGAATAACTCTTGCTCCTTCTGAATAATTTCCAGAGTCTTTAACACTGGATCAAAGGTAGAGTTTTCAGCAGGTTTCAAAGGCACTTCTTGATTTTTCAATTCAGCTTCTCTCTCACCTTGATCTTGAGCTTCCTTAGCTAACCTTTCAGCTTCTTTGTCAAAAGCTTCATTAGTTAATCTCTCAGCTATTTCCCTTTCAGCGGTTAGCTTTGCTTCAGCTTCCTTCTTAGCTTTCAATCTCTTTTCAACTTGCTGGACAAAATAATCTTTTGTCTGAATAGAGAGATTTTGAATCGTCTAAAATTCTTCTGACATCCACTGATTGAATTGATCCCAGGGAGCATCCAAAGCAGAAGGGTCTTCACTAGAACTTGATTCATCAGAGAGTGTGTTTAATCTCCTAACTACACTGCCTTTAAAAACAGAAATAACTTCATCTAGGTTATGAGGGGGAAGATCAGAAGGTTTATTCTTAGGGAATGGTTGGGTTTCTTCATCAGAATCACCCAAATTGGTGATATCATTATTTTTAGGATTTGATTTTGGTGAAGAAGGTTCAGTCTGGTATGGTTTATAGGAATTATTTGTGGAGATGTTAATGGTGTGGGTGATGGAGAGTTGGTTGTTTGAAGAAGTTCAATAGGAGGTTCTTCAAAAAGTGGATTGAGTGGTTAATGGTAGGGAGATAGTGGAAATTGGTTGTTCAGATATGGTGGAAGTTATTGGTAAGGAAATAGTGGGAGTTGGTTGAGTTGAAGTGGTTTGGAATAACGATGGTGGAATTTGTGTAGAGGGTGTAAAGGATGGAATTATTTGAGTTTGTGGTTCAGAAATAGGTATGGTTAAGGTGGTGACAATGGTTGAGAAGGTTGGTGGTGATGTTGAGATAGATGAAGATATATTCCTGTTAGTAATAATAGATGCAGTTAATGAAGAGGATTTAGAAAACTTACTTAGCTCGCCAGCAGGAGAAGCAAATGTAGTTGTGATCTTCATCTTCTTGTTTGATGGTCCTTCACCATCATCATTTTTCTTTTTCTTGCCTTTTCCGTTATCTTTAAAATCTCTGGAAGATTACTCATGTCAATCCACACATCCAATGCTTCATCTTTGCATCTCGCAAGGTAGTGTGTAAGTTCATTGGGATTATAAGTTCTTGAAAAGAGTGGAAATCTAGAATTTGGAAACCTCATAGAGTTAATGTCATCCTTTGATGGCAGAGCATATCGATGAGACATTTTTTTAATAAGATTCATATTCTTCAAATTCTTCACCCAGAAGATGTTTCTATAATTCTTTACTAGTTCATTTGTTTTTCCAGCAACTAATAGAGCTTCAACAATTCCAGACTCAACAAGAATATCATAAATGAGTCTGCCGTAATGGATATGATTCCCCTTTTTGGTAGATCCAGTTCTTGAAGTCATTATTGAGTCTCTCAGGAATATGAACAGGATGAGAGGGAGATGTATCTTCTTTCCTTTCAGTAGGAAGTATAGAACATACTTCTGAGACAAATTTATGTAATCAGAAGAATGAGTAGGATGATGGTGGTAAATACTTCCCAACATTATCTTGAACCAAAATCTTAAATAGTCTTTTAAGAATGAAGATGAAGGATCTTTCTTAGAATCCAGAGCAATTCCTTCTTTAAAGATAGATTCATTGACTTTTGCTTCCCTTTGTTTATCCGCTTGAACATTGTAAATTCTCAGCCCATTTCCATCATGAGAGATTAAATCAAAGATGATATTTTTTATGATGATGATACGTTTTCCAAACACAAAGGAGATAATGATTTTTTCGCTTGCAGTTGCATGAATCTAGGAATCTTTAACCAGGATAGGAAAGGTGGGTCCTTGAAATCTTTTAAAGAACCCGTTCCAACCTTGGAAATAAAGTGTTTGAGTAAGATCACACACATTATCCTTTAGATATTTGAAATCCACCATGGTTTCACAAAAAACATGAAGATCAGCTACCGGTGTATCGAGAGTAATATCAGGTTTCTCTAGAATACTGAACTTATTTCCTTTTTTTGAGGATCCATTAAAGAACATGATAGAGTCACAGAGCACAAAGGGTTACAGGGTTTCTAAGAAAAAGTGTGGGAAGTGAAAGAGTAGCGTACTGTGTGATAGTGAGATTTTGAGTATTTATAAGAAAAATTGAGATTATGAAAAGGTGGGAGTAATAGGAAATAATTACTTGAAACCTAGTCTCACGAAATCACAACTCTCGAGGTTTCTCTATAATAGTAAGATATGATTTGATTTTAGACAAGTGCCACAAGAAAATCACATCCGTTTGTTCAAGACTACACATTTGATGTTCCCAAAGTCAAGAATATCAAGAGGTATTTGACTAGACAAGTTTCTGATTAAAACATCTTCTAACATGTAGAAGTATCATCAATCAGAAGAACATTAAATAAGAGAGGAATAACCTATTTAACGTCAGAATCGTATCTCAGAAGTTATGGTGGCTTGACACATAAAAAATTTCATCTACTCATTCTAGACACGGTTTTATAAATAAATTTTCCAAAATGAATACGAATCTATCCTCAGCAAGGGGTTTTGTGAAAATATCAGCTCACTGGTGATCTTTATCCACAAATTTTAATTGAAAAACACCCTTCTAAAAATAGTCACGTAAAAGGTGATGTTTTATTTCAACATGTTTAGCCCTAGAATGCAAGATAGGATTTTTGGATAAACAAATAGCAAAAGTATTATCGCAGAAGATAGGAATATTACTCTCATGTATCTGAAAATATTCTAGTTGATTCTTCATTCAGAGCATCTGAGTGTAGTATAGTGACACTGTGATATATTCTTCTTCTGCAGTTGAAAGTGCAATAGTTGATTGTCTTTTACTAGCCCAAGAGACGAGGTTGTTACCCAGAAACTGATAGTTTCGAGAAGTACTTTTCCTTTTTAAGTTGTCTCCCGCATTATCTGCATTATAATAACCATAAAGCCTGTACTTTGATGTTTTCTTATACATCAAGCCAAGTTTATTTGTTCCTTTTAGATAGCTCAGGATTTTCTTAACAGCTGTTAAGTGAGTTTCCCTTGGATCTGATTGGAAACGAGTACAAATACATACACTGAACAAAATATTTGGACGAGTAGCAGTTAGATATAGAAGATAACCTATCATACCATGATAGAGCATATGACAAACCTTTTTACTTACTTATTCTTTCTCCAGAATGCATGTAGGATGCATATGAGTCTTTGCAGGTTTACTATCTGACATATTAAACTTCTTCAGAAGTTCTTTTACATAATTTCTCTGATGAATGTACGTTCCTTTTGGACGTTGATCAATTTGAATTCCCAGAAAGAATCTGAGTTCTCCCATCAGACTTATTTCAAACTTGGTCTGCATTAACTTAGAAAATTCCTTGTACAAGGAAGTATTAGAAAAACTAAATATATATCATCAATGTAAGTTTGCACAACCAGAATGTCATTTTTAAAGGTTTTGCAAAAGAGTGTTGTATCCACTTTTTCTCTAGTAAAGTTATTTTCCAAAAGGAAGTTACTTAGCCTTTCATACCAAGCTCTGGAAGCTTGTTTCAAACCATATAATGAATTTTTAAGTTTGAAAACAAAATCTAGGTTTTCAGAACTTTCAAAATCAGGAGGTTGGTGTACATACACTTCTTCCAAAATATACCAGTTTAAAAATGTACTTCTTACATCCATTTGATATAAAGTGATATCGTGAATAACAACAAATGAAATTAAGAGACAAATAGATTCTAACCTGGAAACTGGTGAAAATATTTATGTATAGTCTATCCCTTCTTGCTGACTATAACCTTGTGCTACCAGTCGTGCTTTGTTTCTTATGATCTCACCTTTCTCATCAAGCTTGTTTCTGAATACCCATTTTGTTCCAATGATGTGGACACCTTTTAGTTTCTGAACAAGATCCCAAACATAGTTTATGGTGAATTGATTTATATCTTCTTGCATGGATAAAATCCACTCATTTTCCATAAGAGCTTCATCAACTGATGTTGGCTCTATCAATGACACCAAACCGATAAGAGTTTCTTCAGAAGGTTTAAATGATGAACGAGTTCTGACTGGATTAGCTTTGTCTCCCAGAATCACTTCTTCAGAACAAGAAGTCTTTAGCTTATTCTTCTTCTGATGAGATAGACTATTCATTGTTTATGGTAATATTGTATCTGATTCTGTAGTTTATGTGTATTTATCTCCTTCTTTAGAATCTTCCTCCTTGGATTCTGTTAAGGTAATCTTCAAATCTGAAAACTTTTCAACTAGCTTTTCCTTTTCAGGGCCAAGCTTATTATGAAATATGACATGGATTGATTCCTTCACAATTCGTGTTTCTGTGTTATAGATTCTATAGCCTTTATAGCGTTCAGAGTATCCTAACAATAAACACTTTTGAGCTTTGGAGTCAAACTTCCCAAGATTCTCTTTAGTGTTCAACATAAAACAAATATAGCCAAAAGGATGAAAATATGAGATGTTGGGTTTTCTATTCTTCCACAAATCATAAGGAATCTTACCCAGAATAGGTCTGATAGAAATCCTGTTCTGAATATAACATGTTGTATTTACTGCCTCTGTCCAAAAGTGCTTAGCCATGTCATTTTCTTGGATAATTGTGTGAGCCATTTCTTGCAAAGTCTTATTCTTCCTTTCCACTAATCCATTCTGTTGTGGAGTTCTAGGACATGGGAAATCATGGGAAATGCCATGGAAATAAAAAAGATTCTCAAAGTATCTGTTCTCGAATTCTCCACCATGATCACTTCTGACTCTGACAATTTTGCAATCCTTCGCTGTTTGCACTTGTGAGAAAAAGGTATAAAACACAAAATGCGACTCATCCTTGTATTTCTAGAATTTTGGGCAGAAGTGATCATGGTGGAGAATTTTTTCAAAACCTCTTTTAGAGCGAAAAAATGTTGTTTCTACTTCTAGACCATTAAAACTTATGCACATTGATCTTTTTGGTCCAGTGAAAACTTCCTCAATCAAAAGGTATAGAACACAAAATGCAACTCATCCTTTTTGAGGCAGTTTTCACTGGACCAAAAAATCAATGTGCAAAAGTTTTAATGGTCTAGAAGTAGAAACAACATTTTTCGCTCTAAAAGAGGTTTTGGAAAACTTGCCTTTCTGATATGCTTCACAAAGAGAATATGAAAAAAAACTTTAGATTTTGTAAGCCTCTGACTAATTCAAGCTTATTTAGCTGAGAAATCATTCTTATGCTAACATGGCCCAAACGTCTATGCCATACCCATTGCTCTTTATTTATATACATTAGACATTTAACATTCTGGTCCTTAAAATCAGAAAATCTGATTTTGTAAATGTTGTTTTTCCTCTTTCCATTAAAAAGGATTGAGCCATTCTTCTAACTAACAACCTTACAGGACTTTTGATTAAAAATGATATCATAACCATTGTCACTAAGTTAGCTAATTGGCAATAAGTTATGCATCAAACCATTTACCAGAAGAACATTAGTAATAGAAGGAAGTTTGCCATTACTAACGGTTCCAAAGCCAATGAGCTTACCCTTCTGGTTTCCTCCTAAACCAACGAATCCTCCAGGCTTAAGTTCCAGACTTTGGAACATATGCCTTCTTCCCATCATGTGTCGCGAGCAACCATTGTCCAGGTACCATGATTAGTGTTTCAATTGAGCTGCTAAGGATATCTACAACATAGATTATCTTATCCTTAGGTACCCACTTTCTGGGTCCTCTTTTTTTAGTTTTCCCAGAGTTTCTCACAACTTTGGGTTTCTGTGCAAAATGATAATCAAGTGGAATTTGTGCATGATACTTTAGTTTAAGATCATATTTCTGTGTCTGTGAAGGTGCTTTTACAAACTCAGAACAATCAAGCTTAGTACTAGAAGGCACAAAATGATCATAGAGAGGTTTTGATTTTACAGGTTAACTTTCGTCATTTTCAAATGTTTTTGTACACTGCAAACCTTTCTTACCATTTCTGCTGACTCCATAGATCATGGAAGAAATCTTACTTCTATCTATGCTTTTAGTTAAAAAGTGATGGAATGCTCTATCATACTTGTTAACACAATTAGTGTTAGAGATGTTTGAGACTAATTGTTCTTCTAATTTAGAAACTTTTCTTTTCAAAGCATAGTTACTATTTTTAAATTAAAAATATTTTCATTAAAAGAAGAATTTTCTGTTCAAGCTTATCTCTGGCTTCAGAAGTAATTACATGGGATTTAAGATCCTTGTATTTACTTTGAAGAGTTTGATATCTTTCCAGCATTTCTGAAAGACACGACTCTAATTCACAACGAGAGAGTTTAGGTAATACCTCTGACTCAGAGTCTGATTCTGATTCTGATAGCATTTTGTCTTCTGGTTCTCCAGAGAATTCAGCGTCAATTGTTGTTGCCCCTAGTGCAACATTTTCCCGTTCTTCATCAGATTATTCTTCTTCAGAATCAGAGTCATACCAAGTTTCCATGAGTCCCTTCTTCAGTTTAGTGAAGTTCTTCTTAGGCTTCTTGTCTTTCTTAAGCTTTGGACAGTCGTTCTTGTAACGATCAGACTCATTACGCTCATAGCAGATGATTTATTTTCCAGAACTCTGATTCTTTTGTCTGGATGATGAGTCAGAACAACCATTATTCCTTCTTGATCCTCTGAACTTCCCTTGCCTATGTTTCCAGAGTTTGTTGATCCTTCTGGAGATAAGTTATAACTCATCTTCTGAGTCTTTGTTGCACCCCAAAATTTGACCAACATTTATTTACCTAGCTTGTGTTCATCAAGAGGTATGAGTACCAATCAAGACTTTTGAAGCTAGCCAAGGAGGTTATTCAAATGTTCAAAGGTTGCGTGCCTCCTAACTTGAGAGTTGTGGGAGCTCCTCAGATGATTCTGAGGCTATGAGGATGGACTTGAAGCTTTGAGAGAGCTTATGAGATGTCTTGAGAGCCATCATGAGGCCTAGAGAGGTCATTGTACAAGTTTAGGAAGACTCAGCCATGAGTGGTGTAATTAGGGTTTGACTGGGTCGACCCTAGGTTAACTGATGATTTGGAGAAGGTTGAGACCTAATCCAAGAGCCATGTGATCATGGATTGATGCATTGAGATGCCATAAGGATGATTCTAATATCAACTCATCATGATTGAAGAGTTTGAGAAGTTTCAAGCTAGGGTTTCTAAGGCTTGACAGTGTAAAATCCCCTAGTTTGACCCCTATCTTTAAGGCAGTTTAGCTCAAGATGTTTTTGTCATCTCATCTTACCCCCAACATGAATGTTGTAGAGCTTGTTCTTAGCTTTAATTTGAGTACTAGAAGTCCTTGATAGGATTTGTAGAGCTCAAGTTATGACTTTGGCAAGTTACAGGTCATCTGAGGTATGTGAATCTGGGTCCTTGAAAGTCACCCAACTTGCATCCAACTTTTGCCCAAGAAGGATGTTTACTATGAACTTTTGGTCAACATGAATGTTGTTCCTCATCTTCTTTAGCTTTCTAGAGAGTACTAGAAGTACTTGATAGGATTTTTAGAACTCAAGTTATGGCTTTGACAAGTCAAGGGCACTTTGGTCATTTGGAGATTATAGGTCATTTCAAGCATAAGGCCATATCTCCTATTTCCAAGCTTCAAATGGAAACATATTCAACATAAAACTTGCTTAGAATGATGTTTTAAGGCTAGTAGGGAGGTCATGAGATGTTGAAAAGGCTTGTAGCAAAAAGTGATAAAAATGACCTAAAATGGAGGCATAAGTTAAATAAATTGAAGTTGGAAATTGGAAATTCCAAGTTACACATCCAAACCATGGCATATAATAGGTCATTTTGACTCCAAAGAACATTTTAGAAACAATGGTTCAGCCACTTTTTTTATTTGAGGTTTAGATCATGGGGTTGCTTTGGAAATTGGTTGCTTGCATAATAAGGCACAAATGCAAAACACAAGGAGAGGCAATGTACAAGCTTGCTAAGTATCTTAACACACCATATATCTCATCTAGGGAGATTTTCAAGTCAGTTACAAGGGCTGCAAGAGCTATGGCATGAGATGGCATGTGAGATGAGATGAATCCATAAACTCATGACATGAGAATCCCAATTTCTCATTGGATGGTTCCAGATGGTTCTAGATGAGTCTAAACCATTCTATATATGATTTAGAACTTGCTCAGATGCAAGGTTGGTGAGAGATTTGAGAGAAGAGGGAGATAGCCATTTCACTTGCTTCCATTGCAAGTTGAAATCAAATTCTACATTCTGATTCATTTCCATTCCTTTTTTCAATCCAAACACATTCCCTTGATCACACTGAAGCTGTGCAGACCAAATTGAAGGCAAAACCATGGAGAATTGAAGAGATAGCTTTTGGATTTTGAAGGTTGCAAGTTACCATCGGGTTTGAAGATTCAAGCTTTCTTGGCCCAATCTTTTGCAAACAGAAGCTTTATCATCATTCAAGGATCGATTCTGAAGAGTTTGAGAGCTTGAAGTGGAGGATTACCCTATCTGGTGTTCAAGATTTGACAGGTTAGTAAACTTTCTTCTACACCATGATTTAAGCATAATTAAGGAGAATTGTTAGGTTAGAACAGTTAGAGACAATTAGGTGATGGATTCTGGGAAGTTTGGGATCAATTGGTGAGGTTTCAGTTGGTGACACCATTTTTGTTTTGACCAAGAACATGAGATATAGTGAGTTACAGCATGAATTTGATATCAAGAATTAACCAGTGTGAGATGGTGATCATTCTGAGGTAGTTAATTTCAAGAATTGTTGAAGTTGATGTCTGAGCTTATTTTTGATCTTGGATCGGGTTTGGAGATTTAGGGCACTTCAATTGATTCTAAGGCTATGGTTGGATTCAGGATGGAATATAGAATGGATTAGGGTTTGGAATCATGGCTTTTGGTTGAGTTTGGATGGAGTTCGAATTGGGGTTTTGAGCTCTGCAACTATGGAGCTTTCCCTCCATTTCCATGGCTGGAGGAAGAAGATGATGCCATAGTCGTTGGATGAGGCGAAGACTTGTTGACTCTATCTGGATCCCACGGCCATGATCTATTCTCAAGTTTGAAGAGGAATCTGAAGACATGATGAAACGAGGCGTTTCATTAAACATTCGTTTTGGGCTTAAGTGATGAGTTTGATATCTACACCCCCAAGTCATGGCCCATTGGATAATGAACTAGTTTTTGTTACTTTTTGCACCGTTTCTTTTTCTTTTTCTTTATAATTTGTGAATTAATTTTCTGATGGAAATTGGGCCTAGCGCGTATTGTTGTTTGCACCCCCATTTAGGGCCCAGTCTCATATTTGAACTGTCTGGCATTGCTATTCACACCAAACATTTCATATTTTAATTTCTTTATCTCCATTTTTCTTTAATCTTTGAAAAATCATAATAAATAGAAAAATGATGATTTTTGCATGGGGATTTTTTCTCCCATTTCATGTTAATGTCTAGAAAATTATAAAATCAAAATATTTGCATTTCATGCATTTTTAATATTTTTTGTATATTTTCTCTTTTAATAGCATTTTAATAGTTTTATTACCAGATGTTTGTTCTTGATAGAGCAGAGTTCTGGTCATCAGTTGTTTGTTCTTGACAGAGCAGATTTATGATTGGGGTCTGAAGATCTCATCAGCAGATGTATGTTTGTTCTTGATAGAGCAGTTTCTTGGTCCTATATCAGAGGTTCTTATTATCAGACGTTTGTTCTTGACAGAGCAGAATTATGATCCTATGTATATGGCCCTATCAGATGGTTGTTCTTGACAGAGCAGATTTGTGGTCCAGCACCAGGGTTTTCTTATTATCAGATGCAGTGGCTGTTCTTGATAGAACAGGATTATGGTTTTGTTGATACAGAATCTCCACAGCACAGTTGCCTTGATCTCCTATTGCATGATCGCATTTTGCATTAGTTTGCATACTCATTTGCATTTCATTAATGTGTGTCTGTGTTGTAGGTACCGTTTTCCCTGATCCAGGATTTCTTGCCTCCTATTGTATTGTTATGGGTTCTTTGAGGAAGACTGTGGCTTACAAGTTCCCTGCCCCTGATGTGGTTAAGTTGACTGGTTTGATAGCTTTAGCAGATGATTCTATGAGGGATGAGTTCAGAAACTCTTATGGCAAATTGCTCGGTTTGGTTCGTAAACCTTCTGTGTTCGAGTTGAATGGGTTGCACGCTCTGCTGCAGCTCTACGACCCTCCGTTGAGATGTTTCACTTTCCAGGATTTTGTTCTCGCACCCACGCTAGAGAAATATGCTGATTTGTTAGGTGTGCCTATCAAGAGGCAGATGCCTTTTGTTCATATGGATGCTGAGCCTGATCTGGCTGGTTTAGCTCCTTCACTTCATCTGGACGCCTCCGAGTTGGTGTTGACTAGTTGGAACAAGGTTCCTGGGTTCTCCTTGCATTTTTTAGTGGGAAAGGCTCAGCAGTGCGCCAAAGACGGATGTTGGGTCGCGTTCAACGTCATTCTCGCTTTGTGCATATATGGCATCATTCTGTTCCCCAATATGCCCGATTTTGTAGACTTTGACGCATTTCATATCTTTGCTTCAGGGAATCCAGTCCCTACCATGATAGGAGATGTCTACCATTCAGTCCACTACAAAAACGAGAACAGAAGGGGTAAGAATGTCTCATGCTGTGTACCCTTGCTTTATTTCTTAGCTCACGGCCACGTGTGAACCGATGTTCAAACTTTTAAAGAAAGATAAGGCGATTACCGGGAATGAGGATTGCCAGAAGGCATTCGACAAGATAAAGCAGTATCTTCAAGAACCTCCAATCTTGATACCCCCAGTGGCTGGACGGCCATTAATCATGTACTTGATAGTTCTTGAGAATAGTATGGGGTGTGTTCTCGGTCAGCACGACGAGACGGGCAGAAAGGAGCATGCCATTTACTACTTGAGTAAAAAGTTCACTAACTGTGAATCTCGCTACTCGATGCTGGAGAAAACGTGTTGTGCACTAGCCTGGGCTGCCAAACGTTTACGACAGTACATGCTCAACCACACCACCATGCTAATTTCGAAGATGGATCCGATCAAGTACGTCTTCGAGAAGCAAGATCTTTCGGGCAGGATTGCCAGATGGCAAATGGTGTTGACAGAATATGATATTCAGTATGTTTCCCAGAAGGACATCAAGGGAAGCGTATTGTCTAATTACCTTGCCGAACAGCCGATCGAGGATTATCAGCCGATGAAATTTGAATTCCCTGATGAGGATATCATGTTTCTCAAAGCGAAGGATTGCGATGAGCCGTTGCCCGACGAGGGGCCAGATAGGAAGTCCCAGTGGGAATTGATATTTGACGGGGCGGTTAATTCCTACGGAAGTGGCATAGGGGTGGTCATCACGACTCCCCACGGATCCCATATCCCGTTTACTGCGAGACTGACGTTTCCAGTCACCAACAATGAAGCAGAGTACGAGGCGTGCATCATGGGTCTAGAAGAAGCAATTGATTTGAGAATCAAGAACCTAGATGTATATGGTGACTCGACGCTTGTGATTAACCAGATTAAAGGGGAGTGGGAGACTCGTCACTCGAATTTGGTGTCGTACATGAATTATGCCAGGAGGCTACTTCCGTTCTTTGATCGAGTGGAACTCCATCACGTGCCTGGGGCTGAAAATCAAATGGCTGATGCCTTAGCCACGTTGGCTTCGATGTATAAGGTCAATTTTTGGAATGAGGCTCCAAGAATTGTCCTTTCTCGTCTTGATAGACCTGCATTTGTCTTTGCGATCGAGGAAGCCGCCGACGGCAAGCCATGGTTCCATGACATTCAGACTTTCCTTATGACTAAGGAGTATCCTGCGGGTGCGTCAACCCAGGATAAGAAGACTCTGAGGAGGCTGTCTGGAAATTTTTATCTCAATCCTGATGGAGTGTTGTATAAGAGAAACCACGATCTCGTGCTACTCAGATGTGTAGATGAGAAAGAGGCGAGTATGCTCATGGAAGAAGTCCATGAAGGCACATTTGGTACGCACGCTGGCGGACATGCTATGACGAGAAAGATCCTGAGAGCAAGGCATTACTGGCTGACGATGGAGTCTGATTGCTTTAAATTCGCGAAGAGATGTCATAAATGCCAGATTTGTGCTGATAAAGTTCATGTGCCGCCGTGCCCGTTAAATGTCATGTCCTCCCCGTGGCCGTTCTCCATGTGGGGCATCGACATGATAGGCAAGATCGAGCCCACTGCATCTAACGGTCATCGCTTCATTCTAGTAGCTATCGACTACTTCACCAAGTGGGTGGAGGCAGCCTCGTATGCTAATGTGACCAAGCAGGTGGTGGCTAAATTCATAAAGAGGGACATCATCTGTCGTTACGGAATTCCCAAGCGGATCATTACCGATAATGGTTCGAATCTGAATAACAAGATGATGAAGGAGCTGTGCCAGAGTTTCAAGATTGAACACCACAACTCATCTCCTTACCAGCCGAAGATGAATGGCGCCGTTGAAGCGGCCAATAAGAACATAAAGAAGATTGTTCAGAAGATGGTTGTGACCTACAAAGATTGGCACGAGATGCTGCCATTTGCACTGCACGGTTATCGTAAGACGGTACGTACGTTGACCGGGGAACTCCTTTCTCCTTGGTGTACGGTATGGAGGCTGTCCTACCTTTAGAAGTGGAGATCCCTTTGCGCATGGTCGTTTATACCAGAGCCAAATGAAGAAAGCTTATGATAAGAAGGTGCGTCCTAGAAGCTTTCAGACGGGTGATCTCGTCCTGAAGAAGATTCTTCCTCCACACTCCGATCATCGGGGCAAGTGGACTCCCAATTACGAAGGTTCGTACGTCGTCAGCAAGGTCTTCTCGGGAGGATCTTTATTGTTATCCACGATGGATGGTGAAGATTTTGCATCCCCGGTGAACGCGGACGCAGTTAAAAAATACTTTGCTTGAAAGCGACCCGCTGGACAGTAAAAAGAGAGTCCAGGAAAAAATGGGGCATCCCGGCGAACCATAAAAAAGGAAAAAGGTTCGGGCAAAAATTAAGGATATAAATTGAAAAAATGTACACCCGCAATGTCGAAAACCCGGATGGGCGACTTTGGCAAAAAAGGGTATCCTGGTGAACTGAAAACCCGCAAAGGGCAGTTCAACCAAAAGTTAGGGATTTGAAAAAGCAAATGACTGCGTTCCGCCTGTGGACTTTCTTTGTTTAGTGATTTGGAAGACCTGAGGGCCGTTTATCTGAATCAATCTCTTCTGAAGCTGAAGCGTCCGAGAAGTATCGAAGTCGAGTGGGTCATAGAAGGATCAACTCATGGTGTTCGTCTACGCCTCGTTGCCGACATTTGCATATACTGATGTATATTTATGTTTTATTTTTGTGCGGCTTCCTCATTCCAGGAGCTTGCATCTGTTGTAAGACATTTTTACCCATTCAGGGGTTCGTTATCAATAAAATGTATACTATTCAGCAATTCTATTTTCCTGTTTAGCATTTATCTATTTTGTTTGCGAAAAAGAACGCCGATGTTTTGATAAAATGCGCATACATAAACTTACTGGCCTAGGCCACTGATTGTTGAAACAATGAATTACTTGAACATTGTCACGAGATAATAACCTTGATAGGTCCCTTTGAGAAGGGTATCTTGTTTGTTTGTTTGTGTTGTTACAGGTGTAGCTTATTCCAGACAGAGCGCCGTGCGCATCCCCAAGCGGGATGATTCCGCCTCCTCCCACAAAGTTCAGCAGCCTCTCCCTGCAGATTCGGAGCCCGAGATCGTGAGCATCGATATGTTTCCCTAGGAAGAGAAGATTCTCTCCCCAATTAGATGCATCCTGAAGGAACGTCATCTCCTCAGCTGAGTCATACTGAAGTGTGCAGCAACTGATGGTACAAGACTGAAGTCTCCAGCGGAATTGAGATTCCCCACAGAGTCGTACTCTCCCCCGAAGCCGGATGATTCCTTCTTCCCCAGCGGAATTGAGATTCCCCATAGAGTCGTACCCTCCCCGGCAAGCAGAATGATTTCTCCTTCCTCAGCCGAGTTTACAGATCCCCAAGAGAGCCGAGTCCTTGGAAGCCGCTCGGGACCATGATTGGTTTTCCCCAGTGGAGTGTTGAATAGCTGATGCCACATTTCCCCACCGGAGTCGTTATCTCCAGGAGAGTAGCCATGAAGGTCGTGCAGTCTATTCCCGCGATTGATATCGCTTTCCCTCAGCAGGTCCAGGTTCTCGTAGAGCTTCGTTCCCCCGCAACATTCAACTGAAGTTGTGTCCCCTGCGGAGTCCAATTGAGATTGGCGTGACCTTGTACTCCTCGGCAGGATGATTCCTCCCCCTATCTGAGTGGTTCTTTCTCCTTGACAGGAGGATTCTCCCTTCAGCATTTATTTTGCTGACGGGATCGCATCATTGTGCATGACTGCATAGCTGTTGCACCCCAAAATTTGACCAACAATCATTTACTCATTAAGTGTTTGAAGGTTGATACCTTCATCAGAAAGCTCAAGAGATCCTCAGAGGAATTGGGTGAAACCAAGGATGTGCGACTCATAGCTTGAGAGTTGTGGGAGCTCCTCAGATGATCCTGAGACTTTGAGAGTGAACTTGAAGCTTTGAGAAAGCCTATGATATGTCTTGATAGCCCTCATGAAGCCCAGAGAAGTCATTGTGCAAGAATTCAGGAGATTCAACCATGACTGGTAGAATTAGGGTTTTGACTGGGTCAACCCTAGGTCAGCTGAAGATTTGGAGAAGGTTGAGACCTAATCCAAGGGCCATGAGATAATGGAATGATGTATGGAGATGTTATGAAGATGATTCCTAGAACAACTCATCATGATTGAGGAGTTTGAGAAGTTTTGAGTTAGGGTTTCTGAGGATTGTCAGTGACAAAACCCTAATTTGATCCCTATCTTCCAGGCCGTTTTAGCTCAAGATGTGATTGATATCTCATCTTCCCCATAACATGAATGTTTTATAGCTTGTTCTTAGCTTTAATTTGAGTGGTGGAAGTCCTTGATAGGAGTTGCATAGCTCAAGTTATAGTTTTGACAAATTACAGGTCAGCTGAGGTGTGTGAATCTGGGTCCTTGAAAGTCACCCAACTTGCAGACAACTTTTGCCCTAGTAGGATGATTCCTATGATTTCTTGGTCAACATTAATGTTGAAGAGCATATTCTTAGCTTTCTAGAGAGTACTAGAAGTCCTTGATAGGATTTGTAGAACTCAACTTATGGTTTGAACAAGACAGGGGTATTTTGGTCATTTGGCAGTTATAGGTCATTTTAAGCAAAGGCCATATCTCCTATTTCCAAGCCTCAAATGGAAAAACTCAAAACATGAAAGTTGTTCAAAATGGGATTTTAAGTCTAGAAAAGTGGTCATGAGTTATTGAAAGAGCTTGTAGCAAGGATTTACAAGATTGGGTAAAAATAACCTAAAAATGGCTTATAAGTTGAAAAAGTTGAAGTTGGAAATTGGTTTAGGAGATGTACAAATCCAAAATGGGTTATCCAATATGTCATTTTGACTCCAAACAATATTTTAAAAACAATGGTTCAAGTAGAATTTTGATTTGAAGCTTAGAAATGGGGGTTACTTTGTAATTCTCATTCTTGCATAATAAGGCAACTTGATAAAACTTCACCAAAGGCAAGGAAGTGCATGCTTTTCATTCATTCTTTCTCTATATCTCTTGTAAGGAGATTTTAAAGTCAATTTGGCAAGCCTAAGGCATGAGATAATGGATATCCAATGTATCATTTCATGAGAAGTTCTAAAACTTTCCAAATGATTCCACAAGTTTCTAGATGTATCTAGATCATTCTTTTGATTGCTATAAGAAGGGTGAATCACAATGAGGCCAGGGTTGGTGATAATTGTTGGTGAGTGGTGAGGTTAGAGTGTGAAAAAGTGATATTCTCCCATTTGCATTTCCATAACAAACTCTCTTTCTCTTCCATCTTCATTCATTTCTCCTCCACAAACACACTACTCTGATCTTTAGGAGCAATTGCATACCAAATTGAAGGTAGATCCATGGAGGTTTGAAGCTGTTTTGAGGAATTTGCAAGAAGAGCATATTGAGATCAAACACAAAATTCAAGCAGTGTTCATCCATCTTTTTGCATACAGAATTCATATTTGCCATTGAGGATCAATCAGGGAAGCTTGCAGGCAGTGAATTGGAGAGAAACCATATCCACCATTGCAACTTGGCAGGTTGGTGATTTTACTCGTATCACCTTATTTATGTGCATTCCATCATAGTTCTAGGTTTAGACTGGTTAAGCTAGGGTAGAGGACTATATTCTGAGGATTAGAGGAAGATCTATGAAGTTTCATGGCAGGGTGTTGATTCTTGGAAGAACAAGAACAAGCTGTTCAGTGAGTGTTAGCATGCATGGTATAGTTCAGAATGGTTAGGGTAGCGTGTAGAACAAGATTATATCAATGGATTTGAGTTACATCAAGATTGATAGCAGAGGAAAGAATTGAAACCCTAATGTTAGAGCTCTCTGTTAGGATGATTCAAGAGGTTTCAGGGAAAACTATTGATAGCATCGTGTTCTGGGTGATTAATAGTACAACTTTGATTTTGGAATTTCTGGATTTCATCAAGCCATCGTTGAGAACGATTGAGTTGAAGGATCGTGCATGGATCCTGGTTCAGATGAAACCCTAGGGTTTGTTTGGAGACGATGAAGCGCCACCGTTGGATTGTCTCAGATCCTTGACCAATTCAGATGATCGCACGACTCCAATTCAATTTCAAAAACGGAGGGAAGACTGAAGCGCATGAAACGCTGCGTTCTACTAATCCAAACGCACCGTTTTGGTTAATTGATAAACCTGGGCCTCAGCAAATGTTTCTATCCACACCTCCCATATTCCTGGCCCAATCAGAATGAACTGGGGCGCCTTACTTTTGACACCCCCTCCCCTTTATTTCTTATATTCTTTTATTTTAATTTCTTTTAATTCTTTGCATATTCAAAAATTCATAAAAAATCCAAAAATTAATATTTTTCATTTCTTCTTTTTTTCACCTATTCATGATTTTGTCCAGAAAATTAATAAAAAAATAAAATTCCATTTTATTTTTCTTTTAATATTTTTTAGCATATTTTCTTGTAGATAGTATTTTTAATTGTTTAGTTTCATACTTGATTTTGTACAATTTGTTTTAGGACTTTCCCTTAGGGTTTTTGAGCCATTCTTTTTGGCATAGTTAGGTATTGAACCCTAGTTCATGTAGGATTTATTTCTTGATTTTTAGATTAAAATTTGGTATAGTTTGATTGTTTGGCATTTAAGTGCTCAAATTAGGGTTTTAGGTTGTATAAATAGGTTTGACCAATTTTGTTTTGGGGTTTATAGGCCAAATTAGTGTATGGGGAATATATGGGTTAAGGGTAAGTATGTATAGAATCCCCTAGAATTTTGCTAGAATATTGTATGGTGTTTTAGTATTTTTAATTGATTTTTGAATGTATGGATAGTATGTGTGTTGCTTAAAGGCATAAGTTGTATTGTTGTGTTTGTTTTTCTTCTCCTTTGAGTGTGTGAGCTTTGAAGATTGAGTTGAAGACCTTATGGATCATCATGGAAGCTTTGAAGACCTTGTAGAGGAGTTTAGATAGCTTTTGTTGTTTTGTTTGTAGGATCATAAGTGCATAAGTAGAGCCTTAGATAGGATGATTTCATTCAATAAACAAGGAGTGTCTTGTTCACCTCCTTCCTTCTCTGTGACATAAAGTCCCTTAGGGGTATTCACCTCTCTCCTTTGGAGGGATTAGTGACCTTGCCCTCTGAGGTAGAACTTTGAGAGAGCCTTTCCCTTTTGTGTTAAGTCCTCAATGGCATCCTTTGGAAGTCAGTGAGCACTCTAACATCCTCACCTCATCTTGTTGACTGAACCTTGTTTGCTGGAGCATTTGAGCCATTGAAGACAGAAGCTGAAGCTTTGAAGAGGATGATTCCTTGGAGATTGTTGAAGTCTGAAGACTTTGTGAAGATCAAGTTGATGCTTGAAGATCCCTGAAGATAGTGAAGCCTGAAGGTGGAGCTGATCAAAGGAGCTGAAGCTCAAGGGAGAAGATGAGTTGATACTCATGTTGTAGGGTTGATACCTGGAAAGCAAGTGATTTCTGAAGTCTGAAGACTGAGTAGCTGCTGGAGGAGCTGAAGCTTTCTTCTGGTTTTTCTTTGATGTATTGTGTGTTTTGTCTGATTTGTCTGTTGCATTAGAATAAGCTCATCTAGAATAAGTTCAGTCTAGGAGCATGATTGCATTAGAGGTTGAGTTGCTCCCTCTGCTTGCATTTTTACTGCTTGGCTTTGCTTGCGGGTATTCGGTGGAGCCCAGCTCCCTTGCCCATGTGTTTATTTTGCTTGATAGCACTTCATTTCCTTTATCTGTATGATTGCAGTTTACTGTTTATTGCTTGATAGCATGTTGTTTATTTTTCAAAATGATTACTGTTATCTCATGACTGGCTTGAGGTTGAGACGAGCTTGTGGAGGCTGAAGCCCCACACACATTTCCTCCCTCACTTGCATTGCATGCATTTTACTGTTAAAGCTGATGCTTTTGTCTGTTTTGGTGTATCATTGATATGATCCCTTAGGACTCTCATTTCCTTTGATAAGGATTTGATGATAGACTTTTAGGTTGAAACCAATGCATGACAACATCTAGGAGTTCCCTGTTCAAACCTCAACCATAGGATGAATCCATGGCATGATAACAGTAGGACTTGATAGTCTCCCTCTTAGTTGGGTCTGTTCTCTTCTCATCTCAAAGCAGTTTAAGATACAGTAATCATGAATGATTTCTTTCGTATGTTACGAGCCTTAAGCTATCTGAGAAAGGACGCGTTCCCTCTCAGGTCATAGTCTCTAGTGCGGTTGAGATCGCAAACACAATAAAAAACGCTTCTTTTAGGAGATAACCCGTAGTTTCCCGAACTACGTGAGCTCTGATCTCTCATGCCTGTTGAGAGTACGTAGGCATAGGATGCGATATCCTAGCGAGCAACCTTCCCCACCTTCACCCGTAGTTAGGCCGAACTACGTTGACTCTGATTTCTCATTCTCTGATGAGAATACGTAGGCATAAAGTGCGACGCTTTGCCGAGTCATTTTTCTTTTCTTTTTCAGCCAGCCTTGATAGGTAGATAGATTATAACCAACCCGTCCAAGTAAACAAACAAGCGAGGATCCCGTCGAGTACGACGGACGTGAGGGGTGCTAATACCTTCCCCTTGCGTAACCGACTCCCGAACCCAGACAATGGTTGCGATGACCTTGTCTTACCCTTATTCGTCAGGTTTTTCCGATCGTTTCCTTTCCCGCTCTGAGGGATAAATAACGAAAGGTGGCGACTCTTCTGTCATGCCGGCACCTTATTTTCGCGCAAGCGACAATAGCATTTATAGCATTTCCACCGTGTGGAGCGTGGTGCCATTGCCAAAGCATATGCATAATAAACATGATCTAGGTTGTTACCGTTCTTGTTTTGCAGGTGTTCCGCCACAGAATTGATTGCTCAGGATGACTCCTGAAATTCTCCCCAACGAAGTCTTCGGCTCAAGATGATTCTTGAAGTCCCCAGCGAGGTCGTTTGCTTAAGATGATTCTTAAGATCCCCAGTGCAGTCTCCAGAGTTGGTTGCTCAAGCTGATGCTTAGAGTCCCCGGCAGAGTGTTTGCTCAGGATGATTCTTGAAAACTCCAGCATAGTCCCCAGAAGAATGGTTCCTGAAGTCCCCGGCGGAGTTATGTGTCCAAGATGATTCTTGAAGTCCTCAGCAGAGTTGATTCATCCAGAATGATTTCTGGATCCCCGAAGTAGAGTTACTTGATAGTTCTCCAGAATCCCCAGCGGAGGTGTGTCATCCCCAGCAGGTTTCTGAACAGTAAAGTTGAAACTTCCCTCGAAGACTTGATGATTGAAGTCTGACCGTGTTAATGAAGCAGTTCTCTCAGCTGATGCGGAGTGCCTGATGGCAGAGGTTTGGATATTCCCAATTGGTTCATGATTGACCAAGAATTTTATTCCCGACTTACTGATGAAGTCCGGCTGATGCCCGAAAGTTTTCTTTGAATGCCTGATGGCATGATTTAACGTGATCAACCTGATGGTTGACCAGACGAGTCCCGAGGAATCTCGATGCCTGACGGCATGATCGACCATGTATTACCGGTTACCATGTGACCAAGTCTCCAGCTAGTTGCCATACAACTAATATTTCAGTTTTCGAAGATTTGTTCCCATCAGAGTACCGTGTACTTGCGCAATGGGCAAATTTTCGGGTTTGTTGGTATTCAATTGTCTTTTGCCTTGATTGGTTGAGAGCCGTTCGCTCCTCACCCAGTCAGGTTCAAGCCGTTTGAATAGGGGCAGCTGTTGCACCCCAAAATTTGACCAACATTTATTTACCTAGCTTGTGTTCATCAAGAGGTATGAGTACCAATCAAGAGTACCAATCAAGACTTTTGAAGCTAGCCAAGGAGGTTATTCAAATGTTCAAAGGTTGATATCTTTGTCTGAGAATTTAGGAGATCCTCAGAGAGTGGTTGAAACCAAGGTTGCGTGCCTCCTAACTTGAGAGTTGTGGGAGCTCCTCAGATGATTCTGAGGCTATGAGGATGGACTTGAAGATTTGAGAGAGCTTATGAGATGTCTTGAGAGCCATCATGAGGCCTATAGAGGTAATTGTACAAGTTTAGGAAGACTCAACCATGAGTGGTGTAATTAGGGTTTGACTGGGTCGACCCTAGGTTAACTGATGATTTGGAGAAGGTTGAGACCTAATCCAAGAGCCATGTGATCATGGATTGATGCATTGAGATGCCATAAGGATGATTCCAAGATCAACTCATCATGATTGAAGAGTTTGCGAAGTTTCAAGCTAGGGTTTCTAAGGCTTGACAGTGTAAAATCCCCTAGTTTGATCCCTATCTTCAAGGCAGTTTAGCTCAAGATGTGATTGTCATCTCATCTTACCCCCGACATGAATGTTGTAGAGCTTGTTCTTAGCTTTAATTTGAGTACTAGAAGTCCTTGATATGATTTGTAGAGCTCAAGTTATGACTTTGGCAAGTTACAGGTCATCTGAGGTATGTGAATCTGGGTCCTTGAAAGTCACCCAACTTGCATCCAACTTTTTCCCAAGAAGGATGTTTCCTATGAAATTTTGGTCAACATGAATGTTGTTCCTCATCTTCTAAGGTTTTTAGATAGTACTAGAAGTCATTGATAGGATTTGTAGAACTCAAGTTATGGCTTTGACAAGTCAAGGGCATTTTGGTCATTTGGAGATTATAGGTCATTTCAAGCATAAGGCCATATCTTCTATTTCCAAGCTTCAAATGGAAACATCTTCAACATAAAACTTTCTTAGAATGATGTTTTAAGGCTAGTAGGGAGGTCATGAGATGTTGAAAAGGCTTGTAGCAAAAAGTGATAAAAATGACCTAAAATGGAGGCATAAGTTAAATAAGTTGAAGATGGAAATTGGAAATTCCAAGTTACACATCCAAACCATGGCATATAATAGGTCATTTTGACTCCAAAGAACATTTTAGAAACAATGGTTCAGCCACTTTTTTGATTTGAGGTTTAGATCATGGGGTTGCTTTGGAAATTGGTTGCTTGCATAATAAGGCACAAATGCAAAACACAAGGAGAGGCAATGTACAAGCTTGCTAAGTATCTTAACACACCATATATCTCATCTAGGGTGATTTTCAAGTCAGTTACAAGGGCTGCAAGAGCTATGGCATGAGATGGCATGTGAGATGAGATGAGTCCATAAACTCATGACATGAGAATCCCAATTTCTCATTGGATGGTTCCAGATGGTTCTAGATGAGTCTAAACCATTCTATATATGATTTAGAACTTTCTCAGATGCAAGTTTGGTGAGATATTTGAGAGAAGAGGGAGATATCCATTTCACTTGCTTCCATTGCAAGTTGAAATCAAATTCTACATTCTGATTCATTTCCATTCCTTTTTTCAATCCAAACACATTCCCTTGATCACACTGAAGCTGTGCAGACCAAATTGAAGGCAAAACCATGGAGAATTGAAGAGATAGCTTTTGGATTTTGAAGGTTGCAAGTCACCATCGGGTTTGGAGATTCAAGCTTTCTTGGCCCAATCTTTTGCAAACAGAAGCTTTATCATCATTCAAGGATCGATTCTGAAGAGTTTGAGAGCTTGAAGTGGAGGATTACCCTATCTGGTGTTCAAGATTTGACAGGTTAGTAAACTTTCTTCTACACCATGATTTAAGCATAATTAGGAAGAATTGTTAGGTTATAACGGTTAGAGACAATTAGGTGATGGATTCTGGGAAGTTTGGGATCAATTGGTGAGGTTTCAGTTGGTGACACCATTTTTGTTTTGACCAAGAACATGAGATATAGTGAGTTACAGCATGAATTTGATATCAAGAATTAACCAGTGTGAGATGGTGATCATTCTGAGGTAGTTAATTTTAAGAATTGTTGAAGTTGATGTCTGAGCTTATTTTTGATCTTGGATCGGGTTTGGAGATTTAGGGCACTTCAATTGATTCTAAGGCTATGGTTGGATTCAGGATGGAATTTAGAATGGATTAGGGTTTGGAATCATGGCTTTTGGTTGAGTTTGGATGGAGTTCGAATTGGGGTTTTGAGCTCTGCAACTATGGAGCTTTCCCTCCATTTCCATGGCTGGAGGAAGAAGATGATGCCATAGTCGTTGGATGAGGCGAAGACTTGTTGACTCTATCTGGATCCCACGGCCACGATCTATTCTCAAGTTTGAAGAGGAATCTGAAGACATGATGAAATGAGGCGTTTCTTTAAACATTCGTTTTGGGCTTAAGTGATGAGTTTGATATCCACACCCCCAAGTCATGGCCCATTGGATAATGAACTAGTTTTTGTTACTTTTTGCACCGTTTCTTTTTCTTTTTCTTTATAATTTGTGAATTAATTTTCTTATGGATATTGGGCCTAGCGCGTATTGTTGTTTGCACCCCCATTTAGGGCCCAGTCTCATATTTGAACTGTCTGGCATTGCTATTCACACCAAACATTTCATATTTTAATTTCTTTATCTCCATTTTTCTTTAATCTTTGAAAAATCATAATAAATAGAAAAATGATGATTTTTGCATGGGGATTTTTTCTCCCATTTCATGTTAATGTCTAGAAAATTATAAAATCAAAATATTTGCATTTCATGCATTTTTAATATTTTTTGTATATTTTCTCTTTTAATAGCATTTTAATTCCTTTTATGTTGATGCATAGACTTGTAGAATTTTGTTTAGCTAGTCCCCTTTGAATTTTTAGGCCATTATTTTTAGTATAGTTAGATTAGGACTTTAGCTCCCCTCTGGATTTATTCCATAATTTTGTGATCAATTTTTGATTATTTTTGGTTAGATGACTTTAGGTTGTGTAGATTTAGGTTAATCCTTAACATAGGTCCACAATAACACTAGAATTTTGGGTTTCTAGGTCAAGTTAGATATTGGGACATATAAGGGTATTAAGGGTAGGTATATAGGATCCCCTAGAAATTATATTAGGTTTTATCATGAGGGTATGCTATTTTTAATTGATTTTTGTAGTTGATTGTTGATTGTGTTGCCCTTGGGGGCTTGTATTTTTGTTTGCTTTGCTTTGTGAGCTTGGTGGGCTTGATTTTGCTTTGAGAAGCATGGAGGAGCATAGTAGAAGACTTGGAGATTGAAGAAGGAGCTTGAGAGCTTGAGGCCTTGTTTGTTTTGTTGTTGTTTTAGGGTTAGGGATTAAGTAGAGCTTAGACCTAGTTAAGTTCTTTCTTAAACATGGATGGTATCTTTCACCTCCATTCCTCCCCATGATTCAAGGTCCTTCCATGGTATTCACCTTCCTCCTTTGGAGGGATAAGTGATGATACTTAGGAGGTAGAACCTTTGAGGGAACTCTTCCTTTGATGTTGAACCCTTATAGGTCACCTTTGGTGATCAATAAGCAGTTTAATATCCCCAGCTTATCCAGTTAAGTGATTTCCTCTGGTTTGAGTATATTGAGAGATATTGAGCTTGAGTTTGAAGATGAAGACTTCATTTAAGAGTATGGAAGAGGATGATTCCTTGAGCATTGCCATTGTAGCTGAAGCTTGAAGAGCAAGAAGGGCAAGTTGATACTTGAAGACCCAATGAAGACCCAGTAAAGATTGAAGGATGAAGTTGACACTTCTAAGCAATTGAGGTTAACTGAAGAGCTGAAGCTTGAAGATCAAAGGATAAGTTGATACTTACTTTGAAGCTTGGAGATCCTGAACGAATCAAGTTGAAACTTGTGGTTAAGGGTGAAGCCTGAAGGTGGAATTGATTAGGGAAAGCTGAAGCTTGAAGAAGAGAATAAGTTGAAACTTATGTTGAAGGGTTGAAACCTGGAAAAGCAAATTGATATTTGTCAAGAGTGATTGGAAGTCTGAAGACTGAGTTGCTGTTAGAAGAGATGAGGCTTGGAGTTGAGAGAGGAGTTGATCTGCTTTCTTCTTTGTTTCTTTTCTGTATTGGTGTGCCTTGTTTGACTTGCTTGATGCATTAGAATAAGTTCATATCTAGAATAGCTTTAATCTATGAGCATGATTGCACTAGAGGTTGAGTTGCTCCCTCTGCTTGTACTGTTACTGTATGGCTTTGCTTGCGGGTATTCGGTAGAGCCCAGCTCCCTTGCCCATTTGGTTTATTTTGCTTGATAGCATGATGTTATTTTCCTCTGTATGATTGTAGTTTACTGTTCTTGCTTGATAGCATGTTTTATTTCAGTATGATTACTGTTATTCATTCTGGCTTGAGGTTGAGATGAGCTTGTGGAGGTTGATACCCCACACACATTTCCTCCCTCACTTGCATTGCATGCATTTTACCGTATTACTGTTTACTGTTTAAGCTGATGCTTTATATGTTTCTGTGTATCATTGACATAATCCCTTAGGGTTCTCATTTCCTTTGATAAAGAAGTGATGATAGAACTTTAGGTTGAAACCTAAGCATGACAACTTCTAGGAGCTCCCTGTTTCAAACCTCAACCATAGGATGAATCCTTGGCATGATAACAGTAGGACTTGATAGTCTCCCTCCTAGTTGAGCCTGTTCTCTTCTCACCTCAAAACAGCTTAAGATACAGTATTCATGAATGATTTCTTTCGTACGTCACGAGCCTTAAGCTATCTGAGAAAGGATTGTGGGAGAGTTTCTTTTCCACAATCTGGATGTTTAGTATGGTACCCTTTGGGTGACATGCGACGCATTCACTCTCAGGTCATAGTCTTTAGTGCGATTGAAATTGCAAACACAATAAAAAACACTTCTTCCGTAAAAGACAGAAAATAATCCGTAGTGTCCCGAACTACGTAAGCTCTGATCTCTCATACCTGATGAGAGTACGTAGGCACAATACTGATGTATTGGCGAGCCACCTTCCCCATAACCCGTCGTAGGCCGAACTACGTTGACTCTGATTTCTCGTTCTCTGATGAGAATACGTAGGCATAAAGCGCGACGCTTTGCCGAGTCATTTTATTTTCTTTTTAAGCCAGCCTTGATAGGTAGATAGATAAACAAACCCGTCCAGTAAACCAACAAGTGTGGATCCCATCGAGTACGATGGACGTGAGGGGTGCTAACACCTTCCCCTTGCGTAACCGACTCCCGAACCCAGACAATGGTTGCGACGACCTTGTCTTACCCTTTCTTCGTTAGGTTTTTCTGATCGTTTCCTTTCCCGTTCTGAGGGATAAATAATGAAAGGTGGCGACTCTTCTGTTGTGCCGACACCTTATTTTCGCGAAAGCGACAGTCTTCATCAGAATCTTCTAATTCTTCCTCAGCTTGATAAGCCTTTGCCTTTTCAGCAGTAGAGTATCCTTTATTTAGCACTCTAAGTCCTGCTACCAGCATCTAAAATCTTGAAAACATAGTTTCCACATATTTATCATCATCCACCTTGAAGGGTTCATATTTATGGATTAGGGAAAGAGCCTTTGTTTCCTTTACTTGAGCATTTCCTTCATGAGTCATTTGAAGTGATTCAAAAGTGGACTTGGTAGATTCTCTATTTGTTATTTTCTCATACTCAGTATAAGAAATAGCATTCAACAATATAGTTCTTTCCTTGTGATGATTCTTGTATTCTTTCTTTTGTTGATTTGTTATAGCACTTCTTGATACTTTTACTCTTTCAACATCAACTGGGTGAGTATAGCCATCAACTACAAGCTGCTAAAGATCTACGTCATAACCAAGAAAGAAACATTCAATTATATCTTTCCAGTAATCAAACTTTTCACCATCAAAGACTGGTGGTTTGGCATTGTAATAATCTTTCTCTTCTGGAATAGGATTAGCATAAGCAGCAACTATGATATCTCACACAAAGACTGGATCGGTACTGAACACGGTGAAGTGTTGATAAATTTTTTATCACAATCAGAACTGAAGCTCTGATGCCAATTGAAGGTGTGAGAAAACACAAGAAATGGGGGTTTGAATTGGATTTTCAAAAATGAAAGCTTTTTGTGAAACTCAAACAAAGATCATAAATAAATTAACAAGAGAGAAAGACACACGATATATCCTAGTTCACTTGAAAACTATCAAGCTAATCCAGTCCACCCTCCAAGGTGATTTCTCCTTATACACAAGGACTTAATCCACTATAATCAACTGATTACACTGCACTAGCAACCTCTGGTGACTAACAACCAAAAGACTAATTGTCTCTTCTTAAGAATTCTGACCTAACTGGTCCCTTCAGGAATTACAAACAAATGTTTGAACAAAAATGTTTACAATGAATTGCTTTTACACAAGCAGATATAAATACTATTAATAGCTCAAATGACTTAAAGAAAAATTAAACAGTATGAACACTTTTCTTTCTTTGTATTGTGGTGCTTCAATATTGTTGCTTCAGTTCTTCATAGTTTGTATAATTCTTGTCATTCATTATTTTTTTAAGTAATCAAGTCCTTATATAGCCAGAAAAAGATCCGTTGGAGGGCAGATCAGGAATATCCTTTAGATAGTTGGTGACTTGAAATAATGTCATTACGCAAGGATGAAAATCATACACAAAAGTAGTCCTTTGTAGCACCAAATCAGGATAATGGAATGACAGTGGACTAGAACATGTTTGATATGTACTATGTACTATTTCCCTCGTAAGTGTTTGATCTTATCTTCTGTACATCAGAGGCTTCTGAATAGAGATGATTGAAGCATGAGTAGAAGAGTTAATCACTGGGTCTTCAAAGTCTTCAGAACTTGTTCACCAGAACCTTGTCTTCAGATTCTTAAGAACCCAGAGTTTAGAACCCTTGGTCTTTAGTAACTTAAGTCTTCAGAGTCTTCATAACGTTGTTAAGCTGAACTTTTTCTTCAGAGTCTTCAGCACTTAATCTTCAGAAACTCAAGTCTTCAGAGCCTTCAAAACTTTGTTCTATAGAACCTTATCTTCAGCACTTAGTCTTTAGAAGATAATGACTTCAAAAGCTAGAAAGCCTTCAAAAGATATTGATTCAAATAAACGGCCTTCAGGTCTTCCAAACCACTAAGCAAATACCGCCCACACGCGGAACGCAGTCATTTGCTTTTTCAAATCCCTAACTTTTGCCTGAATCGCCCTTTCGGGTTTTCGATTCACCGGGATACCATTTTTTGCCAAAGTCGCCCTAGCGGTGAACGGGATGTGGGATCCGTGGGGAGTCGTGATGATTGCCCCAATGCCACTTCCGAAAGAATTAACCGCCCCGTCAAATATCAATTTCCATTGGGATTTCCTGTCTGGACCCTCGTCGGGCAATGGTTCATCACAGTCTTTCACCTTGAGAAACATGATGTCCTCATCAGGGAGTTCAAATTTCATCGGCTGATAATCCTTGATCGACTGTTCAGCAAGGTATTCAGACAATACGCTTCCCTTGATGGCCTTCTGGGAAACGTACTGAATGTCATATTTCGTCAACACCATTTTGCATCTTGCAATCCTGCCCGAAAGTGCTTGCTTCTCGAAAACGTACTTGATCGGATCCATCTTCGAAATTAGCATGGTCGTGTGATTGAACATGTACTGTCGTAAACGTTTGGCAGCCCAGGCTAGTGCGCAACACGTCTTCTCCAACATCGAGTAACGAGATTCACAGTCTGTGAACTTTTTACTCAAATAGTAAATGGCATGCTCTTTTCTGCCCGTCTCGTCGTGCTGACCGAGAACACACCCCATACTATTCTCAAGAACTGTCAAGTACATGATTAAGGGTCTTCCGGCCACTGGGGGTATCAAGATTGGAGGTTCCTGTAGATACTGTTTTATCTTATCAAATGCCTTCTGGCAATCCTCGTTCTAGATAATCGCCTGATCTTTTTTCAGTAGTTTGAACATCGGTTCACACGTGGCCGTGAGCTGAGAGATAAACCTTGCAATGTAGTTTATTCTGCCCAGGAAACCACGAACTTCTTTTTCTGTTTTTGGCGCAGGCATTTCTTGTATTGCTTTTATCTTCGCAGGATCAACCTCAATGCCTCTTTCACTCACGATAAACCCCAGTAGTTTTCTAGACCGTACTCCGAAAGTACACTTGTTAGGATTCAGCCTCAACCTGAACTTCCTAAGCCTCTCAAAAAGCTTCAGCAAATTGACCAGATGTCCCTCCTCCGTTTGGGACTTCGCAATCATGTCATCAACATAGACTTCAATCTCATGATGAATCATATCATGAAACAAAGTAACCATTGCTCGTTGGTAAGTGGCCCCTGCGTTCTTCAGACCGAAAGGCATTACCTTGTAGCAAAATGTTCCCCAAGGAGTGATAAACGTAGTTTTCTCCATGTCCTCTGGCGCCATCTTGATCTAATTGTAACCGGAGAAGCCATCCATGAACGAAAATACGGAGAACAGAGCTGTATTGTTGACCAACACATCAATATGAGGCAGCGGGAAATAATCTTTAGGGCTCGCCCTATTCAAATCCCAGTAATCGACGCACATTCGTACCTTACCGTCTTTCTTCGGTACAGGCACTATGTTGGCGACCCACGGAGGGTAAGTAGTGACCGCTAAGAAGCCAGCATCAAGCTGCTTTTGCACTTCTTCTTTGATCTTAACGGCCATATCTGGTTGTGTCCTTCTAAGCTTCTGCTTAACGGGAGGACACTCTTCTCGCAGCGGCAAGTGATGGACCACGATGTCAGTGTCAAGTCCGGGCATATCTTCGTATGACCAAGCAAAGATGTCACTATATTCTCTCAGTATCTCGACCAATCTCTGCTTGACATCACTCTGCAACGCAGCCCCTATCCTGACGTTCCTGACAAGTTCTTCAGAATCCAAATTCACAATCTCAATCTCTTCCTCATGAGGCAGAATAACTTTCTCTTCTTGTTTCAACAAGCGGGCCAACTCTTCGGGAAGGTCTTCGTCTTCATCAATCTCTTCTTCGGCTTGATAGATCGGGCAATCGAAGTCGAAGTGAGTCGTAGAAGGTCCAGAGTCGATGTCATCTGCTATGTGGATCCTGCAATAATAAGGGTTAAGATTAAAACAAGGATATGCAGGTTAGCACAAACCCCATTGCCATTTTATTGTTTTTCAAAACAAATATAAAACAGGAATAACAGAGATCACAATATTTGAATGCGAAAAAACGCCTTTTAATTTATTGGTAAAATGCATGTACATAATCAAACAAGGCCCTGACAATAAGACCACTATGCCCCGGGTAGGACATAGGGTTGTACAACGATTGGAGAAAGTAAATCATTACTCTTTTCCTGTCACTTGGATGGTATCCCTAATGGACCAGTTGGTGAGGCTCTGGCCTGGTTTGCTTGGCTGGATCCAAGAGTCTAGGTTGCAATCGCTGTCTTCGCCGTCTTCAGACACTGCGTTGACACTTTCGAATATTACCCCGCCACTGGTAAACTGGATCTGCCCTTTACGTCGCGACACACTGTGAGAAGAGGAGGCTTCAGCCGCAAGAGAGTATCCTAACCCAAACTTGTCCTGTTTGTTAGGTATTTCTAGAACCTTCCCCCAGCCTGGGGTAGATCCGGCTTGAACAATGGCCCGGGCTTCCCTGAAGGAAGACAAAGTCATCTCTGGCTTTTTGGTCATTACATGAGCCACGTCCTTGACTTTAACAGCTTCGAACGCCTGACATAGGGTTTCGTGGATTTCCCCATCCATCTCAACATATTTGAAAGAAGATAAATGGCTCACCATTATGTCTTCCTCGCCACAAATAGTTACGAAGCTGCCTCCGACAGCATACTTGAGTTTCTGGTGCAACGTGGAGGTCACGGCACCAGCAGAATGGATCCATGGCCAGCCTAAGAGACAGCTGTAGGATGGCATGATGTCCATAATGTAGAAGACTGCGTCGAAAGTTTCCGGCCCGACTTGGATTGGCAAAGTCACCTCTCCAAAGACATGACGCTTGGTTCCGTCGAAAGCTTTCACAACCAGATCACTGGGTGTGCAAATCAATCCTCGAGTATCTAACTTCATCAATGCCTTCTTTGGGAGAACATTGAGTGAAGATCCAGTGTCCACCAACATATGAGACATAATCATTCCTCTACACTCTATCGAGATATGCAGGGCACTGTTGTGGTTTCTTCCCTTCGGCGTCAGCTCCAGGTCAGTGAACCCTAACCCGTTTCTAGCATTCACGTGGGCCACTACCCCTTCCAACTGGTTGACCGAGATTTCCTACGGCACATACGTGGCATTCAAAACCTTTAACAGCGTGTTGCGATGTGACTCCGAACACATCAACAAATTTAGGATGGAGATCTTCGAGGGTGTTTGATGGAGGTGATCCACGATCTTGTAGTCACTCTTCTTGATCAACCTCATGAACTCTTCAGCGTCCTTTACAAGTAAGTCCTTCTCTACCCCACGAGGGGTTTCCTCAACGACTTTACTCTTTCCCTTGTCGGTTTCTTCAGCTTTATCTGCTTTGCCCACCACAACCTCAGGTGGAGCAAATACTCTTCCGCTGCGAGTGATTCCGCCAATTCCCACTAGGTTACCCACAGACTGCCCAGATGGTTCCAATTCTAATTTCTGTCCGTTACAGTAGACGTCTGCCCCATAATGCCATGGGACAGCATTGGTGCTTTCAAAAGGTATCGGCCCAGCCTTTGTGATGGTAATTGTGGGCGGCCTGGGTGCAGAAATGGTTATCGTCTGGCGAGGGATGGTGATGGTGGCAACCTCATCATCTTGCTTCAGCATTACCTCTCCAGATCCACATTCGGCCCTTCGGCTAAACTGCAAGATTCCTTCGGTCATCAGACTCTAAATCCCCTCCGTCAACTGTTCGCATCCATCAGGACGAGTCGCACAGCCCATACATAGTTCTCCACAGCCCGGAAAGAAGCCTCTCTTCATCAGCTTGGCTTTAACGAAGCTAAGCGGTGTCTTCAGATCCTTGACATCAGTCAACAAATCCAAGTTCTCGTCTTCAATAATGGCATTCACCCCACCTCTCCTATGATTCGGCATAGGGTTCTTTGTGACATTCGACACATTATCTGAGAAATTGATGATCTTGGCATCCACCATATCTTGCACCTTGTGCTTGAAGGCTTTGCAATTTTCTATCGTGTGGCCGGGTGCCCCTGAGTGAAAATCACATGTTGCATTCGCGTCATAACCTGGCGGAGGTGCCTCTGTCAAGGGAGCCAGGGTTTTCTTCTGAACTAGCTGTAACTGAAGCAGAGTTTGTAATAACTGAGCATAAGACATGGGTGGTGTCTCAAGGTGACGGCTCGACAGAGGTGCCCTGTTCTGATACTTTCTGTATCCTTGTTGATTTGGCTGCTGCTGCTGCGGCTGCTGCTGTGGCTGGGGTTGTTGGACAGCAGGGATGGTTATGCTAGCCACCTGCTGGTGCTGGCTTTTACCCTTCCTTCGAGCGTTGGACACGGCGCTCGTCTCCTCTTCACGCCTTTTGCTACCATATGGTTTCTTTCCTCCTCCAGATGAGGATAGATCAACACCTTGAATTTTCCCCAATTTGATCCCATTTTCAACGTGCTCGCCAGTAATGATGAGATCTAAGAAACTTCCTGACATACTGCTGACTAGTTTCTCGTAATAAACCCCTGGGAGGGTGGCTACAAACATTTCAACAAGCTCTCGTTCAACCATCGGCGGCTGAACTCTAGCTGCTAATTCACGCCACCGCTGGGCGTATTCTTTGAACCCTTCGTTGTTCCTCTGTGACAAGTTCTGCAGTTGAACTCCGTTCGGAGCCAAGTCACTGTTATACTGGTAATGGTGCACGAATGCCTCAGCAAGTTCCTTCCACGTGCACACACTGGTAGGTTCTAAACTCATGTACCATTCCAAGGATGGCCCGGACAAGCTATCCTGAAAGAAGTGCATCAGCAACTTCTCGTCTTCAGAGTGAGCGGACATCTTTCGGTAGTATGACCTTAAATGGACACGAGGGCAGGTGGTGCCGTTGTACTTCTCAAAGTCGGGTACCTTGAATTTGGGAGGCACCTAGAAATCAGAAATCAATCCCAATTTAGACATGTCGACACCCATAGTGTTCAGGTTCTCGAAATTCCTCATTTTGTCCTCGAGTGCCTTAAATATCAGACGTGCTTCAGTAGTCAGCTCTCCTTCAGCACTCCTCTGTGAGAATAAATCTTCTTGGCGATCTTCTAGCCATGGCTGAGGCCCATACAGATTTCCAGCACCTGCGTTGCTGTTGCCCAGTCCAACATTGCCATTAGCTTCAAAATTTCCATTGCCGACGCCAGTCGTATTACCATTGAGCCCTATGTTAGTGATCACATTGTCGTTACCACTGCCATTCCCCCCGGTCATGGGGATGCCATTCTGAGGAGTTTCAACAGGTGGAGGGGTCGGAACATTCCCACCATGGAGTACACCGTTGCTGTCAACCCTTGAGATCAGAGGCTGGACCAATGTTCTGAGCTGGTCCTGGCCGTTGGCAACCATTTGCATGAGCTCCATGAAGCGGTCCATCCTCTCTCGGAGTTCCTGAACGTCAGTCTGCACTTGTTCCATTGCTCTAGCTTGATTTGCTCTAGTCAGATAGCGGTGGATTGGCCTTCGATCAATCCTGGAACAACCTGCATACACAAAGGGTTAGAAAAACGACAACGTGCTCTTCATGCAAATTCTTCATGCAAATGTAAACGTGTGTCTGTGCATTAGGGAGATTCCCCCCCCCCCCCCCGATCCTAGTGCCTGAGTGCCAGTGCTGATAATAAGAAGTCCGAGTCTAGTCATGGAAATAACATCTCATATATATAAAGAAAGCCCATCAAGGCGGTACACAACGTCACTGAGTACAAGCAGAATCAATAGCATGACCTCGACCAACAAACCTGGTGATGGTCAGCATACAACAATGATCAAAACTAAAGGATTGCAAATATAGTCAAGCACGGCCACGGGCTCGAAACTCTTCTAACAGATCCCTCGTTTCTGGATGATCAGGCTGAGTGAGTAACCCTTCGACGAGTAATTCCCTCTGCATAATAGTGTATTGAAGACCTTCAACTGAGTCTTCCCATGCTCCTTCGCCGAAACAATCTTCTAACTTCCGCTTCTTGGATTCAAACGTTTGTTTGCGCTCCTTCAGGTCAGCAAGAGCCTTGTTTAGCAGGCCTTCAGCGGCATATCTGCGAGCGGTTTCTTCATCAAAACTCTTCTCACTAGCCTTCACCTGGGCTTTCAATTTGGAGATCTGCTGCTTCAGTTTATCCTCCCGTTCCTTGCCGTTGGCTAGGGTGGCCTTCCAATGCTGATTAAACTTGGATATTCTCCGGTACACTTCATCCAAGTGCTGCTTCTTAGTGGCCAATACGTCGTTGACAAATTTGAAGTCCTGACCCAAACGCTCACGCTCAACCAACTGCTTAGTCAAATCCATACCTAACTTGTTTACCAGCTCTGTTTGCCTCTTGAAGGAATGGACGGCTTCGCTTCTATCGCTTCTGAGCTGAGCCAATTCTTTTTCCAGTTCTTCATTTTCCTTCTTCAGCTCCTCTCGCTCAGCTAACACCTGATTGTACTGCTGAATAGGCACGGTGGTAGGCTCTTCAATCACTGGAGGGTTTTCTAGCTTGGCAGGAGGAAACGGCATCCCTATGATATCTGCTCTGGCTCTGATCCAGGTCACATATTGAGCGTAGGCTTGGCTATTACTTTTTCCCATGCAACGGTTTCCCCCGCCTACTGATACCATTCCAAGCGTGCTGAAGCTTAGATAACATATCCCCCTCTAGAAGACCAGTGAGGTACAGAGATTCCTGCACCTCTTTATCCTTCAGCGGAGCTCTCAAAGCATAAGCAAACTGTCGGACCAATAGAGATGGATTATAGTTGATACAGCCCTTCCTGCCTATCAAAGGCACATTCGAAAACCCGCTGCAGCTGAAGATAATCTTAGTACCCAACTTATCTCTATCAAACCAGGCAACATCCTCCGCTGATAGACTCATCAAACGCTCAGATGTGATAGACATCTCCAATCAAGGCAGTGGACTGGATTCCCTGCTGCAAAGATGTGAAAGGCGTCCAAGTCTACAAAGTCAGGCATATTAGGGAACATAATGGTGCCGTATATACAAAGAGCAAGAATAGCGTTGAACACGATCCAACAACCGTCTTTGGCACACTGTTGGGCCTTTCCCACTAAGAACTGCAAGGAGAAACCGGGAACCCCGTTCCAACTAGACAAGACCAACTCAGAGGCATCCAGATGAAGCGAAAGAGCTAGACTAGCCATATTAGGCTCAGCATCCATATGAACAAAGGGCATCTGACTCTTGATAGGCACACCTAACAAATCAGCATACTCCTCTAGTGTAGGTGCGAGAATAAAGTCCGGGAAAGTAAAGCATCTCAAAGGAGGATCGTAAACTGCAGCAAGGCATACAACCCATTCAACTCAAACACAGAAGGTTTACGAACCAAGCTGAGCAATTTCCCATCAGACTTTCTGAATTCACGTCTCACAGAATCATCTGCCAAAGCAATCAAACTAGACAGCTGAACAACATCAGGAGTGGGGAGCTTGTAGGCCATAGTCTTCCTCAGAGAACCCATGATAGCACAATAGAAGGCAAGAAAACCTGAACCGGGGGAAACAGTACCTGCAACACAGACACACGTTAATGATATGCAAATGAGTATGCAAAACAATGCAAAATGCAATCATGCAGCAGGAGATCAAGACGACTGTGCTGTTGCGGAGAAGGGCCACAATCTGCTCTGTCAAGAACGAACATATCTCAGACAATAAGAACCCCCGATACCAGCCTATAAATCTGCTCTGTCAAGAACAAACACATATCTGATGATGAGAACCTCTGACACCAGACCATAAATCTGCTCTGTCAAGAACAAACACATATCTGATGATGAGAACCTCTGACGCCAACAAAACCGATTCACTATCAAGAAAACCGGGTAGTCTGAAGATTAAGGTTTCCTGCAACAAACCCGACCCTGCTCACAGGTATGGACCTAAACTGATACAAGTTCGGCATCCTATGTAGTCATCAGCGTCACAAACATTCAAGAGAGATGATACGATACCCAGAAGGTGTGGTATCACCATCTCCTGAAGCGGCCTCACTTAGCTGAATCCCAAATGATCGGTCCCCAGAGTCGACAATCCTCCAAACCAACAACCCCTCAGGCCCAAAGGGCCGGAAAAGAAGTCAACCGGGAGAACCTCGTCTGAGCGTGGATTTCATGAGACACTAGTGCCTGCAAAGCAAGCACGCGCCCACTAATTTCCACAACTAATGCTAGGTACACTCAAGCCTGGGTCTGGCTCCTCACTCATCAGAATGCCCCTCCCACAACAGCACAGATAATCATATCATACTGAAAATAAAGTGCGGGAAATAAAATGTGATAAGTAAACATAACCCAACAAGTAAACATACAAGCGCTAGGATTGACTCTCGCAGGGGACGTTGGATCCCCAAACTGACTCGCATAAGGGACGGCAAAACAGAAGACTCGCCACCTTTCGTTATTTATCCCTCAGAACGGGAAAGGAAACGATCGGAAAAACCTGATGAAAAAGGTATAAGACAAGGTCATCGTAACCAATGTCTGGGTTCGGGAGTCGGTTACACAAGGGGAAGGTATTAGCACCCCTCACGTCCATCGTACTCGATGGGATCCACGCTTGTTGTGTTTATCTGACGGGTTAGTTTAACTATCTACCTATCAAGGCAGGTCTAAAAGGAAAACAAAATGACTCGGCAAAGCATCGCACTTTATGCCTACGTATTCTCATCAGAGAATGAGAAATCAGAGTCAACATAGTTCGACCAACTACTAGTTACGGGGAAGGTGGCTCGCCAATACGTCAGTATTGTGCCTACGTACTCTCAACAGACATGAGAGATCAGAGCTTACGTAGTTCGGGATAATACGGATTACGGGGATTCGGATTCATCTGCTTTATCGAGTAGGGTTAACAAACAGTTCCAGCAGTTTGGTGTACGCATCTCGACCCTTGGAGAGTTAGGTGTTACCGTTTGCGGTAGAACTGGGAGTTAATGACACTCTTTTCTTCAGAAAATCTTCCTTCGAATTATGGGCCCACGGGGGCAAAAAGGTTTGAAGTTTATTTTCTATCTTTTACGGAAGAACTGTTTTTTATGGATGTTTGCAACCAATATCGCACTAGAGACTATGACCTGAGAGTGAATGCGTCGCATGTCACCCAAAGGCTGCCATACTAAACATCCAAGTTGTCGAAAAGAAACTCTTCGACAACCCTTTCTCAGATAGCTTAAGGCTTGTAATGTACGACCTCAGTTAACCTTTATTACTGTATTTTAATTTGTTTTGAGATGAGAAGAGAGAACGAACAGGTTCAACTAAGGGGAGACTATCAAGTCCTAATGTTGTCATGCCAAGGATTCATCCTATGGTTGAAGTTTGAAACAGGGAACTCCTAGAAGTTATCATGCATAGGTTTCAACCTAAAGTTCTAATCATCACTTCCTTATCAAAGGAAGTGAGATTCCTAGGGGATCATGTCAATGATAAACAGAAACAGATAAAGCATCAGCTTAAACAGTAAACAGTAAACGACTGTAAAATGCATGCAATGCAAGTGAGGGAGGAAATGTGTGTGGGACATCAGCCTCCACAAGCTCATCTCAACCTCAAGCCAAATATGAATAACTGTAATCATACAGAAGAAATGAAATAAAATGCCATCAAGCAAATCACAACCCACATAGGCAAGGGAGCAGGGCTCTACCGAATACCCGCAAGCAAAGCCATACGGTAAAAATACAAGCAGAGGGAGCAACTCAACCTCTAATGCAATCATGATCCTAGCTTAACACCATCTAAATATGAACTTATTCTAATGCATCAAGAAAATCAAACAAGTCACATCAATACAGTTGCACAGAAAGTAAACAGACAGGAAAGAAGGCAGATCAACAGCTCCCACATCTTCACATCAAAGCAGACCTCTGACAGCAGTTCAGTCTTCAGTCTGTAACTGTTCTTTAAGGCTATCATCTTCAATAGCAAGTGTCAACTTGCTTCTTCAAGCTCTCAATGCATCAAACACAAGTATCAACTTGTTCTCCAACTTCAAGCTTCAGCTCTTCATTTGATCTCAGCTGGATCTTTTTCACACGTGTCAACTTGTTCTTCTTGGTCTTCAAGCTTCAGCTCCAATGGCAGTCTTCAAATACTAGGAAGTGGAAACTTCTAGCATCTTCAATCTTCTAGCAAGGAACTCCATCCTCTAGCAAGGGAGAAAAATTCATCTAACAAGAGCAAGGTTTGGATAATGGAAAGCAAAGTGAAGACCAAAGGTCACCACTAAACACTCCACCATCAAAGAAAGGAACCCTCAAAGGTTCTACCAACTTGTGAAGAGCCACACATCCTACAAAAGGAGGGATGAGGCCTTCACAATGGGACCTTATATAATAGGGAGGAATGGAAGTGATCAACACCTTCCATATTAATGAAAGAAGAGAATCTATCTAGAAGCTCTACTTACAAACCCTAATCTTAACACCTAAACAAAACTACTCCAAAGGAAGAGCAAACTCCAAGACCAAGCTCCAAAATGCATTCCTCAGCAGCCCACACAAGTCTTCAACATCAGCCAAGAGCAAGAGAGGCAAAACCCTAATCTAAGGGAACTAAAGAAATCATTCTAGTTGAATTAGCAAGTTAAGATCACCTAAAACCTAGTACTAAAGTTAATCCTAACTAAAATACTAAAACCAATTGTAAAATCCTACAAAAATAACTATGGGAACCTAAGTCAATCATGACTCTATCATGTTAATTCCAGAGATTAAATCATCCAATAAGCCCTAGAATTAAATTCTAAATTACAAGGTACTAAGCTTAAACCCTAAAACTAGAGCACCTAAAGTTTCAACTTAAAACCAACACCTAATTTCATCACAAAAATGTGAGAAAAATCTAAAGGGAGCATGCATGTCTAAACTAGCTACACACAAAAAATCAGCTCAAAAATCATCATCAAATGATCACACAAAATTTCACAAGACAAGGTATCAACCATAAGGAAATTAATGTTAATTAAAATACAAAAAATGCAATTAAAATGAAAAATGCATGCATTCCTAATCTTTTAATTTCCTAAAATTCTAGACTCATTCATGAGTCAGGGGAAAAAAACTTGGATCAATTTGAGTTATTTTCCTATTTATTATGAATTATCTTCTAAACTACATAAAATGATGAAAAATAAGAAAAAACAAAGAAAATAATAAAATACGCGTATCAAATAACAATTATGTCAAGTTCATTTCACAGATTAGGCTAATTGGGGGATGTGAATATCACTCAGTGCACTAAGCCCAAACCATTCCAATTAATGAAACGGTGCGTTTCATTCAAAGATCTCTCTTCAAAGTTTGAGAGCCAATCGTGGCCGTGTATCCTTGGATTGAGTCAAATGTCAAACCTTCATTTGAGGGCTCATGCTCATCGTCCCCAAATTCAAACTGAGATGGAGGGAGTTCTCAGACGGTGGCCTGAGTTGCAGCGCCACCGTCTTCTCCGGTAAAGTGGTGTACACAGGTCAATAAAAATACTGAAACAAATCATCATCCCACTCAATTTTTCATCCTGATCACGAATCCATCATCCAAATTCACTAATTCCTTCTCTAACTCCAAACACGATAGAATTTTCAGAAATCCACCAAATCTTGATCATCACAATTCTCAAAGATAATGATCCTAATGTAATCCACACTCTTCACTAATCAATTTCCACTATCCAATCATGAATGTATCATCAAGAATCTTGAGAAATCAGGCTCAACAGAAAATGGTCAATACCCTAGAGTGTCTCTATCCATCAAATTCGTGTACCAAAATCCATCTATGTCATGATAAGAACCTAACCACATAAAGATTTCTAGCTATCTCCATATAGATTAAGCACAATTTCAATTTGTACAAACCTGGTTTCAGATGAAGAACAAATGCAATTCTTGCTCGATTCCTCCTCCACAATTATCCAGATTCACTCCAAATCTTCCTCTGAAGCTAATGCACACCTCAATTTGGCTTGATTCCCCTTCAATCTCCAAACACGATCTTGAATTGCAGCTCTAAGTTTTCACTTGCTATCTCTGCTACCAGCTTCAAATGCTTCCAAAAAACTGGCTGAACACACTCCAAATCTTATATAGAACTCATTAGAATCATCTAGAAAGTTCTGTAACCACTCAAATGAGATTTTGCAATTTCAATTTCTCTCCAAAATGTCATCCATAACAGTCACGATTCTGGCTCTCTTTGGGCATGAGAATGCTTGGAAAATTCATCTCATGAGATATTGGATTGGTTTGTTATGATCATTTCCTTGTTTGCAAGTCAATGGTTCATGTTGGTTATGTTGCTTCATCATGAAGAAATGAAGTGAAATGGCATGAAAATGGACTCAAACCAAAATTCTAGAATTGCCAAAGTTTCTAAAATGATTTTTCCATTCAAAATGACCTATTATTTTGCCTTGTTTGGACACAAAATGAATTATTTCAATTTTTGGTCATTAAATGCCTTTAATTCTTCCTTTTCAAAATTTTCTCAAACCACATCCTTCCTTGAGCCATTTCAAAGTCTCCTTAATGCATGGTCAAGGTTAAAACCCCATTTTGAGCAACTTTCTTCATTTGAGGTGCCTAAGTGGGTGAAAATGACCTATGATCATAAATGACCTATAATCACAAATTCCCAAAATACCCTTGACTTGTCAAAGCCATAACTTGAATTCTACAAATCCTATCAAGGACTTCTAGCACTCTATGGAAAGATAAGATAATAAGGAACAACATTCATGTTTACGAAAAGTTCATAGGAATCATCCTTCTTGGGCAAAAGTGTCATGCAAGTTGGGTAACTTTCAAGCTGCAAATTCACATACCTCAGATGACTTGTAACTTGTCTGGCTCATAACTTGAGTTCTATAAACCCTATCAAGGAATTCTAGTACTCAAATTAAAGCTAAGAGCATGCCCTAAAACAATCATGTTGGGGTCAAGATGGGATGACAATCATATCTTGAGTTAAATTTCCTTGAAGACAGGGGTCAAACTAGGGGATTTTACACTATCAAGTCTTAGAAACCCTAGCTTGAAACTTCTCAAACTCTTCAATCATGATGAGTTAACCTTGGAATCATCCTTATAACATATCAATGTATCAATCCATTATCACATGGCTCTTGAATTAGGTCTCAACCTTCTTCAAATCATCAGTTGACTTAGGGTTGACCCAGTCAAACCCTAGTTGCACCAATCATGGCTGAGGCTTCTTATTCTTGCACAATGACATGTTTAGGCCTCAAAGTGATCTTCAACACTTCTCATGAGCTCTCTCAAGACCTCAAGTCTAACTTCATGGCTTTAGAATCATCTGATGACTTCCCACAACTCTCAAGTTAGGAGACCTACACACTTGGTTTCAACCACTCTTTCTGAGGCTCTTTCAACTTCTCTGACAAGGATATCAACCCTTGAACACTTGAATAACCTTCTTAGCTAGCTTCATAGTCTTGTATAGCTCTTAATTGGTAATCATACCTCTTGATCTCCTGCATACATGTCAATGAAATGCAAATGATAATGCTAATGTGAATGAAATGAAACATAAGCTAGGTAAAGAAATGTTAGGCAAATTTTGGGGTGCAACATTGATTTTTATATATTGATTATTATGAATTGTTTTACTTACCCTGCGTGTTTGAATGTTACCTCGTCGTGGGTAACGTGCAGATGACCAGGTTTAGCCGTGGACACCGTTGAGGATTATTTTGAAGTTTTTGAGTTTTTAGCTGTTTTGGTTAACTTAGAGGGTCTTGCTCTGATATGTAACATCGGGTTGGGTACCTTTGAGTTAAACTATATACTGTTGAGTTATTTTGCTTATCTTCCATTTTGAGGAAAACCCTGATTTATGCCTTTGAGTTCCGCTGCTTTGTGTAGTTTGATGTATTTTGGGAAAACTCATGGTTTACGAAGCTTTGTCCTATTTTGTTGATTTGGGAAACGTACGCCCTTTTGATGGCTTTTTGTGACATTTAATAAATTACTCTGATATCTGTGTTATTTTTCCATGATAATTGTGGGGTAGAAAAGGGTGTTACATTCAGAGTCTTTAGAACTTTGTTCAGCAGAACGTTGTGTTCATAGTCTTCAACACTTAGTCTTTAGAAGATAATGACTTCAGAAGCTAGAAAGCCTTCAGAAGTAAAACATCAGAGTCACGCTCAGAGGCTGAAACCTAGAGAGCATTGCAGCAATAACATGTTGTCTTCTTAGAATCTTTCTGAATGTGAATAGATCAGAAGCAGACTTTCTTCTATGGCACACAAATGTTAAAGTACCAAAATTGTTCTCACACAAATGCTAAAGTACCAAAATTCTTCAGAAAAATGTGAATAGTTAGAACCTGTTTGTTAATTCTTCAGAAAAACAAACTTTAAAGTACCAAAATTGTTCTCACACAAATGCTACTTTATTATTATCAAAACTTAGAGATATATGGTAGACCAAAATCTTGTTCTAACAATCTCCCCCTTTTTGATAATGACAAAACAGTGTATTTTGATAACACAATTCTGTACGAAGATAATCAATAGGAAATGATAGAGATAAGTTTAGAAATAAACTGCAAACTCTGATATATTGGAACAAAAGATTTCTGATAGTAACTGAAGGAATGGTTGCAACGGCAACAAGCTGATTGATTGACAATTTTCAAATCACCGAAACTAAGTCTAGAAGGTCATCTGACATCACCGTCAGGCATCGACATTAAGTTGGTAAAATATCTGATATCGCCATCAGGCATCTGTTAAATAAAAACAAGCATCGACATCAAGTTGGATCATCTCAAAGTTGATCGGAAACATCTGACATCGCCGCCAACAATTTTCATTAAATTGGAAGAAAGCATATGACATCACCGCCAGAAATCTGCAAGGGATAAAATTTTCTGACATCGCCGCCAGAAAACCCAAAGTCGATAAACATTTGACATCGCCTCTAGACTACCACAAGGTTGATAAACATCTGACATTGCCGCCAGACCAACACCGATAAACATCTAACATCGCCGCCAGACTATCACAAGGTTGAGAAACATCTGACATTGCTTCCAGACAAACACTGAGCTGATAAACGTCTGACATCGCCGCTAAACAACCAGAAAATTGATAAGCCTCTGACATCGCCGCCAGAAAACCAAAACATCTGACATCGCCGCCAGACATCGCTATAAAGTTGGTAAGAAAATATGACATCGCCGCCAGACAACCCAAAGTCGATAAACATCTGACATCGCCTCTAGACTACCACAAGGTTGATAAACATCTGACATTGCCGCCAGACCAACCCCGATAAACATCTGACATCGCCGCCAGACTACCACAAGGTTGAGAAACATCTGGCATTGCTGCCAGACAAACACTGAGCTGATAAACGTCTGACATCGCCGCCAAACAACCATAAAACTGATAAGCATCTGACATCGCCGCCAGAAAACCAAAACATCTGACATCGCCGCCAGAAAACCAAAACATCTGACATCGCCGCCAGACATCGCTATAAAGTTGGTAAGAAAATCTGACATCGCCGCCAGACAACCCAAAGTCGATAAACATCTGACATCGCCTCTAGACTACCACAAGGTTGATAAACATCTGACATTGCCGCCAGACCAAAACCGATAAACATCTGACATCGCCGCCAGACTACCACAAGGTTGAGAAACATCTGGCATTGCTGCCAGACAAACACTGAGCTGATAAACGTCTGACATCGCTGCCAAACAACCATAAAATTGATAAGCATCTGACATCGCCGCCAGAAAACCAAAACATCTGACATCGCCGCCAGAAAACCAAAACATCTGACATCGCCGCCAGACATCGCTATAAAGTTGGTAAGAAAATATGACATCGCCGCCAGATATAGGATACCACAAGCATCAGACCCGAAGATAAAGACCTCTGACATCACCGTCAGGCATTCTCTAAATAAAAGCGAGCAATCAAACCCGGAGGTAAGGACATCTGGCATCGCCAGGCATTCGCTAAATAAAAGCGAGCAACGAACCCGAAGGCCGGATCATCCAAAGCTGATAAACATCTTGAATACTCCACTGGGGAAGACAGAAGCTTAACAAAGCAACTCTAGCAGGGAGATAAGAGAATCTTAAACCAAGTAACTCTGCTTTGGGAGCACAAAGAGACCTAACTAGGCAACTATGCTGAGGAACTTAACCAAGTAACTCTGTTGGGGGAAAATATAATAAGATGAACTCGTCCATCAAAAACTGCGCCATGGTTTGGATACCATATAGGCTGGAGGACAACACTTCAAATTGTCGGAATCTAGATATTCAACGAACAAACTGAGTCAACAAAGTTTTCCAGAGTCTGGATACTCAATGTAAAAGCCGGAGCCTGGATGCTCAACGACGATCGACCGGAGTCTGGATACTCAACGGACAAAGAAACACTCATTAGGGTCTGAATACCATATGAGTTCAGAAAAATACCAACAACCGAAGTCTGGAATCGTTGGGAGAAATAACATAAGTCGGGGTCTGGATACCCAATGAATATACCCATCAAGGTCTGGATACCATTCGGGCAATAACCAATCACCAACTTGCGATGGTCTGAATACCATGCGGGGAAAGATGTCAGTCATCTGCTGGAAATACACCTGAGAACAGAGAGGTAACACCTGACTTATGTTTCACATGCATATGTTTGAGAATGGCGTAATGCTCTATACAAAATGGAAATGCTACGCATTTAGGAGGATGATATGCATAATGCGAAATGCAAAGGAACCGCTCCAGCAAAATAAATGATGGAGAGAAGAAATCCAACTCTACTGAGGATCAAATCAAACCTACGGAGGAAAACACCCTGGATGGCCCACCAGAATACGACTTTTCTGGGAAATGTCTCGGCTGGAGGAAACATGCCCGCTCTACTGGGGAATCAACGAATCTGCAGGGGAAACAAAATCAACCACTGAAATTAAATCTCGCTCCATTGAGAAGAGCAGCCCTGAACGGCCTCCTAGGACACCAAAGTCCTTCTAGGGTACCAAATACTCATCTGAAAGATGGCAGCTTCACTAGGGAAGAATCAAAATCCGACCTGCCAGGGATACTCAGTTGGGGAATAATCTGCCTCTGCTATAGATTACTCTGTGGGGGAATCGACATCGACCTCTGCTTGGGGTAAATAAGAATAATAACTCAACCACATCGACCTCTAAATAGGGAATGAGTCAATGACCTATACTCGAAAGGGGAAGGAGCCAAATACTTGGACTCTGTGGGGTAACAACATTGCATTCGTCCCACTGTTGAGGAAATAAACCCAAATCTGCTTGTCAGGGAATAAACTCCAATTTCAACCCACTGAAGATACACAATCAATCTGCTGGGGATGGCTACACTCTACCGGGGATATCAATCTCGACCCGCTGGGGATAATCTTGATCCTCCTCTGATGAGGGATAAATGCCATCTCAACTTATTGCAATCTTAAATTGCACATCTCTGTTAACGAGATATTCCTGGTTTAACAACATCAACATAGGCAATACATAATCTCAACTACGGAGAGGAGTGATATCAATCGAGCCTCGTGTCGGGGAACATGATAACATGTGAGCCACTAGGAATTATCGTTCCAAGTATATTTGGACATTTATTATTTAGGGATGGGAATAGGTTTATGGTGATAGAGATTTGTTTCTGGTTACCAACAAAAATGGTTTTTTAGAGGGAAATACTAGACGAGAACTAGCATTCAGGGGTGGACTACCAGACGAGAACTGGTGCCGAAATGGTTAAGTTGTCAGACGAGAACTGACTTCTGTGGTTTTGGTATCAGATAGGAAATGACCTCTGGGTTGGATATCAAACGAGAACTGATTTTCGGTTTATGTACCAGACGGGAACTGATTTCTGGTTTGCCAAATGAGAACTAGACTTTGGAACTGTGTTAGCCAGACGAGAACTGGTTAAACAATGGGTTAAGGAAAGGGTGACCAGGCGGGAACTGGTTAAAAGATGATATGTACCAGACGAGAAATGGTGTTTACTGAAGGGTTGACCAGAAGAGAACTGGTTTGAAGGTTTGCCAGATGAGAACTGGGCTTTGGAAATGACGGTTACACGGTTTTGACAAGTAATAGGTTTAGGCTGTAGGATAACGATCCAATGACAGCAAGGCCTTTTCAGAAGGTTCAGGTTATTTGATAAGGTAATGGGACGATTCCCTGACACTCAACTTTTAGTGAGGAGAACAAACTTGCTTGAACAACTTTCCTAGTATAATTTAACTTGCCCCAGTCCGATCTTTGAGGCAAAGTTCACCTTGAGAAGAAAGTAGCTTTCCATGAGACGAACTCGACGTGGCTTGCCCCAGAATCTGTATCATGATAGGATTCATCTTTGATTACCACAATCTCAGAATGATTGGCTTTAATATACTCTTGAAGTAGCTTGCCCCTGAGTGAGCGTTGAAGCGACTTAACCTGATTTGATTGAATACTGGAGGGATCTACCCTCAACCCAAAGAAACTCTGGGCGATTGCCCCTGATTAGAAGAGCCTCAAGATGATTCACTTATGATCAGCTCATTCTTGAATGATCTGTCCCATAATTAACCGATGCTTCAGGACTTGTCCTTAAACTGACTGATTCCAAACTCTCTGGATGTCAATGCCCTAGATTTACAGGGTTTCACAGCAAACACCATTCCGGTCCAGACTGCAGAACGATCCAATCCTATTCGATTATTCCCTGTTGGAATTTCCTCTGTGTCGACTACTAACTTGCAATTAAAATTGTTTATTCACGAATGGTAATTTTAATGCGGTTTCATGCAGATTTTGAAAAAGATTCCACTTACTCAGTGTCGTGAGTGAAACGAATGGACTACACAGTCCAAACGTAGTGCTGAATTAGTGAAAAATACAACAAGGATATGATTAGGAAATCATGTAGGAGTCAGGTTACTCAACCTTATTGTAATACACTTTCAGAATAAACCCTGCCTCAATTAGGTCTTTTAAGGGTTGTATCGTGGTCGGGTTCACGGTTCGTGAAACAAAGGATATTAGGCTCAAAGTATGATTTGTACCCACCCCTTCTACGTGATGATCTCCAATCCTACGTTCAGTTAACTCGGCACAAGCGCTCACCTCTTCAAAAGGTTTATTGAATGGCAGGAGTGATGGTTAAAGAAACTCACAAGGTTTTAGGAGTGATTGTTACCCCTTTTTGTCTTTCGGTGTTTGTATCCACACGACTTTGTCCTTGTTTGAGGATTTTTTTTTGAGATATTTTCATTTTATTATTCCCTAATTTTTGCCTGGACTGACTGTTTTGAGTTCTTTTTGATTTTAAAGTCCAGCGGGATGCTCTGATTTTTGCCTAAGTATTTGCTTTCCAGCTTTTCTTTACTTAGCGGGCTTTCTTTCTTTCTTTCTTTCTTTTTTTTTGAAACAAGTCGTGCAACACTGGTTGTCTTGACTTTTCCGAAAGGTTGTAACTTTCTCACTCCCAATTGGTGAGGTTTAACCATTGTGGTTGACGAGGTACAACCTCTTGAGGTGTGATTGATCCTCGAACGGGAATACTCCTTTTGTGATTTGATTACTCGGTCAAACTAACTGACAACTATCCTGCCCCGGGTTAAGATGTGCGGTTTAAAAGTCTGAAAGAAACTCCTACTTCTAGGCTCGAAGTGATTAACTAGGGACTAACTCCTTATATCTCCGGTGGTTAGGGGATTTGAAACAATGCCTGTAAATCCTCGGCAGGATTTTATCCGAAAGCATACGATAATCAGTTATGAGTATTCAGTTTCGTAATCCTCCCTCCAATCTTTGCTAATCATAGTGATAAAGTGGAGTGGATAAAAAGTGCAAGTGTCTGTGCTTTAAAAAAATGAGCGAAATCGACATGATTAATTAAAAAAATGCATAGTCACTTCATTAATATTACCATTCAGAACACAATGTTTAAAAGCAAGTAGCAACTAACAGAAAAGAAACTACAAATGCAAATGATAAAAATTCCGAGGACTGCCAATGTTGGGGATGTCTGCCTGTCTGGACCACTTGCTTCTGGAAATGAACCTCTGAATCTGCAAGCTTAGACACCTGAGAGGTTGACATGAACCATCAAAACTCCTTCTGGAAAGGAAATTCACCCTTTGTCGATCAACTGATGCACTTTTGCTTGAAAAGCTTTGCAATCTTCGGTCGAATTCCCCATGGATCCGCTATAATATCCACACTGAGCATGGGGATTGTACCCGGGACGGTAAGGTTCTGGAACAGGCTTAAGAGCTTTAAGCTCCACCAAAGAGTTATGGATCAGATGTGGCAGAAGCTGACTGTACGACATAGAAATTGGATGAAAAGGAGCATTCCTTCTTTCCAAGTTGTTACGAGGCCTGTTCTGATTCTGATGCTGATTCAGATAACCTCGGCCACAGGCTCGTTGATTAGCATGAGGAGTGACCCTAATTTTCTGATGTGGTGCCCTAGGCACAATTTTTTGTCCAGAATAACGAGACACAAAAGATACTGACTGTTGAGAAGATGAAGAACCAAAAGATTTCACCGATTCATCTTGATAATACCCAATATTTGTCATGACTGCATTGACCATAATTTCTTCTTCAGTTTGGGAGCTACAGAGAGGTTCAGTTTCACTAGCCTAACTGCTTGAGATATTCTGAGCTCTTCCAGTCTTTATACCATTCTCAACGCGTTCTCCTGCCATTACCAATTCTGAGAAGTTCGGTGCAATTCCAAGCATCCTTTCAAAATAAGGGCTCTGCAAGGAGTTTACGAACATGTCTGCTAACTATTTGTCTAGGAGCGGTGGTTGCACTCTGAAAGCAAATTCTCTCCATCTCAGAACATACTTTCTGAAACGTTTGTCGTCCTCCTGAGACAATTCTTGCAACTGCATGCGACTGGGAGCCATGTGTCGCTACCGCGAAAATAAGGTGCCGGCAAAACAGAAGAGTCGCCACCTTTCATTATTTATCCCTCAAAACGGGAAAGGAAATGATCGGAAAAACCTGACGAAAAGGTATAAGACAAGGTCGTCGCAACCATTGTCTGGGTTCGGGAGTCGGTTACGCAAGGGGAAGGTATTAGCACCCCTCACGTCCATCGTACTCGATGGGATCCACGCTTGTTGTGTTTATCTGACGGGTTGGTTTATCTATCTACCTATCAAGGCTAGTCTAAGAAAAGGAAATGACTCGGCAAAGCGTCACACTTTATGCCTACGTATTCTCATCAGAGAATGAGAAATCAGAGTCAACGTAGTTCAACTAACTACGGGTTATGGGGAAGGTGGCTCGCCAATATGTCAGTATTGTGCCTATGTACTCTCAACAGGCATGAGAGATCAGAGCTTATGTAGTTTGGGATAATACGGATTCCGGGAATTCAGATTCATCTGTTTTTCGAGTAGGGTTAACAAATAGTTCTAGCAGTTTGGTGTACGCAGCTCGACCTTTGGAGACTTATGCGTTACCGTTTGTGGTAGAAATGGGAGTTAACGACACTCTTTTCTTCAGAAAAGATTTCCTTTGAATTATGGGCCCACGGGGCAAAAAGATTTGAAGTTTGTTTTATGTCTTTTACGGAAGAACTGTTTTTTATGGATGTTTGCAACCAATATCGCACAAGAGACTATGCCCTGAGAGTGAATGCGTCGCATGTCACCCAAAGGGTGCCATACTAAACATTCAAGCTGTCGAAAAGAAACTCTCTGACAACCCTTTCTCAAGTAGCTTAAGGCTCGTAACGTACGACGTCAGTTAACCTTTATTACTGTATTTTGATTTGTTTTGAGATGAGAAGAGAACGAACAGGTTCAACTAAGGGGGGACTATCAAGTCCTAACAGTTGTCATGCCAAGGATTCATCCTATGGTTGAGGTTTGAAACAGGGAACTCCTAGAAGTTATCATGCATAGGTTTCAACCTAAAGTTGCAATCATCACTTCCTTATCAAAGGAAGTGAGATTCCTAGGGGATCATGTCAATGGTATACCGAAACAGATAAAGCATCAGCTTAACAGTAAACAGTAAACGACTGTAAAATGCATGCAATGCAAGTGAGGGAGGAAATGTGTGTGGGGCAACAGCCTCCACAAGCTCATATCAACCTCAAGCCATATATGAATAACTGCAATCATACAGAAGAAATAACATGCTATCAAGCAGATCAATAACTGCAATCATACAGAGGAAATAAAATGCCATCAAACAAACTCAAACCACATAGGCAAGGGAGCTGGGCTCTACCAAATACCAGCAAGCAAAGCCATACAGTAACAATACAGGCATAGGGAGCAACTCAACCTCTAGTGCAATCATGCTCCTAGCTTAACACAATCTAAACATGAACTTACTCTAATGCATCAAGCAAACCACATAAGTCACACCAATACAGTTGCACAGCAAGCAAACAGACAGGAAGGAAAACAGATCAACAACTTCCACAGCTTCACAACAAAGCTCTCCTCTGACAGCAGTTCAGTCCTCAGCCTGCAACTTCTCTTCAAGGCCTTCATCTTCAATAGCAAGTGCCAACCTGCTTCTTCAAGCTTCCAATACATCAACATAAGTATCAACTTATCCTTCTTCTTCAAGCCTCAGCTCCAAAGTAAACCCCACCTTCAGGCTTCAATCCCAATAGCAAGTCTCAACTTGTTCCTTCAGGCTCTCAAAGTATCAAACACAAGTATCAACTTGTTTCCCTCAAGCTTCAGCTCTTTCTTCAATCTCAATTTGATCTTCTTCACAAGTGTCAACTTGTTCTTCCTGGTTTTCAAGCTTCAGCTCCAAGGGCAGTCTTCAACAAAGAAGTAGCAAACTCTAGCATCCTCAATCTTCTAACAAGGAACTCCATCCTCTAGCAAGGGAGAAAGCTTCATCTAAAAAGAGCAAGGTTTGGATAATAGACAGCAGAGTGAAGACCAAAGGTCACCACTAAGCACTCCATCATCAAAGAAAGGAACCCTCAAAGGTTCTACCAACTTGTGAAGAGCCACACATCCTACCAAAGGAGGGATGGGGCCTTCACAAGGGGACCTTATATCATAGGGAGGAATGGAAGTGATCAACACCTTCCATGTTTATGAAGGAAGAAAATCTATCTAGAAGCTCTGCCTGCACACCCTAATCTTAACACCTAAACAACACTCAAACCAAAACAAAGAAATCTTCACATCCAAGCTTCTTCAAGCATTCCTCAGCAACCCAAGCTTGTCTTCATCATCATCCAAGAGCAAGAGAGGCAAAAATCCTAATCTAAGGGAGCCAAAGAAATCAATCTAATTGAATTAGCAAGCTAGAATCACCTAAAACCTAGTACTAAAGTTAGTCCTAACTAAAATACTAACACCAATTGTAAAATCCTACAAAAATAACTATGGGACCCTAATTCAATCATGAATCTACCATATAAAATCCAGAGGTTGAATCATCCACCAAGCCCTAGAAATAAAACCTAGATCACAAGGTACTAAGCATAAACCCTAAAAATAGAGCACCTAAAGTTTCAACTTAAAACTACATCCTAATCTCACCACAAAAATGTGAGAAAAATATAAGGGTAACATGCATATCTATGCTAGCTACAGACAAAAAATCAAGACAAGAATCATCACCAAATGCTCAAACTAAATTCACCAAAACAAGGTACCAACCATGGCCATTTTAATACCAATTGATACTCAAAAAATGCAAATAAAATCACAAATTCATGAATTCTTAATATTTTTGATCTACAAAATTCTAGATTCAATCATGAATTAGGGGAAAAAGGTTTGGAATTAATTGAGTTAATTTCCTATTTTTTATGAATTAATTTCTAAATCATATGAAATGAAGAAAAATAAAAGAAATTAACAAACATGCGTGTCAAATAGCAATCCAGTTTAGTTCATTTCTCAGAGTTGGGCAAAAGGGGGGTGTGGATATCACTCTGAGTGTTAAGCCCAAAACCATTCAATTAATGAAACTGTGCGTTTCATTTGGAAATTCTCTTCAGAGTTGAGAAGCAATCGTGGCCCTCCAATGCTCGCCTGAGTCCAAGGTCAAACCATCATCCAATGGCTCATGTTCATCGTCCCCATTTGAACTCAGCTTGGGGGGAAAATACAGACGGCGGCCTGAACAGTGGCGCCACCGTCTTCTCCGGTGAAACACTCTTCTCAGGTCATCAAAACTCACAAAACAAGTCATCATTTCACTCCAAATTTGATGCTGATCACGAATATCAACTCCAAATCATCTAATTTCCTCTAGATTTTCAAACCCGATAGCGTTTTCAGAATTCATCCAAATCGTGATTTTCACCATTCTTCAAATTAAAGGTCTCAAGTTAATCCTCACTCTTCACTGATCAATTTCCACTATCCCATCGTGATTATTCCTTCAAGAATCTTGAGATATCAACCTCAACAAAAAATGATCACACACCTATTTTGTCTCTAATTCTCCAACTTCTGATCCTAAATCCAACTACATGTTGCAAGGAACTTAACCACATATGAATTTCTAAGAAACTTCTGGATTCATCCAAATGAGATTTTGGATTTTCAAAATCTCACCCATGGCAATCACCATTCTGACTTCCTTTGGGCATGGCTATGCTTGTAATCAAATTCTCATGAGATTTTGAATGAGTTTGATGAGTAATTTTCCTTGTTTGCAAGCCAAAGGTGGGAGATTGATTATGTTACTTCATCATGAAGGAATGAAATGGAATGGCATGCAAATGACCCCAAATCAGAATTCTAACATTGACATTGTTTCTAAAATCATTTTTCCAATCAATTTGACCTATAATTTTGTTTCATTTGGTCACAAAATGAATTATTTGAATTTTTGGCCATTAAATCCTTTTAATTCTTTCTTTTTTCAAAATTTCTTGAACCAAGTCCCTCCTTGAGCCATTTCAATGCCTCATTGATGCATGGTCAAGGTTACAACCCCATTTTGAGCAACTTTCTAGTTGAACAAAATTTCATTTGAGACCTCTAAGTTGGTGAAAATGGCCTATGATCACAAATGACCTATAATCACTAAATGTCCAAAATACCCTTGACTTGTCAAAGCCATAACTTGAGTTTTACAAGTCCTATAAAGGACTTCTAGTACTATCTAGAAATCTAAGAGGATAAGGAACAACATTTGTGTTAACCAAAAGTTCATAGGAATCATCCTTCTAGGGCAAAAGTTTCATGCAAGTTGGGTAACTTTCAAGCTCCAAATTCACATACCTCAGATGACTTGTAACTTGTCAAAGCCATAACTGGAGTTCTACAAATCATATCATATACTTCTAGCACTCAAATTAAAGCTAAGATTATTATCTACAACAATCATGTTGGGGGAAATATGAGATGACAATCATATATTGAGTTATATTGCCTTGAAGATAGGGGTCAAACTAGGGGATTTTACACTATCAAGCCTTAGAAACCCTAGCTTGAAACTTCTCAAACTCTTCAATCATGATGATTTGCCCTTGGAATCATCCTTATAACCTATCAATGCATCAATCCATGATCACATGGCTCTTGGATTAGGTCTCAACCTTCTTTAAACCCTTAGTTGACTTAGGGTTGACCCAGTCAAACCCTAGCTGCACCAATCATGGCTGAGGCTTCTTAATCTTGCATAATGACCTGTCTAGGCCTCAAAGTGATCTTCAACACTGCTCATGAGCTCTCTCAAGACCTCAAGTCCATCTTCATGGCTTCAGAATCATCTGATGACTTTCCACAACTCTCAAGTTAGGAGACACACATACTTGGTTTCAATCACTCTCCCTGAGGATCTTTTAACTTCTATGACAAGGATATCAACCCTTGAGCACTTGAATAAGCCTCCCAACTGGCTTCATAGTCTTGTATTGCTCTTGATTGGTAATCATACCTCCTGATCTCATGCATACATGTCAATGAAATGCAAATGATAATGCTAATGTGAATGAAATGAAACATAAGCTAGGTGAAGAAGTGTTGGGCAAATTTTGGGGTGCAACAACTGCCCCTATTCAAGCGGCTTGGACCTGACTTGGTGAGAAGCGAACGACTCTCAACCAATCAAGGTAAAAGACGGTTGAATACTGTCGCTTGCGCGAAAAATAAGGTGCCGGCACAACAGAAGAGTCGCCACCTTTCGTTATTTATCCCTCAGAGCGGGAAAGGAAACGATCGGAAAAACCTAACGAAAAAGGGTAAGACAAGGTCATCGCAACCATTGTCTGGGTTCAGGAGTCGGTTACGCAAGGGGAAGGTATTAGCACCCCTCACGTCCGTCGTACTCGACGGGATCCTCGCTTGTTTGTTTACTTGGACGGGTTGGTTATAATCTATCTACCTATCAAGGCTGGCTGAAAAAGAAAAGAAAAATGACTCGACAAAGCATCGCACTTTATGCCTACGTATTCTCATCAGAGAATGAGAAATCAGAGTCAACGTAGTTCGGCCTACAAAGGGGTATGGGGGAAGGTAGCTCGCCAAGACTTCGCCATCTTGTGCCTACGTACTCTCAACAGGTATGAGAGATCAGAGCTCACGTAGTTCGGGAAACTACGGTTTATTTCCTGTTTACGAAAGAAGTGTTTTTTATTTGCGATTTCAACCGTACTAGAGACTATGACCTGAGAGTGAATGCGTCGCATGTCACCCAAAGGGTACCATACTAAACATCCAGACTGTGGAAAAGAAACTCTCCCACAATCCTTTCTCAGATAGCTCAAGGCTCGTAACGTACGAAAGAAATCATTCATGATTACTGTATCTTAAACTGCTTTGAGATGAGAAGAGAACAAGCCCAACTAGGAGGGAGACTATCAAGTCCTACCGTTATCATGCCATGGATTCATCCTATGGTTGAATTTTGAACAGGGAACTCCTAGATGTTGTCATGCATAGGTTTCAACCTAAAAGTCTATCATCAAATCCTCATCAGAGGAAATGAGAGTCCTAAGGGATCATGTCAATGATACACCAAAACAGCCAAAGCATCAACTTAACAGTAAAATGCATGCAATGCAAGTGAGGGAGGAAATGTGTGTGGGGCTTCAGCCTCCACAAGCTCGTCTCGACCTCAAGCCAGTCATGAAATAACAGTAATCATACTGAAAAATAAACAACATGCTATCAAGCAATAAACGGTAAACTGCAATCATACAGATAAAATGAAAACATGCTACCAAGCAAAATAAACACATGGGCAAGGGAGCTGGGCTCTACCGAATACCCGCAAGCAAAGCCAAGCAATAACAATACAAGCAGAGGGAGCAACTCAACCTCTAATGCAATCATGCTCTTAAACTAAACTTATTCTAGATGAGCTTAGTCTAATGCAACAGACAAATCAAACAAAACAAACAATACAGAAAAGAAAAACAGAAGAAAGCCTCAGCTCCTCCAGCAGCAACTCAGTCTTCAGACTTCAGAGATCACTTGCTTTCCAGGTATCAACCCTACAACATGAGTATCAACTCATCTTCTCCCCTTTAGCTTCAGCTTCTTTGATCAGCTCCACCTTCATGCTTCACTATCTTCAGGGATCTTCAGGTATCAGCTTGATCTTCACAAAGTCTTCAGACTTCAACAATCTTCAAGGAATCATCCTCTTCAAAGCTTCAACTTCTATCTTCAATGGCTTTAATGCTCCAGCAAAACAAGATTCAGTCAACAAGATGAGGTGAGGATGTTAGAGTGCTCACTGACCTCCAAAGGATGCCATTGAGGACTTAACATCAAAAGAAAGGCTCTCTCAAAGTTCTACCTCAGAGGGCAAGGTCACTAATCCCTCCAAAGGAGAGAGGTGAATACCCTTAAGGGACTTTATGTCATAGAGAAGGAAGGAGGTGAACAAGACACTCCTTGTTTATTGAATAAAAGTATTCTATCTAAGGCTCTACCTATGCACCTATACCTATAAACAAAACAACAAAAGCTAGCTAAACTCCTCTGCAAGGTCTTCAAAGCTTCAATGATGATCCACAAGGTATTCAACCCAATCTTCAAGGCTCACACACTCAAAGGAGAAGAAAAACAAGCACAACAATACAAACTATGCCTTTAAGCAACACACATACTTACCATACATTCAAAAATCAATTGAAAATACTAAAACACCATATAATATTCTAGCAAAATTCTAGGGGATTCTACACATACCTACCCTTAACCCATATATTCCCCATACTCTAATATGGCCTATAAACCCCAAAACAAAATTGTTGAATCTACTTATACAACCTAAAACCCTAATTTGAGCACCTAAATGTCAAACAAGCAAACTATATCAAATTTTAATCTATAAATTGAGAATTAAATCCTATGTGAACTTTGATTCAATATCTAACTATGCCAAAAAGAATGGCTCAAAAATCCTAAGGGAAAGTCCTAAAACAAATTCTACAAAATTAAGCATCAACTAAATCAATTAAAAAAGACTATTTAAATGAATAATATGCAAAAAATATTAAAAGAAAAATAAATTGGAATTTTATTTATCTACATTTTTCTAGACAAAATCATGAATATGTGAAAAAAAGAAGAAATGAAAAATATTAATTTTCCTATTTTATATGAATTTTTTAATATGCAAGAAAATTAAAAGAAATTAAAATAAGAAAAATGAAATAAATGGGGGAGGGGGTGTCATGAGTAATGCGCCTCAGTTGTTTTTCATGATGGGCCAAGACCCTGGGGGTGTGAATATCAAGCCCACGCATTCAGAAAATTAAAAGAAAAATCAATCAGAAAAATAATATGGACACGGTGAGAATAGCAATATTTTTGCGTTGAAAACTGGATTGGGCCCATTGTGGAGGTGTGGATAGCATTGAATTGCTGAAGCCCAGGATTCACAACTTAATTGAACGCAACGTTTCACTTGTAACATTTCCCTCCGTTTTGAAATTAAATTCTGGCCACGCGATGAGATTAAGAAGTCAAAGATCCAGTCTAATCCAACGGTGGGAGTTCATCTTCTCCAAACATACCCTAGGGTTTTCAGAAACCCTAACGCCATGCCAGAATTTCCATCAATTCGTTCTCCTCCATTTCTCCATGAAATTCAACAATTCCAAAAGCAAAGTTGCGCTACTGGTTGCCATGAACACCATCATACAAGTAGCTTTCTCTGAAACTCCTTAAATCATCCTAACAGAATACACGAATGCTTGGGTTCCACCATGATTCTCTAAGATCAAACCTAGTAAAGCTTCAATCTAATGATGTAAATCTGTCCTCCATGTTACCCTAACCAAACTACATAATACCATATCCATTAATGCACACTAACCAGCTTGCTATCAATCTTGCAAGAACTGGTACCCTGCCACGAAACCTCATGGATCTTCCTCTAACTCTCAGAAAACCTTCCTCTAACCTAGCATGTTGATCTTACACCTAGGATTCTAACAGAATGTACATAATTATGGACCTATAGATCAAGATACCAACCTGTCAAACTTCAATGGTGAGTGGTGTTAGAGCCTGTTCTAGCACTTGGAACCCTCTCCAAATCTTCCTCCAATGATGAATACTTTTTTGTTTGCAAGAGTTGAGGTGGAGGAGGCTTGTAGAAGAAGGAATTGGAACTTGCTTGATCTTGAAGAAACTTAGCAATGAAACTTTCTCTCTCAATCTCTCCAATGAACTCAGCAACTTTCACCAACCCTGGCCACATTGTGATTCACCCTTCTTATAACAATCAAAAGAATAATCTAGATCCATCTAGAAACTTGTGGAATCATTTGGAAAGTTTTAGAACTTCTCTTGAAATGATACATTGCATAAATCTTATCTCATGCCTTAAGCTTGTCAAATTGGCTTTAAAATCTCCTTACAAGAGATATTGAGAAAGAATGAGTGAAAACATGCACTTCCTTGCCTTTGGTGAAGTTTTGTCAAGTTGCCTTATGATTCAAGTAACAACATTACAAAGTAACCCCCATTTCTATGCTTCAAATCAAAATTATACTTGAACCATTGTTTTTAAAATAATGTTTGGAGTCAAAATGACATATTGGATGACCTATTTTGGATTTGTACATCTCCTAAACCAAAATTCAATTTCAACTTTTTCAACTTATAAGCCCTTTTTAGGTCATTTTTACCCAATCTTGTAAATCCTTGCTACAAGCTTTTTCAATAACTCATGACCACTTTTCTAAGCTTAAAATCCCATTTTGAACAACTTTCATGTTTTGAGTTTTTCCATTTGAGGCTTGGAAATAGGAGATATGGCCTTTGCTTAAAATGACCTATAACTGCCAAATGACCAAAATACCCCTGTCTTGTTCAAACCATAAGTTGAGTTCTACAAATCCTATCAAGGACTTCTAGTACTCTCTAGAAATATAATAATATTCTATTCAACATTAATGTTGACCAAGAGATCATAGGAATCATCCTACTAGGGCAAAAGTTGTCTGCAAGTTGGGTGACTTTCAAGGACCCAGATTCACACACCTCTACTGACCTGTAATTTGTCAAAATCATAACTTGAGCTCTGCACATCCTATCAAGCACTTGCACCACTCAAATTAAAGCTAAGAACAAGCTTTACAACATTCATGTTGTGGGGAAGATGAGATATCAATCACATCTTGAGCTAAAACTGCCTGGAAGATAGGGATCAAATTAGGGTTTTTTCACTGACAATCCTCAGAAACCCTAACTTGAAACTTCTCAAACTCCTCAATCATGATGAGTTGGTCTAGGAATCATCTTTATAGTATCTCAATACCTCATTCCATGATCTCATGGCCCTTGGATTAGGTCTCAACCTTCTCCAAATCTTTAGTTAATCTAGGATTGACCCAGTCAAAACCCTAATTCTACCATTCATGGTTGAATCTCCTGAATTCTTGCACAATGACCTCTCTGGGCTTCATGATGGCTTTCAAGACATCTCATAAGCTTTCTCAAATCTCCAAATTCATTCTCAAAGTCTCTGAATCATCTGAGGAGTTCCCACAATTCTCAAGCTAGGAGACACACAACTCTGGTTTCACCCAATTCCTCTGAGGATCTCTTGAACTTTCTGATGAAGGTATCAACTTTCAAACACTTACTGAGTAAATAATTGTTGGTCAAATTTTGGGGTGCAACAGCTGCCCCTATTCAAACGGCTTGAACCTGACTGGGCGAGAAGCGAACGGCTCTCAACCAATCAAGGTGCGAGACGGTTGAATACCGGTAAACCCGAAAATTTGCCAACTGCACGAGCACACGATACTCTGCGGGGAACAAATCTTTGAATACTACAATACTAGCTGCACAGCAACTAACTGGAGAAATACTAATCTGACATCGCCGTCGAATAATCGAAATACCCCGCCTCGCCGCTGGAGAATATACCACTTGACATCACCGTCAGAAGCAGACAAAATTCTGAGAAACACCCAACATCGCCGCTGGAACACCAAATCACCTGACGTCGCCGTCGTAAACAACCATAACTCGGGGAAACAGACATCCAACATTGCCGCCGGAGAACTAAATCTGACATCGCCGTCGAATAATCGAAATACCCTGCCTCGCCGCTGGAGAATATACAACACTGAACAAAATACCCCGCATCGCCGCTGGAGAACTAAATCTTCTGACATACCCAACATCGCCGCCGGAAAACTGGATCTGACATCGCCGTCGGAAACAAACATCGCTCTGAGAGACACTCGACATCGCCGTCGTACAATCATCATCTCTGCTGGGGATTTAAAGAGTCTGACCTCGCCGTCGGACAACGATAATCTGACCTCGCCGTCAACAAGCATTCAACCTCGCCGTCGAACACATTCAACATCGCCGTCGAACCAATCATAATCTGACCTCGCCATCAAACAAACATTCAACCTCGCCGTCGAACACATTCAACATCGTCGTCGAACCAATCATAATCTGACCTCGCCGTCAAACAAACATTCAACCTCGCCGTCGAACACATTCAACATCGCCGTCGAACCAATCATAATCTGACCTCGCCGTCAAACAAACATTCAACCTCGCCGTCGAACCAATCATAATCTGACCTGGGGCTCACCCCTGGTAAATGGGACAAAAGGTACACTTGCGTATTTGAAGCTACTCCGCTGGGAATGAGAGACTTAACCGAGCACACTCTGATCTGGGGTTCACCCTCAGAACCATAACGAACATCGGAATACTACTGCATACTGAATTCACCGTAGAACTTCAACATCAAAGACATATGAAACCCTGGCCCCTGGCCACTTCCAGCTTCAGCTAGAAAAGATCTTCAAGTACTTCTGAAGATAGGCATCCTTGGCCTTCAAGGATGGCAACTCTGCAGGAGGTATCTTCGACTTCAGTCTAAAGAAATGGTCCTTGGCCTTCAAGGATACATGGATATGCCTTCAGGCAACTCCGCCTCTGCTATAGAGTATTCGTGACTTCAGTCAGGGATATACTTCGGCCTTCAGTCCGAAAAAATGAATCCTAGGTCATTCATGACCTTGGGGATAACCTTGCCTTCAGGCACCTTCGCTTCAGCTTGGGAAATCTGTGACTTCAGTCAAAGAAATGGTATCCTGAGCCATTCATGACTCTACGGGGATTCAAACACTTTGCCTTCAGGCAAAACTCCGCTTCAGCTGGAGAAACATCTTCGACTTCAGTCAGAAGAAACACTATTCACTTGATCACGATCAATCATCACCTCAGGACAACTGACTTAGCCTTCAGGCCAACACGGATCACTTTGCAAACAAAAGCTGTATCTACAAATTCTTGAACTTTGTCTTCAGACAAGCGCAGATTCATCAGCACGGAAATCCGAATCCACAGGAACATTCTGATACCGCCTTCAGGCGCTTACGAAATCCATCTTCAGATTAGACATCGCTGTTGGAGCAAACATATCACGCTGCTAAGGACTTCAAGAATCATCTTGAACAAACAAACTCCGTCGGGCACCTTCAAGAATCATCTCGAACTGCTGACCTTTCTGGAGACTTTATCTGCTAGGGACCCCTGGGATCTTCCTGGGCAACCCTTGCTGGGGACGCTACTAGGGAGCTCAAGAATCATCCTAAGCAAACAACTCGGGAAGCTGTACTGAGGTCTTAAGAATCACCTTAAGCAGATGGCCCTGCTGAGGGATTCGAGAATCATCTCGAACTGAAGACTTCGCTGGGGATCTCAAAAATCATCTTGAGCGAGTGACGGTGGGAATTACACCGGGGTCCTAAGAATCACCTTAAGAAAACGACCCCGTTGGGGAGAATGTCAGGAATCCTCCTGAGCAACTAGTCTTTTGGTGGAACACCTGTAAAACAAGAATGATAATAACCTAGATCATGCTTATGATGCATATGCTTCGGCGCCATGCCCCCACATGGTGGGAATGCTATGCGCTTATGCTAAATGCCATGCAATCATGCCATATGCTGCGATCCCGTTGGCAAAATAAATGCCGGGGGGGAAAAAATCCTCCTGTCAAGGAGAAAAGCGCTACTCAGATAGAGAAATCATCCTGCTGAGGAGAAAACTGCACGCCAATATCAATCGGACTCCGTCTGGGGAATTGATCTTCCGCGGCCTGCTGCAGGGAAAACAACTTCAGCTGATTGTCGCAGGGGAACGAAGCTCTACGAGAACCTGGACCTGCTGATATCAATCGCGAGAATGCACTGCGCGGCTATCTCGGCTACTCTTCTGGGGATGAGGACTCTGTGGGGAAACAACTTCAGCTGCCCCACACTCCACTGGGGAAAAACCAATCATGATCTGATCAACTTCCAAGGATTCGGCTCCCTTGGACCTTTGCAAACTCGGCTGAGGAAGGAGAACTCATTCTGTTTCGCTGGAGAGTACCGCATCGGCTGTTCCATACTCTGCTAGGGAAAATCCACTCAGGGTCCCAACTGCTTCCACGGATTAGGCTCTCCTGGGATCTGCGGACTCAGCCGGGGAGAGAGAAATTATTCTACTTCACTGGAGAGCACGACTCTGATGAGGAAATTCAATTTCACCGGGGGAAGAAAGAATCATCTGACTTCGGGGGAGAGTGCAACTCTTCAGGGGAATACAACATCAGTTGTTCCAACACTCTACTAGGGGAAGAGGGAATCATCCAACTTCAGGAGAGCATACGGCTCTGGTGGGGAATCTCAATTCCGCTGGAAGACTTCAGTCTGGCACCATCGGTTGCTGCACACTTTGGTGCAAGAACAGCTTCCTGCGAATCCTGCACTTGTGACCTGGTGCTGGGGAGGACACCTGCTTCGGCGACTTTACTGGGGAAACACGAACTTCGGCAACCGAACATTTCTACGAAATCTGCACTCGTGACCCGCTGCTGGGGGAATGAGCTTCGGCGCGCGACTCAGCTGAGAAAAGGACGTTCCTTCAGGATGCGTCTGCTTGGGGAAGAGAATCATCTCTGCCTGGGGAGACATATCAATGCTCACCATTCCGTGTTCAGATTCTACGGATGAGAGACCACTGAACTCTGCTGGAGAAGGAGGGCCCGCCCTGCTTCGGGGATGCGCACGACACATCTTCTGGAAGGTGCTACACCTGCAACAACACAAACAAACAGACAAGATACCCTCCTCAAAGGGGCCTATCAAGGTTATTATCTCGTGACAATATTCAAGTAGTTAATTGTTTCAACAATCAATGGGCCTAGGCCCGCAAGTTTATGTATGCGCATTTTATCAAAAAACATCGGCGTTTTCATTCGCAAACAAAACAGATAAATGCTATACAGGCAAGCAGAATTGCTGAATAATGTGCATTTTATTGATGGTGAACCCCTGAATGGGCAAAAATGTTTTACAATAGAGGCAAACTCCTGGAATGAGGAAGCCGCGCAAAAATAAAACATAAATATACATCAGTATATACAAATGTCGGCAACGAGGCGGAGACGAACACCATGAATTGATCCCTCTAAAACCCACTCGACTTCGATACTTCTCCGACGCTTCAGCTTCGGAAGAGATTGATTCAGATAAACGGCCCTCAGGTCCTCCAAACCACCAAACAATGAAAGTCCACGCGGAACGCAGTCATTTGCTTATTCAAATCCCTAACTTTTGCGTGAACCGCCCTTTACGGGTTTTCAGTTCACCGGGATACCCTTTTTTGCCGAAGCCGCCCAGTGTAGGTTTTCGACTTCGCGGGTGTAAATTTTTCAATATATCCCTAATTTTTGCCCGAACCTTTTATTCTGTTTCTGGTTCGCCGGGATGCCCCTTTTTTGCCTGGACTCTTTCTTTTTTGTCCAGCGGGTCTCTTTCAAGCAAAGTATTTTTTAACTGCGTCCGCGTTCACCGGGGATGCAAAATCTTCACCATCCATCGTGGATAACAACAGCGCTCCTCCTGAGAAGACCTTGCTGACGACATACGGCCCTTCGTAATTCGGAGTCCATTTGCCCCGGTGATCGGAGTGTGGCGGAAGAATCTTTTTCAGGACGAGATCACCCGTCTGAAAGCTTCTTGGGCGCACCTTCTTATCATAAGCTTTCTTCATTCGGCTTTGGTACAGGCGACCAAATGCAATCGACACTAACCTCTTCTCGTCCATCAGGCTGAGTTGGTTCAAACGATTCGTAATCCATTCTGCCTCGTTGAGTTTCGCATCAACCAAAACTCGCAAAGAAGGAATCTCCACTTCTAACGGTAGGACAACTTCCATACCGTACACCAAGGAGAAAGGAGTTGCCCCGGTCGACGTACGCACCGTCGTACGATAACTGTGCAAGGCAAACGGCAACATCTCGTGCCAATCTTTGTATGTCACAACCATCTTCTGAACAATCTTCTTTATGTTCTTGTTGGCCGCCTCAACAGCGCCATTCATCTTCGGCCGGTAAGGAGATGAGTTGTGGTGTTCAATCTTGAAGCTCTGGCACAGCTCCTTCATCATCTTGTTATTCAAATTCGAACCATTATCAGTAATGATCCGCTCGGGAATTCCATAGCGACAGATGATGTCCCTCTTTATGAATTTAGCTACCACCTGCTTGGTCACATTAGCGTACGAGGCTGCCTCCACCCATTTGGTGAAGTAGTCGATAGCTACCAGAATGAAACGATGACCATTGGACGCAGTGGGCTCGATCTTGCCTATCATGTCGATGCCCCACATGGAGAACGGCCAAGGGGAGGACATGACATTCAATGGGCACGGCGGCACATGAACTTTATCCGCATAAATCTGGCATTTATGACATTTCTTCGCGAATCTGAAGCAATCCGACTCCATCGTCAGCCAGTAATACCCTGCTCTCAGGATCTTTCTCGTCATGGCATGCCCGCCGGCGTGCGTACCAAATGTGCCCTCATGGACTTCTTCCATGAGCATACTTGTCTCTTTCTCATCTACACATCTGAGTAGCACGAGATCGTGGTTTCTCTTATACAACACTCCATCAGGATTGAGATAAAAGTTTCCAGACAGCCTCCTCAGAGTCTTCTTATCCTGGGTTGACGCACCCGCAGGATACTCCTTAGTCATAAGGAAGGTCTGGATGTCGTGGAACCATGGCTTGCCGTCGGCGGCATCCTCGATTGCAAAGACAAATGCCGGTCTGTCAAGACGCGAAAGCACAATTCTTGGAGCCTCATTCCAATAATTGACTTTATACATTGAAGCCAACGTGGCTAAGGCATCAGCCATCTGATTTTCAGCCCTGGGTACATGATGAAGTTCCACTCGGTCGAAGAAAGGAAGCAGCCTCCTGGCATAATTCATGTACGGCACTAAATTCGCTTGACGAGTTTCCCACTCCCCTTTAATCTGATTGATTACAAGCGTTGAGTCACCATATACGTCTAGATTCTTGATTCTCAAATCAATTGCCTCTTCTAGACCCATGATACATGCTTCATACTCTGCTTCATTGTTGGTAACTGGAAACGTCAGTCTCGCAGTAAACGGGATGTGGGATCTGTGAGGAGTCGTGATGATAGCCCCGATACCACTTCCATAGGAATTAACCGCTCCGTCGAATATCAACTTCCACTGAGACTTCCTATCTGGCCCTTCATCGGGCAATGGCTCATCGCAATCCTTCGCTTTGAGAAACATAATATCCTCGTCAGGGAATTCGAACTTCATCGGCTGGTAGTCTTCGATTGGCTGTTCGGCAAGGTAATCAGACAATACGCTTCCCTTAATGGCTTTTTGGGAGACATACTGAATATCATATTCTGTTAACACCATTTGCCATCTGGCAATCCTGCCCGAAAGAGCCTGCTTCTCGAAGACGTACTTGATCGGATCCATCTTCGAAATTAGCATAGTGGTGTGATTGAGCATATACTGTCGTAGACGTTTGGCGGCCCAAGCTAATGCACAACACGTCTTCTCCAGCATCGAGTATCGAGATTCACACTCAGTGAACTTTTTACTCAAATAGTAAATGGCATGCTCCTTTCTGCCCGTCTCGTCGTGCTGACCGAGAACACACCCCATACTATTCTCCAGAACCGTCAGGTACATGATTAATGTCCGTCCAGCCAATGGGGGTATCAAGATTGGAGGTTCTTGAAGATACTGCTTTATTTTGTCGAATGCCTTCTGGCAATCCTCATTCCAAGTAATCGCCTGATCTTTCTTTAAAAGCTTGAACATCGGTTCACAAGTGGCCGTGAGCTGAGAGATAAACCTTGCAATGTAGTTTATTCGGACCAAGAAACCACAGACTTCTCTTTCTGTTTTCGGCGCTGGAATTTCTTGGATAGCTTTTATTTTCGCAGGATCAACTTCAATACCTCGTTTACTAACGATAAACCCCAATAACTTTCCGGACCGCACTCCTAAAGTGCACTTGTTAGGATTCAGCCTCAGCCTGAACTTCCTAAGCCTCTCAAAAAGCTTCAATAAGTTGACCAGATGCTCTTCCTCCGTTTGGGACTTTGCAATCATGTCATCAACATAGACCTCGATCTCATGATGAATCATATCATGAAACAAAGTTACCATTGCTCGCTGGTAAGTGGCCCCTGCGTTCTTCAGACCGAAGGGCATTACCTTATAGCAAAATGTTCCCCAGGGGGTGATAAACGCCGTTTTCTCCATGTCCTCCGGTGCCATCTTGATCTGATTGTAACCGGAGAAGCCATCCATGAACGAAAACACGGAAAACTGGGCTGTGTTGTCGACCAACACATCGATATGAGGCAACGGGAAATCATCCTTAGGGATCGCCCTGTTCAAATCCCGATAATCGACGCACATGTGTACCTTACCGTCCTTCTTCGGTACAGGCACTATGTTGGCGACCCACGGAGGGTAGGTGGTAACGGCTAGAAATCCTGCGTCCAGCTGCTTCTGGACTTCTTCTTTGATTTTTACAGCCATATCTGGTCTCTTCCTCCTAAGCTTCTGCTTGACTGGAGGGAAATCTTCTCGCAACGGCAAGCGATGAACCACGATGTCAGTGTCAAGTCCGGGCATATCTTCGTATGACCAAGCAAAGACGTCACTATACTCTCGAAGCATCTCGACCAGTCTATGCTTGACATCATTCTGCAGCGCAGCCCCTACTCTGACATTTCTGACGAGCTCTTCAGAACCCAGATTTATGATCTCAATATCCTCCTCGTGAGGCAGAATAACCTTTTCCTCTTGTCTCAACAAGCGGGCCAACTCTTCCGGAAGGTCTTCGTCTTCATCAATCTCATCCTCGGCTTGATAGATCGGGCAATCAAAGTCGTAGTGAGCCGTAGAGGGTCCAGAGTCGATGTCATCTGTTATGTGGATCCTACAATAACAAGGGTTAAGTTTAAAGCAAGAATATGCAGGTTAGCACAAACCTCGTTGCCATTTTACTGTTTTTCGAAATAAACATAAAACAGGAATAACAGAGAACACAATATTTGAGTACGAAGAAAACGCCTTTTTATTTATTAACAAAATGCATGTACATAATCCAACAAGGCCCTGACAATAAAACCACTATGCCCCGGGCAGGACATAGGGTTGTACAAAGATTGTAAAAAGCAAATCATTACTCTTCACTTGTCAGCTTGATAATCTCCTTGATGGTCCAATTGCTGAGGCGCTCGCCCGGCTTGCTTGGTTGAATCCAGGCGTCAAGATCACAATCGCTATCCCCGCTGTCCTCAGACGCTGCGTTGATGCTTTCGAAAATCACTCCGCCCTTGGTGAATAGGATCGGCCCTTTCCCACGAGACGAACTGCTAGAAGAAGATGAAGCTTCAGCTTCAGGAGAATACCCCAATCCAAACTTATCCTGCTTGATTGGTATATCCAAAACATGCCCCCAGCCTGGGGTAGAACCGGCTTCGACAACGGCCCGAGCTTCCTTAAACGAGGAGAGATTCATCTCTTGCCTCTCTGCGACGACAGGAGCTACCTCTTTCACCCTGACGGTTTCAAATGCTTGGCAGAGAGTTTCATGGATCTCGCCATCCATTTCAACATATTTAAAAGACGACAAGTGGCTCACCATAATGTCCTCCTCGCCAAAGACGGTTACTATGCTGCCCCCGACAGCATATTTAAGCTTCTGATGTAGCGTGGACGTCACGGCACCAGCAGCATGGATCCATGGCCGACCTAAGAGGCAACTGTAAGCAGGCATGATATCCATGATATAGAAAACCGTATTGAACGTCTCTGGACCAACTTGAATTGGTAGGGTCAACTCTCCGAAAACGTGACGTTTAGTTCCGTCAAAGGCTTTCACCACCAGATCACTGGGCGTGCAAAGCAATCCACGGGTATCCAACTTCATCAGTGCCTTTTTCGGAAGCACATTAAGCGACGAACCCGTATCCACCAGGACATGCGACATGATCGTGCCTCTGCACTCTATTGAGACGTGCAAGGCGCTGTTGTGGTCTCTTCCTTTAGGAGTCAGTTCTAGATCTGTAAATCCCAGCCCATTACCAGCATTGACATGGGCCACCACCTCTTCCAGCTGATTTACAGATATCTCCTGTGGCACGTAGGCAGCATTCAATACCTTCAGTAACGCGTTGCGGTGCGCTTCAGAACACAGCAACAAGTTAAGAATAGAGATCTTTGACGGAGTCTGATGAAGATGATCTACAATCTTGTAGTCGCTCTTCTTGATTAATCGCATGAACTCTTCAGCATCTTTAACTAGCAAATCTTTTTCTGCCCCAGAAGGGACCTCCTCGACAGCTTTTCCTTTACCCTTATCCACAGCATCAGCTCGGACCACTTTCTCTGCTGCAACCTCTGCTGGCGCAAACACTCTACCGCTTCGAGTAATGCCACTGACTCCGGCAAGATTCTGCATCGTTGATCCGTATGGCTCCAGCTCTAACTTCTGACCATTGCAATAGACTTCGGCGCCGTAATGCCATGGAACGGCGTTAGTGCTTTCGAATGGGATTGGCCCGGCCCTGGTGATAGTAATGGTAGGCGGTCGGGGCGCAGAAATGGTAATAGGGTGACGAGGAATAGTAATGGTAGCAACTTCATCCGCCTGCTTCAACACAACCTCCCCTGATGCACTTTCAACGCTCCGGCTGAACTGCAAAATACCCTCAGACATCAGACTTTGGATACCTTCGACCAACTGCTCACACCCATCAGGAAGTGTAGCACAAGCCATACATAACTCTCCACATCCAGGGAAGAAGCCCTTCTTCAGCAACTTAGCCTTGACAAAACTAAGCGGCGTTCTCAAGTCTTTGACATCAGTCAGCAAGTCCGCACTCTCCTCAGTGATAACGGCATTCACTCCGCCTCCCTTATGATGAGGCATAGGGTTTTTGGTAACGTTTGGCACACTATCAGAGAAGTTAATAACCTTGGCGTCCACCAAGTTCTGCACTTTGTGCTTAAAAGCTTTGCAATTCTCAATCGTATGGCCCGGTGCCCCCGTATGGAAATCACAAGTAGCATTGGCGTCATACCCCGGTGGTGGTGCCCCTGTTAAGGGAGCCATTGTCCTCTTTTGAACTAGCTGAAGCTGAAGCAACGTTTGTAAGAGCTGTGCATACGACATAGGTGGAGTTTCGAAATGACGATTTGTCAGAGGAGCCCGATTCTGATATCTTCTATACCCCTGCTGATTCTGCTGCTGAGGCTGCTGCTGCTGCTGCTGCGGTGGAGCAGCTGGGATATTTATGCTAGCAATCTGAGGCTGAGGGCCCTTGCCCTTTCTCCGAGCATTAGTGACAACACTTGCATCTCCCTCTCGACGCTTGCCAGCGTAGGGTTTCTTACTACCTCCTCCAGCTGAGGATGATTCGCCCTGAATTTTTCCGATCTTTATACCGTTCTCAACATGCTCGCCCATAGTGATGAGAGCCGAGAATGTTCCAGACATGCCACTGACCAGCTTTTCATAGTAGATTCCAGGAAGGGTAGCCACGAACATTTGCACTAGCTCACGCTCAACCATCGGCGGTTGAACCCGAGCAGCCAATTCACGCCACCGCTGGGCGTACTCTTTGAAGCTTTCATTGTTCCGCTGTGAGAGATTCTGAAGCTGAACTCGGTTGGGGGCCAAGTCGCTATTGTATTGATAGTGGAGGACGAACGCTTCAGCGAGGTCTTTCCAGGTGCGCACAGTAGCGGGCTCCAAACCCATATACCATTCGAGTGATGGACCAGAAATACTATCCTGGAAGAAGTGCATCAGCAACTTCTCATCGTCAGAATAGGCGGACATCTTTCTATAATAAGATCGAAGGTGAACACGGGGGCAAGTAGTACCCTTATACTTCTCAAAGACAGGCACCTTGAACTTGTGAGGTACCTTAAAGTCAGCAATCAACCCGAGCTTGGACATGTCAACGCCCAATGTGTTCTGATTTTCAATGTCTCTCATCTTGTCTTCCAGCGCTTTGAACCTGAGTCGGGCTTCAGCGTTCAACTCTGCTTCTACACCTCTCTGAGAGAATACGTCATCCTGGTGGTCCTCCAGCCACGGTTGAGGCACCAACAGATTTCCTGCACCAGCATTGCCGTTGACCGGCCCTATGTTAACATTGGCTCCCAGACTGCCATTGCCGATGCCTGCCGCGTTGAGCCCGATATTAGTCATCAGATTGCCGTTAGCACTGCCGTTGCCCCCGGCAACAGGAACAACATTCTGTGGAGCATCCACTGGAGGAGGGGTAGGCACGGCCCCGCCGTGAAGTATGCCATTACTGTCAACCCTGAAGATCAGCGGCTGAACCAAAGTGCGAAGCTGGTCCTGACCATTAGCGACCACCTGCATCAGTTCCATGAAACGATCCATCCGTTCACGGAGCTCTTGAACATCTGACTGCACCTGGTCCATGATCCTTGTCTGATTAGCGCGAGTTGAGTAGCGGTGGATGAGCCTTTGATCAATCCTGGAGACCGGAGACAGCTCGGAACCTGAAAAACCTGTCAACAATAAAGGTTAGGAAAAGCAATAAGATATACACCATGCAAATATGCTTCATGTAGATGCATGCGTGTGTCTGTGTGCGTGGGAGATTTTCCCCGATCCTAATGCCTTAGTGCTGGTGCTGATAATAATAAGAGGAAGAAGAAATCCGAGCCCAATCATGGAAACATCAATCTCATATATATATGGAAAGGCCTGTCAAGGCTGTACACAGTATCAGCGAGTACAAACAGATCAACAGCATGACCTCAGCCAACAAGTCTGGTGATGGTCAGCATACATCAAAGATCAAAACAACAGGAATACAACTAGTCAAGTACAGCCACGGGCGCGATACTTTGCTAATAACTTCTTTGTCTCTGAATGATCTGGCGAAGTGAGCAACCCCTCGACGAGTAGTTCCCTCTGCCTGATGGTATGCTGGAGCCCCTGAACTGAACTCTCCCAAGCTCCTTCGCCAAAGCAATCCTCCAGTTTCCGCTTCTTAGACTCAAACATCAGCTTATGCTCCTTCAGGTTAGCAAGAGCTTTGTTGAGACGGCTTTCGGCGGCGTACCTGCGGGCGGTCTCTTCATCAAACCTCCGCTCACTGTCCTTGACTTCGGCTTCCAGCTTAGAAATCTGCAGCATCAGTTTGTCCTCTCGCTCCTTCCTGGTGGCGATGAAGGTCTTCCAATGCTGGTCGAACTTAGATATCCTCCGATATGCCTCTTCCAGATGCTGCTTCTTCGTAGCTAGTACATCATTAGCAGCCCTGAAGTCTTGACCTAAGCGTTTCCGGTCAGCAATCTGCTTTGCCAAGTCTGCACCCAGTTGGTTTACCGACTCTATTTGCTTTTTGAAGGCATGCACGACCTCGTTCCGTTCACTTCGAAGCTGAGCTAACTCCTTCTCTAATTCTGCATTCGCCCGCTTCAGTTCATCTCGCTCAGCCAATACCTGGTTGTGCTGATGAATGGACACAGTGGTAGGCTCTTCAACTGGTGGAGGACTCTCTGGTCTGACGTGAGGGAATGGCATCCCTATAGCGCTGGCTCTGGCTCTGATCCAAGCTGAATAAGGAGGGTAGGCTTGGCTGTTGCTCTTTCCCAACAACGACTTTCCTCTCGTGCTGATATGGTTCCACGCATACTGAAGCTTGGACAACAAATCCCCCTCTAGAGTACCCGTGAGGTACAGAGATTCCTGTACCTCTTCCTCCTTCGGCGGAGTCCTCAAAGCGTATGCGAACTGACGAACTAGCAGTGATGGATTGTAGTTGATGCAACCCTTCCTACCTACCAGAGGTACGTTAGGAAACCCACTACAACTGACGATCACCTCGGTGCCTAACTTGTCTCTGTCAACGAACCAATCAATATCTTCTGCCGACAAACTCATCAGACGCTCAGGCCACTCAGCTGTGGCTGCAGACAAGGCGAAAGAACCCCTCTTGGGTAAATGACTATCAAACCACTTGTACAACAACGGTACGCAGCATGAGACATTCTTCCCTCTCCGGTTCTCATTCTTGTAATGCACTGAATGGAAGACGTCTCCGATCAGAGTAGGGACTGGATTCCCTGAGGCGAAAATATGGAATGCATCAAAGTCCACGAAATCAGGCATGCTGGGAAACAGGATAATGCCATATATGCATAAAGCAAGGATGGCATTGAATGCGTCCCAACATTTGTCCTTAGCACACTGCTGAGCCTTAGCTATCAGAAACTGCAGGGAGAATCCTGGGACCTTGTTCCAGCTCGTCACCACTAACTCAGAAGCGCTCAAATGGAGTGAGGAAGCTAAACCAGCCAGATCAGGCTCAGCATCCATGTGGACAAAAGGCATCTGCCTTTTGATAGGCACACCCAGCATATCAGCATACTCTTCCAATGTCGGCGCGAGAACGAAGTCATGAAAAGTGAAACACCTCAAAGGAGGGTCATAGAACTGCAGAAGAGCATGTAACCCATTCAACTCGGACGTAGAAGGTTTGCAAACCAGCCTAAGCAACCTACCATAAGACTTCCTCAACCTATCCTTCACAGAATCCCCTGCCAGGGCTATCAAACCAGTCAGCTTCGACACATCGGGGGTCGGGAACTTGTACGCAACAGTCTTCCTGAGGGAGGCCATAATAACAGTAGGAGGCGGGAAATCCTGGATCGGGGAAACGGTACCTGCAACACAGACACACGTTAATGGAATGCAAATGGATATGCAAACTAATGCAAGATGCAGGCATGCAATAATATATCCAGGTAGCTGCTGTGGAGATTCGATATCAACAATCACTGATGAGAAGAAAACCCCGGTGTAAGGCCACTAATCTGATCTGCTGAGAATAACCATCTGATAGGACCGAGATCAAAATGCCGCTCTGACAAGAATAAATGCTTGATAATAAGGACCCCGGGTGCAAGATCAAGGAACATCTGTTGATGAGGTCTTCAGACCCCAAATCAAAAATCTTCCCTATCAAGAACAAACACACAGCTGCTGACGAGATCTTCAGACCCCGCTCAAAATCTGCCCTATCAAGAACAAATAACATCTGCTTATGAGATCTTCAGACCCCACTCAAAATCTGCCCTATCAAGAACAAACCGCTGATGACGATACACTGATCAAACCTGCTCTATCAAGAACAGACAAACTTGCATCTGAGAACTCTGGTACCAACATAACTGATTCACTGTCAAGAAAACCAGGTAGTCTGAAGGTCAAAGTTTCCTGCAATAAACCCAGTCCCGCTCACAGGTATGGACCTAGACTGACTCAAGGTACGGCATCCTATGCGTTCATCAGCGTCACAGACTTTCAAAACTGATGATACGATTCCCAGAAGGAGTGGCATCATCAAGCTTTGAAGAGGCCTCACTTAGCTGAATCACAAATGATCGGTCCCCAGAGTCGACAATCCACCAAACCAGCAACCGTCTCAACCCAAGGGGTTGAAAGTGAAGCCAACCGGATGAACCTCGTCTGAGCGTGGATTTCATGAGACACTAGTGCCTGCAAAGCAAGCACGCGCCCACTAATTTCCACTCTAAGTCTATGGTGCACTCAAGCCTGGGTCTGGCTTCTGACTCATCAGAACTCCCATCCCACAACAGCACAAATAATCATATTATACTGGAAATAAAATGCGGGAAATAAAGTGCGCGAAGTAAAAATGCGATAAATAAACGCAACCCAACAAGCAGACATACAAGCGCTAGGATTGACTCGCAGGGAACCGTTGGAGTCCCCAGCAGAGTCGCCAGCTGTCGCATGCGCGAAAAATAAGGTGTCGGCACAACAGAAGAGTCGCCACCTTTCGTTATTTATCCCTCAGAGCGGGAAAGGAAACGATCGGAAAAACCTAACGAAAAAGGGTAAGACAAGGTCATCGCAACCATTGTCTGGGTTCGGGAGTCGGTTACGCAAGGGGAAGGTATTAGCACCCCTCACGTCCGTCGTACTCGACGGGATCCTCGCTTGTTTGTTTACTTGGACGGGTTGGTTATAATCTATCTACCTATCAAGGCTGGCTGAAAAAGAAAAGAAAAATGACTCGGCAAAGCATCGCACTTTATGCCTACGTATTCTCATCAGAGAATGAGAAATCAGAGTCAACGTAGTTCGGCCTACAAAGGGGTATGGGGGAAGGTAGCTCGCCAAGACTTCGCCATCTTGTGCCTACGTACTCTCAACAGGTATGAGAGATCAGAGCTCACGTAGTTCGGGAAACTACGGTTTATTTCCTGTTTACGAAAGAAGTGTTTTTTATTTGCGATTTCAACCGTACTAGAGACTATGACCTGAGAGTGAATGCGTCGCATGTCACCCAAAGCGTACCATACTAAACATCCAGACTGTGGAAAAGAAACTCTCCCACAATCCTTTCTCAGATAGCTCAAGGCTCGTAACGTACGAAAGAAATCATTCATGATTACTGTATCTTAAACTGCTTTGAGATGAGAAGAGAACAAGCCCAATTAGGAGGGAGACTATCAAGTCCTACCGTTATCATGCCATGGATTCATCCTACGGTTGAATTTTGAACAGGGAACTCCTAGATGTTGTCATGCATAGGTTTCAACCTAAAAGTCTATCATCAAATCCTCATCAGAGGAAATGAGAGTCCTAAGGGATCATGTCAATGATACACCAAAACAGCCAAAGCATCAGCTTAACAGTAAAATGCATGCAATGCAAGTGAGGGAGGAAATGTGTGTGGGGCTTCAGCCTCCACAAGCTCGTCTCGACCTCAAGCCAGTCATGAAATAACAGTAATCATACTGAAAAATAAACAACATGCTATCAAGCAATAAACGGTAAACTGCAATCATACAGATAAAATGAAAACATGCTACCAAGCAAAATAAACACATGGGCAAGGGAGCTGGGCTCTACCGAATACCCGCAAGCAAAGCCAAGCAATAACAATACAAGCAGAGGGAGCAACTCAACCTCTAATGCAATCATGCTCTTAAACTGAACTTATTCTAGATGAGCTTAGTCTAATGCAACAGACAAATCAAACAAAACAAACAATACAGAAAAGAAAAACAGAAGAAAGCCTCAGCTCCTCCAGCAGCAACTCAGTCTTCAGACTTCAGAGATCACTTGCTTTCCAGGTATCAACCCTACAACATGAGTATCAACTCATCTTCTCCCCTATAGCTTCAGCTTCTTTGATCAGCTCCACCTTCAGGCTTCACTATCTTCAGGGATCTTCAGGTATCAGCTTGATCTTCACAAAGTCTTCAGACTTCAACAATCTTCAAGGAATCATCCTCTTCAAAGCTTCAGCTTCTATCTTCAATGGCTTTAATGCTCCAGCAAACAAGATTCAGTCAACAAGATGAGGTGAGGATGTTAGAGTGCTCACTGACCTCCAAAGGATGACATTGAGGACTTAACATCAAAAGAAAGGCTCTCTCAAAGTTCTACCTCAGAGGGCAAGGTCACTAATCCCTCCAAAGGAGAGAGGTGAATACCCTTAAGGGACTTTATGTCATAGAGAAGGAAGGAGGTGAACAAGACACTCCTTGTTTATTGAATAAAAGTATTCTATCTAAGGCTCTACCTATGCACCTATACCTATAAACAAAACAACAAAAGCTAGCTAAACTCCTCTGCAAGGTCTTCAAAGCTTCAATGATGATCCACAAGGTCTTCAACCCAATCTTCAAGGCTCACACACTCAAAGGAGAAGAAAAACAAGCACAACAATACAAACTATGCCTTTAAGCAACACACATACTTACCATACATTCAAAAATCAATTGAAAATACTAAAACACCATATAATATTCTAGCAAAATTCTAGGGGATTCTACACATACCTACCCTTAACCCATATATTCCCCATACTCTAATATGGCCTATAAACCCCAAAACAAAATTGTTGAATCTACTTATACAACCTAAAACCCTAATTTGAGCACCTAAATGTCAAACAAGCAAACTATATCAAATTTTAATCTATAAATTGAGAATTAAATCCTATGTGAACTATGATTCAATATCTAACTATGCCAAAAATAATGGCTCAAAAATCCTAAGGGAAAGTCCTAAAACAAATTCTACAAAATTAAGCATCAACTAAATCAATTAAAAAAGACTATTTAAATGAATAATATGCAAAAAATATTAAAAGAAAAATAAAATGGAATTTTATTTATTTACATTTTTCTAGACAAAATCATGAATATGTGAAAAAAAGAAGAAATGAAAAATATTAATTTTCCTATTTTATATGAATTTTTTAATATGCAAGAAAATTAAAAGAAATTAATATAAGAAAAATGAAATAAATGGGGGAGGGGGTGTCATGAGTAATGCGCCTCAGTTGTTTTTCATGATGGGCCAAGACCCTGGGGGTGTGAATATCAAGCCCACGCATTCAGAAAATTAAAAGAAAAATCAATCAGAAAAATAATATGGACACGGTGAGAATAGCAATATTTTTGCGTTGAAAACTGGATTGGGCCCATTGTGGAGGTGTGGATAGCATTGAATTGCTGAAGCCCAGGATTCACAACTTAATTGAACGCAGCGTTTCACTTGTAACATTTCCCTCCGTTTTGAAATTAAATTCTGGCCACGCGATGAGATTAAGAAGTCAAAGATCCAGTCTAATCCAACGGTGGGAGTTCATCTTCTCCAAACATACCCTAGGGTTTTCAGAAACCCTAACGCCATGCCAGAATTTCCATCAATTCGTTCTCCTCCATTTCTCCATGAAATTCAACAATTCCAAAAGCAAAGTTGCGCTACTAATTGCCATGAACACCACCATACAAGTAGCTTTCTCTGAAACTCCTTAAATCATCCTAACAGAATACACGAATGCTTGGGTTCCACCATGATTCTCTGAGATCAAACCTAGTAAAGCTTCAATCTAATGATGTAAATCTGTCCTCCATGTTACCCTAACCAAACTACACAATACCATATCCATTAATGCACACTAACCAGCTTGCTATCAATCTTGCAAGAATTGGTACCCTGCCACGAAACCTCATGGATCTTCCTCTAACTCTCAGAAAACCTTCCTCTAACCTAGCATGTTGATCTTACACCTAGGATTCTAACAGAATGTACATAATTATGGACCTATAGATCAAGATACCAACCTGTCAAACTTCAATGGTGAGTGGTGTTAGAGCCTGTTCTAGCACTTGGAACCCTCTCCAAATCTTCCTCCAATGATGAATACTTTTCTGTTTGCAAGAGTTGAGGTGGAGGAGGCTTGTAGAAGAAGGAATTGGAACTTGCTTGATCTTGAAGAAACTTAGCAATGGCACTTTCTCTCTCAATCTCTCCAATGAACTCAGCAACTTTCACCAACCCTGGCCACATTGTGATTCACCCTTCTTATAACAATCAAAAGAATAATCTAGATCCATCTAGAAACTTGTGGAATCATTTAGAAAGTTTTAGAACTTCTCTTGAAATGATACATTGCATAACTCTTATCTCATGCCTTAAGCTTGTCAAATTGGCTTTAAAATCTCCTTACAAGAGATATTGAGAAAGAATGAGTGAAAAACATGCACTTCCTTGCCTTTGGTGAAGTTTTGTCAAGTTGCCTTATGATTCAAGTAACAACATTACAAAGTAACCCCCATTTCTATGCTTCAAATCAAAATTCTACTTGAATCATTGTTTTTAAAATAATGTTTGGAGTCAAAATGACATATTGGATGACCTATTTTGGATTTGTACATCTCCTAAACCAAAATTCAATTTCAACTTTTTCAACTTATAAGCCCTTTTTAGGTCATTTTTACCCAATCTTGTAAATCCTTGCTACAAGCTTTTTCAATAACTCATGACCACTTTTATAAGCTTAAAATCCCATTTTGAACAACTTTCATGTTTTGAGTTTTTCCATTTGAGGCTTGGAAATAGGAGATATGGCCTTTGCTTAAAATGACCTATAACTGCCAAATGACCAAAATACCCATGTCTTGTTCAAACCATAAGTTGAGTTCTACAAATCCTATCAAGGACTTCTAGTACTCTCTAGAAAGCTAAGAAGATTATATTCAACATTCATGTTGACCAAGAGATCATAGGAATCATCCTACTAGGGAAAAAGTTGTCTGCAAGTTGGGTGACTTTTAAGGACCCAGATTCACACACCTCTACTGACCTGTAATTTGTCAAAATCATAACTTGAGCTCTGCACATCCTATCAAGGACTTCCACCACTCAAATTAAAGCTAAGAACAAGCTTTACAACATTCATGCTGTGGGGAAGATGAGATATCAATCACATCTTGAGCTAAAACTGCCTGGAAGATAGGGATCAAATTAGGGTTTTTTCACTGACAATCCTCAGAAACCCTAACTTGAAACTTCTCAAACTCCTCAATCATGATGAGTTGGTCTAGGAATCATCTTTATAGTATCTCAATACCTCATTCCATGATCTCATGGCCCTTGGATTAGGTCTCAACTTTCTCAAATCTCCAAATTCATTCTCAAAGTCTCTGAATCATCTGAGGAGTTCCCACAATTCTCAAGCTAGGAGACACACAACTCTGGTTTCACCCAATTCCTCTGAGGATCTCTTGAACTTTCTGATGAAGGTATCAACTTTCAAACACTTACTGAGTAAATAATTGTTGGTCAAATTTTGGGGTGCAACAAATACCAACAAACTCGGAAATTTGCCAACTGCACAAGTACACAGTACTCTGATGGGGGACAAATCTTCGGAAACTGAAATAGCAGTGGCACGACAACTAGCTGGAGAAATACTGATCTGAACCTCCGTCAGGATGATTCTCTGATTTTGCTGTAGATCTTCATCCTTAAGTCATTAAGGGGTCGCGGGTCATTCGGCAACCAGCGATACATAGCGGATATTGCCGTCAGGCATTCTGCGGCACTGCTGTAGAAGAATTCCTCGGGACTCATCAGGTCATCAGGAACTTTTTAACAATCAAGTTAATCATGCCGTCAGGCATTCAAGGGAATTTTCGGACGTCAGCCGGACTTCATCAGTAAGCCTGGAATATAATCTTTGGTCAATCATGAAACAAATAGGGGTATACAATCTTTTACCGTCTGGTGCTCCGCATCAGCTGAGAGAACTGCTTCGACCTCGTGGTTAGACTTCATCAGTAGGTCAGGGGTTTTGGCACCGCTGCCGGACTTCAATCATCAAGTCTTCAAGGGAAATCTCAACTTTTCTGTTCAAACCTGCTGGGGATGACGCATCTCCGCTGGGGATTTTGGAGAACTATCGAGTGACTCTGCTTCGGGGCATCAGAAATCATTCTGGATGAATCAACTCTGCTGAGGACTTCAAGAATCATCTTGGACAAATAAACCCATCGGGAACTTCAAGAATCATCCTGAACCAATAACTCTGCTGGCGATTTCAGGAATCGTCCTGAGCAAACACTCTGTCGGGGACTCTAAGCATCAACTTGAGTATCCCTCTCTGGTGACCTCACCGGGGATTTTAAGAATCATCTTAAGCAAACCACTTCGCTGGAGAATCCAAGAATCATCTTGGGCAAACGACTTTGCTGGGGAATTCAAGAATCATCTTGGACCAAACAACTCTTCTGAGATCTCAGGAATCATCCTGAGCAAACACCCTGTCGGGGAACACCTGCAAAACAAGAACGGTAAAGACCTAGCTCATGCTTCATATGCATATGTTTGACAATGGCGCAATGCTCCACACAGTGGAAATGCTACACGTGTTTAGGGAGAATGTTATGCAATCATGCAAAATGCTACGACCCCATCAGCAAAATAAATGCTGAAGGGGAAATCGAGGAATAACCACTCTGGTGGGGGAAGGAATCATCCTGCCGAGGAGAAGAAGTAACACCAATCTCAATTGGACTCTGCCTGGGGAAATGATCTTCAGCCGACTGCTGCCGGGGAGCAAAGTTCTACGAGATCCTGAACTCGCTCATCTAGGTGTACGAACCACCAACTACTGAGGAAACGATATCAGCCACAGTAATAAACTGTACGACCTTCACAACTAAAAACTTTCCTGGAGATAACGACTCCGATGGGGAAATACATCGTCAGCTATTCAACACTCTACTGGGGAAAACCAATCATGGCCCTCCCGGCTTCCAAGGACTCGGCTCTCTTGGGGATTTGCCCGCTCGGCTGGGGGAGGAGGAATCATCCTGCTTACAGGGGAGAGTACAACTTTGTGGGGAATTTCAATTCTCCTGGAGACTTCAGTCTGTACTATCAAGTGCTGCACACTTTAGTATATGACTCAGCTGGGGAGACGATGATCCTTCAGGATACATCTGATTGGGGAGAGAATCTTCTCTGGTTGGGGAGACATATCAATGCTTACGATCTCATGTTCATACCCTGCGGGGAGGTGCTGCTGAACTTGCTGGGGAAGAAGGAGTCATCCTGCTTGGGGAAATATACGGCATACCGCCTGGAATATGCTATACCTGCAACAACACAAACAAACAGACAAGATACCCTTCTCAAAGGGAGCTATCGTGGTTATCATCTTGTGACAATGTTCAAGTAATTCATTGTTTCAACAATCAGTGGCCTAGGCCAGTAAGTTTATGTATGTGCATTTTATCAAAAACGTTGGCGTTCTCTTTCGCAAACAAAACAGATAAACGCTAAACAAACAAACAGAATTACTGAATATTACACCCTTTATTGATAACGAACCCATGAATGGGCAAAAATGTTTTACAACAGATGCAAGCTCCTGGAATGAGGAAGTTGCGCGAATATAAAAACATAAATATACATCAGTATATACACGAATGTCGGTAATGAGGCGTAGACGAGCACCATGAGTTGATCCCTCTATCACCCACTCGACTTTGGTACTTCTTCGACGCTTCAGCTTCAGAAGAGATTGATTCAGATAAACGGCCCTCAGGTCTTCCAAACCACTAAACAATGAAAGTCCACACGCGGAACGCATTCATTTGCTTTTTCAAATCCCTAACTTTTGCCTGAATCTCCCTTTCGGGTTTTCGATTCACTGGGATACCCTTTTTTGCCAAAGTCGCCCTTCCAGGTTTTCGACTTTGCGGGTGTACATTCTTTCATTTATATCCCGAATTTTTTCCCGAACCTTTTTTCCCTTTTTTATGGTTCGCCAGGATGCCCCATTTTTGCCTGAATATTCTTTTTCTTTCCAGCGGGTCATTTTTAAGCAAAGTATTTTTTAACTGCGTCTGCGTTCACCGGGGATGCAAAATCTTCGCCATCCATCGTGGATAACAACAAGGCTCCTCCCGAGAAGACCTTGCTGACGATGTACGGACCTTCGTAATTGGGAGTCCACTTGCCCCGGTGATCGGAGTGTGGAGGAAGAATCTTCTTCAGGACGAGATCACCCGTCTGAAAGCTTCTAGGACGCACCTTCTTATCATAAGCTTTCTTCATTCGGCTTTGGTACAGATGACCATATGCAATCGATGCTACCTCTTCTCGTCCATCAGGCTAAGTTGGTTTAGTCGGTTCTTAATCCATTCTGCCTCATCAAGTTTCACATCAACCAAAACTCGTAAAGAAGGAATCTCAACTTCTAACGGTAGGACAACTTCCATACCGTACACCAGCGAGAAAGGAGTTGCCCCGATTGATGTACGTACCGTTGTACGATAACTGTGTAGTGCAAATGGAAACATCTCGTGCCAATCCATATAGGTCACAACCATCTTCTGTACAATCTTTTTAATGTTCTTATTGGCCGCTTCAACGGCGCCATTCATCTTCGGCCGATAAGGAGATGAGTTGTGGTGTTCAATCTTGAAACTCTGGCACAGCTCCTTCATCATCTTGTTATTCAGATTCGAACCATTATCAGTAATGATCCGCTCGGGAATTCTGTAACGACAGATGATGTCCCTCTTTATGAATTTAGCCACCGCCTGCTTGGTCACATTAGCATATAAGGCTGCCTCCACCCACTTGGTGAAGTAGTCGATGGCTACTAAAATAAAGCGATGACCGTTAGATGCAGTGGGCTCGATCTTGCCTATCATGTCGATGCCCCACATAGAGAACGGCCATGGGGAGGACATGAAATTTAACGGGCACGGTGACACATGAATCTTATCAGCATAAATCTGGCATTTATGACATCTCTTTGTGAATTTGAAGCAATCTGACTCCATCGTCAGCCAATAATATCCTGCTCTCAGGATCTTTCTTGTCATAGCGTGCCCGCCAGCGTGCATACCAAATGTGCCTTCATGGACTTCTTCCATGAGCATACTCGCTTCTTTCTCATCTACAGATCTGAGTAGCACGAGATCGTGGTTTCTTTTATACAAAACTCCATCAGGATTGAGATAAAAATTTCCATACAGCCTCTTCAGAGTCTTCTTATCCTTGGTTGACGCTCCCACAGGGTATTCCTTAGTCATAAGGAAGGTCTGGATGTCATGGAACCATGGTTTGCCATCGGAGGCTTCCTCGATCGCAAAGACGAATGCAGGTCTATCAAGACGAGAAAGGACAATTCTTGGAGCTTCATTCCAAAAATTGACTTTATACATCGAAGCCAACGTGGCTAAGGCGTCAGCCATCTGATTCTCAGCCCTGGGCACATGATGGAGTTCCACTCGATCAAAGAACGGAAGCAGCCTTCTGGCATAGTTCATGTACGGCACCAAATTCGATTGACGAGTCTCCCACTCCCCTTTAATCTGGTTGATCACAAGTGCCGAGTCACCATATACATCTAGGTTCTTGATTCTCAAATCAATTGCTTCTTCTAGACCCATGATGCAAGCTTCGTACTCCGCTTCATTGTTGGTGACCGGAAACGTCAGTCTAGCGGTGAACGGGATGTGGGATCCGTGGGGAGTCGTGATGATTGCCCCAATGCCACTTCCGTAAGAATTAACCGCCCCGTCGAATATCAATTTCCACTGGGATTTCCTGTCTGGACCCTCGTCGGGCAACGGTTCATCGCAATCTTTCACCTTGAGAAACATGATATCCTCGTCAGGGAATTCAAATTTCATCGGCTGATAATCCTCGATCGGCTTTTCGGCAAGGTATTCAGACAATACGCTGCCCTTGATGGCCTTCTGGGAAACGTACTGAATGTCATATTCTGTCAACACCATTTGCCATCTGGCAATCCTGCCCGAAAGCGCTTGCTTCTCGAAGACGTATTTGATCGGATCCATCTTCGAAATTAGCATGGTCGTGTGGTTGAGCATGTACTGTCGTAAACGTTTGGCAACCCAGGCTAGTGCACGACACGTTTTGTCCAGCATTGAGTAACGAGATTCACAATCTGTGAACTTTTTACTCAAGTAGTAAATGGCATGCTCCTTTCTGCCCGTCTCGTCGTGCTGACCGAGAACACACCCCATACTATTCTCAAGAACGGTCAAGTACATGATTAGAGGTCTTCCAGCCACTGGGGGTATCAAGATCGGAGGTTCTTGTAGATACTGTTTTATCTTATCAAATGCCTTCTAGAAATCCTCGTTCCAGATAATTGCCTAATCTTTCTTTAACAGTTTGAACATCGGTTCACACGTGGCTGTGAGTTGAGAAATAAACCTTGCAATGTAGTTTATTCTGCCCAGGAAACCACGAACTTCTTTTTCAGTTTTTGGCGCTGGCATTTCTTGTATTGCTTTTATCTTCGCAGGATCAACCTCAATGCCTCTTTCACTCACGATAAACTCCAGTAGTTTTCCGGATCGTACTCCGAAAGTACACTTGTTACGATTCAGCCTCAACCTGAACTTCCTAAGCCTCTCAAAAAGCTTCAGCAAATTGACCAGATGTCCTTCCTCCATTTGGGACTTCGCAATCATGTCATCAACATAGACTTCAATCTCATGATGAATCATGTCATGAAACAAAGTGACCATTGCTCGTTGGTAAGTGGTCCCTGTGTTCTTCAGACCGAAAGGCATTACCTTGTAGCAAAATGTTCCCCAAGGTGTAATAAACGTAGTTTTCTCCATGTCCTCCGACGCCATCTTGATCTGATTGTAACCGGAGAAGCCATCCATGAATGAAAATACGGAGAACTGAGCTGTATTGTCGATCAACACATCAATATGAGAGAGCGGGAAATCGTCTTTAGGGCTCGCCCTATTCAGGTCCCGATAATCGACACACATTCGCACCTTACCATCCTTCTTTGGTACAGGCACTATGTTGGCGACCCACGGAGGGTAAGTAGTGACTGCTAAGAAGCCAGCATCAAGCTGTTTCTGCACTTCTTCTGTGATCTTAACGGCCATATCTGGTCGTGTCCTTCTAAGCTTCTGCTTAACGGGAGGACAATCTTCTTGCAGCGGCAAGTGATGGACCGCGATGTCAGTATCAAGTCCGGGCATATCTTCGTATGACCAACCAATATGTCACTATACTCTCTTAGCATCTCGACCAATCTCTGCTTGACATCACTCTGCAATGCAGCCCCTATCCTGACGTTCCTGACTAGTTCCTCAGACCCCAAATTCACAATCTCGATCTCTTCTTTGTGAGGCAAAATAACTTTCTCTTCTTGTTTCAACAAGCGGGCCAACTCTTCGGGAAGGTCTTCGTCTTCATCAATCTCTTCTTCGGCTTGATAGATCGGGAAATCAAAGTCGAAGTGAGTCGTAGAAGGTCCAGAGTCGATGTCATCTGCTATGTGGATCCTGCAATAACAAGGGTTAAGCTTAAAACAAGGATATGCAGGTTAACACAAACCCCATTGTCATTTTATTTTTTTTCAAAAACAAATATAAAACAGGAATAACAGAGATCACAACATTTGAATGCGAAAGAACGCCTTTTGATTTATTGGTAAAATGCATGTACATAATCAAACAAGGCCCTGACAAACAAACCACTATGCCCCGGGTAGGACATAGGGTTGTACAATGATTGAAGAAAGTAAATCATTACTCTTTACCTGTCACTTAGATGGTATCCCTGATGGACCAGTTGGTGAGGCTCTGGCCTGGTTTGCTTGGCTGGATCCAAGAGTCTAGGTAGCAATCGTTGTCTTCGCCGTCTTCAGACACTGCGTTGACACTTTCGAATATCACCCCGCCACTGGTAAACTGGATCGGCCCTTTACCTCGCGACGCGCTGCGAGAAGAGGAGGCTTCAGCCGCCGGAGAGTATCCTAACCCAAACTTGTCCTGTTTGTTAGGTATTTCTAGAATTCGCCCCCAACCTGGGGTAGATCCGGCTTGAACAATGGCCCGGGCTTCCTTGAAGGAAGAGAGAGTCATCTCTGGTTTCTCGGTCATTACTGGAGCCACGTTCTTGACTTTAACAGCTTCGAACGCCTGACATAGGGTTTCGTGGATTTCCCCATCCATCTCAACATATTTGAAGGACGAAAAATGGCTCACCATTATGTCTTCCTCGCCACAAACAGTCACGATGCTGCCTCCGATAGCATACTTGAGCTTCTAGTGCAACGTGGAGGTCACGGTGCCAGCAGAATGGATCCATGGTCAGCCTAAGAGACAGCTGTAGGCTGGCATGATGTCCATAATGTAGAAGACTGCGTCGAAGGTCTCCAGCCCGACTTGGATTGGCAACGTTACCTCTCCAAAGACATGATGTTTGGTTCCATCGAAAGCCTTCACAACCAGATCACTGGGTGTGCAAATCAATCCACGAGTATCTAACTTCATCAACGCCTTCTTTGGAAGAACATTGAGTGATGACCCTGTGTCCACCAACACATGAGACATAATCGTTCCCCTACACTCTATCGAGATGTGCAGGGCATTGTTGTGGTTTCTTCCCTTCGGCGTCAGCTCCAGGTCAGTGAACCCTAACTCGTTTCCAGCATTCACGTGGGATACGACCCCTTCTAACTGGTTGACCGATATTTCCTGCGGTATATACGTGGCATTCAAAACCTTTAACAACACGTTGTGATGTGACTCCGACCACATCAACAAATTCAGGATTGAAATTTTCGAGGGTGTTTGATGGAGGTGATCCACGATCTTGTAATCACTCTTCTTGATCAACCTCATGAACTCTTCAGCGTCCTTTACAAGTAAGTCTTTCTCTACCCCACGAGGGGTTTCCTCAACGACCTTACTCTTTCCCTTATCGGTTACTTCAGCTTTGTCTGCTTTGTCCGCCACAATCTCAGGTGGAGCATATACCCTTCCGCTGCACGTGATTCCACCAATTCCCACTAGGTTATCCACAGACCGCCCAAATGGTTCTAGTTCCAACTTCTGTCCGTTACAGTAGACGTCTGCCCCATAATGCCATGGGACAACATTGGTGCTTTCAAAAGGTATCGGCCCAGCTTTGGTGATGGTAATCGTGGGCGGCCTGAGTGCAGAAATGGTTATCGTCTGGCGAGGGATGGTGATGGTGGCAACCTCATCATCCTGCTTCAGCATTACATCTCTGGATATACTTTCAGCCCTTTGGCTAAACTGCAAGATTCCTTCGGTCATCAGACTCTGGATCTCCTCCATCAACTGCTCACATCCATCAGGACGAGTCGCACAGCCCATACACAGTTCTCCACAGCCTGGAAAGAAGCCTCTCTTCATCAGCTTGGCTTTAACGAAGCTAAGCGGTGTCTTCAAATCTTTGACGTCAGTCAACACATCCAAACTCTCGTCCTCAATAATGGCATTCACCCCACCTCCCCGATGATTCAGCATAGGGTTCTTCGTGACATTTGGCACATTATCTAAGAAGTTGATGATCTTAGCATCCATCATATCTTGCACCTTGTTCTTGAAGGCTTTGCAATTTTCTATCGTGTGGCCAGGTGCCCCCGAGTGAAACTCACATGTTGCATTCGCGTCATAACCTGGCGGAGGTGCCCCTGTCAAGGGGGTCAGGGTTCTCTTCTGGACTAGCTACAACTGAAGCAGGGTTTGTAACAGCTGGGCATACGATATGGGCGGTGTCTCAAGGTGACGACTTGATAGAGGTGCCCTGTTCTGCTACTTTCTGTACCATTCCTGATTCGGCTGTTGTTGTGGCTGGGGTTGTTGGATTGCAGGGATGGTTATGCTAGCCACCTGCTGGCGAGGGCCTTTACCCTTCCTTCGAGCGTTGGACACGGCGCTCGTCTCTCCTTCCCGCCTTTTGTTACCATATGGTTTCTTTCTTCCTCCGGCTGAGGATAGATCACCTTGAATTTTCCCCAGTTTGATCCCGTTTTCAACGTGCTCGCCGGTGATGATGAGATCTGAGAAACTTCCAGACATACCGCTGACCAATTTCTCGTAATAAACCCCTTGGAGGGTGGCTACAAACATTTCAAAAAGCTCTCGTTCAACCATCGGCGGCTGAACTCTAGCTGCTAATTCACGCCACCGCTGGGCATATTCTTTGAACCCCTCGTTGTTCCTCTGTGACAAGTTCTGCAGTTGAACCCGGTTCGGAGCCAAGTCACTGTTATACTGATAATGGTGCACGAATGCCTCAGCAAGTTCCTTCCACGTGCGCACACTGGTAGGTTCCAAACTCATGTACCATTCCAAGGATGGCCCAGACAAGCTATCCTGAAAGAAGTGCATCAGCAACTTCTCATCTTCAGAGTGAGCGGAAATCTTCCGGTAGTATGACCTTAGGTGGACGCGAGGGCAGGTGGTGCTCTTGTACTTCTCAAAATCGGGTACCTTGAATTTGGGAGGTACCTTGAAATCAGCAGTCAATCCCAATTTAGACATGTCTACACCCATAGTGTTCAGGTTCTCGAAATTCCTCATTTTGTCCTCGAGTGCTTTAAACCTCAGGCGTGCTTCAGCAGTCAGCTCTCCTTCAGCACCCTTCTGTGAGAATAAATCTTCTTGACGGTCTTCTAACCATGGCTGAGGCCCATACAGATTTCCAACACCCGCAGTGCCGTTGCCCGACCCAACATTGACATTAGCTTCAAAATTTCCATTACCGACGCCCGTCGTATTACCATTGAGTCCCGTGTTAGCGATCACATTGTCGTTGCCACTGCCATTCCCCCCGGTCACGGGGATGCCATTCTGAGGAGTTTCAACAGGTGGAGGGGTCGGAACGCTCCCATCGCGGAGTACACCATTGCTGTTAACCCTTAAGATCAGAGGCTGGACCAATGTTCTGAGCTGGTCTTGGCCGTTGGCAACCACTTGCATGAGCTCCATGAAGCGGTCCATCCTCTCTCGTAGCTCCTAAACGTCAGTCTACACTTGTTCCATTGCTCTAGCTTGATTCGCTCTGGTCGGATAGCGGTGGATTGGTCTTTGATCAATCCTGGAACACCCTGAAACAACCTGTATACATAAAAGGGTTAGAAAAAACGACAAAGTGCTCGTTATGCAAATGCTTCATGCACATGCAAACGTGCGCCTGTGTGTTAGGGAGATTTCCCTCCGATCCTAGTGCCTGAGTGCCAGTGCTGATGATAAGAAGTCTGAGTCCAGTCATGGAAATAACATCTCATATATATAAAGAAAGCCCATCAAGGCGGTACACAATGTCACTGAGTACAAGCAGAATCAAAGCATGACCTCGACCAACAAGCCTGGTGATGGTCAGCATACAACAATGGTCAAAACAAAAGGATTACGAATATAGTCAAGCACGGCCACGGGCTCGAAACTCTTCTAACAGATCCCTCATTTCTGGATGATTAGGCTGAGTGAGCAACCCTTCGACGAGTAACTCCCTCTGCATAATAGTGTATTGAAGACCTTCAACTGAGTCTCCCCATGCTTCTTCGCCGAAGCAATCTTCTAACTTCCGCTTCTTGGATTCAAACGTCTGTTTGCGCTCCTTCAGGTTAGCAAGAGCCTTATTAAGCAGACCTTCAGTGGCATATCTGCGAGTGGTTTCTTCATCAAACCTCTTCTCACTAGCCTTCACCTGGGCTTTCAATTTGGAGATCTGCTGCTTCAATTTATCCTCCCGTTCCTTGCCGTTGGCTAGGGTGGCCTCCCAATGCTGATTAAACTTGGATATTCTCCGGTACGCTTCATCCAAGTGCTGCTTCTTAGTGGCCAGTACGTCATTGACAGCTTTGAAACCTCGACCCAAGCGCTCACGCTCAGCTATCTGCTTAGTCAAATCCTCCCCTAACTGGTTCACCAGCTCTGTCTGCCTCTTGAAGGAATGGACGACTTCGCTTCTCTCGCTTCTGAGTTGAGCCAATTCTTTCTCCAGTTCTTCATTTGCCTTCCTCATCTCATCTCTCTCAGCTAACACCTGATTATGCTGCTAAATAGGCACGGTGGTAGGCTCTTCAATCACTTGAGGGCTTTCTGGCTGGGCAGGTGGAAACGGCATCCCTATAATATCTGCTCTGGCTTTGATCCAGGTCACATACGGAGCGTAGGCTTGGCTATTACTCTTCCCCAACAACGGTTTTCCCCGCTTACTGATACCATTCCAAGCGTGCTGAAGCTTAGATAGCATATCCCCCTCTAGAAGACCAGTGAGGTACAAATATTCCTGCACCTCTTCATCCTTCGGCGGAGCTCTCAAAGCATAAGCAAACTGTCAGACCAGCATAGATGGATTGTAGTTGATACAACCCTTCCTTCCTATCAAAGGCACATTCGGAAACCCACTGCAGCTGAAGATAGTCTCAGTACCCAACCTATCTCTATCAAACCAGGAAATATCCTCTGCTGATAGACTCATCAAACGCTCATACCACTCCGCTGTAACTGCAGACGAAGCAAAGGGACCCTTATTGAGTAGGTGACTATCAAGCCATCTATAGAGGAGGGGCACACAGCACGAGACGTTCTTACCCCTTCTGTTCTCGTTTTTGTAATGGACAGAATGGTAGACATCTCCTATCAAGGTAGGGACTAGATTCCCTGATGCAAAGATGTGAAAGGCGTTGAAGTCTACAAAGTCAGACATATTGGGGAACAGAATGATGCCATATATGCACAGAGCAAGAATGGCGTTGAACACGATCTAACATCCGTCTTTGGCGCACTGCTGAGCCTTTCCCACTAAGAACTGCAGGGAGAAACCAGGAACCTGTTCCAACTAGACAAGACCAACTCGGAGGCATCCAGATGAAGTGAAGCGGCCAGAATAGCCAAATTAGGCTCAGCATCCATGTGAACAAAGGGCATCTGACTCTTGATAGGCACACCTAACAAATCAGCATACTCCTCTAGTGTAGGTGCGAGAATAAAGTCTGGGAAGGTAAAGCATCTCAAAGGAGGATCATAGAATTGCAGCAGGGCGTGCAACCCATTCAGCTCAAACACGGAGGGTTTACGAACCAGGCCGAGCAGTTTCCCATAAGACTTTCTGAATTCACCTCTCACAGAATCATCTGCCAAAGCAATCAAACCAGTCAGCTGAACAACATCAGGAGTGGGGAGCTTGTAGGCCACAGTCTTCCTCAGAGAACCCATGACAGCACAATAGAAGGCAAGAAAACCTGAACCGGGGGAAACGGTACCTGCAACACAGACACATGTTAATGATATGCAAATGAGTATGCAAAACAATGCAAAATGCAATCATACAGCAGGAGATCAAGATGACTGTGCTGTTAAAGAGATGAAGGTTCTGTATCAACAAAACCACAATACTGCTCTGTCAAGAACAACCCTATCTCTGATGAGAAGAAAACCCTGGTATCGGACCATAAACCTGCTCTGTCAAGAACACACATATATCTAATGATGAGGAGAAACCCCTGATGTCAAATTATAACTCTGCTCTGTCAAGAACACACATACATCTGATAATAAGGACCTCTGATACAGGACCATAAGTCTTCTCTGTCAAGAACAAATACACATCTGATGATGAGGGCCTCTGATACCAACAAAACTGATTCACTATCAAGAAAACCAGGTAGTCTGAAGGTTAAAGATTCCTGCAACAAACCCGATCCTTCTCACAGGTATGGACCTAAACTGACACAAGTTTGGCATCCTACAACGTCACAGACATTCAAGAGGGGTGATACGATACCCATAAGGTGTGGCATCACCATCTCCTGAAGAGGCCTCACTCAGCTGAATTCCAAATGATCGGTCCCCAGAGTCGACAATCCTCCAAACCGACAACCCCTCTGGCCCAAAGGGCCAGAAAAGAAGTCAACCGGGAGAACCTCGTCTGAGCGTGGATTTCATGAGACACTAGTGCCTGCAAAGCAAGCACGCGCCCACTAATTTCCACAACTAATGCTAGGTACACTCAAGCCTGGGTCTGGCTTCTCACTCATCAGAATGCCCCTCCCACAACAGCACAGATAATCATCATACTGAAAATAAAGTGCAGGAAATGAAGTGCGATAAATAAATACAACCCAACAAGTAAACATACAAGCGCTAGGATTGACTCTCGCAGGGGACGTTGGATCCCCAAACTGACTCGCATAAGGGACGTTGGATCCCAGGAAACTATCAAGTCCCCAGCAGAGTCGCCACCTGTTGCTACCGCGAAAATAAGGTGTCGGCAAAACAGAAGAGTCGCCACCTTTCGTTATTTATCCCTCAGAACGGGAAAGGAAACGATCGGAAAAACCTGACGAAAAGGTATAAGACAAGGTCGTCGCAACCATTGTCTGGGTTCGGGAGTCGGTTACGCAAGGGGAAGGTATTAGCACCCCTCACGTCCATCGTACTCGATGGGATCCATGCTTGTTGTGTTTATCTGACGGGTTGGTTTATCTATCTACCTATCAAGGCTGGTCTAGGAAAAGGAAATGACTCGGCAAAGCGTTGCACTTTATGCCTACGTATTCTCATCAGAGAATGAGAAATTTGAGTCAACGTAGTTCAACTAACTACGGGTTATGGGGAAGGTGGCTCGCCAATACGTCAGTATTGTGCCTACGTACTCTCAATAGGCATGAGAGATCAGAGCTTATGTAGTTCAGGATAATACGGATTACAGGAATTCAGATTCGTCTGTTTTTCGAGTAGGGTTAACAAACATTTCCAGCAGTTTGGTGTACGCAGCTCGACCTTTGGAGACTTATGCGTTACCGTTTGCGGTAGAAATGGGAGTTAACGACACTCTTTTCTTCAGAAAATCTTTCCTTTGAATTATGGGCCCACGGGGCAAAAAGATTTGAAGTTTGTTTTCTGTCTTTTACGGAAGAACTGTTTTTTATGGATGTCAACCAATATCGCACTAGAGACTATGACCTGAGAGTGAATGCGTCGCATGTCACCCAAAGGGTGCCATACTAAACATTCAAGTTGTCGAAAAGAAACTCTCCGACAACCCTTTCTCAAGTATCTTAAGGCTCGTAACGTACGACGTCAGTTAACCTTTATTACTGTATTTTGATTTGTTTTGAGATGAGAAGAGAATAAACAGGTTCAACTAAGGGGGGACTATCAAGTCCTAACAGTTGTCATGCCAAGGATTCATCCTATGGTTGAGGTTTGAAACAGGGAACTCCTAGAAGTTATCATGCATAGGTTTCAACCTAAAGTTCAAATCATCACTTCCTTATCAAAGGAAGTGAGATTCCTAGGGGATCATGTCAATGGTATACCGAAACATATAAAGCATCAGCTTAACAGTAAACAGTAAACGACTGTAAAATGCATGCAATGCAAGTGAGGGAGGAAATGTGTGTGGGGCAACAGCCTCCACAAGCTCATCTCAACCTCAAGCCAGATATGAATAACTGCAATCATACAGAAGAAATAACATGCTATCAAGCAGATCAATAACTGCAATCATACAGAGGAAATAAAATGCCATCAAGCAAACTCAAACCACATAGGCAAGGGAGTTGGGCTCTACCAAATACCAGCAAGCAAAGCCATACAGTAACAATACAAGCAGAAGGAGAAACTCAACCTCTAGTGAAATCATGCTCCTAGCTTAACACAATCTAAACATGAACTTACTCTAATGCATCAAGCAAACCACACAAGTCACACCAATACAGTTGCACAGCAAGCAAACAGACAGGAAGGAAAACAAATCAACAGCTTTCACAGCTTCGCAGCAAAGCTCTCCTCTGACAGCAGTTCAGTCCTCAGCCTGCAACTTCTCTTCAAGGCCTTCATCTTCAATAGCAAGTGTCAACCTGCTTCTTCAAGCTTCCAATACATCAACATAAGTATCAACTTATCCTTCTTCTTCAAGCCTCAGCTCCAAAGTAAACCCCACCTTCAGGCTTCAATCCCAATAGCAAGTGTCAACTTGTTCCTTCAGGCTCTCAAAGTATCAAACACTAGTATCAACTTGTTTCCCTCAAGCTTCAGCTCTTTCTTCAATCTCAATTTGATCTTCTTCACAAGTGTCAACTTGTTCTTCTTGGTTTTCAAGCTTCAGCTCCAAGGGCAGTCTTCAACAAAGAAGTAGCAACCTCTAACATCCTCAATCTTCTAACAAGGAACTCCATCCTCTAGCAAGGGAGAAAGCTTCATCTAACAAGAGCAAGGTTTGGATAATAGACAGCAGAGTGAAGACCAAAGGTCACCACTAAGCACTCCATCATCAAAGAAAGGAACCCTCAAAGGTTCTACCAACTTGTGAAGAGCCACACATCCTACCAAAGGAGGGATGAGGCCTTCACAAGGGGACCTTATATCATAGGGAGGAATGGAAGTGATCAACACCTTCCATGTTTATGAAGGAAGAAAATCTATCTAGAAGCTCTGCCTGCACACCCTAATCTTAACACCTAAACAACACTCAAACCAAAACAAAGAAATCTTCACATCCAAGCTTCTTCAAGCATTCCTCAGCAACCCAAGCTTGTCTTCATCATCATCCAAGAGCAAGAGAGGCAAAAATCCTAATCTAAGGGAGCCAAAGAAATCAATCTAATTGATTTAGCAAGCTAGAATCACCTAAAACCTAGTACTAAAGTTAGTCCTAACTAAAATACTAACACCAATTGTAACATCCTACAAAAATAACTATGGGACCCTAATTCAATCATGAATCTACCATATAAAATCCATAGGTTGAATCATCCACCAAGCCCTAGAAATAAAACCTAGATCACAAGGTACTAAGCATAAACCCTAAAAATAGAGCACCTAAAGTTTCAACTTAAAACTACATCCTAATCTCACCACAAAAATGTGAGAAAAATCTAAGGGGAACATGCATATCTATGCTAGCTACACACAAAAAATACAAGCAAGAATCATCACCAAATGCTCAAACAAAATTCACCAAAACAAGGTACCAACCATGGCCATTTTAATACCAATTAATACTCAAAAAATGAAAATAAAATCACAAATGCATGAATTCTTAATATTTTTAATCTACAAAATTCTAGATTCAATCATGAATCAGGGGAAAAAGTTTGGAATTAATTGAGTTAATTTCCTATTTTTTATGAATTAATTTCTAAATCATATGTAATGAAGAAAAATAAAAGAAATTAAAAGAAATTAACAAACATGCGTGTCAAATAGCAATCCAGTTTAGTTCATTTCTCAGAGTTGGGCAAAAGGGGGGTGTGGATATCACTCTGAGTGTTAAGCCCAAAACCATTCAATTAATGAAACAGTGCGTTTCATTTGGAAATTCTCTTCAGAGCTGAGAAGAAATCGTGGCCCTCCAATGCTCGCCTGAGTCCAAGGTCAAACCATCATCTAATGGCTCATGTTCATCGTCCCCATTTGAACTCAGCTTGGGGGGAAAATACAGACGACGGCCTGAACAGTGGCGCCATCGTCTTCTCCGGTGAAGCACTCTTCTCACTTCATCAAAACTCACAAAACAAGTCATCATTTCACTCCAAATTTGATGCTGATCACGAATATCAACTCCAAATCATCTAATTCCCTCTAGATTTTCAAACCCGATAGCATTTTCAGAATTCATCCAAATCTTAATTTTCACCATTCTTCAAATTAAAGGTCCCAAGTTAATCTTCACTCTTCACTGATCAATTTTCACTATCCCATCGTGATTATTCCTTCAAGAATCTTGAGATATCAACCTCAACAGAAAATGATCACACACCTATTTTGTCTCTAATCCTAAATCCAACTACATGTTGAAAGGATCTTAACCACATGTTGCAAGGATCTTAATCCTAAAGCCAATTTCTGATCCTAAATCCAACTACATGTTGCAAGGATCTTAACCACATATGAAATTCTAAGCATCTCCTCCTAAATCATGCATAAGAGTGAAATGTACAAACCTGGTTTCAGAGAGGTAACAGAGATGGTTTTTGATCACTTCAACTCTCCAGATGATGCAGACACACTCCAAATTCACTCCCAAAGCCTTTGCACACCTTGATTTGGCTTGATTCTCCCTTGAATTGAAAATCCGATTTCAACTTGCACCTCCAAAATTTCAATGGCTCTTTCTGCAACCATCTTCAATTCCTTCCAAAAAAATGGCTGAGTTCACTCAATGACTTATATAGAAATGATTGGGATTGTCTAGAAACTTCTGGATTCATCCAAATGAGATTTTGGATTTTCAAAATCTCTTCAAAATCTCATCCATGGCAATCACCATTCTGACTTCCTTTGGGCATGGCTATACTTGTAATCAAATTCTCATGAGATTTTGAATGAGTTTGATGAGTAATTTTCCTTGTTTGCAAGCCAAAGGTGGGAGATTGATTATGTTACTTCATCATGAAGAAATGAAATGGAATGGCATGCAAATGACCTCAAATCAGAATCCTAACATTTCCATTGTTTCTAAAATCATTTTTCCAATCAATTTGACCTATAATTTTGTTTCATTTGGTCACAAAATGAATTATTTGAATTTTTGGCCATTACATCCTTTTAATTCTTTCTTTTTTCAAAATTTCTTGAACCAAGTCCCTCCTTGAGCCATTTCAATGCCTCCTTGATGCATGGTCAAGGTTAAAACCCCATTTTGAGCAACTTTCTAGTTGAACAAAATTTCATTTGAGACCTCTAAGTTGGTGAAAATGGCCTATGATCACAAATGACCTATAATCACTAAATGTCCAAAATACCCTTGACTTGTCAAAGCCATAACTTGAGTTTTAAAAATCCTATCAAGGACTTCTAGTACTCTCTAGAAATATAAGAGGATAAGAAACAACATTCATGTTAACCAAAATTTCATAGGAATCATCCTTCTAGGGCAAACGTTTCATGCAAGTTGGGTAACTTTCAAGCTCCAAATTCACATACCTCAGATGACTTGTAACTTGTCAAAGCCATAACTGGAGTTCTACAAATCCTATCAAAGACTTCTAGCACTTAAATTAAAGCTAAGATTATGCTCTACAACAATCATGTTGGGGGAAAGATGAGATGACAATCATATCTTGAGTTATATTGCCTTGAAGATAGGGGTCAAACTAGGAGATTTTACACTGTCGAGCCTTAGAAACCCTAGCTTGAAACTTCTCAAACTCTTCAATCATGATGAGTTGCCCTTGGAATCATCCTTATAACCTCTCAATGCATCAATCCATGATCACATGGCTCTTGGATTAGGTCTCAACCTTCTTTAAACCCTCAGTTGACTTAGGGTTGACCCAGTCAAACCCTAGCTGCACCAATCATGGCCGAGGCTTCTTAATCTTGCATAATGACCTGTCTAGGCCTCAAAGTGATCTTCAACACTTCTCATGAGCTCTCTCAAGACCTCAAGTCCATCTTCATGGCTTCAGAATCATCTGATGACTTTCCACAACTCTCAAGTTAGGAGACACACATACTTGGTTTCAATCACTCTCCATGAGGATCTTTTAACTTCTCTGACAAGGATATCAACCCTTGAACACTTGAATAAGCCTCCCAGCTGGCTTCATAGTCTTGTATTGCTCTTGATTGGTAATCATACCTCCTGATCTCATGCATACATGTCAATGAAATGCAAATGATAATGCTAATGTGAATGAAATGAAACATAAGCTAGGTGAAGAAGTGTTGGGAAAATTTTGGGGTGCAACACCATGTCCAGATTGTAGTCATATTGTTTCAGAAAAGCTTTGGCTAAATCCACCCATAATTGGATCTGATTACTCTCCAATTGCGTATACCAACTCAGAGATGCGCCAATCAGATTGTCCTGAAAATAGTGAATCATCAACTTGTCATTGTGCACAAACGAAGTCATTCTTCTGCAGAACATCACCAAATATTGCCTCGGGCAACTATCCCCTTTGTACTTTTCAAACCTCGGCACTCTGAAATTCGGAGGTAACACTAGGCCGGAAACAAGGCACATGTATGAAGCATTGAGACCAACATCATCTTTAACTTCTAAGGCCTTGAATCTTTCATCCAACGCATGAAACCTTTTAGCATACTCAAGAGCTCCCGGGTCCTCAGTCTTCGTTATCAGAACCTCTCTTCTAGAAATCAACACAGAGGGAACATCATCATGATAATCTGAAGTATCAAGAGAAGAAGAACGTTCACTTCGGAAAACAAACTGTTCATGTAGATCTTGATCTTCAACAGAAGGCTGCACAGGTTGAGCTTCAGTAAGGTTGTTCACTTGCGGAAAGTCTTCGTTGGGCAAAGAACCATACAGAGGATTGGTCGACACAGTAAAACCTGACAAGGTATCAACAACCTAGAAATCAATCCCTGACATAGCTACCAACAACTTTCAACTGATTTCACCGCTTGATACTGCTTGATTCTTCTTAAAACCACTTGGTCGTCTTCTAACAACCAACACTTGCTCAGAACGGGCATTGGAGAATCACTTTCTGAATCAAAACAAAGGCTGGATAAGAGCTTTGGCCATCTAGAGAAATGACATGCAAAATGATGCAAAGATGTTTATGCAAATGCAATGCAAGATGCAGCAAACACGGGATCACAACCCCCACAAAGCTTTGAATACTGCTGCGTTGCTGACTGGATAAGTTCGCTCTAGAGAGAAAACTAAAATACCGGGTTGGCTGAAAGTCAAGTTTCCTACAAAAACCCTCCCACTCATAGGTATGGACCTAATCTACTGACAAGGTTCGGCATCCTATACGTTCATCAGCGTCACAGACTTTCAAGAAATGATGATACGTTCACCATTTCTGGTTTGGCATCATCATCTCCCGAAGAGGCCTCACTTAGTTGAATCACAAATGATCGGTCCCCAGAGTCGACAGCTCTCAGATCCAAAATCCCCTCAAGCCCAAAGGGCTGGAAAGAAAATCATCAAAGAGAATCTCGTTTGAGCGCGAATTTCATGGGGAACTAGTACATGCAAATCATGCACGCCCCCCACTAATCTCCACTACTAATGCTAGGTGTGTACTCAAGCCTGGGTTTTGGCTTATCTCTCAAAGGAACAACCACCCAATAACACAACAGCAACAGATAATAATATAGTGCAGAAAATGTAAATATAGCAATATACAAAATACAACACACAAATAAAAACACCCAAAGACAAACAAACAAGCGCTAGGATTGACTCGCATAAGGAACCGTTGGAGTCCCTAGCAGAGTCGTCAACCGTTGGGGAAGACCCAGACAGCCAGGAAAAAAAGAAGGCGGGACTGCATATGAAGTCCCCATCAGAGTCGCCAGCTGCTGGGGAAGACCCAGACAACCAGGAAAAAATAAGGCGAGACTGCATATGAAGTCCCCAGTAGAGTCGCCAGCTGTCGCTACTGTGAAAAAAGGTGTCGGCAATAACAGAAGAGTCGCCACCATTCGTTATTTATCCCACGGGAGGGAAACGAAACGATCAGGGAAAACCTAACGAAAAGGGAGAAGATCGGTCATCGCAACCAAATATCGGGTTCGGGAGTCGGTTACGCAAGGGGAAGGTATTAGCACCCCTCACGTCCGTCCTACTCGATGGGATCCACGCTTGGGTTTTCTAGTTTATGGGTGAAAAACAATCTAATCTACGGCTTCTAGAGCTAAACATAGAGAAACTGACTTGATAGAGCATCGTCACTCCATGCCTACGTATTCCCTCGTGCAATGGGAAAGTCAGAGTCAACGTAGTTCGAGAAACTACGGGGGAGGTTGCTCACCAAGGCGTCGCTTCTTGTGCCTACATATTCTCATCTGGTACGAGAAATCAGAACAAACCGTAGTTCATGCTAACTACGAGATAAAAAGGGTGTTCTCGGTCACTCGGGGTGAGAGAAAAGGTTGACGATACTAGCGTACACATTCTAGCAGTTAGGTGTATGCTGCTCGACCATTGGAGACTTAGGCGTTACCTGTTTGAGGTAGAACGGAAGTAGTATGTCATTGGTTTGGAGGTACGGGAACCTACAGGAACTACGGTCTGGTCTCAATTGCGCTAGGGCAAGAGAAAGGGAATGATTAGTTGTCAGTGAAAAAGTCTCGATCGCACCGAAGCAAGAGAAAAGGGAAGTTAGTTGTTAGTGTGCTCGCCAAACATCGTGTCATGTACCTATATATTCTCGTCTGGTACGTGAAATCAGAGCATATGTAGTTCAGCTAACTACAGGAAACGGTCTCGATTGCACGAGGGCAAGAGAAAGGGACTCAATCGCAAGGATGCGAGAGAAAAGGTTCGGAACGGGACGCACACGCTAAATCCTAGACGTAGGAGCGAATGCGTCGCATATCACCCAAAGGGTGCTACACTAAACACTCTAGGCCATTAAGGGGAAACCCCTCAATCACCATTTCCCACGTATCTAAACGCTACAACTCACAACACTCGACGGTTGCAGAAAAGAGATGAAATAAAAACAATGTTAACGAACGGAGTGGTTCCGTTGACCCCTGACTTTTGCGTGCAAGCTCCTTTCTAAGCTTTCCTCTTTTGATCCTTGATGATGACATTTGAATCAGAACCAATATGACGCTGAACCGTCATAATTCGACTTATAAATGAAGTCAAACCCAAAGAGGTAGCGTATTGATATCCATGTCAAAGACAAGATAGAGAAATGATATTACAAATCATTCTCCAATTGAATCGTGTCACACAGAACAGAACAACATAAAGCCAAAATAAAAATCAGATGGAAAAGAGAAATGAGGAGAGAAAGGAATGGTCTCGGATCCTGCATTATCCATTAATAAGTCGATTAATAACGGTTTATGGAAGTGTCGTCATCGACCTACAAAACAAAAGTGATGTGAAAAATCCAATAACAAATGGGAATTGAATTCAACTTCTAAAATTGGAATAAAACCCATAATAGAAAAATTAAGCTTCTAAAGGAATCACTAAAGGGAAATGGGATTGAAAATATGGATATAAAAACTATACAAAAATGTATGTACAAAATATTCTAAGGAAATTGTAAAAGAAAATGCATATAGAAAATAGAATACAAAATTCTATGTAAAACCCTATATATCCTAAAAGAAAATAGAACATAAAACTAGAATATAAACTCTATATACAATATTAAAGAAAAAATAGAATATAAGATTCTATTAAAAAAAAAGTATACCATGATATTCTAAGGAAGAAAACTATAATTTCTAAAAGAAAAAATAGTAAAAGAGTACTTACAAAATATGTACAAACTATTTTAAAACAATATCCAAAATTCTATACAATTTGCTATATGTATCACAAAAAATAAAATCCAAAAGAAAATGGAAACATGGGGTATGGTCGTAAAACAGGGGTGTAAGTCCAAGAATAACCCGGTTGGGCTTGGCCCAACTCCAAAACAACAACAGCAAGCAAAAGGGGCGCACGTATCAGGTTAGGGGGTGCGAACAACAACACCACAGTTGGGCTTATTGGTTCAGTCCACAGACAGAAAAAAAGTAAACAGAAGGGGGTGCAATGGAAAGCGGGGGGCATACAGTCCAGAAAAGTCAACAATGGGCCGAAGCCCACTAACCCACTTGAGGAACCCCAGAAGTCTCATCTTCTTCTTCGGTTACCTTGGCAAAACCCTAGCCGCTCTGTCAGCTACTCCCTCTTCATCTCCCTCACCTCAACTCTTTCTCACAATCTCTGCTCCAACCTCTTTTCCGATCTGTCTCGACCTCCTTCTTCACTACTGTTCAAGAACGCACCGAAATATTTTCAAAGATCCTCAATCACTGCTACTCTAAATCCCGTATGCCTGTTGCCGTCTAGACGTTACTCTTGCGTCATCGTGAATCGCAGATGAAGTTCATGGAGGAGGCAGTTCGCATTAATTTGAACACGATGAAGGAGGGTGGTTAGTATGGTGTGGTTCGATGAAGATGGAGACGAGTTGTTGTTTGTGAAGATTGGAAGGTTGAGGTGTTTGAGTTTGATTCGAGATCTGGAGAAGCTTGGTATTGATGATGAACGTTAATGGTGAGTCAAGATCTGTGGATGCAAAGATGTTTGCATGTTGAGGATCTACAAGATCTTCATGAAGAAGATGAAGATCTGCAGTTAGTTATGAAGATCTGTGGATGTTTCATGGAATCAACGCGAAAAGGTGGATCGGAACTGAGATTATGATGTCTTTCTTGTCCGTTTCAAGAATCGTTTGGAGGATGAATCAATGGTGAAGTTGTGGATCTGGCTAATGTTTGAAGATTTGTTGCGATATGGAAAACGTGTGATGCGATCTGGAAGTTTTCTCTCCGTCTATCCTTAGACGATGCGAGATTTCAGGACGAGTTTCGAATATGGTTTTCTTACCGTCTATCCTTAGACGATGTGTTTCCCCAACAAATTTTCTTACCGTCTATCCTTAGACAATGTGAGTTTCAAATACGATCTTCCGTTTTGCTCATCATTCAACGATTTGGATTTCAGAAATAGTTTTCTTCCCGTCTATCATTAGACGAAGTGGATTTCGCAGATATTTTCTCTCCGTCTATCCTTAGACGATGTGATTATCGGTTATGGTTTTCTTTCTGTTTATCAGATGAGATGGTGTTCTAAGAAGGTTTTCGTGCTGTCGAGTCCTATTGACGCTGTGGCTCTTTGAAGAATGTTTGGTTTTCCTTGTTGTCGATCCCTATTGATGATATGGCTCTTTGAAGATGGTTTTCTTCCTATCGATTCCTATTGACGATGTATCCCTTTGAAGATGTTTTCCTTTTCATTAATTCTCGTGAACGAGAAGATTATGTGGTTTGCTGAATGGTTTTGAAATTTATTGACGTAATCTATGGTTTTGATTCTTCTTTCTGTCTATCCTTAGACGATGTGATCATTAGCGTTTTACTTACCGTCTATCATTAGACGATGTGGTGATTAGATGATTTTCTTTCTGTCTATCCTTAGACAATGTGAAACGATCAAGTGCATGTTGATCCGTCTTTAGACAATGCGAACGTTGTGGTGTCTTTCCGTCTACCTTTAGACGATGTGAGTATGCTTTTCTTGCTGTCTATCCTTACACAATATGAAAGGATCAAGTGCATGTTGATCCGACTTTAGACGATGTGAGTATGCTTTTCTTGCTGTCTATCCTTAGACAATGTGAAACAATCAAGTGCATGTTGATCCGACTTTAAACGATGTGAAAGGATCAAATGCATGTTGGTCTGGTTTTAGACAATGGAAAGGATCAAATGCATGTTGATTCGTCCTGTGGGTTCGATGATTGTGGTGTTACACAGGTGACTGGCAGCAAGGTCAGGTGTTCTTTATCAGATGATTAGTCTATAGATTGCAGTTACAACTGGATTGAGTTTTCTGGATATTTTTCCCCAATCAGTTTTGCAGTTTATTTCTGAAGTTGGCAAATTTTCGGGTTTATTTTGTATTCAACCGCTGTTTACCTTGATTATTTGAGATTCGTTCGATTCTCACCCAGTCAGGTCCAAGCCGTTTGAATAGGGGCAGCTGTTGCACCCCAAAATTTGCCCAACTTTTTGCTTTAACTGGCTTTTGTTTCATTGCACTAGCATTACATTTCATAGCATTAGCATCTTGCATATCATTATCCATATACAGGGGATTAAGGGAGGTATGCTCATCAAGAAGAGTTTATCAGAGGTCTAATCCTAATCAAGAGGTTGTGTTCAAGCATACAAGGGTTTATCATCCTCATCAAGTCACCAGAGAAGGTCAAAGCTCATTGAAAGAGTGGATGGTTGAACTGGTTGTATCTCCTATCTTGGGGTTCAATGAAAGTCATCAGAAGGCTATGAGTCCATGGTTAGAGATAGAAGCTATCATAGGAGCTCATGAGATGTCTTTAGGGTCATTGTGGAGCTCATTCAAGTCATTATACTAAGTACAAGAGGCCACACTCAAAGGTGGTGCAATTAGGGTTTTCATCTGGTCAACCCTAAGTCAACTGTGAGTCTTGAGGAGATTAAGGTTCATTTCCAAGCAACTATGATCATGGAATTTTGTGCTCGGACATGTCATATACCATTTCAAGATTAACTCATCAATATTCAAGAGTGTGAGAAGTTACTAAGCTAGGGTTACTAAGCTTGTCAGAGTAAAATCCCCTATTTAGTGTCTAACGTCAAGACCATATAACACAAGATACAAGTTTCATCTCATCTTGACACCAACATGAGACTTGTAGAGCATGTTCTTATCTTTCTTTTGAGTACTAGAAGTCCTTGATTGGATTTCTAGAACTCAAGTTATGAAGCAGACAAGTTACAGGTCAATAGATGAGTGCGATTTTGGACTGTGAAAGTCAACCAACTTCCATGCCATTTTTGACCTAGAAGGATGTCTCTCCTCATCTTGACCCAAACACGAATGTTGTTCCTCATGATCTTAGTTTTCCAAAAAGTCCTAAATGTCCTTCATTGGATTTGTAGAACTCAAGATATAAGGCTTGCAAGGCAGGGGTATTTTGGGAAACTTTTATTTTAGGTAATTTTCACCCCTTTGCATACCTCAAATGAAGATCTTTCCAACTTGAAAGTTTCTCCAAATGGGATCATTTTCTCAACCAAACATCAAAGCATCATTGAATTGGTTTGGATTGGAGAATGTGTGAAGAAAATTTCATGAAAGGAAGTTGTAAAAGGCCTAGTTTGGATCTATTTCATTTTAAATCAATTCATGGCATATGTGTGCATATTTTGAGTGCCTTAAATGTTCCAAGAACAATGCCAACATTACAAAACAATTTTGAGGACATTTCCATGGCAAAATTAAAGGTTACTTCATCTTGAAGTAACATAATCCAAATCCACCATTGGTTTACTTTCAAGGCTTCAATCTCAGCCATTCATTATCCTTACATCTCAAGTAACAAGAATGAACCAAGTTCCAAGCATTTTGGCTCTATTTTGACAAGAATCACAAAGCTTCAAAAGTGAAAACTTGGATTTTTCAATTGATCAAAGCGGGCTTCAATTGGGCTTCAAAGTGATTGAGATCCACTCCATATAACTCTATCATCATCAACAACCATTCATAACGGATTTTGGAGGGAAAAGTGACTAAATTCGGTTGAGAAAAAGTGGAGAGCAATTGAAATTTGTTTTTGGAGATTCTTCCATTTTCAAGCCAACTCAAGGTGTGGGAAAGCTCTAGCATGGTGCAAGGAGTGTTTCTGGGCAGTTATCTTGAAGAGTTGGTGGCCATTGAAGGCTCTGTGGAAGCTTCTAACCAGGTAATTACAATTCACCATAGCTCACTGTATATGGATCTTTCTTGTGCCATTTTCACAAGTATGTAATCCCCATATATAGTAGATGGATTCTGGTAGGATATTAGGAACGTTCATGAGAATTTATGGATCTTGCTCCATTCTCTAGGAGCTTCTTTTCCATGATTTATGCCTCATAACTGAAAAAGAATGTGATATTCATGATGGGCGTGAGGAGAGGAAGAGATTGGTGTAAGAAATCGTAGGTTTTGTTGAGCTCGTGGGACTAGCACTGTCTCACCATACATTGAGCTTTGACTTCCACACATGATCACTAAACTCAGAGGCCGGCGTGGGCTCCGGCCACCGTCTGGTTTCTCCCTCCATTTTCTATTTTAAAACTCAGAGGCCTGCATGTCACCTTGTTGAGCGTTGGATCTGCTTGACTGAACTTAGGAACGAATGGTCACGATTGTTCACCATTTATGTTAAGTTCCATGTGCTTGCATGTTTGTCCTTGAGCCACTAGATCTTGTGGACTTAAGCCAATCCAACGGATACGCGCGCGTCTCACCATACATTGAGCTTTGACTTCCACACATGATCACTAAACTCACCGCTTCATTAAACGGTCATCGGACTTGGGCCTTAATCACTTTTCAAACCCCCCCTAGTGTGTGGCCCAATCATTATAACTAGTTTGAATTGCTATTCATCACAACCTCTTTTCTTTTTCTTATTTTCTTTGATTTGTTACTGTTTACTTTTATTTCTTTAAAAATAGTAAAATGACTCCAAAATGCATGAAATTTTTCCCCAATGTACCTGAGCATGTTAAATAATTTTTAGAATTGTTGGATTAATTTGTGGATCATTTTTCAATTTAATGTGGATTTTCCATTTCTGGTTGTTCTTTAAATGTGAAAAATATGTAACCTTTGATTTGAAATTTTATTGATAGATCAAAACTCCATGGATTGAACTAATTTTTCTTGAGTATGTTGTGCACATGTTGGTTAATATTGTGGTATTGTTATCCTGTATTTTAGAGGCTATTAGGGTAGGTTTTGGACTAGATCTTTAGACCCATTTCCCTTGGCCTTATTCATAGAACACATTAGGGTTTTGGCCTCTGTTAGTATACATAGACTTAGATTTTTGCTCCACAATTTTAACCATAGGTTCTTAACATCACGAGGATCCACTAGGAATTTTCTTAGAAGTTTTAGGCTTGTTTTGCTATTTTTAGTAGATTTTATATTCCGACCCTTCTTAGTGTATTTCCAACTATAGCTTTGACCTAGTTTGCACTTGGTGTGATCCTTTTGCATTGTGTGAGTATCCAACTCTCCCATAGCCATACCTTAGACATATTAAGGCACTTGTAGGTGCATTTCCAAGTTCAAATATTACTTCTAACTAGTTCCCAACTTTGGCTCCCTTTAGGACCTCTTTCATTAGTCTTTCCTTAAGATGCCTTTGATTGATTTTCCTTCCTCACATGATTCTTCTAATTCATAGTCCTATGATATTTGGATCATTCTTGTGAGAGCCTGGTTCTTCCTTAGGAATAACTCTGTGCATTCCATGGGAAGTTGAAACTTTGAGGATTATTCTTGAATGGTGAGTTTGGTTTAGAACATGGTGAATTCCTTAGGTTTTCACTATGCCTCCCATCATCATTCTCTTCATTTCTCAAGAACTCTAATCTTAGGATCCTTCTTGTGAGAGCCTGGTTCTTCATAAGGAAGAGCTCTGTGCATTCCATGAGAAGTTTGAGCCTTTGATGGACATTCAATGACATAGTGGGTTCCTTAGGTTCACACTATGCTCCTCTCTTCCTCCAAGTCCTATAATCATAGGATCCTTCTTGTGAGAGCCTCATTCCTCCCTAGGAGGAATGCTGTGCATTCCATGAGAAGTTTGAGCCTTTAAGGACTCAAGTACCTTGTACATACCATCTCCTTTTCTTGTCCTACAGTCTCAGGATCCTTATTTTGAGAGCCTGGTTCTTCCTTAGGAAGAACTCTATGCATTCTATGAGAAGTTTGAGCCTTTGATGGACTCTTGTGTTGATACACATTCCATGACATGGTGGGTTCCTTTGGTTCACACTATGCTTTCTCTCCTTCCCTTGCATGATTGTGTGATGTTGTGCATTAGAAGTAGGATAGGCATTTGATATATTTCTCTTTTCTTTTCTTCTATGTTGGCATCTAAAGGTTGAGCTTGTCTCCCTTTGCTTGTGTGCTTTCTCTGTGCATTTCCATGTTTGCATCTAAAGGTTGAGGTTGCCTCCCTTTGCTTGGATGTTGTTTTCCTTTCATACTTGATATGTTTGCATTTAAAGGTTGAGTTGTCTCCCTTTGCTTGTACTGTTGCATTGCATCCAATTATTTACATTTCATCTGTCACATGCTTGATAGCTTTGTTTTGTTTCCCTTTGACATGTTCCCTTAGGTTTCTCACTTCCTTGTTCAAGGACAGTGATGACAGACATTAGGTTCTAATCCTTTGCATGATAACATATAGGATAGATTCCCTTTCAACCTCAACCATAGGACCATCTTGCATGATAACATTAGGGTTTTGATTAGTCCCCTTGTAGAGTCCTTTTCTCTCTTCTCATCTTCAAGCAACAGTAAAACACTTAATAAAGGCTAATGAGTACTGTATGTTACGAGCCTTAAGCTACTTAGGAAGTGGTGAATGGGGGGCCTCTCCTTAATTACCTAGAGTGTTTAGTATACGTCCTTAGGACGATATGCTACGCATTCGTTCCTAAGTCATAGTCTCTAGTGCAGTATGAATTACAAACATTCATCTAAAACACTTCTTTCCTTAAAAAACATCAAAACAAATCATCGAACCTCCTTTTGTCCCTTTGGACCTTTAATCAAGGAAAATCTTTTCAGATAAAAGAGTGTTGTTAACTCTTAGTTCTACCGCAAACGGTAACGCTTAAGTCTCCAATGGTCGAGCTGCATACACCAAACTGCTAGAACTATTTGTTAACCCTACTCGGGTAAAAACAATTGAACAAACCTGTGTTTCGTTTTATCCCGAACTATGTTTGCTCTGATCTTTCATACCATATGAAAGTACGTAGGCACAAGACGCGATGTCTTGTCGAGCAACCTTTCCCCATCACCCGTAGTTAGCCGAACTATGTTGACTATGACTTTCCCATTGCATGAGGGAATACGAGGCCCAGAGCAGCGACGCTCTGTCGAGTCCCTTTCCTTTTTCCTTTCCTTTTCCTTTTTCTTTTCTTTTAGCCCAGACCTCTTAGCTAGATAGATAAACAACCCTTTTAGATAAAAAATGCAAGCGTGGATCCCGTTGAGTACAACGGACATGAGGGGTACTAATACCTTCCCCTTGCATAATCGACTCCCGAACCCGAGATTTGGTTGCGATGACCGGTCTTATCCCTTTTCGCTAGGTTTTTCCTGATAGTTTCCTTTCCCTCCTTTGGGATAAATAACGATAGGTGGCGACTCTTCTGTCTTTGCCGGCACCTTTTTTCGCAGTAGCGCATCTGGCGACTCTGTTGGGGACTCTAACGGTTCGCTACGCGAGTCAATCCTAGCTCTTGTTTGTTTATCTTTTTGGGTTTTGTACATACCTGTTGTACCTTTATCTTTAGTTTCCCGCATTTTACTTTCCTGCATTTTATTTTCAGCATTATATATTATATCATTGCTGTGCTGTTGTGGGATGGGTGTTCTGATAAGTGAAAAGCCAGACCCAGGCTTGAGTGCAAACATAGCATTAGTTGTGGAGATTAGTGGGGACCTGTTTTCTTAACAAACACTAGTTCCCATGAAGTTCGCACTCAGATGAGATTCTCTTTGATGACTTCTTTTTCTGGCCCTTTGGGCTCGACGAGTTGTTCGATCTGAGGATTATCGACTCTGGGAACCGATCATTTGTGATTTAGCTAAGTGAGGCCTCTTCAGGAGAGGATGATGCCAAACCAGAAATGGTGAACGTATCATCATTTTTTGAAAGTCTGTGACGCTGATGAACGCATAGGATGCCATACCTTTATCAGTGGATTAGGTCCATACCTGTGAGTGAGACTGGGATTTTTGCAGGAAACCTTTACCTTCAGACTACCCGGTTTTCTCTATAGTTTGAATTGGAATTATTAGTATCAGTTGGTTCCTATCAGAGTAGTGTTATGTTCTTGTCAAGGCAGAGCTTTGGTTATTCTCAGTAAACAAGCACAGTGATCTTGATCCCTTGTGTGTGCATTAGCATTTTGCATGTTTGCATTGTATTGCATTTGCATTTCATTTTTGCATATCTATCCTCAGCCGGAACAGGGAGCTCACCCATCTTTTGTCCACTTCGTCAGTTGATTTCCCGACATTCGCATTGGATTTGAGGATCATGAACTTAGAGGAGCAGAACTTGGTTGTTACAAGGGCAGAGTTTGAATTGTTGAAGGACCAATTGAGTCAATTCAGGGAAGTTGTGACAGCTATGACTAGGGAAGAAGCCAAAAATCAGAGGATTCCGGTGAATAATGCTTTTCAAGCTCAGCCTGTGCATATCCCTATCAAAGATAAAGATTCATCTTCTCTCCATGATACCGATTATTAGAATTTCACTTTCGTTGTGCCAGATTCCCCAAGGGCTATTCCAAAGGTTAATGCTGAGAATCCGCAGACTGCTAAGTTCATGAGAAAGTGTCAGTTGTTGGAAGAAAAGCTTGATACCCTGATGAATCAGAATACTCACAATTTGAACGCTTCGAGCATGTGTTTAGTGCCAGGTCCCGTGATACCTCCGAAATTTAAGATGCCAAACTTTGAGAGGCACAAATGGGATAGTTGTCTGAAGCAACATTTGGTGATGTTTTGCAGAAGAATGACTTCGTATGTCCATAATGACAAGCTGATGATTCACTGTTTCCAAGATATTTTAAGATGAGCATCGTTGAATTGGTATATGCAGCTGGAAAGTGGTAGCATCAGATCATGGTAAGATTTAGCCAATGCCTTCGTGAAGCAATACAACTACAATCTTGACATGGCTCCCAGCCGTATGCAGTTGCAAGAATTATCTCAGGAAGACAATGAGTCCTTCAGAGGATATGCGCATAGATGGAGAGAATTCGCAGCTCGTGTTCAACCCCCACTTCTGGAGAGAGAGTTGGTTGACATATTCTTGGGCACTTTGAAAGGCCATTACTTTGACAAATTAATCAGTTGCGGAACAGTAAGCTTTGCTGACTTAATGCTAACAGGAGAACGTATTGAGAGCGGACTCAAGAATAGGAAAATTCGAGACATCCCCTTTATCTCAGTTAATGAAAATGAATCAGTTATCAGCTCCCAGGAAGAACGGGAAGAAGGAAGTGATGTTTCCTCAGAATCTCCAGTACTTCCAGTTCAGTTTTCATACGCGTCGAGTATTCAGAGTCAACAATCTGTTGGGTCTGTGTATCAGATATCTGTTCCCCTTTAGAGTCAACAATCGTACCATCATCAGCCGCGTCAGTACGCCCAATGAAGACCGAGGAAACCAGAAAAGCAGTTTACTCAGCTACCGGTATCATACAGTCAGTTGTTGCCGAATTTGATCGAGGGTGGGTTGATAGTACTGAAGAAGATAAATCCAGAGATTCCGCCGTATCCGCCAGGTTTTGATGTCAACGCCCGCTGTGAGTACCACACTGGGGCACAGGGGCATTCAACCGAAGACTGTAAGGTGCTCAGAAGCCATGTTCAGACTCTACTGGATTCCAACAGGTTCTCAGTCACGTCTCAGGGTATTCAGATTAATGATTTTCCTTCATCCAGCCAGGGAGGTGTATCAGTTCATATTATGGAGGAATTCACCGAGAGCAGTTGTTCCGAAGAGTATCAGACTGAAGACTCAGCTGGAGGCTGAATCTCCATGTAGTTTCGTTCATTACTGTATGCTGACCATCACCAGGCTTGTTGGTTGAGGTCACTCTATTTGTATTCAGTTACTCCTGTGTGATTGCTTATACTGGTTTGTTCATGTATTTGAAGTGTTTACCTCTGTGTGTTGATCTCGGGTTGCCTAATTTGTCTCGTTGCCATTGAAGGGATGTTCCCTGTTGCACTTGCGTGTTTGCATTTTGCATGACATTTTTGCATAACAGGTACCTCAGAACCGTTGGGCTAACTTCCCGTACTCCATTAGTTTGTTGCAGGATCTACGATCAGACAAGTCTCAGAAATCCCCACAGAGTTATGGAACAGGTACGGGCAGAGCTAAGAGAAGTTCAAGGCCAGTTAGGATAGTTTATGAAGGACATGCAAGCATTGCGCTTGGATCAGAATACGCTCAGAGAGGAGAACAATCAACTGAAAACTCAGATGGGTTTGATCACAGAAGTGTTGAGGAATGTACTCAGAAAAGAGGGTGATCAAGTGTCCGAAGCTGCAGCAAAGATGCTTGTTCCAATTTTGTCCGTGGAACATATACCAGAGCGTAATGTGCGTCAGAGATCTTTTGCACAACTGGAGGTTCCAAAAGTCCCGCGTCAGCAGCTACCTCCTGTTCCTCAAGGAAATTCCAGGATTTGAAAATATGCTCAAAAGACGAGACCATGCTACAGAATCCTCGATGAGATCCATATGGATTATACTCAGTTGGTGCAACTCTTGCTCCAACTTCAGTTGGTTAAGCTTCGGCTTATGGCTTCATTGACTGGCGAACTACCACCGGGTTTCGACGTAAATGCCCATTGCGACTTCAACTTTGGATTACTGGGGCATAACGTAGTGAACTATAAAGATTTTAAGCATAAAGTTAAAGATCTGATTAGCTCGAAGACAATTGAATTCACGTCGGGCGGCATGAATGTATCAGGCAGACTTATCCCCTATCCTGCAGAAGGGATCGATATTCCTATTCCATCACCTAAAGCTGCAGTAAGTCAGGAGTATATCCTGCAATCTTTGGTGTCAGAATCTCCTTGCCCACAACAATTTCCTGTTCCTAGGCCAAATCTGAGAATGACAGTGCCTGAGCATAAGTAATGTCTTAATCAATACCAGCAGTCTCGTGCTTCTCAACAACAAGATTACCGCCGCCAGAATCAAAGCAGACCCTGGAATAATCTGGAAAGAAGGAATGCTCCTCTTCACCTAGTGCCTGTGTCGTACATCCAGCTGTTGCCATATCTGATCCAATACTCTTTGGTGGTGCCCAAGACTCTCAAGCCGTTGTCAGAGCCGTACCCTCCCAAGTATGATCCTCGTGCACAATGTGGATATCATGGGGGATCCAGTGGAAATTCAACTGAAGATTGTGAGGCTTTTCAAGCCAAGGTACAACAGTTGATAGACGGAAGGTGCATATCCTTTCTAGAGGGAAGGCATATCATACACGTCAGCCGCTCATCTGATTGAGTCTGAAGACTTCAAGGGTCGCTCCCCTCAGCAGCAAATCAGTGTGGAAGCCCAGTTCCGAGAAACTGGCAATTTTCATTTCATCCTGTTATTTCTTTGCATTTGAAGTTTTTTTCCTGTCTATATGCAAATTTTGTTTGTAAAATTTGTTGTTTTTCAATTGATATTGATAATGAAATAAATATGAATGTTTTGAATTAATCCATTCGTGTTCACTCTATTGCTTTCATTTATTTCAAACGCTTGTTTAAGTGGAATTCGGGGAGGATGACGAAATCGAAAGACGTGTAAGCTTCTGATTGTATGCTTTTGGATAAAAACCTGTTGATGATGTACATGCATTATTTCAAATCCATAAACACCAGAGATATAAGGAAGATAATCCCTTGTCATCCCCTTTGAGCCTAGTAGTAGGAGTTTCTTTCTAAAAACGAAAAAACCCTCAATCGTAACCAGGGGCAGAGTAGGTGTCAGTTAATTTGGCCAAGCGTTCAAATTACAAAAGGAGTGTCTGTTCGAGGATCAATCACACCTGCATAGGTCGTACCTAAAAAAACCCACAATGGTTAAAACCTTGCCGATAAGGAGTGAAACAGTCACAAACTCTTTTAACAAGTCAGATAAGCCGGTGTCGCACGATTTGTTCAAAAAGAAAAAGAAATCAAAAGAAAAAGCCCGCTAAGTCGAATCTTGAAAGCATGCGACTTAGGCAAAAATTAGGGTATCCCGCTGGACTTCAAAATCAGAAACTCAAAAGAGTTAGTCCAGGCAAAATTAGGGAACGGAAAAGCGAAAGATGAAAAGGATTACAAAAGAAAAATCCTCAAACAAGAACGAAATCGTGTGACACCAGGTCCCCAATGACGAAAAAGCGAGTGACTGTCACTTTAAAAAAACGTGTGACATCCTGAACTATCACTCCTGCTAAGGTTGAATTAGCTGAACGTAGGATCAGAGAACATCAAGGAGAACGGGAGGGTTAAAATGAATTTTGAGCCTTTATCCTTTCTTTCTTAAACCGTGAACCTGACCATGTTACAACCTGAAAAAGTCCTAATTGAAACAGGTTTGTTTCGAGAGGATACTTCAGTACAGACCGCATCGTAACTAACTCCTAAAAGGATTCCTCTTACAACGTTGTATTAATGTTGACATTTTGATAATTGATTTGTTCATTATATGTCATAAAAGTTTTTCCAGTGAACATAATTGGATTTTCAAAACTGTCATATGCATTGCATTTAATATATCTTTTATGCAGAACAATTCGTTTTACTTACAAATGAGTGCTTGACAGCAGGAAAGTTTCCACAATGGAAAGTTTGATCAGGATCGAATACAGAATGCCTGAATACTCTGTTGGACCGGAGCAAGTTCTGTCGAATGATCATAGCATGGGAATCAGCCATCCAAAAGTCAATTAATCTGAGGCAGTCAGGTCGAGATTTGGTAAATCTCTCGTAGCCAGAGGTACTGCTCCACAAATCAGCCAATCAGGGGCAAAGTCATTGCAGACTGAGGCAGGCCACCCAAAAGAGCGCAGGAGCTTTTCTTGCCCAAGGGGAAATTAATATGAAGCACCTCTCCGAGGTTTAAGATGCTGAGGCAGTTCATGTCAAACTGTCGGGGTATCGATTTCAGATTTCCTTTCGAGGAACATCCCCACAAGGATCCCATAGGCTGGGGCAAAATCAGAAGCTGAAGGAACCGTCCTCTCCGTATCTTCAGAGCTACTCAAAGCCAATCAAGCAGGTTTGGTCAACATTTAAGTTCAAGACGAATGTCGGGAAGTTGTGTTACTATCCCTTGACCCTTCAACCGAAAACCTTCGAATTCAGACAGGATATTTTCCAGCGTCAGTCATACCTGACCCATCACGGATAGCCTAAAGCCCAATTTCTATTGGCAATTATCAGGAAGCCCAATCCATATTGGTGCGTCATTCCTAAAGCCCAATATCTATTGGCAACCATCAGAAAGCCCAATCCGTGTTGGCGCATCAGTCCAAAATCCAATCCCCATTGGTACGCAGGAAAACTTTGTCTGTTATTTTTCCCCAGGAAAGTCCAATCATACTTGGCACATTCTACTATTCCCCAGCGGAGTCGGTTTCACCTTTTCAACATTTATTTTGCTGGAACGGTTCTGTTATATATCCGGTTATCCCTAGTGGAGTTGGCTTCGTCTTCAGTATTTATTTTACTGAAGCGGTTCTGTACCTAATTTTCTCCAGCAGCCCGAGCCTGCATTTGCATCTTTGCATCATATTTGCATTTCATCCTCAAATGCGTAGCATTTCCATTTTGTATGGAGCATTACGCCATAGCATAAATTCAAACATACACATATGCATACGAAGCATAAGCCAGTTTGTCAGCCTTCCGTGGCAACGTGAATCACTCTGCAATCAGTGCAAGGGCATTTATCCAGCAGCTTTGTTCAGACAGCTCATCGGTATACTAAAGTTCAGATCATACGTCGGTTATGTTGTGTCCATCAGCCCTCTGATGACGACATGTTCTCTTTCCATTGATTCCTATTGACGATGTGTTTCTCCGAGCAGATTTTCTTTCCGTTAATCCCTATTAATGATGAATTTCCCCAGCAGGCTTTCTTTCCGTCTATCCTTAGACGATGTGCCTCCCCAGCAAGTTTTCTCTCCGTCTATCCTTAGACGATGCTAGATTTCAGGACGAGTTTTGAATATGGTTTTCTTACCGTCTATCCTTAGACGATGTGTTTCCCCAGCAAATTTTCTTACCGTCTATCCTTAGACGACGTGAGTTTCACATACGATCTTCCGTTTTGCGCAGCATTCGACGATTTGGATTTCAGAAATAGTTTTCTTCCCGTCTATTATTAGACGAAGTGGATTTCGCTGATATTTTCTCTCCGTCTATCCTTAGACGATGCGAGTATCGGTTATAGTTTTCTTTTTGTTTATTAGATGAGATGATGTTCTAGGAAGGTTTTCATGCTGTCGATTCCTATTGACGTTGTGGCTCTCTGAAGAATGTTTGGTTTTCCTTGTTGTCGATCCCTATTAATGATTTGGCTCTTTGAAGATGGTTTTCTTCCTGTCGATTCCTATTGACGATGTAGCCCTTTGAAGATGTTTTCCTTTTCATTAATTCTCGTGAACGAGAAGATTATGTGGTTTGCTGAATGGTTTTGAAGTTCATTGACGTAATCTATGGTTTTGATTCTTCTTTTCGTCTATCCTTAGACGATGTGATCATTAGCGTTTTACTTACCGTCTATCATTAGACGATGTGGTGATTAAATGATTGTCTTTCTGTCTATCCTTAGACAATGTGAAAGGATCAAGTGCATGTTGATCCGTCTTTAGACTATGTGAATGTTGTGGTGTCTTTCTGTCTACCTTTAGACGATGTGAGTATGCTTTTCTTGCTGTCTATCCTTAGACAATGTGAAAGGATCAAGTGCATGTTGATCTGGCTTTAAACGATGTGAAAGGATCAAATGCATGTTGATCTGGTTTTAGACAATGGAAAGGATCAAATACATGTTGATTTGGCCCGTGGGTTCGATGACTGTGGCGTTACACAGTTGAATGACAGCGAGGTCAGGTGTTCTTTATCAGATGTGTAGTCTATAGATTACCGTTGCAACTGGATTCAGTTTTCTGGATATTTTTCCCCAATCAGTTTTGCAGTTTATTTCTGCAGTTGGCAAATTTCTGGGTTTCTTTGGTATTCAACTGTTGTTTACCTTGATTGTTTGAGAGTCGTTCACTTCTCACCCAATCAAGTCCAAGCCGTTTGAATAGGGGCAGCTGTTGCACGCCAAAATTTGCCCAACTTTTTGCTTTAACTGGCTTTTGTTTCATTGCACTAGCATTGCATTTCATAGCATTAGCATCTTGCATATCATTGTCCATATAAAGGGGATTAAGGGAGTTGTGCTCATCAAGAAGAGGTTATCAGAGGTCTAAGCCTAACCAAGAGGTTATGTTCAAGCATACAAGGGTTTATCATCCTCATCAAGTCACACAAGAAGGTCAAAGCTCATTGAAGGAGTGGATGGTTGAACTGGTTGTATCTCCTATCTTGGGGTTCAATGAAAGTCATCAGAAGGCTATGAGTCCATGGTTAGATATAGAAGCTATCATAGGAGCTCATGAGATGTCTTAAGGGTCATTGTGGAGCTCATTCAAGTCATTATACTAAGTACAAGAGGCCACAGCCAAAGGTGGTGCAATTAGGGTTTTCATCTGGTCAACCCTAAGTCAACTGTGAGTCTTGAGGAGATTAAGGTTCATTTCCAAGAAACTATGCTCATGGAATGTTGTGTTGGGACATGTCATATACCATTTCAAGATCAACTCATAAATATTCAAGAGTGTGAGAAGTTACTAAGCTAGGGTTTCTAAGCTTGTCAGAGTAAAATCCCCTGTTTAGTGTCTAACTTCAAGACCACATAACTCAAGATACAAGTTTCATTTCATCTTGACACCAACATGAGACATGTAGAGCATGTTCTTAGATTTCTTTTGAGTACTAGAAGTCCTTGATTGGATTTCTAGAACTCAAGTTATGAAGCAGACAAGTTACAGGTCATCATATGACTGTGATTTTGGACTGTTAAAGTCAACCAACTTCCATGCCATTTTTGACCTAGAAGGATGTCTCTCCTCATCTTGACCCAAACACGAATGTTGTTCCTCATGATCTTAGCTTTCCAAAACGTCTTATAAGTCCTTCATTGGATTTGTATAACTCAAGATATAAGGCTTGCAAGGCAGGGGTATTTTGGGAAACTTTGATTATAGGTCATAAAATTATAACCCCTGTGCATACCTCAAATGGAGATCTTTCCAACTTGAAAGTTTCTCCAAATGAGATAATTTTCTCAACCAAACATTAAGGCATAATTTAATTGGTTATGATTGGAGAATGTGTGAAGAAAATTTCATGAAAGGAAGTTGTAAAAGGCCTAGTTTGGATCTATTTCATTTTAAATCAATTCATGGCATATGTGTGCATAGTTTGAGTGCCTTAAATGTTCTATGAACAATGCCAACATTACAAACCAATTTTGAGGATATTTCCATGGAAAAATTCAAGTTTACTTCATCTTGAAGTAACATAATCCAAATCCACCATTGGTTTACTTTCAAGGCATCAATCTCAGCCATTCATGATCCTTACATCTCAAGTAACAAGAATGAACCAAGTTCCAAGCATTTTGGCTCTGTTTTGACAAGAATCACAAAGCTTCAAAAATGAAAACTTGTATTTTTCAATTGATCAAAGTGGGCTTCAATTGGGCTTCAAAGTGATTGAGATCCACTCTATATAACTCTATCATCATCAACAACCATTCATAACGGATTTTGGAGGGAGAAGTGACTAAATTCTGTTGAGAAAAAGTGGAGAGCAATTGAAATTCATTTTTGGAGATTCTTCCATTTTCAAGCCAACTCAAGGTGTGGGAAAGCTCTAGCAAGGTGCAAGGAGTGTTTCTGGGCAGTTATCTTGAAGAGTTGGTGGCCATTGAAGGCTCCGTGGAAGCTTCTAACCAGGTAATTACAATTCACCATAGCTCACTGTATAGGGATCTTTCTTGTGCCATTTTCACATGTATGTAATCCCCACATATAGTAGATGGATTCTGGTAGGATATTAGGGACTTTCATGATAATTTATGGATCTTGCTCCATTCTTGAGGAGCTTCGTTTTCCAAGATTTATGCCTCAAAACTGAAAAAGAATGTGATATTCATGATGGGCGTGAGGAGAGGAAGATATTGGTGTAAGAAATCGTCGGTTTTGTTGAGCTCGTGGGACTAGCACTGTAGCTCGCAGCCGGAGAAGATGACCGGCGTGGGCTCCGGCCACTGTCTGGTTTCTCCCTCCATTTTCTATTTTAAATCTCAAAGGCCTGCGGGTCACCTTGTTGAGCGTTGGATCTGCTTGATTGAACTTAGGAACGGATGGCCACGATTGTTCCTCATTTATGTTAAGTTCCAAGTGCTTGCGTGTCTATCCTTGAGCCACTAGATCTTGTGGACTTAAGCCAATCCAACGGATACGCGCGCGTCTCACCATACATTGAGCTTTGACTTCCACACATGATCACTAAACTCACTGTTTCATTAAACGGTCATTGGACTTGGGCCTTAATCACTTTTCACACCCCCCTAGTGTGTGGCCCAATGATTGTAACTGGTTTTAATTGCTATTCATCACAACCTCTTTTCTTTTTCTATTTCTTTTTCTTATTTTCTTTGTGTCGTTGCTGTTTACTTTTATTTCTTTAAAATAGTAAAATGACTCCAAAATGCATGAAATTTTTCCCCAATGTACCTTAGCATGTTAAATAATTTTTAGAATTGTTGGATTGATTTGTGGATCATTTTTCAATTTAATGTGGATTTTCCATTTCTGGTTGTTCTTTAAATGTGAAAAATATGTAACCTTTGATTTGGAATTTTATTGATAGATCAAAACTCCATGGATTGAACTGATTTTTCTTGAGTATGTTATGCACATGTTGGTTAATATTGTGGTATTGTTATCATGTATTTTAGAGGCTATTAGGGTAGGTTTTGGACTAGCTCTTTAGACCCCTCTCCCTTGGCCTTATTCATATAACACATTAGGGTTTTGGCCTCTGTTAGTATACATAGACTTAGAGTTTTGCTCCACAATTTTAACCATAGGTTCTTAACATCATGAGGATCCCCTAGGATTTTTCTTAGAAATTTTAGGCTTGTTTTGCTATTTTTAGTAGATTTTAAATTCTGACCCTTCTTAGTGTATTTCCAATTATACCTTTGATCTAGTTTGCACTTGGTGTGATCCTTTTGCATTGTGTGAGTATCCAAACCTCCCATATCTATACCTTAGACATATTAAGGCACTTTTAGGTGCATTTACAAGTTCAAATCTTACTTCTAACTAGTTCCCAACTTAGGCTCCCTTTAGGACCTTTTTCATTAGTGTTTCCTTAAGATGCCTTTGATTGATTTTCCTTCCTCACATGATTCTTATAATTCATAGTCCTATGATATTTGGATCCTTCTTGTGAGAGCCTAGTTCTTCCTTGGGAAGAACTATGTGCATTCCATGGGAAGTTGAACCCTTGAGGATTATTCTTGAATGGTGAGTTTGGTTTAGAACATGGTGAATTCCTTAGGTTTTCACTATGCCTCCCATCATCATTCTATTCATTTATCAAGTCCTCTAATCTTAAGATCCTTCTTGTGAGAGCCTGGTTCTTCCTTAGGAAGAACTCTGTGCATTCCATGAGAAGTTTGAGCCTTTGATGGACATTCAATGACATAGTGGGTTCCTTAGGTTCACACTATGCTCAACCATAGGACCATCTTGCATGATAATATTAGGGTTTTGATTAGTCCCCTTGTAGAGTCCTTTTCTCTCTTCTCATCTTCAAACAACAGTAAAACACTTAACAAATACTAATGAGTACTGTACGTTACGAGCCTTAAGCTACTTAGGAAGTGGTTAATGGGGGGCCTCTCCTTAATTACCTAGAGTGTTTAGTATACGTCCTTAGGACGACATGCTACGCATTCGTTCCTAAGTCATAGTCTCTAGTGCAGTATGAATTAAAAACATTCATCCAAAACACTTCATTCCTTAAAAAACATCAAACCAAATCATAAAACCTCCTTTTGTCCCTTTGGACCTTTAATCAAGGAAAATCTTTTCAGATAAAAGAGTGTTGTTAACTCTTAGTTCTATCGTAAACGGTTACGCTTAAGTCTCCAATGGTCTAGCTGCATACACCAAACTGCTAGAACTATTTGTTAACCCTACTCGGGTAAAAGTAATTAAACAAACCTGTGTTCCGTTTTATCCCGAACTATGTTCGCTCTGATCTTTCAGACCAGATGAAAGTATGTAGGCACAAGATACGATGTCTTAGCGAGCAACCTTTCCCTATCACCCGTAGTTAGCCGAACTACGTTGACTCTGACTTTCCCATTGCACGAGGGAATACGTAGGCCCAGAGCAGCGATGCTCTGTCAAGTCCCTTTTGTTTTTCGTTTCCTTTTCCTTTTTCTTTTCTTTTAACCTAGACCTCTTAGTTAGATAGATAAACAACATTTTAGATAAAAAAATGCAAGCGTGGATCCCGTTGAATACAACGAATGTGAGGGGTGCTAATATCTTCCCCTTGCGTAATCGACTCCTGAACCCGAGATTTGGTTGCAATGACCGGTCTTATCCCTTTTCACTAGGTTTTTCCTGATCGTTTCCTTTCCCTCCTTTGGGATAAATAACGATAGGTGGCGACTCTTCTGTCTTTGTCGGCACCTTTTTTCGCAGTAGCGACAAGTGTGAACATGGATGAGGGTTGTTGAAGATTGAGAACTTCACTGGGGAATTGTATGAACGCTGATGAATGCGATGAAGATTGCTGGAAAATATTGAAGAACATGATGAAGATCGCATGAGTTTTCCCACGATGGTTAGAGCTGATTTCCGATGTGGATGGCGGCTGTGTGATTTCTTCGGCGGTTTGGATTGGTGTTTGCATGCGTGTGTGGCGAGGTGGCACGCATGGGAGAGAAAGAGGATGAGGTGTTAGCGCAGGGTGCAGATATTAATTAAGCTAAGAATCAATTGAACTAAATGTTGAGAATGAAACGCAACATGACTTCATCTTAAGCCAAAACTAATTATAACTAATCAATTAACCCTAATATTCTAATATTAATTCTAATCTAAACTTCTAACAAATCTAAAGAATTAATAAAACCAAAAAAGCAATATTAAAACTAAAAACAATTAGTAACTAACCAGATTAAATTCTAATAAAAAAGAATTAAATCTAACATAAAACCCTATTATATTATAAAGAATCCACTTAATTTCTAGAAAATTATTAAAATCTATATTATCTCTAATACTCTAAAAAAAGAAGAATAGATCTAAAATCTATTTAAAATCTAAAAGAATAAAATCTAGTAACATTCTCAGAATAGAAAATTAAATCTACAAACCTATTTAAAGTCTAATTTCTATGCAAAAAAAAAGAGAAATAAATCCTAGAAAAATTAAATCGGTGAATATAAAATGCAAGAATGCGGCAAAGTAAACGGTAAAACAGCGGACACTGAAATATCCTCAAGATAACAATACAGACTGAAAACACCGGGAAGAGCACCATTTCCAAAATAATCTGGCTTATTCGAAATGGTTTAAGTCATATGAGACATGATGAAAAGGACTGTAATCCCGATAAAATCAATCCGGCTGAAAAAAATGCACTGTATGAGGTATGCAGATGCAAATGCAAATGAAACGAAACATAAGCCAAATAACAAGAAATGGTTGGTCAAATTTTGGGGTGCAACAGCTGCTCCTATTCAAAAGGCTTGGATCTGAAGGGTTTAAAAGCGAACGGATTTCAAACATTCAAAGGTAAAAGACGGTTGAATACCAAAAAACCCAGAAATTTTCCAACCGCGGAAATAAACTGCAAACTCTGATATATTGGAACAAAATATTTCCAGTAGTAACTGAAGGAATGGTTGCAATGACAACAAGATGATTGATTGAAAATTTTCAAATCACCGACGCTAAGTCGGGAAGGTCACCTGACATCGCCGTCAGGCATCAACACTAAGCCGGTAAAATATCTGACATCATCGTCAGGCATCTGTTAAATAAAAACAGGCATCGACATCAAGTCGGATCATCTCAAAGTTGATAGGAAACATCTGACATCGCCGCCAACAATTTGCATTAAATTGGAAGAAACCATCTGACATCGGCGCCAGAAATCTACAAGGGATTTCTGACATCGCCGCCAGACAATCCAAAGTCGATAAACATATGACATCGCCGCCACACTACCACAAGGTTGACAAACATCTGACATCGCCGCCATACCAACATCGATAAACATCTGACATCGCCGCCAGACAAGCACTGAGTGGATAAGCATCTGGCCTCGCCGCCAGGCAAACAAAACATTGATAAACATCTGACATCGCCGCCAGACTACCACAAGGTTAAGAAATATCTGGCATCGCCGCCAGACAAACACTGAGCTGATAAACGTCTGACATCGCCGCCAAACAACCAGAAAATTGATAAACATTTGACATCACCGTCAAGCATTCGCTAAATAAAAGCGAGCAATCAAACCCGGAGGTAAGGACATCTGGCATCACCTTCAGGCATTCGCTAAATAAAAGCGAGCAACAAACCCGAAGGCCGGATCAACCGAAGCTGATAAACATCTTGAATACTCTACTGGGGAAGAGGGAAGCTTAACCAAGCAGCTCTAGCAGGGAGAGAAGAGAATCTTAAACCAAGTAACTCTGCATTTGGAGCACAAAGAGACCTAACTAGGAAACTCTACTGAGGAGCTTAACCAAGTAATTCTGTTGGGGAAACATATAATAAGATGAACTCGTCCATCAAAAACTGCACCATGGTCTGGATACCATATAGGCTAGAGAACAACACTTCAAATTGCAAGAATCTGGATATTCAAAGAACAAACTGAGTCAACAAAGTTTTTCGGAGTCTGGATACTCAACGTAAAAGCCGGAGCCTGGATGCTCAACAACGATTGGCTGGAGTTTGGATACTCAATGGACGAAGAAACACTCATTAGGGTCTGAATACCATCTGGGTTCACAAAAATACCAACAACCGAAGTCTGGCATCCTTGGGAGAAATAACATAAGTCGGGGTCTGGATACCCAATGAATATACCCATCAAGGTTTGGATACCATTCGGGAAATAACCAATCACCAACTTGCCATGGTCTGAACACCATACGGGGAAAGATATCAGTCATCTGCTCGAAATACACCTGAGAATGGAGAGGTAACAACTTGTCTTATGTTTCACATGTATATGTTTGAGAATGGCGTAATGCTCCATACAAAATGGAAATGCTACCCATTTAAGAGGATGATATGCACAATGCGAAATGCAAAGGAACCGCTCCAGCAAAATAAATGCTGGAGAGAAGAAAGCCAACTCTACTGGGGATCAAATCAAACCTACGGAGGAAACAAAGTGAGAAAAAACCTCACTAAGTCCAATGTGTATCAACACAAGAGTCCATCAAAGGCTCAAACTTCTTATGGAATACACATAATTCCTCCTAAGGAGGAATTAGGCTCTCACAGGAAGGATCCAAAGAATTTAGGACAGGTAGGAATTAGAAGAGAGACATAGTGAAGACCAAAGGGATTCACCATGCGCAATGTGTATCAACACAAGAGTCCATCAAAGGCTCAAACTTCTCATGGAATGCACATAATTCCTCCTTAGGAGGAATTAGGCTATCACAAGAAGGATCCTAAGGTTGTAGGACTTAGAGAAAAGAGGAGGATGATAATGGGAAGCATAATGAAAACCTAAGGAATTCACCATGGCACTCAACCAATCTCATCACATTCAATGTCCTCAATGGTTCAAACCTCTCATGGAATGCACATAGGAATTAGGCTCTCACAAGAAAGATCCACATATCATAGGAATTGGAATTAGAAGGAGAAAGAACCATGTAAAGAAAGAAATCACTCAAAGGTATCTTAAGGAAAGACCAATGGAAAAGGTCCTAAAAGAAACCTAAGTTAGGAACTAGTTAGGAGAATGATTAACACTTGGAAATGCACATACAAGTGCCCTAATATGTCTAGAATATGAGTATGGGAGAATTGGATGCACAAACATTGCAAAAGGATCACACAAAGTGCAAACTAGATCAAAGGTATGATTGAAACTACACAAAGATGGTTCAGAATGTAAAATGCCTTAAAAATAGCAAAAAGAACCTAAAAATCTAAGAGAATTCCTAGGGGACCCCTATGGTCTTAGAGACCAGGGGTCCAAAGATGGGGAGGAAATTCTAATTCTAGGTAGGTTAATGGCAAGCAAAACCCTAAGGTGCTCTATGGACAAGGCAAAGGAAAAGGGTTCTAAAGACACTACCTAAAACCTATCCAAAAGGTATCTAAAAATAAGGAGAAAAATGCTACAACATCATTTAATGTATCAACAATAAGCATAAAAATATCATGAATTTATTTGGAATATTGAGTAAGAAAGAAAATCAAGAAAGCATGGCATGTCATCTTTCATATTTACAAAGCATATTTTTAGGAAAAATACACAGTTAAATGAAAAAGAAATGGAAAATCAAAATAAAAAATATGAAAAATCAGATCACATGCTAAAATACATACAACATATTTTTACATGACTTTAGGAATTATCTAACAATTTTAAATGAATTAAAATGCCAACTGAAAATTAAGATGCAAAATAAAAGAAAGAAATAAATTGGAAAATCAGTGGTGCTGATAGCAAGGGTTTCACGTGTATTCCTTTGGGCTTATGTAGCGTGGGGGTGTAAAAAAGAAATTGAGCCCAGGTCCAAACACGCTGCATTGGCAATACGCAGCGTATCACTTAAAGTTCAGTCAACGGGTCAAAGAAGACCCTCAGATGCAATCTCAGCCTTCTAATTCAAATACAAGTCAATTAATCCAACGCCTATGATGGAAACACACATGCGTCGGAGATGAAAACCAGACGCCGGAGCCACTGTGCTCCAGTCGTCTTCTCCGATTGCCCAATTACACAATGGAATCTCAAACTCACCAAAATCCAACATTTTTTACACCAACGTGATCCTTATGTCATGTACATCACGAATACCATGTTCATTTTCATTAATTCTCCCTAACAAGCCTTAACCGAATCCAACAAGAGTGGAGGTCATTTCAAGAATTGCTATGAACAGCCATAAAACCTATCCTAAATCCATCTACAAGTCTAGAGGAGCAAGAATCCACAAAAATGGCACACAAATACATATTAAATAGAGAGGAATTTTGATTGACAGCTTACTCAATGTAGCACCTCCATTGGGTCTTCAAATGGTGATGAAACTTGATGAAAAGTTGCAGAATCCTTCCTTGAATCACCCTAGAGCTCTTGGCAATCTCAATTTGGCTTGAAAGTGGATGATTCTCCAAAAATGATTTTCAATTTTCATCTACTTTTTCCCAACTGAATTCTGTTATTTCTCCATCCAAAGTTAGTTATTTTCAGTTGTAGATGATAGAATCAATATATGGAATGGACTTGGAGTGATAAAAAGCCCAATTGCAGCCCATGGAGGTCCAATTCAAAAATCCAATTTTCTCATTTGAAGCTTGGTGATTCTCATGAAAACAGAGCTTGGACTGCTTGTAACTTGAATCATATCAATTACTTGTGATGTAAGGTAGCTCAATGGCTGAGATTGATCCCTTGTTTGATCTTAATGGTGAGTTTTGAATATGTTACTTCAAGGTGAAGTAATCTTGAAAAATGCCATGGAAAAGACCTAAAAATTGGCTTATGGTTTTGGCATTGTGTTTATAATATTCAAGGCACTCAAAATATGCACACACTTGACATGAATTGGTTTAATTTGAACTTGATCCAAACTAGGCCCTTTCAAACTTCCTTTCATGAAATTTTCTTCACACATTCTCCAATCCAAGCCAATTCAATGATGCCTTGATGTTTTGTTGTAAAAATGGCCCTATTTGGATCATGTTTGAAGTTGGAAAGATCTTCATTTGTGTAGAAGCACATCTCAATCTCAAGGTTTTGGTGATGTCAACAAAGACTCAAGCTCATTTCATGATTGCAAGCAAAAAGTCAAAGCTTTTAAAATTGATCAAGACTATGAAATATTGTCAAGCAATTCAAGAATCATGTGCAAATGATCTTTCACCTTTCAAGATTTGGACTCAAGCTTCGGTATATCAATATTCACTCCTTTAATTGATATACAAATGTTCAAATACATTAACATGATAACATATTGCATTTGCATGGTTTTTAAATCTTTTGAATTGGTATAACACTTTTTAACTCAAGCATTTTTCTGAGTTTTAACAGTGTTAACCGATTAACCATATGGGTTAATCAGTTAACGGCCTTAATTTTTGAATTCTTTGGGCCAACGTTCAAGTGTTAACCGATTAAGCTATATGGTTAACCGATTAACACTGAACGAATTTTGAAAAATTGTTTCTGTTAAAATTCAAATTGTGTTTGAATGTTATACCTTTTCATGTTTTAATTCATAGTCAATTATACCTTTTTGAAATGGTGTTTTGCTCATATAAATTCTGAAAATTTCAAATTGAAAAACACCTCCAATAATTTTCAAAATAATCATTGAATCAAATTCATTACTTTTCAAATATTTTCAAATATGTTTCAAAAGTGTTCATATTGGTCATACAATTTCATATCCAGATTTTTGAACACTTGTATTGATATTGAAAAGTGGATTTTGATCAAAAGGAGAAGATCAATCATTAGATTGATATTATCATTGTATCACTTTCAAATTACAAAAATACAAAGTTATTTCTATTGTGACTTGTGATCCAGGATTGTTGGACACAAGGGTTAGTGTTTACAAGAGGATTGTTCTTGCACACTAGTTGTTGATTAGTTGTTAGATTGTAGGCCTCACCGGTTGATGGTGTGATAGGTTGTACTTTCTAAAACTATAGTGAAAACTCTCTTTCATGTGGAAATGGGAGTGGAGTACCTTCGGATTATGAAGGGAACCACTATAAATCTCCGTGTTCATTTTTCTTTCTGCTTTTACTGCTTTCATCACCAAGAACTTAAAGAAGAAAAATTCAAGAGTTTTTGAAAAACCGGAAAAAGTTTCTAAAGCCTAATTCACCCCCCTCTTAGGCATACTCTGAACTTACAATTGGCATCAGAGCAGGTTAAGGTAACCTGTTCCTAACGATTCAGTATGGCTTCCGCTAGCACCAACCCGGTTTTCAAAGACGGTGAAAGTAGTAATAAACCACCACTGTTTTCTGGAGAGTATTTCGATTTCTGGAAAATCCTATTGAAGGCGCATCTTGAAGCCCAAGGAGAAGGTATATGGGAAGCAATCGAAGAAGGACCACACAATCCAGTAAATGTGGTCAATGGCATTGGAACCGCAAAGTTGAAAAGCACGTATGATGAAAACGATAAGAAAAAGATTCTTGATGAGAAGAAAGCAATCAACATACTCCAAAGCGCTCTCAGTATGGACGATTTCTTCCGTGTATCACAGTGTAGATCGGCAAAAGAGATTTGGGACACCTTGGTAGAAACGCATGAAGGAACCGCTGAAGTAAAAAGATCAAGACTCAACACTTTAAGTCAAGAATATGAGATGTTCCGTATGCAACCCGGTGAATCTATTGTTACCTTACAAAAGAGATTCGTTAATCTAACAAAGCATTTGATTGCTCTCGGGAAGACCTTCACCAATGATGATCTCAACCTGAAAGTCCTAAGATCCTTGACAAGAGAATGACAACCAAAGGTGACCGCTATTTCGGAAAAGAAGAGTCTCTCAATGATGACCTCTGCATCTCTATTTGGCAAACTTCAAGAGCATGAATTGGAACTTGGAAGACTCGAGAAGCACGAATGTCAAGAAAAGAAGTCCAAAGGAATTGCCTTGAAGATTGACACAAAGGATGACAAAGACGACGAAACTTCCGAAGATGAAAATTTCATGCTTCTTGTAAAGAAGCTTGGTAAGTTTTTTAATAATAATAAAAATTCCTCTTTTCCTAAAAATAATAGACATTTCAGGAAAAAGGATGCATCCACACCGAATCAAGAAGTCACATGCTACGAATGTGGGAAGCAAGGTCACATAAAGTCGGATTGCTCGAAACTTGCAAAGAAAGGAGGATTCAAAGGCAAAAAGGATTTCAAAAATAAGAAGGCTTATGTTGCTTGGGACGATAACAAAATAAGTTCATCATCAGAATCGGAAAGCGATGAATTTGCAAATATGGCTCTTATGGCGTCAAATCATTCTGATGAAGAAATTGATGAGGTTAGTAACGACTTTTCTATTTATGACAATGATGCACAAGAAGTTATAGATGAACTTCTAAAAGAATGCAAGACTTTGTATAAAAGAATCTCATCCCAAAAGAAAAGAATTTCATTTTTAGAAGAACAAATACTGCTTTTATAAAAAATATTGAAAATGAAAAACAAAAATTAGTAGATGAAAAACAAAGTCTTGTATGAAAAAATTGTGAATCCTTATCTTCTCAAATTGTTCAACTTAAAAGAGTTTTAGAAAGATACGAAAAAGGTCAAATTGGCTTGGAGGAAATTCTTAGGCACCAAAGATATTCTAATGATAAAAGTGGATTAGGATATTCTAAGTTTTCCAAACCAAGCACAAATGAAACCATTTTTGTGAAAGCAAGTGAACAAGTTGTTAAAGAAAAGGCAAATAATTCTAAAATTATGCATCAAAGTCATAAAAAGAAAAGAATTGTGAAGAAAAAGAATTATGTTCCTAGATATAGAAGTCATTTTCAACCTACTTGTTTTTATTGTGGAATTAAAGGCCCTACACCTAATGCTTGCTATGTGCGCAACATTGGTGTTGCTAAAGAGCATTATGTGTGGGTTGAAAAGGGTACTAACTATCAAGGACCCAAAGCAATTTGGGTACCTAACACTACTTGATTTTGTGTTGTAGGTATGCTTGAAGACAACTTCTAATCAATGGTATCTTGATAGCGGTTGTTCTAAGCATATGACGGGAGACATAAACAAATTTTCAAGTGTATCATTAAAGGCCAAAGGATACGTTACTTATGGTGATGATAATAAAGGAAAAATTCTTGGAGTTGGAACTATTGGTGCACCTCCATGTACAATCATCAAAGACGTTCTTTATGTGGAAGGCCTTAAACACAACCTACTTAGCATAAGTCAATTGTGTGACAAAGGGTTCTAAATCAACTTCGCAAAGGATGAATGTTTGATAGAACATGAAGTCACCCATGACATCTTGCTAAAAGGTAAAAGATTTAATAATATTTTTATGATCTCTTTTGATGACTCTTCCTTGAAGGTAAAATGTCTAATGGCGAACAACAACGAGGCGTGGCTTTGGCATAAAATATTTGCTCACATTCACATGGAGCATTCAAACAAGTTGATAAAGCATGATCTAGTTGTTGGTCTTCCGAAGATGAAATTCATCAAGGATAAGTTACGCGATGCATGTCAAAAGGGGAAACAGACCAAGATAAATTTTAAATCCAAGCAAGTGGTTTCTACATCAAGACCACTTCAATTGTTGCATATGGATCTCTTTGGTCCATCGAGAACGAAAAGCTTCGGAGGTAGTATTTATGCTTTAGTTATTGTTGATGATTTCTCTCGATACACATGGACATTGTTTTTAGTGCAGAAAAATGATGCTTTCAAAGCATTCAAGAAGTATGCGAAGCAAATTCAAAACGAGAAGTCACTCACCATAGCCTCCATAAGAAGCGACCATGGTGGAGAATTCCAAAATTGAGATTTTGAAGATTTTTGCGAGGAGCATGGAATTTCTCACAATTTTTCCGCACGAAGGACTCCTCAACAGAACGGTGTCGTAGAAAGGAAGAATAGGTCACTGGTGGAGCTTTCTAGAACAATGCTTAGCGACTCGAATCTTCCTAAATATTTATGGGCAGAGGCGGTTAGCACGACATGTTTCGTAAGCAACCATGTCAATATTCGACCAATTCTCAAGAAGACTCCGTATGAGTTGTTCAAGGGTAGGAAACCAAACATAGAATTTTTCCACATATTCGGATGCAAATGTTTTGTTCTCAATAACAATAAGGACAATCTCGGTAAGTTTGATGAGAAGTTCGACGAAGGTATATTTCTTAGTTACTCTCTTTCTAGTAGAGCTTTTAGAATTTTTAATAAAAGAACTCTTACTATTGAGGAATCCATTCATGTTTCTTTTGATGAGACTAACCCCTCGAAAGAGGATAATATTATTGTGGATGATGATGATGATATAATAGGTTCTTCACAACAACAATAAGAGACTTCAAAGAATCAAACAATACCACAAGAAGATGTTACTCAAGTCATCGAAGAACATCAAGATCATTCGAAGGAATGGAGAACGCATAGAGATCACCCGATAGATAAAGCTATTGGTGATATTAGCCAAGGTGTTGCAACTCGACTAAATCTTAAGGATGCTTGTCTCAACATGGCTTTTGTGTCTCAAATTGAACCAACCAAGATTGATGAAGCCTTAGGCGACGACCAATGGATTATAGCGATGCAAGAAGAACTCAACCAAGTCGAAAGGAATCAAGTTTGGAGTCTCGTACCAAGACCGGACAACAAGCACATCATAGGAACTTGATGGGTCTTTAAGAACAAAGTTGACGAGAATGGGATCATAGTTCGTAAAAAAGCAAGATTGGTCGCACAAGGCTACAACCAGGAGGAAGGAATTGATTTTGATGAAACGTTCGCTCCGGTAGCACAGTTAGAAGCAATAGATTATTACTTGCTTACGCTTGTTCTATGAATTTTCAGTTGTTCCAGATGGATGTTAAAAGCGCTTTCTTGAATGGATACATCAATGAAGAAGTCTACGTCAAACAACCTCCGGGTTTTGAAGACTTCAAAAATCCCTCGCATGTTTACAAACTGAAAAAGGCACTCTACGGACTGAAACAAGCACCGAGAGCATGGTATGACCGCCTTAGCAATTTCTTATGTGAAAAGGGATTTATAAAAGGAAAGGTTGACAAGACGTTGTTCATAAAGAAGATCAAGGATAACACCTTATTGGTTCAAGTCTATGTCGACGACATCATCTCTGGATCAACAAACAAAGAGCTTTGCGAAGAATTTTCACTTATGATGCAAGGAGAATTCGAGTTATCCATGATGGGAAAATTGAACTATTTTCTTGGACTACAAATGGCGCAAACAAAGGATGGAATCTTTCTCAACCAATCCAAGTATTGCAAGGAATTGTTGAAGAAATTCGATATGGATAGTTGCAAGGTGATGTCCACTCCTATGGGATCCGGAACGTACGTTGATCAAGATGAATCCGGTACTCCAATTGATATTACAAAATATCGAGGTATGATTAGTTCATTATTATATTTGACGGCAAGCCGTCCTGACATTATGTTTAGCGTTTGTTTGTGTGCACGCTTTCAAGCAAGTCCGAAGGAATCACATCTCACCGTCGTGAAGAGAATCATAAAGTATCTCAAAGGGACAACCAACATCGGATTATGGTATCCAAAAGGTAGTACTTGTTCTTTAATTGGTTATGCTGACGCTGATTATGCAAGATGTAAGACCGATAGAAAAAGCACGAGTGGTACGTGTCACATTCTCGGGAATGCACTAGTGTCATGGGCCTGCAAGAAGCAAGCGTGTGTGGCACTCAGTACAGCCGAAGCAGAATATATTGCAGCAGGAAGTTGCTGTGCACAAATTCTGTGGCTCAAGCAACCACTCCTCGATTACGGTAGATCTCGATTGCATTCCTCTTCGATGTGATAATACAAGTGCCATCAATATTACAAAGAACCCGGTCATGCATTCTAGGACAAAGCATATAGATATATGACATCACTTCCTTCGAGATCACGTACTTAATGGAGATGTAGATGTTACTTTCGTCGATACACACAATCAACTCGCCGACATCTTTACCAAACCATTGGCGAAAGAAACGTTCTTCAAAATTCGACGAGAACTTGGGATTCTCGATGAAGGTGATATCTGATCTTTTCTCTGGTTTATGTATGCATAATATATGTATTTCATCTATGTGCATTCCATTTTAAGCATTTTTCCAAAATTCGCGCGTGTTAATCGATTAACCTATAGGGTTAACTGATTAACACTGTTAATTTTTCAATTCTGACTTAATTTTTTAATGTGTTAACCGATTAACCTATATGGTTAACCGATTAACACTTATACTTTTTATTTTGGAAATTAAATTTTTAATGTGTTAACCGATTAACCTATATGGTTAACCGATTAACACTATTAAAATTTTCAAAAATCAGAAACGAAAAATTAATTCAAATTTTGAAAAATGTGTGTGTTAAACGTGTTGTTATGTGTTGTTGTTTTTATTGTTTTTTCTTTCAGGTTATGTTTAAGTTGTTAAGTTGTTAATTTCTTTTGTAACCGTACAATGTTTGCTGCATTTCTCTATGTGCTGCATTTTTTATTTCGATCTATTATGCTGTGCTTGATTATATGCTGTCATGTATGCCGATATTGCTTGTTTTGGTTTTTAAAGCTCCTTCTTTTTTGCTAATGACAAAGGGGGAGAAGAGCTTGGCTGTCTAATATCTCTTTGAGCAGAATTTTCTTGCCTCTGTTTAGATAGGGGGAGTTGCTGAACATAGGGGGAGAAGTAAGCCAAGAATGGAACCAAACATCATCAAGGATATCGCACAGGCTCAGTTGTTTGTCATCATCAAAAAGGGGGAGAATGTAGAAGCACATCTCAATCTCAAGGTTTTGATGATGCCAACAAAGACTCAAGCTCATTCCATGATTGCAAGCAAAAAGTCAAAGCTTTTAAAATTGATCAAGACTATGAAATATTGTCAAGCAATTCAAGAATCATGTGCAAATGATCTTTCATCTTTCAAGATTTGGACTCAAGCTTCGGTATATCAATATTCACTCCTTTAATTGATATACAAGTGTTCAAATACTTTAACATGATAACATATTGCATTTGCATGGTTTTAAAATCTTTTGAATTGGTATAACACTTTTTAACTCAAGCATTTTTCTGAGTTTAAACAGTGTTAACCGATTAACCATATGGGTTAATTGGTTAACGACCTTAATTTTTGAATTCTTTGGGCCAACGTTCATGTGTTAACCGATTAACCTATATGGTTAACCGATTAACACTGAACGAATTTTGAAAAATTGTTTCTGTTAAAATTCAAATTGTGTTTGAATGTTATACCTTTTCATGTTTTGATTCATACTCAATTATACCTTTTTGAAATGGTGTTTTCTCATATAAATTCTGAAAATTTCAAATTGAAAAACACCTCTTATAGTTTTCAAAATAATCATTGAATAAAATTCATTACTTTTCAAATATTTTCAAATATGTTTCAAAAGTGTTCATATTGGTCATACAATTTCATATCCAGATTTTTGAACACTTTTATTGATATTGAAAAGTGGATTTTGATCAAAAAGAGAAGATCAATCATTAGATTGATATTATCATTGTATCACTTTCAAATTACAAAATTACAAAGTTATTTCTATTGTGACTTGTGATCCAGGATTGTTGGACACAAGGGTTAGTGTTTGCAAGAGGATTGTTCTTGCGCACTAGTTGTTGATTAGTTGTTAGATTGTAGGCCTCACCGGTTGATGGTGTGATAGGTTGTACTTTCTAAAACTATAGTGAAAACTCTCTTTCATGTGGAAAGGGGAGTGGAGTACCTTCGGATTGTGAAGGGAACCACTATAAATCGACGTGTTCATTTTTCTTTCTGCTTTTACTGCTTTCATCACCAAGAACTTAAAGAAGAAAAATTCAAGAGTTTTTGGAAACCCGGAAAGAGTTTCTAAAGCCTAATTCACCCCCCTATTAGGTATACTCTGAACTTACAATTTGAGGTATGCAAAGTGGTGAAATTGACCTATAATCAAAAGTGACCTATAATCAAAGTTTCCCAAAATACCCTTGCCTTGCAAGCTTCATATCTTGAGCTCTACAAATCTAATGAAGGACTTATAGGATTTTTTGGAAAGCTAAGATCATGAGTAACAACTCTCATGTTTGGGTCAGGATGAGGAAAGACATCATTCTTGGTCAAAAATGTCTTGGAAGTTGGTTGACTTTCAGGGACCAAAATCACATTCATCTAATGACCTGTAACTTGTCTGCCTCATAACTTGAGTTCTAGAAATCAGGTGAATGACTTTTATCACTTTAAAGAAAGCTAAGCACATGCTCTACAAGTCTAATGTTGGTGTCAAGATGATATGGGACTTGTATCTTAAGTTATGTGGTCTTGAAATTGAGCACTAAACAAGGGTATTTTACTATGACAAGCTTAGAAACCCTAGCTTAGTAACTTCTCACACTCTTGAGTATTGATGAATTGATCTTGGAATGATCTCTTATGTGTCTCAACACAACATTCCATGATTACAAAGACTTGGAATTGAGTCTTAATCTCCTCCAACCTCACAGTTGACTTAGGGTTGTCCAGGTGAAAACCCTAACTGCACCACCTTTGGCTGTGGCCTCTTGTACTTTGAATAATGACTTGCACAAGCTCCATAAGGATCTTCAAGACATCTTATGAGCTCTCTTAATGCTTTACATCCGTAACCATGGATCCAATATCATCTGGTGACTTCTCATGGCCTCCAAGATAGGAGGTGAACCACATACAGCCCTTTGACTTTTCTGATGACTTGATGAGGATGATAAACCCTTATATGCTTGAATACAACCTCTTGATTAGGCCTAGACTTCTGATAAACTCTTCATGGTGAGCACATCTCTCTAAATCCCCTGTATATGGACAATGGTATGCAAGATGTCAATGCTATGAAATGCAATGAAACAAAAGTTAGTGAAAGAAAAAATGTTGGGCAAATTTTGGGGTGCAACAGCTGCCCCTATTCAAACGGCTTGGACCTGACTAGGTGAGAAGTGAACGACTCTCAAACAATCAAGGTAAAAGACGGTTGAATACCAAAGAAACCCGGAAATTTTCCATCTGCAGAAATAAACTGCAAAACTTATTTGGGAAAAATATCCAGAAAACCGAATCTAGTTGCAACGGCAACAAGCTGACTGAACATCTGATAAAGAAACCTGACCTCACCACCAATCATCTGTGTAATGCCACAGTCATCATACCCAAAGGTTGGATCAACATGTACTTGATCCTTCACACTATCTAAGGCCGGATCAACATGCACTTGATCCTTCACACTGTCTAAGGCCGGATCAACATGCACTTGGTCCTTTCACGTTGTCTAAGGATAGACAGCAAGAAAAGCATACTCACATAATCTAATGGTAGACAGAAAGACACGAATACTCACATCATCTAATGGTAGACAGAAATACACCAAACATTGACATCGTCTAAAGCTAGACGGCAAGAAAGTCATACTCTCATCGTCTAAAGGTAGACGGAAAGACACCACTGAAAGTTCACATTGTCCAAGGATAGACATAAGAAAATATCCAAACTTCACATCATCTAAGGATAGATGGTAAGAAAACTTGTTCGAAGAACCACCTCGCCAATAGCAATCGACGGAAAGAAAGATCAAATCAATGATTACGTCAATGAACTTCACAACCATTCAGCAAACTTCTGAATCCTTTCATCCATAAGAGTTGATGGAAAGAAAAATATCTTCAAAGGGCCACATTGTTAATAGGAATCAACAGGAAGAAAACCACCTTCAAAGAACCATATCGTCAATAGGGATTGAAAACAAGGAAAACCAAACATTCTTCAGAGAGCCACATCGTCAATAGGAATCGACAGCACGAAAACCTTCTTAGAACATCATCTCGTCTGATAAACAGAAAGAAAACCATATCCAACACTCGCATCGTCTAAGGATAGACGGAGAGGAAATACCTGTGAAGTCTAATGCTAGACGGGAAGAAAACCATTTGTAAAATCTAGATCGTTGGATGCTGAACAAACAGAAGATCGTATTCGCAACTCGCATCGTCTAAGGATAGACGGTAAGAAAACTGCATCTGAAACTCGTCTTGAAATCTCGCATCGTCCAAGGATAGACGGAGAGATAAAAATATCTGAAACTCACATCGTCTAAGGATAGATGGTAAGAAAACCTGTTGGGGAAACTCATCGTTAATAGGGATTAATGGAAAGAAAATGTGCTTGGAGAAAACACATCGTCAAGAAAATCTGCTTGGAGATACACATCGTCAATAGGAATTGACGGAAAGAGAATATGTCGACATTAGAGGGCTGATGGAGAAAGCATAACCGACGTATGATCTGAACTTGAGTATACCGATGAGCTATCTGAACAAAGCTGCTGGATAAATGCCCATGTACTGATTGCAGAGTGATTCACGTTGCCACGGAAGGCTGGCAAACTGGCTTATGCTTCATATGCATATGCGTATGTTTGAATTTTTCTATGGTGTAATGCTCCATACGAAATGGAAATGCTACGCATCTGAGGATGAAATGCAACAATGATGCAAATATGACAACTATATGCAGAAATGCAAATGCAGGCTCGGGCTGTTGGAGAAAGCTGGATACAAAAGAACCATTCCAACAAAATAAATGCTGGGAATTTGAAGCCAACTCCACTAGGGATAATCGGATGTGCCAAGTATGATTGGACTTTTGCTGGAGAAAACAGACGAAGTTTTCCTGCGTACCAATTGAAATTGGATTTTGGACTGATGCACCAACATCGATTGGGCTTTCTGGTGACTGCCAATAAGGATTGGGCTTTAGGAATGACGCGCCAATACGAATTAGGCTTCCTGATAATTTCCAATAGGAATTGGGCTTTAGGCTATCTATGACGGGTCAAGTATGACTGACGCTGGAAAATATTCTTTCTGAATTCGATGGTTTTCGGTTGAATGGTCAAGGGATAGTGGCACGACTTCCTGACATTCATATTGAACTTGAAGGTTAACTAAACCTTCTTGAATAGCTTCAAGTAGCTCTGATAATACAGAGAGGAACGATTCCTTCTGCTTCCGATCTTGCCCCAGCCTGTGGGATCTCTGTGGGGATGTTCCTCGAAAGGAAATCTGAAATCTCATACCCTAATGGTTTGATATGAACTGCCTCAGCATTTTGAATCTCGAAGAGGTGCTTCATATTAATTTCCCCTTTATCGGGAAATGGCTTTTGCGCTCTTAGGGTGGTCTTCCCCAACCTGCAATGGTTTTTCCCCTGATTGGCTGATTTGGAGAGCAGTACCTCTGGCTACGAGAGATTTACCAAATCTCGACCTGACTGTCTCAGATTAACTGACTTCTGGATGGATGATTCCTATGTTGCGATCATTTGATATATCCGGCCCTGGTTCGATGGAGTATTCAGGCTTTCTGCATTCCATCCTGATCAGACTTTCCATTGTGGAAGCTTTCCTGCTGTCAAGCGCTTACTCGCAAGTAAAACGAATTGTTCTGCATAAAAGATATATTAAATGCAATGCGTATGACAGTTTTGATATCCAATTATGTTCACTGGAAAAACGTTTATGACATAAAGTAAACGAGTCATTTATCAAAACGTCAAAATTAATACAACGCTGTAATAGGAATCCTTTTAGGAGTCAGTTTCGATGCGATCTTTACCGAAGTATGCTTTCGAAACAAACCTGTTTCAATTAGGACTTTTTCAGGTTGTAACGTGGTCAGGTTCACGGTTTAAGAAAGAAAGGATAAAGGCTCAAAATTTATTTTAACCCACCCATTCTCCTTGATGTTCTCCGATCCTACGTTCAGATAATTCGACCTTAGCGTTTACCTTTCGGAGGTTGGATGGCAGGAGTGATAGTTCATGAAATCACGCATTTTCAGAGTGACAGCCACTCGCTCTTCGTCTTCTGTGCTTGGAGTCACACGACTTATTCTTTTTGAGGATTTCTCTCTTGTAATCCTTTTCGCTTTTTGTATTTCCCTAATTTTTGCCTGGACTAACTCTTTTGAGTTTCTGATTTTGAAGTCCAGCGGGATAGCCTAATTTTTGCCTAAGTCGCTTGCTTTCAAGATTCGACTTAGCGGGCTTTTTCTTTTGATGTTTTCTCTTTTTTTTTTTAACAAATCGTGTAACACCGGCTTGTCTGACCCGTTAAAAGATTGTGACTGTTTCACTCCTTATCGGCAAGGTTTAACCATTGTGGTTTTTTAGGTACGACCCATACAGGTGTGATTTATCCTTGAATGGACACTCCTTTTGTAATTTGAATGCCTAGTCCAATTAACTAACACCTACCTTTCCCCATGTTAAGATTGAGGGTTTTTTTCGTTTTTAGAAAGAAATTCCTACTATTAGGCCCAAAGGGGCTGACAAGGGATTATCTTCCTTATATCTCCGGTGTTTGTGGACTTGAAACAATGCATGTACATCATCAACAGGTTTTTTTATCCAAAAGCATACAATCGGAAGCTTACACGTCTTTCAATTTCGTCACCCTCCCCGGATTCCACTTAAACAAGCGTTTGAAATAAATGAAAGCAATATGAGTGAACACGAATGGATTAATTCAAAACATGCATATTTATTTCATTATCAATATCAATTGAAAAACAACAAGTTTTACAAATGAAATTTGCATATAGACAGGAAAGAAACTACAAATGCAAAGAAATGACAGGATGAAATGAAAATTGCCAGCTTCTCGGAACTGGGCCTTCACACTGATTTGCTGCTGAGGGGAGCGGCCCTTGAAGTCTTCAGACTCAATCAGATGAGCAGTTGACGTGTATTATCAGCCTTCCCTCCAGAAAGGATATGTACCTTCAGTCCATCAACTGTTGTACCTTAGCTTGAAAAGTCTAACAATCTTCAGTTGAGTGTCCACTGGATCCTCCATGATATCCATATTGAGCACTGGGATCATACCCGGGAGGGTACGACTCTGACAGTGGCTTGAGAGTCTTGGGCTCCACCAAAGAGTATTGAATCAGATGTGGCAGCAACTGACTGTACGTCATAGGCACTGGATGAAGAGGAGCATTCCTTCTTTTCAGATTATTGTGGGGTCTGCTCTGATTCTGGCAACGGTAATCTTACTGTTGAGAAGCACGAGACCGCTGGTATTGATCAAGATATTCCTTATGTTCAGGCACCGTTGTTCTTAGATTCGACCCAGGAATAGGCAATTGTTGCGGGCAAGGGGATTCCGACACCAAAGATTGAAGGATATACTCCTGACTTACCGCTGCTTCGTGTGAGGGAATAGGAGTATCAATCCCTTTTGTAGGATAGGGAATACATCTGCCTGATACCTTCATGCCGCCCGACGTGAATTCAATAATCTTCAAATCGATCAGATCTTGAACTTTATGCTTAAAAGCTTTACAATTCGCTACGTCGTGCCTCGGTAATCAAGAGTGGAAGTTACAATTGGCATTTACATTATATCCTGGTGGTGGTATGCCAGTCAACGGAGCCAAAGTCTGAGGTTCAACCAACTGAAGTTAGAGCAAGAGTTGCACCAATTGAGTATAATCCACAGGGATCTTATCGAAGGTTCTGTTGCATGGTCTCGTCTTCTAGGCATATCATCCAATGCTGGAATTGCCTTGAGGAATAGTAGGTAGCTGCTGACGCGGGAATCTCGGAACCTCTGGTTGTGCAGAAGATCTCTGACACACATTATGCTCTGGTAAAGGTTCCACAGGAAGAAGTGGAACAAGCATCTTCGCTGCAGCTTCAGACATTTGATCACCTTCTTTTCTTAGTACATTCCTTATCACCTCCTTGATCAAACCCATCTGAGTTTTCAGCTGATTGTTCTCCTCTCTGAGCGCACTCTGATCCAAGCGCAATGCTTGCATGTCCTTCACGAACTGTCCTAACTGGCCCTGGACTTCTCTCAGCTCTGCTCGTACCTGTTCCCTAGATTTGCGAGGATTTCTGAGACCTGTCTGGTCGTATATCCTGCAACAAACTAGTAGAGTATGGGGAGTCAGATCAATGGTTCTAAGGTACCTGTCATGCAAAATGCAAACACGCAAGCGCAAAAGGGAAATATCCCTTCAATAGCAACGAGACAATTAGGCAACCCAAACTCAATACACGGAGATCAACACCTCAAATACATGAAAACCAGCATAAGCAATCACACAGGAGTAACTGAATACAAACAGAGTGACCTCGACCAACAAGCCTGGTGATGGTCAGCAAACAGTAATGAACAAAACTACACTGAGATTTAGCCTCCAACTGAATCATCAGTTTGATACTCTTCTGAATAACTGCTCTCGGTGAATTCTTCCATAACATAAACTGATACACCCACCTGGCTAGACGAAGGAAGATCATTGGTTTGAATACCCCAAGACATGACTGAGAACCTACCAGAATCCAACAGAGTTTGAACTTAGCTTCTGAGCACCTTACAGTCTTCGGTTGAATGCCCCTATGACCCAACATGGTACTCACAGCGGGCGTTGACATCAAAACCTGGCGGATACGATGGAATCGTAGGATTAATCTCTTTTGGCACTATCAATCCACCTTTGATCAAATCCGGCAACAACTGACTGTACGATACCGGTAGCTGAGTAAACTGCTTCTCTGGCTTTCTTGGTCTTCGTCGGGCGTGCTGACACGGCTGGTGATGATATAATTATTGACCCTGGAGGGGAACAGATATATGATATACAGACCCAACAGATTGCTGACTCTGAGAACTCGATGCGTCTGAAAACTGAACTTGAAGCACTGGAGATTCTAGAATAACATCATTTCCTTCTTCCCGTTCTTCTTGAATACTGATAACTTATTCATTTTCATTAACTGGGATGCAAGGGATGTCTCGAATCTTTCTTCTCTTAAGTCTGCTCTCAACTTGTTCTCCTGTTAGCATTAAGTCAGCAAAGCTTAACGTTCCACAACTTATCAACTTGTCAAGGTAATGGCCTTTCAGAGTACCCAAGAATACGTCGACCAATTCACTATCCTGAAGTGGGGGTTGAACACGAGCTCTGAATTCTCTCCATCTCTGCACATATTCTCTGAAGGATTCATCGTCTGCTTGAGATAATTCTTGCAACTGCATACGGCTGGGAGCCATGTCAAGGTTGTAGTTGTACTGCTTTACGAAGGGATTGGCTAAATCTGACCATGATCTGATGCTACTACTTTCCAATTGCATATACCAACAAAGATGCTCCACTCAAACTGTCTTGAAAACAGTGAATCATGAGCTTCTCATTGTGGACATACGAAGTCATTTTCCTGCAGAACATCACCAAATGATGCTTCGGACAACTATCTCCTTTGAATTTCTCAAAGTTTGGTATCTTAAATTTCGTAGGCATCACAAGACCTGGCACCAAACACATGCTCGAAGCATTCAGGTTGAGAGTATTCTGACTCATCAAGGTATCAAGCTTTTCTTCTAACAGACGATACCTTCTCATGAATTCAGCAGTCTGCGGGTTCTCAACATTAACTTTTGGAATAGCCTTTTGAGACTTTGGCACAACGAAAGTGAAATTCTGATAATCTGTGTCATGGAAAGAAGATGCATCTTTATCTCTGACGGGAATCTGCACAGGCTGAGCTTAAGCAACATTTTTCACCAGAAGCCTTTAATCATTGTCTTCTTCCCTAGTCATAGTTGTCACATCTTCCATGAATTGACTCAACTGATCCTTCAACAATTCGAAGTCTGCCCTTGTAACAACCAAGTTCTTCTCCTCTGAGTTTATGATCCTCAAATTCAATGCGAATGTCGGGAAATCAATTGACGAAGCGGACAAAAGATGGGTGAGCTCCTTATTCCGGCTGAGGATGGATATGCAAAAATGGAATGTAAATGCAATACAATGCAAACATGCAAAATGCTAATGCACACACAAGGGATCAAGGCTGTTGTGCTTGTTGACTGAGAATAATCAAAGTTCTGCCTTGACAAGAACATAGCACTGCTCTGATAGGAACCAACTGATACCAATAATTCTGATTAAAACTGTAGAGAAAACCGGGTAGTATGAAGGTAAAGGTTTCCTGCAAAAACCCCAGTCCCACTCACAGGTATGGACCTAATCACTGACAAAGGTATGGCATCCTATGCGTTCATCAGCGTCACAGACTTTCAAGAAATGATGATACGTTCACCATTTCTGGTTTAGCATCATCCTCTCTTGAAGAGGCCTCACTTAGCTGAATCAATAATAATCGGTTCCCATAGTCGACAATCCTCAGATCGAACAACTCGTCGAGCCCTAAGGTCCAGAAAAGAAGTCATCAAAGAGAATCTCGTTTGAGTGCGAATTTCATGGGAACTTATGCTTGCAAAGCAAGCAGGCCCCCACTAATCGCCACTCTAATGCTATGTTTGCACTCAAGCCTGGGTCTGGCTTTTCACTCATCAGAATCAATCCCCGCCCACGACAGCATAATAATAATATAATAATGCTGAAAATAAAATGCGGGAAAATAAAATGCGGGAAAGTAAAGCTAAAGGTACAACAAGTATGTACAAAACCCAAAGAGATAAACAAACAAGCGCTAGGATTTACTCGCAGAGGGAACCGTTTTTTCCCCAGCAGAGTCGCCAGCTGTTGCTACTGCAAAAAAAAAGGTGTCGGCAATGACAGAAGAGTTGCCACCTATTGTTATTTATCCCAAAGGAGGGAAAGGAAGCGATAAGGAAAAACCTAGCGAAAAGGGATAAGACCGATCATCGCAACCAAATCTCGGGTTCGAGAGTCGATTACGCATGGGGAAGGTATTAACACCCTTCACGTCCATTGTACTCAACGAGATCCACGCTTGCGTTGTTTATCTCTCTAACTAAAGGTCTGGGACAAAAGAAAAGAAAAAGGAAAGGACTCAGAAAAAGGACTCGACAGAGCGTCGTTGCTCTGGGCCTACGTATCCCCTCGTGCAATGGGAAAGTCAGAGTCAACGTAGTTTGGTTAACTATGGGTGATGGCGGAAAGGTTGCTCGCCAAGACATCGCGTCTTGTGCCTACATACTCTCAACAGGTACGAGAGATCAGAGCGAACGTAGTTTGGGATAAAACAAAACACAGGTTTGTTCAAATGTTTTTACCCGAGTAGGGTTAACAGATAGTTCTAGCAGTTGGTGTATGCAGCTCGACCATTGGAGACTTACGCGTTATCGTTTGCGGTAGAACTAAGAGTTAACAACACTCTTTTATCTGAAAATATTTTCCATTAAAGGGAGGGCCCCAAAGGGCAAAAGAAGTTTGATGTTTGTTTGTGTCTTTTAGGAGAGAAGTGTTTTGAATGAATGTTTGTAATTCATACTGCACTAGAGACTATGACCTAGAAGTGAATGAGTCACATGTAACCCAAAGGCTACCACACTAAACATCCTGGATATTGAAGGGAAGCCCTTCAACAACCATTTCCTAAGTAGCTTAAGGCTCGTAACGTACAATACTCATTAGCCTTTATTAAGTGTTTTACTGTTGTTTGAAGATGAGAAGAGAGAAAAGGACTCTACAGGGGGACTAATCAAAACCCTATTGTTATCATGCAAGATGGCCCTAATGTTGAGGTTTGAAAGGGGAATCTATCCTATTTGTTATCATGCAAAGGGTTAGAACCTAGTGTCTATCATAACTATCTTTGAACAAGGAAGTGAGAATCCTAAGGGAACATGCCAAAGGGCAACAAAACAAAGCTATCAAGAGGATAAAATGTAAATGACAGGATGCACATGCAGTGCAACAATACAAGCAAAGGGAGACAAACTCAACCTTTAAATGCAAACATATCAAGTATAAAACGAAAACAACATCCAAGCAAAGGGAGGCAACCTCAACCTTTAGATGCAAACATGGGAATGCACAGAGAAAGCACACAAGCAAAGGGAGTCAAACTCAACCTTTAAATGCAAACATGGAAGAAAGAAAGGAAAGCTATCAAATGTCTATCCTACTTCTAATGCACAACATCACACAATCATGGAGATGGAAGGATAAACAAAATGAGGGGAAACAAAGTGAGAAACAACCTCACTAAGTTCAATGTGTATCAACACAAGAGTCCATCAAAGGCTCAAATTTCTTATGGAATGCAAAGAATTCCTCCTTAGGAGGAATTAGGCTCTCACGGGAAAGATCCAAAGAATATAGGACAGGTAGGAATTAGAAGAGAGACATAGTGAAGACCAAAGGGATTCACCATGTGCAATGTGTATCAACACAAGAGTCCATCAAAGGCTCAAACTTCTCATGGAATGCACAAAATTCCTCCTATGGAGGAATTAGGCTCTCACAAGAAGGATCCTAAGGTTAGAGGACTTAGAGAAAAGAGGAGGAGGATAATGGGAAGCATAGTGAAAACCTAAGGAATTCACCATGGCACTCAACCAATCTCATCACATTCAAAGTCCTCAATGGTTCAAACCTCTCATGGAATGCACAGAATTACTCCTAAGGAGGAATTAGGCTCTCACAAGAAGGATCCAAATATCATAGGACTTGGAATTAGAAGGAGAAAGAACCATGTAAAGAAAGAAATCACTCAAAGGTATGTTAAGGAAAGACCAATGGAAAAGGTCCTAAAAGAAACCTAAGTTAGGAACTAGTTAGGAGCATGATTAAGACTTGGAAATGCACATACAACTGCCTTAATATGTACAGGATATGAGTATGGGAGAATTGGATTCACAACCATTACAAAAGGATCACCCAAAGTGCAAACTAGATCAAAGGTGTGATTGAAACTACACAAAGATGGGTCAGAATGTAAAATGCCTTAAAAATAGCAAAAAGAACCTAAAAATCAAAGAAAACTCCTAGGGGACCCCTCTGGTCTTAGGGACCAGGGTTCTAAAGATGGGGAGGAAATTCTAATTCTAGGTAGGTTAATGGCAAGCAAAACCCTAAGGTGCTCTATGGACAAGGCAAAGGAAAAGGGTTCTAAAGACACTACCTAAAACCTATCCAAAAGGTATCTAAAAATAAGGAGAAAAATGCTACAACATCATTTAATGTATCAACAATAAGCATAAAAATATCATGAATTTATTTGGAATATTGAGCAAGAAAGAAAATCAAGAAAGCATGGCATGTCATCTTTCATATTTACAAAGCATATTTTTTGGAAAAATACACAGTTAAATGAAAAAGAAATGGAAAATCAAAATAAAAAATATGAAAAATCAGATCACGTGCTAAAATACATACAACATATTTTTACATGACTTTAGGAATTATCTAACAATTTTAAATGAATTAAAATGCCAACCGAAAATTAAGATGCAAAATAAAAGAAAGAAATAAATTGGAAAATCAGTGGTGCTGATAGCAAGGGTTTCACGTGTATTCCTTTGGGCTTATGTAGCGTGGGGGTGTAAAAAAGAAATTGAGCCCAGGTCCAAACACGCTGCATTGGCAATACGCAGCGTATCACTTAAAGTTCAGCCAACGGGTCAAAGAAGACCCTCAGATGCAATCTCAGCCTTCTAATTCAAATACAAGTCAATTAATCCAACGCCTATGATGGAAACACACATGCGTCGGAGATGAAAACCAGACGCCGGAGCCACTGTGCTCCAGTCGTCTTCTCCGATTGCCCAATTACACAATGGAATCTCAAACTCACCAAAATCCAACATTTTTTACACCAATGTGATCCTTATGTCATGTACATCACGAATACCTTGTTCATTTTCATTAATTCTCCCTAACAAGCCTTAACCGAATCCAACAAGAGTGGAGGTCATTTCAAGAATTGCTATGAACAGCCATAAAACCTATCCTAAATCCATCTACAAGTCTAGAGGAGCAAGAATCCACAAAAATGGCACACAAATACATATTAAATAGAGAGGAATTTTGATTGACAGCTTACTCAATGGAGCACCGCGATTGGGTCTTCAAATGGTGATGAAACTTGATGAAAAGTTGCAGAATCCTTCCTTGAATCACCCTAGAGCTCTTGGCAATCTGAATTTGGCTTGAAAGTGGATGATTCTCCAAAAATGATTTTCAATTTTCATCTACTTTTTCCCAACTGAATTCTGTTATTTCTCCATCCAAAGTTAGTTATTTTCAGTTGTAGATGATAGAATCAATATATGGAATGGACTTGGAGTGATATAAACCCCAATTGCAGCCCATGGAGGGCCAATTCAAAATCCAATTTTCTCATTTGAAGCTTGGTGATTCTCATGAAAACATAGCTTGGACTGCTTGTAACTTGAATCATATCAATTACTTGTGATGTAAGGTAGCTCAATGGCTGAGATTGATCCCTTGTTTGATCTTAATGGTGAGTTTTGAATATGTTACTTCAAGGTGAAGTAATCTTGAAAAATGCCATGGAAAAGACCTCAAAATTGGCTTATGGTTTTGGCATTGTATTTATAATATTCAAGGCACTCAAAATATGCACACACTTGACATGAATTGGTTTAATTTGAACTTGATCCAAACTAGGCCCTTTCAAACATCCTTTCATGAAATTTTCTTCACACATTCTCCAATCCAAGCCAATTCAATGATGCCTTGATGTTTGGTTGGGCAAATGACCGTATTTGGAGCAAGTTTGAAGTTTTAAAGATCTTCATTTGAGGTATGAAAGGTGGGGAAATTGACCTATAATCAAAAGTGACCTATAATCAAAGTTTCCCAAAATACCCTTGCCTTGCAAGCTTCATATCTTGAGCTCTACAAATCCAATGAAGGACTTCTAGGACTTTTTGGAAAGCTAAGATCATGAGGAACAATTCTCATGCTTGGATCAAGATGAGGAGAGACATCTTTCATGGTCAAAAATGTCTTGGAAGTTGGTTGACTTTCAGGGACCAAAATCACATTCATCTGATGACCTGTAACTTGTCTGCCTCATAACTTGAGTTCTAGAAATCATATGAATGACTTCTAGTACTAAAAAGAAAGATAAGAACATGCTCTACAAGTCTGATGTTGGTGTCAAGATTAGATGAGACTTTTATCTTGAGTTATGTGGTCTTGAAGTTGAGCACTAAACAAGGGGATTTTACTCTAATAAGCTTAGAACCCCTAGCTTAGTAACTTCTCACACTCTTGAGTATTGATGAATTGATCTTGGAATGATCTCTTAGGTGTCTCAATGCAACATTCCATGATTACAAAGACTTGGAATTGAGTCTTAATCTTCTCCAACCTCACAGTTGACTTAGGGTTGACCAGGTGAAAACCCTAACTGCACCACCTTTGGCTGTGGCCTCTTGTACTTTGAATAATGACTTGCACAAGCTCCATAATGATCCTCAATACATCTTATGAGCTCTCTCAATTCTTTACATCCATAACCATGGATACAATATCATCTGGTGACTTCTCATGGCCTCCAAAATAGGAGGTGAACCATATACAACCCTTTGACTTTTCTGATGATTTGATGAGGATGATAAACCCTTATATGCTTGAATACAATCTCTTGATTAGGCCTAGACTTTTGATAAACTCTTCATGGTGAGCACACCTCTCTCAATCCCCTGTATATGGACAATGGTATGCAAGATGTTAATGCTATGAAATGCAATGAAACAAAAGCCAGTTAAAGAAAAAAATTTGGGCAAATTTTGGGGTGCAACATGCTCTATACGAAATGGAAATGCTACGCATTTAGGAGGATGATATGCACAATTCGAAATGCAAAGGAACCGCTCCAGCAAAATAAATGCTGGAGAGAAGAAAGCCAACTCTGTCGGGGATCAAATCAACCCTACAGAGGAAAACGCCCCGGATGGCCCACCAGAATACGACTTTTCTGGGAAACAAATGTCTCGGCTGAAGGAAACATGCCCGCTCTACTAGGGAATCAACAAATCTGTAGGGGAAACAAAATCAACCACTGAAATTAAATCTCGCTCCACTGAGGAGAACAACCTTGAGTGGCCTCCTAGGACACCAAAGACCTTCTAGGGTACCAAATACTCATCTGAAAGATGGCAGCCTCACTGGGGAAGAATCAAAGTCCAACCTGCCGGGGATACTCAGTTGGGGAATAATCTACCTCTGCTATAGATTACTCTGTGGGGAATAGGCATCGACCTCTGTTTGGGGTAAATGAGAATAAAAACTCAACCACATCGACCTCTGATTAGGGAATGAGTCAATGACCTAGACTCGGTGGGGGAAGGAGCCAAATACTTGGACTCTGTGGGGTAACAACATTGCATTCGTCCCACTGCTTGGGAAATAAACCCAAATCTGCTTGTCAGGGAATAAACTCGAATTTCAACCCACTGAAGATACACAATCAATCTGCTGAGGATGGCTACACTCTGCCGGGGATATCAATCTCGACCCGCTGAGGATAATCTTGATCCTACTTTGATGAGGGATAAATGCCATCTCATCTTATTGCAATCTTAAATTGCACATCTCTGTCAGCGAGATATTCCTGGTTTAACAACATCACCATAGGGAATACAGAATCTCAACTACGGAGATGAGTGATATCAATCGAGCCTCGTGTCAGGGAACATGATAACATGTGAGCCACTGGGATTTATCGTGCCAATTATATTTGGACATTTTTTATTTAGGGATGGGAATAGGTTTATGGTGATAGATATTTGTTTCTGGTTACCAACAAAAATGGTTTTTTAGAGGGAAATACTAGACGAGAACTAACATTCAGGGGTGGACTACCAGATGAGAACTGGTGCCAAAATGGTTAAGTTGTCAGACGAGAACTGACTTCTGTGGTTTTGGTATCAGATAGGAAATGACCTCTGGGTTGGATATCAGACGAGAACTGATTTCCGATTTATGTACCAGACGGGAACTGATTTCTGGCTTGCCAGATGAGAACTAGACTTTGGAACTGTGTTAGCCAGACGAGAACTGGTTAAACAATGGGTTAAGGAAAGGGTGACCAGGCGGGAACTGGTTAAAAGATGATATGTACCAGATGGGAACTGGTGTTTACTGAAGGGTTGACCAGACGAGAACTGGTTTGAAGGTTTTCCAGATGAGAACTAGGCTTTAGAAATGACGGTTACACGGTTTTGACAAGTAACAGATTTAGGCTGTAGGATAACGATCCAATGATAGCAAGGCCTTTTCAGAAGGTTCATATTATTTGATAAGGTAATGGCACGATTCCCCGACACTCAACTCTTACTGAGGATAACAAACTTGCTTGAACAACTTTCCCAGTATAATTCAACTTGCCCCAGTCCGATCTTTGAGGCAAAGTTCACCTTGAGAAGAAAGTAGCTTGCCATGAGACGAACTCGAGATGGCTTCCCCTAGAATCTGTATCACGACAAGATTCATCTTTGATTACCACAATCTCAGAATGATTGGCTTCAATGTACTCTTGAATTAGCTTTCCCCTAAGTGAGCGTTGAGGCGACTTAACCTGATCTGATTGAATACTGGAGGGATCTACCTTCAACCCAAAGAAACTCTGGGCGATTGCCCCTGATTAGAAGAGCCTCAAGATGATTCACTTATGATCAGCTGATTCTTGAATGATATGTCCCATAATTAACCGATGCTTCGGGACTTGTCCTTAGACTGGCTGATTCCAAACTCTCTGGATGTCAATGCCCTAGATTCACAGGGTTTCACAGCAAACACCATTCTGGTCCAGACTGCAGAACGATCCAATCCTATTCGATTATTCCCTGTTGGAATTTCCTCTGTGTCAACTACTGACCTGCAATTAAAATTGTTTATTCACGAATGGCAATTTTAATGCGGTTGTCATGCAGATTTTGAAAAAGATGTCACTTACTCAGTGTCGTGAGTGAAATGAATGGACTACACCATCCAAACATAGTGCTGATTTGATTAGTGAAAAATACAACAAGGATATGATTAGCAAATCATGTAGGAGTCAGGTTACTCAACCTTATCATAATACACTTTTAGAATAAACCCTGCCTCAATTAGGTCTTTTAAGGGTTGTATCGTGGTCGGGTTCACGGTTCATGAAACAAAGGATATTAGGCTCAAAGAATGATTTGTACCCACCCCTTCTACGTGATGATCTCCAATTCTACGTTCAGATAACTCGGCACAAGCGCTCACCTCTTCAAAAGGTTTATTGAATGGCAGGAGCAATGGTTAAAGAAACTCACAAGGTTTTAGGAGTGACAATTACCCCTTTTTGTCTTTCGGTGTTTGTATCCACACGAATTTGTCCTTGTTTGAGGATTTTTCTTTTGAGATCTTTTCATTTTATTATTCCCTAATTTTTGCCTGGACTGACTCTTTTGAGTTCTTTTTGATTTTGAAGTCTAGCGGGATGCCCTGATTTTTGCCTAAGTATTTGCTTTCCAGTTTTTCTTTACTTAGCGGGCTTTCTTTTTTTTTTTTGAAACAAGTCGTGCGACACTGGTTGTCTTGACTTCTCCGAAAGGTTGTAACTGTCTCACTCCCGATTGGTGAGGTTTAACCATTGTGGTTGACGAGGTACGACCTCTTGAGGTGTGATTGATCCTCGAACGGGAATACTCCTTTTGTGCGGGTTTAAAAGTTTGAAAGAAACTCCTACTTCTAGGCTCGAAGTGGTTAACTAGGGACTAAATCCTTATATCTCTGGTTTTTATGGGATTTGAAACAATGCCTGTACATCCTCGGCAGGATTTTATCCTAAAGCATACAATAATCACTTATGAGTATTCAGTTTTGTCACCCTCCCTCCAATCTTTGCTAATCATAGTGATAAAGTAGAGTGGATAAAAAGTGCAAGTGTCTATGTTGTGCAAAAATGAGCGAAAGCGACATGATTAATTCAAAAAATGCATAGTCATTTCATTAATATTACCATTCAAAACACAATGTTTAAAAGCGAGTAGCAACTTGTTCTACCCCAAAATTTGACCAACCTTTTTCTTTACTTGGTCTATGTTTCATTTCATGTTCTAACATTTTGCATTGCATAGCATTGTTCATTTAGCAGGGGATCAAGAGAGGTGTGCCTAGAAAGAGAAGTTTGCTAAGGGTTTTGAACCTAATCAAGAGGTTTACTCAAGCATGAGTGCTCATCAAAGTCATCAAGAGGTGGTCAGTGCTTTTTGAAGGAGTTGATGGATGTATGTGGTTTGTCTCCTAGCTTGGAGGTCAATTGGGGATCATCAGAGGATTTTGATTTAATGATTATGGATATGGGATATTTAGGAAGCTCATTGAGTTCATTGAGAGCCATTGTGGAGCTTGTCCAAGTTGTTGTGTTATGTGTAAGAAGCCATAGTCAAGAGTTTTGTATCTACGGTTTTCATCTGGTCAACGCTAAGTCAACTATGGATTTGAAGGAGATTAAGACTCAATTCTAAGTCATGGTGATCATGGAATGTTGTGTTGAAGCATTTGAGATGTTATTCCAAGAACAAACCAAGAAGAATCCAAAGTGTGAGGAGTTACTAAATTAGGGTTCTCAGTGTAAAATTCCCTATTTAGTGTATAACTTCAAGACCACATATCTCACGATAAAAGTTTCATCTCATCTTGACTCCAACATGAGACTTGTAGATCATGTTTCTAGCTTTCTTTTGAGTACTAGAAGTCATTCATCTGATTTCTAGAACTCAAGTTATGATGCTGACAAGTTATGGGTCCTCAGATGAATGTGAAATTGGTCAACACAAGTCAACCAACTTCCAAGACATTTTTGACCTATAAGGATGTTACTCCTCAACTTCAAGTGAACATGAAAGTTTTTCCTAATAATCTTATCTTTCCAAAAAGTCCTATAAGTCCTCCATCTGATTTGTAGAACTCAAGTTATGAAGCTTGCAAGGCAAGGGCATTTTGGGAAAGTAAGATTATAGGTCATTTTTATTATAGGTCCATTTCACCATCTTGCACACTTCAAATGGAGATCTTTCCAACATGAAACTTGCTCCAAATGAGGTCATTTGCTCAATAAAACATCAAGGTACCATGGATTAGGCTTGGATTGAGGAATTGGTGTGAGACTTTTTCATGAAGAAAGCTTAAAAAAGGAGAAATGGTAATTATTTGATTTTTAATCATTTCAAGACATGTTTATGTATTTTTTGATTGCCAAAGACATAAAAAACAAGATGCACACATTGGATTTCAATTTTGGTACCATTTTCATGTGTTCTTCAATTGCCATTTCAAGTGAAAAATTGACATTCCAATTTCAACCATTTGATCAAACCAAGGGATAAATACTATCCATTTGATCAATATGAGATCCCAGCAAGCTGAATGATTGAATTTCCATGGGTTACAGCTTAATTGATTGTCCTGTGTGTGACCGTTGAGTTGTATTGTGAATTGTTATTGAATCTATTTGATTCTTGTGTACTACTTGATAAATGTAGTGATGATGTTGAAAGTATGAATACTTTGATGAAATATGTTGTGTGTGCAATCATGTTATAATTCTTGTGTGATGAATTATTTGAGAATGCATGGGATTAAGATGCGGGAACGGTCTTAAGTGCATTTGATTGTTGATTGCATACGCATCATTTGTTGTCAAGAGGCAATGCTTGCTAGTTTCGTGGAGACTAGTGACTTGTCCCAAACCTAGAGCGGGGTTTGAAAGCATAGGGAATGGGATTTTGTTTGTTATTGGTCTAGGGAACGGACCCGGTTTAAATGTAAAAACCAAAAAATAATAACAAGTGTTGGTCCCACATGGCATGAGTTGCATTGAGTCACATGGCATATATGATTGTTATATGAAAGTCAGCATATGTGTATGACTTGTTGAATTGGGAGTTGTGAATATATGGTTGTTGTATGAAAGTATGTATATGTGCATAACTTATTGAATTGAGATTTGTGAATATATGGTTGTTGAATGATATTGGCTGATGAAAATTGAAGTGTGAGAATATTGGTGTTTGTCCTGACATGCTTTACATTATTCATTATCTTATGATTTTAATATTGATGTGAATTCTCACCCTTCTGTTGGAATGATGTCCTATCTGACATCGTGCAGGTATCAAAGAGTAGAGTTGTTCGTAGTTACGAAGTTGTTGTTGATGCAGCCGTCTAGTATTTTAATTATGTTGGGTCGAGTCGTGCTCTGGTCATGTAACACCGGGATCACTTGGTTTATGTCTTAGAGATACATTATGTACTCTACGCTAGGCTTTTATTTCATTGGAATGTTATGATGTTGGCCTTTGTGCCTAAGTGATGTTGAATGATGTGATGAACATGAATATTCTGTTAAGAGAATTATGATATAAAATGAATCTGCTGCTACATGAGAAGGGAAAATTTGAGAAGCATGATTATTTATTAAAGTGTTAATGAGCATGACAGGTGGTTTTTGATGTTTTGAGTATTATGTGTGACACCTTTTTGTGAATGCATGATGATTTACTCTGATTATTTATATATATTCTGTGGGGTTTAGAAGGGTGTTACATTAGTGGTATCAGAGCAGGTCGGTCCATCCGGCCAAGTTGTCTAATGTTATTTGTTCCCTAGTATGCGACATGTGTGTGAAAACATTGTCGGTACTCGTTTGTTTTTCTAAACCTTGTCTGCAGGAGTGGGATTGAGATAAGCCGGGGAGAAGCTTATGCTTCTCAAGGATTCTTTTAGTGTGGAGTGGTGGCTCAGAATGACGTAGAATGCTATTATAGTTTGGTAAAGATGGTTTATGCCCCATCATGAATGTCGGTTGTCTATTAACAAATTGAGGAACTTATCACCCTTAATCTCTTGTTGATAGTAGACATGATCATGTTGGATGGAATAAATGCGTCTTTCAAGCTTAGATGGTGTGTGTAGTGAATTGTTTGGAGTTAAGCCAAGTTCTTACAGATTGTTTTGATGAGTTGGTGCAAGATGGTGCAAAGGTGCTTATGTTGGTGGCAACTCTGAGTGTTAATGGAAGTGGTGAAGTTGGTGGTGTCCCAATTATTTATGATTTTCAGAAAGTATTTCCTGATGAGATATGAGATTTACCGCCGGAACGAGAAGTGGAGTTCGCGATCGACTTAATTCTTGGAACTAGTCCAGTATCGATGGTTCCATATTGTATGTCTGCATCAAAATTGAAAGAGTTGAAGAGTAAACTTGAAAATCTACTTGAGAAAAGGTTTATTCGTCCGAGTGTGTCACCGTGGGGTGCACCAGTTTTGTTGGTTAAGAAGAAAGAAGGTACTATGAGACTTTGTGTGGATTATAGACAATTGAACAAAGTGACTGTCAAGAATACGTATCCACTTCTGAGGATTGATGATCTGATGGATCAGTTGATTGGTGTGAGCGTCTTTAGTAAGATAGATCTGAGATCTGGGTATCATCAGATTCGTGTGAAGGCTGAGGATATTCAGAAGACTGCTTTTAGAACGAGGTATAGACATTATGAGTATTTTGTGATGCCATTTGGTGTGACTAATGCACCAGGTGTATTAATGGAGTACATGAATAGGATTTTCCATTCTTATTTGGACAAGTTTGTGGTGGGGTTCATTGATGATATTTTAATCTATTCAAAGAGTGAAGAAGAACATGTCGAGCATTTGAGGATCGTGTTATCTGTGTTAAAAGAGAAGCAGTTGTATGCTAAACTTTCAAAGTGTGAGTTTTGGTTGAAGGAAGTGAGTTTCCTTGGTCATGTGGTTTCGAGTAGAGGTATTGCAGTTGATTCGCCGAAGGTTGAAGCGGTATCGCAATGTGAGACTCCAAAATCAGTTTTTGAGATTAGAAGTTTTCTTGGTTTGACAGGTTATTATCGGAAATTCATTGAAGGATTTGCCAAGTTATCAATGACGTTGACGCAGTTGACTAGGAAGGGTCAAGCTTTTATTTAGGATGCAAAGTGTGAAGAAAGTTTTCAAGAGCTTAAGAGGAGATGGACGACAACTCCTGTTTTGATTTTGCTGAATCCGACAGAATCATTTGTTGTGTATTGTGATGCTTCTTTGATGGGTTTAGGAGGTGTGTTGATGCAAAATAAACAAGTTGTGGCTTATGCTTCAAGGAAACTTAAAGTGAATGAGAGGAATTATTCGATGCATGACTTAGAGTTGGCCGCCGTTGTATTTGCGTTGGAGCTTTGGAGACATTATTTGTTTGGTACAAGATTTAAAGTGTACAGTGATCATAAGAGTTTGAAGTATCTCTTTGATCAGAAAGAATTGAATGCAAGGTAGAGGAGATGGTTAGAACTTCTGAAGGATTATGATTTTGGGTTGAATTACCATCCGGGTAAAGCAAATGTGGTAGCTGATGCGCTGAGTAGGAAATCTTTGTATATGTCAATGATGATGGTAAAATAGTTGGAAATGATTGAGCAATTTCATGATTTGAGTTTGGTGTGTGAGAGGACTTCTAACGGAGTTAAGCTTGGTATGTTAAGGCTTACTAGTGGTATTCTTGACGAGATTCGAGAAAGACAAAAATCTGATTTGGGTTTAGTTGATCGGTTGACTTTGATCAATCAAGGTCAAGGTGGTGATTTTCGGATTGATGAGAATGGTATTATGAGATTTCGTGATAGAGTTTGTGTTCCGAATATTGTTGAGCTGAAGAAGAATATTCTTGAGGAAGGGCATCGTAGTGGATTGAGTATTCATCCCGGTGCTACTAAGATGTATCAATATTTGAGAAAAGTATTTTGGTGGCCTCGTATGAAGAAGGATATTGCCGAGTTTGTATATTCCTGTCTGACTTGTCAAAAGTCAAAGATTGAGCATCAGAAACCGTCGGGCTTGATGCAACCGTGTCTATTCCCGAATGGAAATGGGATATCATATCTATGGATTTTGTGTCTGGTTTACCTAGAACACCGAGTAATTTTGAAGCTATTTGGGTTATTGTGGATAGATTGACTAAATCTGCTCACTTTATTCCTATGCGAATGTATTGTTCAAAAAATGTTTTAATAGCCTACACATGGAACTTCAACAGTCATACTTTTACAAAAGTAAGCGCACATACAAAACTCTCAAATTGATCAAATCCAACATACCAAGAGTTCGAACACCAAATGGATCAACACCTTGGAACTACTAAACCACATCATCAACAAAATATTGAAGACCTAGGGGACTGCTAAGTCATGGCAGCATAGAGAAAACATGGTATAGTTGACAGAAAAATTCAAAGCAATGCAAACTATGGTACTAGCAAACAATTCAATGATAGGATTTAATCATGCTTCACAAGACAAATGCAAAATATTCAACAAGAAATATGTGTTCTAACAGTTGACAAATATCAATCACGAACATGCTCATCACAAATGGAATTTATGTAAAACTGGCCAGACCTGACATTATGCTTCAAAATCATACATCAAGGGTTTCAAAAACACACGTGTGAAGAGTTCTAGCAACAATGGTTGTAAAAACAAGGCAAAGTTAAACAAACATCTAGCATGATAGTCATAATAATGTCAGCAAAGTATTTATGAGTAAAATCTAAACATGAGTAGTAACAATCCTAGGCCATTAACCTCAATTCCAAACGGTCCCTTCAAATAAAAATCACAACATAACCAATCTCTAAAATGTGAGAAACTAATTTGACAACAACAAGGTAGGTTGGCAACCTCAGACCTTAATGACAGTACTCATAACATGCTTACATTGCCAAAGCCCAAATCATTGCATCAATCCAAACTCATAACATGGAGTCACAACTCAACTTGATCAAACAAGGAAACTAACCTAGGATTAAACAGTGTTACAAGTCTGACATTATAAGACAAGTTCATAATTTGTGGCATCAATTGCAAAGAAAGCTGAACAGGCCCAAACATTAGACATGACAAGGTCCAAAACCAACCCAGCTAAGTCTCTTCAAGTGATAGTTACTAATGCAAACATGTTTTGATAATAATTGAACATTCATGGTAAAGGTTTTGACAGCAACAGTCTAGTTCTTACAATGCCAACAACAATTGAGATTCATTTCAGCAAGCAAACCAAAACTAATTTTCAGCACAAAAACAGTCCCTAATTTTATCATGACAAACTCAAGCATCAATGCAAAATAGGTCTCAAATGGTAAACATGGACTCAATACAGCAGGCTTATATGTCAATCACCAATGGTTTCAACAGTTAATGCCAAAACAAACACCAAGTCTCAAAAATCCAATCTCTTAAAATAGGTAGCAGAAAACAAACTGCACATTCCAGTGACAATCCAACAAACTGATGAGTTGAAATAACTCAAGCCACAAAACAAAATGGTATGAAAACAAAATTTAGTAACTGTGACCAAGAGTTCAAAGCAGACATACCAATCATCAACATATCATACACACTTCAAAAGGGAAAGTCATAGCCTTAAGGCAGCAAGACAGCAAGTGATTAAATCAAATACAAAGCTAAACACAAACAGAGTTGTAACACCTCTTCTAGCAGCACAGGTTCAAAATCAAACATGACATGTTGTAACAAGAGCAAGCCTAACATAACAACATTAAATCCAAACTAAAAGTTTACTAACTTCAAGACAACTTTTGACAGCATGATTGACAAAATGATTCCTCATGATAATTTACAAACATATTCATCCAACACCAATCAAAATGATTCCTCATGATTCTTCTTGAGACATAATGAAGAAATGGTTAGAAAACACTTACCTCTTGTAGACCTCCTTGAGCAAATTAGCAGCAAGCTGTCTTTCCTTCTAGCAACTTTGCAGTTTCCTTTTCCAACAGCAAGTGATTTCTTTTGCAGCCTCCTTACAACAAACTAGCAGCAAGATGTCCCTTGAGCAAGCTTTGAAAACAGTTCTTCCACAAGTTGGTTCTTGGCCAAAATATAAAGTTACCGTTTTCTCTTGTGGTAAAAAAGGTCTTGAGTAGCAAGGAGCAGGATACTCACAAAATGTTTCTTTTGCAAAACAGTGACAGAATGGTGTTGTTGAGGTAATGAAGTTGTGATGAAGAGTTTGAAAAATGGTGAGGAAATGAGTGAGATTCAAGGGAATCCTCAGAGGAGCACAAAATGCAAAATATGTTTTCTCTCTCAAATGGTGGCGACCTCTGATTAAGGTTTTGCACTAAGCTTTTATATGAGGTGAGAAATGTGAAAATGGAAGTTTAACAATGATAAAAAAAATCAATGGTGCATATCTGATATGTTCATGGTTCTTGAATCAAATGGTGGATGGGAAAGGAAGTACCAGCCAACTTGCATATGGAGCTGCTTTAGCTCAGTAGTGGGAGCATCATAGTGTGGCTACTTGCAACAGAAAAAAAATAGCTTGTCCCTTTCTTGTTTGGGCAAAGATTCAAAAAGACCCTCAAGGTGGTACATGCCTTGGTTTTACCTGAAATGGCAATGTTTCTTGTGTACCAAACTCAACCTCATGCGCATGGAAGAGGAATGAGGCTGATAAACCAAACAAATCAGCAAACCACACATTCCACACTTTGAATAAAATGTCCAAAACACAAACTTTGGGCCATGATAACTTTGTGCACACAACTCCAATTGCTTAGGTCTTGTGCTCGGATGAAAGAGGACATGGAGTATAACAAATTTCATGTTGGTGAAAGTCTCATTTGATCATTGGAAGATCACAAAATCTGGGGTTAAAAATCGTGGCATGCAGGCTATTCATGAATAACTTAGAAAAAATTCTAAGTATGGATTTTGCCTTAATTTTTCTCAACTTTGCGCGTCCATGACTTGAGCTCCTCAAATCCAATGGAGGACTTCTAGGACTTTTTGGAAAGCTTGTAATACAATGAACAACTTTAATGTTTGGTCCAAGTCCATTTGAAACCTTGATCATGATGAAAAATGGCTTTGAAGATGGTTGTTTCAAACATAAAACTTTCCAGAAATAGAAAGTTCTAAAACCCTAATTTTTCAAAAGTGGCAAGTTTGACACTTCTTAATTTTTTTTATGATCCCCTTGATTTTTCTTGATCAAATTCCATCCATTCCTCACATTGAACTTAAGGAACATGATCTTGACCTCAAAAAGTCAGAGTTGACTTTTCCACTGCATAGTTGACTTTCTTCCCAAATCTCCTGACGTTCAATTGACTGATTAATTGAAACTCTTATGATTAAAATTGACGGTCCAACTCTCATCCTCAAACACCTTAGGACATATGGAGGGACATGGAAACAAGTTTTCTTCAAGAAACAAGTTTTATCCTGATTAAAATTGAAACCCTAATTCCACCCTTTTTGCCTGGGCATTGTGCAGATGAATTATGTAACCATTTCCACTCCATCATGACCTCTGAGGTACTCAACAAACTTCTACGTCATGCCTCTGTTAATGATAATTCTTCATGAACCTTGACAACCTTCTGATGATTTGTACCAATGAAGACCCTCCTCTTGGATGACACACACACAATCACTTGATCCCCTGTAATAACTATGCTATGCAATTTAATATGCTAGAACAATGAAATGAAACAAAAGCCAAGGTAAGGAAAAAGGTTGGGCAAATTTTGGGGTACAACAGCTTCCCCTATTCAAATGACTTGGACCTGAATGAGTAAAAAGAGAACGACTCTCAGGCAATCAAGGTAAAAGACGGTTGAATACCAAAGAACCCGGAAATTTGCCAACCGCAGAAAATAACACTACGAACAAGAACCTCCGGAGATAACTGCTCTGATCACAAGAATACTCTGCTGGGGAAAAGGGAAGCTTAACCAAACAACTGTGTGGGGAACAAGCGTCCACCAAAAGACAATAGTCGAAGGATACCATCCAAAAGATGGGATAAGTGTTCACTCTCTAGAGATATAAATCAAACACTACCAACCAAGGGTTGGAATCACAGTAATACCGAATAAAGTTGAACCCAAACTATCAACCAAAAGTTGAAATCACCAAATGGAAACATTCAACCACAAGCTACCAACCAAAAAATAGGAACGATGGGAAAACAATATCGACCTGAAGTAGGAACACAAGCTACCAACCAAAAATTGGGATCGCTGGGATCGCTAAACAGAGCTGACTCCACCATAAAACACTACCAACCCAAAAGTTGGAATGATCATCCGAAATTACCTACCAACAATAGGAATAAAAGGCTGCTAACCAAAAGTCAGGATTACCAGAAACGCCAAACGAAAGCGAACTGACTACAACAAAGATTACCAACCTAAAGATGGAATAAAAGCCAGAGGATACCAACCAAAAGATGGAATAAAACCCAACGGATACCAACCAAAAGATGGAATAAAATCCAAAGAATACCAACAAAAAGATGGAATAAAAACAACGGATATCAACCAATAGATGGGATAAAATCCTACAAATACCAACCAAAAGATGGAATAAAGACAAAGGATACCAACCAAAAGATAGAATAAAGACAAAGGATACCAACCAAAAGATGGGATAAAATCCAACAGATACCAACCAATAGTTGGGATAAAACAAGGCATACCAACCAAAAGATGGAATAAAAGCCAAAGGATACCAACCAATAGCCGGGATAAAATAAGGCATACCAACCAAAAGATGGAATAAAAAGCCAAAGGATACCAACCAATAGTCGGGATAAAACAAGGCATACCAACCAAAAGATGGAATTAAAGCCAAAGGATACCAACAAATAGTCGAGATAAAACAAGGCATACCAACCAAAAGATGGAATAAAAAGACAAAGGATACCAACCAATAATCGGGATAAAACAAGGCATACCAACCAAAAGATGGAATAAAAAGCCAAAGGATACCAACCAATAGTCGGGATAAAACAAGGCATACCAACCAAAAGATGGAATAAAAGCCAAAGAATACCAACCAATAGTCGGGATAAAATAAGGCATACCAACCAAAAGATGGAATAAAAACCAAAGGATACCAACCAATAGTCGGGATAAAACAAGGCATACCAACCAAAAGATGGAATAAAAAGCCAAAGGATACCAACCAATAGTCGGGATAAAACAAGGCATACCAACCAAAAGATGGAATAAAAAGCCAAAGGATACCAACCAATAGTCGGGATAAAACAAGGCATACCAACCAAAAGATGGAATAAAAGCCAAAGGATACCAACCAATAGTCGGGATAAAATAAGTCATACCAACCAAAAGATGGAATAAAAAGCCAAAGGATACCAACTAATAGTCAGGATAAAACAAGGCATACCAACCAAAACATGGAATAAAAAGTCAAAGGATACCAACCAAAAGATGGAATAAACAAGACATACCAACCAAAAGATGGAATAAAAGCCAAAGGATACCAACCAATAGTCGGGATAAAACAAGGCATACCAACCAAAAGATGGAATAAAAAGCCAAAGGATGTCAACCAATAGTCGGGATAAAACAAGGCATACCAACCAAAAGATGGAATAAAATGCCAACGGATACCAACCAAAAGATGGAATAAAAAGCCAAAGGATACCAACCAAAAGATGGAATCAAAAAAAGCATACGAACCAAAAGATGGAATAAAAAGCCAAAGGATACCAACCAAAAGATGGAATAAACAAGGCAAATACCAACCAAACGATGGAATAAAAGCCAAAGGATACCAACTAATAGTTGGGATAAAACAACGCATACCAACCAAAAGATGGAATAAAAAGCCAAAGGATACCAACCAATAGTCGGGATAAAATAAGGCATACCAACTAAAAGATGGAATAAAAATCCAAAGGATATCAACGAAAAGTTGGAATAAAACAAGGCATACCAACCAAAAGATGGAATAAAAAGGCAAAGGATACCAACCAATAGTTGGGATAAAACAAGGAATACCAACCCAAAGATGGAATAAAAAGCCAAAGGATAACAACCAATAGTCGGGATAAAACAAGGCATACCAACCAAAAGATGGAATAAAAAGTCAAAGGATATCAACCAAAAGATGGAATAAACAAGGCATACCAACCAAAAGATGGAATAAAAGCCAAAGGATATAAACCAATAGTCGGGATAAAATAAGGCATACCAACCAAAAGATGGAATAAAAAGTCAAAGGATACAAACCAATAGTCGGGATAAAACAAGGCATACCAACAAAAACATGGAATAAAAAGCCAAAGGATACCAACCAATTGTCTGTATAAAATAAGTCATACCAACCAAAAGATGGAATAAAAAGCCAAAGGATACCAACCAATAGTCGAGATAAAACAAGGCATACCAACCAAAAGATGGAATAAAAAGCCAAAGGATATCAACCAATAGTCGGGATAAAACAAGGCATACCAACCAAAAGATGGAATAAAATGCCAACGGATACCAACCAAAAGATGGAATAAAAAGCCAAAGGATACCAACCAAAAGATGGAATCAAAAAAAGCATACGAACCAAAAGATGGAATAAAAAGCCAAAGGATACCAACCAAAAGATGGAATAAACAAGGCAAATACCAACCAAACGATGGAATAAAAGCCAAAGGATACCAACTAATAGTTGGGATAAAACAACGCATACCAACCAAAAGATGGAATAAAAAGCCAAAGGATACCAACCAATAGTCAGGATAAAACAAGGCATACCAACCAAAAGATGGAATAAAAACCCAAAGGATATCAACGAAAAGTTGGAATAAAACAAGGCATACCAACCAAAAGATGGAATAAAAAGGCAAAGGATACCAACCAATAGTTGGGATAAAACAAGGCATACCAACCAAAAGATGGAATAAAAAGCCAAAGGATACCAACCAATAGTCGGGATAAAACAAGGCATACCAACCAAAAGATGGAATAAAAAGTCAAAGGATATCAACCAAAAGATGGAATAAACAAGACATACCAACCAAAATATGGAATAAAAATCCAAAGGATACCAACCAATAGTCAGGATAAAACAAGGCATACCAACCAAAACATGGAATAAAAAGTCAAAGGATACCAACCAAAAGATGGAATAAACAAGACATACCAACCAAAAGATGGAATAAAAGCCAAAGGATACCAACCAATAGTCGGGATAAAACAAGGCATACCAACCAAAAGATGGAATAAAAAGCCAAAGGATATCAACCAATAGTCGGGATAAAACAAGGCATACCAACCAAAAGATGGAATAAAATTCCAACGGATACCAACCAAAAGATGGAATAAAAAGCCAAAGGATACCAACCAAAAGATGGAATCAAAAAAAGCATACGAACCAAAAGATGGAATAAAAAGCCAAAGGATACCAACCAAAAGATGGAATAAACAAGGCAAATACCAACCAAACGATGGAATAAAAGCCAAAGGATACCAACTAATAGTTGGGATAAAACAACGCATACCAACCAAAAGATGGAATAAAAAGCCAAAGAATACCAACCAATAGTCGGGATAAAATAAGGCATACCAACTAAAAGATGGAATAAAAATCCAAAGGATATCAACGAAAAGTTGGAATAAAACAAGGCATACCAACCAAAAGATGGAATAAAAAGGCAAAGGATACCAACCAATAGTTGGGATAAAACAAGGAATACCAACCCAAAGATGGAATAAAAAGCCAAAGGATAACAACCAATAGTCGGGATAAAACAAGGCATACCAACCAAAAGATGGAATAAAAAGTCAAAGGATATCAACCAAAAGATGGAATAAACAAGGCATACCAACCAAAAGATGGAATAAAAGCCAAAGGATATAAACCAATAGTCGGGATAAAATAAGGCATACCAACCAAAAGATGGAATAAAAAGTCAAAGGATACAAACCAATAGTCGGGATAAAACAAGGCATACCAACAAAAACATGGAATAAAAAGCCAAAGGATACCAACCAATTGTCTGTATAAAATAAGTCATACCAACCAAAAGATGGAATAAAAAGCCAAAGGATACCAACCAATAGTCGAGATAAAACAAGGCATACCAACCAAAAGATGGAATAAAAAGCCAAAGGATATCAACCAATAGTCGGGATAAAACAAGGCATACCAACCAAAAGATGGAATAAAATGCCAACGGATACCAACCAAAAGATGGAATAAAAAGCCAAAGGATACCAACCAAAAGATGGAATCAAAAAAAGCATACGAACCAAAAGATGGAATAAAAAGCCAAAGGATACCAACCAAAAGATGGAATAAACAAGGCAAATACCAACCAAACGATGGAATAAAAGCCAAAGGATACCAACTAATAGTTGGGATAAAACAACGCATACCAACCAAAAGATGGAATAAAAAGCCAAAGGATACCAACCAATAGTCAGGATAAAACAAGGCATACCAACCAAAAGATGGAATAAAAACCCAAAGGATATCAACGAAAAGTTGGAATAAAACAAGGCATACCAACCAAAAGATGGAATAAAAAGGCAAAGGATACCAACCAATAGTTGGGATAAAACAAGGCATACCAACCAAAAGATGGAATAAAAAGCCAAAGGATACCAACCAATAGTCGGGATAAAACAAGGCATACCAACCAAAAGATGGAATAAAAAGTCAAAGGATATCAACCAAAAGATGGAATAAACAAGACATACCAACGAAAATATGGAATAAAAATCCAAAGGATACCAACCAATAGTCAGGATAAAACAAGGCATACCAACCAAAACATGGAATAAAAAGTCAAAGGATACCAACCAAAAGATGGAATAAACAAGACATACCAACCAAAAGATGGAATAAAAGCCAAAGGATACCAACCAATAGTCGGGATAAAACAAGGCATACCAACCAAAAGATGGAATAAAAAGCCAAAGGATATCAACCAATAGTCGGGATAAAACAAGGCATACCAACCAAAAGATGGAATAAAATGCCAACGGATACCAACCAAAAGATGGAATAAAAAGCCAAAGGATACCAACCAAAAGATGGAATCAAAAAAAGCATACGAACCAAAAGATGGAATAAAAAGCCAAAGGATACCAACCAAAAGATGGAATAAACAAGGCAAATACCAACCAAACGATGGAATAAAAGACAAAGGATACCAACTAATAGTTGGGATAAAAAAACGCATACCAACCAAAAGATGGAATAAAAAGCCAAAGGATACCAACCAATAGTCGGGATAAAACAAGGCATACCAACCAAAAGATGGAATAAAAACCCAAAGGATATCAACGAAAAGTTGGAATAAAACAAGGCATACCAACAAAAAGATGGAATAAAAAGGCAAAGGATACCAACCAATAGTTGGGATAAAACAAGGAATACCAACCAAAAGATGGAATAAAAAGCCAAAGGATACCAACCAATAGTCGGGATAAAACAAGGCATACCAACCAAAAGATGGAATAAAAAGTCAAAGGATATCAACCAAAAGATGGAATGAACAAGGCATACCAACCAAAAGATGGAATAAACGCCAAAGGATATAAACCAATAGTCGGGATAAAATAAGGCATACCAACCAAAAGATGGAATAAAAAGCCAAAGGATACAAACCAATAGTCGGGATAAAATAAGGCATACCAACCAAAACATGGAATAAAAAGCCAAAGGATACCAACCAATAGTCTGTATAAAATAAGTCATACCAACCAAAAGATGGAATAAAAAGCCAAAGGATACCAACCAATAATCGAGATAAAACAAGGCATACCAACCAAAAGATGGAATAAAAAGCCAAAGGATATCAACCAATAGTCGGGATAAAACAAGGCATACCAACCAAAAGATGGAATAAAATGCCAACGGATACCGACCAAAAGATGGAATAAAAAGCCAAAGGATACCAACCAAAAGATGGAATCAAAAAAAGCATACGAACCAAAAGATGGAATAAAAAGCCAAAGGATACCAACCAAAAGATGGAATAAACAAGGCAAATACCAACCAAATGATGGAATAAAAGCCAAAGGATACCAACTAATAGTTGGGATAAAACAACGTATACCAACCAAAAGATGGAATAAAAAGCCAAAGGATACCAACCAATAGTCGGGATAAAACAAGGCATACCAACCAAAAGATGGAATAAAACCCCAAAGGATATCAACGAAAAGTTGGAATAAAACAAGGCATACCAACCAAAAGATGGAATAAAAAGGCAAAGGATACCAACCAATAGTTGGGATAAAACAAGGCATACCAACCGAAAGACGGAATAAAAAGCCAAAGGATACCACCCAATAGTCGGGATAAAACAAGGCATACCAACCAAAAGATGGAATAAAAAGTCAAAGGATATCAACCAAAAGATGGAATAAACAAGACATACGAACCAAAAGATGGAATAAAAAGCCAAAGGATACCAACCAATAGTCAGGATAAAACAAGGCATACCAACCAAAACATGGAATAAAAAGTCAAAGGATACCAACCAAAAGATGGAATAAACAAGACATACCAACCAAAAGATGGAATAAAAGCCAAACGATACCAACCAATAGTCAGGATAAAACAAGGCATACCAACCAAAAGATGGAATAAAAAGCCAATGGATATCAACCAATAGTCGGGATAAAACAAGGCATACCAACCAAAAGATGGAATAAAATGCCAACAGATACCAACCAAAAGATGCAATAAAAAGCCAAAGGATACCAACCAAAAGATGGAATCAAAAAAAGCATACAAACCAAAAGATGGAATAAAAAGCCAAAGGATACCAACCAAAAGATGGAATAAACAAGGCAAATACCAACCAAACGATGGAATAAAAGCCAAAGGATACCAACTAATAGTTGGGATAAAACAACGCATACCAACCAAAAGATGAAATAAAAAGCCAAAGGATACCAACCAATAGTCGGGATAAAACAAGGCATACCAACCAAAAGATGGAATAAAAACCCAAAGGATATCAACGAAAAGTTGGAATAAAACAAGGCATACCAACCAAAAGATGGAATAAAAAGGCAAAGGATACCAACCAATAGTTGGGATAAAACAAGGCATACCAACCAAAAGATGGAATAAAAAGCCAAAGGATACCAACCAATAGTCGGGATAAAACAAGGCATACCAACCAAAAGATGGAATAAAAAGTCAAAGGATATCAACCAAAAGATGGAATAAACAAGACATACCAACCAAAAGATGGAATAAAAAGCCAAAGGATACCAACCAACAGTCAGGATAAAACAAGGCATACCAACCAAAACATGGAATAAAAAGTCAAAGGATACCAACCAAAAGATGGAATAAACAAGACATACCAACCAAAAGATGGAATAAAAGCCAAAGGATACCAACCAATAGTCGGGATAAAACAAGGCATACCAACCAAAAGATGGAATAAAAAGCCAAAGGATATCAACCAATAGTCGGGATAAAACAAGGCATACCAACCAAAAGATGGAATAAAATGCCAACAGATACCAACCAAAAGATGGAATAAAAAGCCAAAGGATACCAACCAAAAGATGGAATCAAAAAAAGCATACGAACCAAAAGATGGAATAAAAAGCCAAAGGATACCAACCAAAAGATGGAATAAACAAGGCAAATACCAACCAAACGATGGAATAAAAGTCAAAGGATACCAACTAATAGTTGGGATAAAACAACGCATACCAACCAAAAGATGGAATAAAAAGCCAAAGGATACCAACCAATAGTCGGGATAAAACAAGGCATACCAACCAAAAGATGGAATAAAAACCCAAAGGATATCAACGAAAAGTTGGAATAAAACAAGGCATACCAACCAAAAGATGGAATAAAAAGGCAAAGGATACCAACCAATAGTTGGGATAAAACAAGGCATACCAACCAAAAGATGGAATAAAAAGCCAAAGGATACCAACCAATAGTCGGGATAAAACAAGGCATACCAACCAAAATATGGAATAAAAAGCCAAAGGATATCAACCAGAAGATGGAATAAACAAGGCATACCAACCAAAAGATGGAATAAAAGCCAAAGGATATAAACCAATAGTCGGGATAAAATAAGGCATACCAACCAAAAGATGGAATAAAAAGCCAAAGGATACAAACCAATAGTCGGGATAAAACAAGGCATACCAACCAAAACATGGAATAAAAAGCCAAAGGATACCAACCAATAGTCTGTATAAAATAAGTCATACCAACCAAAAGATGGAATAAAAAGCCAAAGGATACCAACCAATAGTCGGGATAAAACAAGGCATACCAACCAAAAGATGGAATAAAAAGCCAAAGGATATCAACCAATAGTCGGGATAAAACAAGGCATACCAACCAAAAGATGGAATCAAATGCCAACGGATACCGACCAAAAGATGGAATAAAAAGCCAAAGGATACCAACCAAAAGATGGAATCAAAAAAAGCATACGAACCAAAAGATGGAATAAAAAGCCAAATGATACCAACCAAAAGATGGAATAAACAAGGCAAATACCAACCAAACGATGGAATAAAAGCCAAAGGATACCAACTAATAGTTGGGATAAAACAACGCATACCAACCAAAAGATGGAATAAAAAGCCAAAGGATACCAACCAATAGTCGGGATAAAACAAGGCATACCAACCAAAAGATGGAATAAAACCCCAAAGGATATCAACGAAAAGTTGGAATAAAACAAGGCATACCAACCAAAAGATGGAATAAAAAGGCAAAGGATACCAACCAATAGTTGGGATAAAACAAGGCATACCAACCGAAAGACGGAATAAAAAGCCAAAGGATACCAACCAATAGTCGGGATAAAACAAGGCATACCAACCAAAAGATGGAATAAAAAGTCAAAGGATATCAACCAAAAGATGGAATAAACAAGACATACGAACCAAAAGATGGAATAAAAAGCCAAAGGATACCAACCAATAGTCAGGATAAAACAAGGCATACCAACCAAAACATGGAATAAAAAGTCAAAGGATACCAACCAAAAGATGGAATAAACAAGACATACCAACCAAAAGATGGAATAAAAGCCAAACGATACCAACCAATAGTCGGGATAAAACAAGGCATACCAACCAAAAGATGGAATAAAAAGCTAATGGATATCAACCAATAGTCGGGATAAAACAAGGCATACCAACCAAAAGATGGAATAAAATGCCAACAGATACCAACCAAAAGATGCAATAAAAAGCCAAAGGATACCAACCAAAAGATGGAATCAAAAAAAGCATACGAACCAAAAGATGGAATAAAAAGCCAAAGGATACCAACCAAAAGATGGAATAAACAAGGCAAATACCAACCAAACGATGGAATAAAAGCCAAAGGATACCAACTAATAGTTGGGATAAAACAACGCATACCAACCAAAAGATGAAATAAAAAGCCAAAGGATACCAACCAATAGTCGGGATAAAACAAGGCATACCAACCAAAAGATGGAATAAAAACCCAAAGGATATCAACGAAAAGTTGGAATAAAACAAGGCATACCAACCAAAAGATGGAATAAAAAGGCAAAGGATACCAACCAATAGTTGGGATAAAACAAGGCATATCAACCAAAAGATGGAATAAAAAGCCAAAGGATACCAACCAATAGTCGGGATAAAACAAGGCATACCAACCAAAAGATGGAATAAAAAGTCAAAGGATATCAACCAAAAGATGGAATAAACAAAACATACCAACCAAAAGATGGAATAAAAAGCCAAAGGATACCAACCAACAGTCAGGATAAAACAAGGCATACCAACCAAAACATGGAATAAAAAGTCAAAGGATACCAACCAAAAGATGGAATAAACAAGACATACCAACCAAAAGATGGAATAAAAGCCAAAGGATACCAACCAATAGTCGGGATAAAACAAGGCATACCAACCAAAAGATGGAATAAAAAGCCAAAGGATATCAACCAATAGTCGGGATAAAACAAGGCATACCAACCAAAAGATGGAATAAAATGCCAACAGATACCAACCAAAAGATGGAATAAAAAGCCAAAGGATACCAACCAAAAGATGGAATCAAAAAAAGCATACGAACCAAAAGATGGAATAAAAAGCCAAAGGATACCAACCAAAAGATGGAATAAACAAGGCAAATACCAACCAAACGATGGAATAAAAGTCAAAGGATACCAACTAATAGTTGGGATAAAACAACGCATACCAACCAAAAGATGGAATAAAAAGCCAAAGGATACCAACCAATAGTCGGGATAAGACAAGGCATACCAACCAAAAGATGGAATAAAAACCCAAAGGATATCAACGAAAAGTTGGAATAAAACAAGGCATACCAACCAAAAGATGGAATAAAAAGGCAAAGGATACCAACCAATAGTTGGGATAAAACAAGGCATACCAACCAAAAGATGGAATAAAAAGCCAAAGGATACCAACCAATAGTCGGGATAAAACAAGGCATACCAACCAAAAGATGGAATAAAAAGTCAAAGGATATCAACCAGAAGATGGAATAAACAAGGCATACCAACCAAAAGATGGAATAAAAGCCAAAGGATATAAACCAATAGTCGGGATAAAATAAGGCATACCAACCAAAAGATGGAATAAAAAGCCAAAGGATACAAACCAATAGTCGGGATAAAACAAGGCATACCAACCAAAACATGGAATAAAAAGCCAAAGGATACCAACCAATAGTCTGTATAAAATAAGTCATACCAACCCAAAGATGGAATAAAAAGCCAAAGGATACCATCCAATAGTCGGGATAAAACAAGGCATACCAACCAAAAGATGGAATAAAAAGCCAAAGGATATCAACCAATAGTCGGGATAAAACAAGGCATACCAACCAAAAGATGGAATAAAATGCCAACGGATACCAACCAAAAGATGGAATAAAAAGCCAAAGGATACCAACCAATAGTCGGGATAAAACAAGGCATACCAACCAAAAGATGGAATAAAAACCCAAAGGATATCAACGAAAAGTTGGAATAAAACAAGGCATACCAACCAAAAGATGGAATAAAAAGGCAAATGATACCAACCAATAGTTGGGATAAAACAAGGCATACCAACCGAAAGATGGAATAAAAAGCCAAAGAATACCAACCAATAGTCGGGATAAAACAAGGCATACCAACCAAAAGATGGAATAAAAAGTCAAAGGATATCAACCAAAAGATGGAATAAACAAGGCATACCAACCAAAAGATGGAATAAAAGCCAAAGGATATCAACCAATAGTCGGGATAAAATAAGGCATACCAACCAAAAGATGGAATAAAAAGCCAAAGGATACAAACCAATAGTCGGGATAAAACAAGGCATACCAACCAAAACATGGAATAAAAAGCCAAAGGATACCAACCAATAGTCGGGATAAAATAAGTCATACCAACCAAAAGATGGAATAAAAAGCCAAAGGATACCAACCAATAGTCGGGATAAAACAAGGCATACCAACCAAAAGATGGAATAAAAGCCAAAGGATACCAACCAATAGTCGGGATAAAACAAGTCATACCAACCAAAAGATGGAATAAAAAGCCAAAGGATACCAACCAATAGTCAGGATAAAACAAGGCATACCAACCAAAACATGGAATAAAAAGTCAAAGGATACCAACCAAAAGATGGAATAAACAAGACATACCAACCAAAAGATGGAATAAAAGCCAAAGTATACCAACCAATAGTCGGGATAAAACAAGGCATACCAACCAAAAGATGGAATAAAAAGCCAAAGGATATCAACCAATAGTCGGGATAAAACAAGGCATACCAACCAAAAGATGGAATAAAATGCCAAAGGATACCAACCAAAAGATGGAATAAAAAGCCAAAGGATACCAACCAAAAGATGGAATAAAAAGCCAAATGTTACCAACCAAAAGATGGAATAAAAAAAAGCATACGAATCAAAAGATGGAATAAAAAGCAAAAGGATACCAACCAAAAGATGGAATAAAAAGCCAAAGGATACCAACCAAAAGATGGAATAAACAAGGCAAATACCAACCAAAAGATGAAATAAAAGCCAAAGGATACCAACTAATAGTTGGGATAAAACAAGGCATACCAACCAAAAGATGGAATAAAAAGCCAAAGGATACCAACCAATAGTCGGGATAAAATAAGGCATACCAACCAAAAGATGGAATAAAAACCCAAAGGATATCAACGAAAAGTTGGAATAAAACAAGGCATACCAACCAAAAGATGGAATAAAAAGCCAAAGGATACCAACCAATAGTTGGGATAAAACAAGGCATACCAACCAAAAGATGGAATAAAAAGCCAAAGGATACCAACCAATAGTCGGGATAAAACAAGGCATACCAACCAAAAGATGGAATAAAAACTCAAAGGATACCAACCAAAAGATGGAATAAACAAGGCATACCAACCAAAAGATGGAATAAAAGTCAAAGGATACCAACCAATAGTCAGGATAAAATAAGGCATACCAACCAAAAGATGGAATAAAAAGCCAAAGGATACAAACCAATAGTCGGGATAAAACAAGGCATACCAACCAAAAGATGGAATATAAACCCAAAGGGTACCAACCAATAGTCGGGATAAAATAAGTCATACCAACCAAAAGATGGAATAAAAAGCCAAAGTATACCAACCAATAGTCGGGATAAAACAAGTCATACCAACCAAAAGATGGAATAAAAAGGCAAAGGATACCAACCAATAGTCGGGATAAAACAAGGCATACCAACCAAAAGATGGAATAAAAGCCAAAGGATACCCACCAATAGTCGGGATAAAACAAGTCATACCAACCAAAAGATGGAATAAAAAGGCAAAGGATACCAACCAATAGTCAGGATAAAACAAGGCATACCAACCAAAACATGGAAGAAAAAGTCAAAGGATACCAACCAAAAGATGGAATAAACAAGACATACCAACCAAAAGATGGAATAAAAGCCAAGGATACCAACCAATAGTCGGGATAAAACAAGGCATACCAACGAAAAGATGGAATAAAAAGCCAAAGGATATCAACCAATAGTTGGGATAAAACAAGGCATACCAACCAAAAGATGGAATAAAATGCCAAAGGATACCAACCAAAAGATGGAATAAAAAGCCAAAGGATACCAACCAAAAGATGGAATAAAAAAAAGCATACGAACCAAAAGATGGAATAAAAAGCCAAAGGATACCAACCAAAAGATGGAATAAACAAGGCAAATACCAAACAAAAGATGGAATAAAAGCCAAAGGATACCAACTAATAGTTGGGATAAAACAAGGCATACCAACCAAAAGATGGAATAAAAAGCCAAAGGATACCAACCAATAGTCGGGATAAAACAAGGCATACCAACCAAAGGATGGAATAAAAACCCAAAGGATATCAACCAAAAGTTGGAATAAAACAAGGCATACCAACCAAAAGATGGAATAAAAAGCCAAAGGATACCAACCAAAAGATGGAATAAACAAGGCATACCAACCAAAGGATGGAATACAAAGCCAAAGGATACTAACCAATAGTATAAAGACTCTGCGAGGGGAAACCGGATATTACCAACCAAAAGTTGGAATACCAAACAGAAAAAATCGGATGATGCTGGGGGGTACTAACCAAAAGTTGGAATAAATCCTTAGATTAAACAGGCAACAAAATCGACCGACTCACAATTTGCAAAGAAAGCTCTAACGAGGAGAGATTGAAACAAACGACTCAGCCAAGGAACATCCGTTCACCATCCACTTTGTTGGGGATAGTACAATAATCTCCTGAATCAAACAGCTTCTGCTGGAAAAGAAAACCTGCCTACAAGGCAACAAACCTGGCTTATGCTTCAGATGCAAAATGTTTGAAAATTGCATAATTCCCCATACAAAATGGAAATGCTACGTGTTTAGGTAGATGCTATGCACGCGTGTAGATGCAACGGAACTGAATCATCAAAATAAATGCTGAAGAGAAGGAGCCAACTCCGCTGCGGAAAAGACTAGACATGTCTAGTGCAAACAGACTCATGCTGGGGGATACAAGCCCTGGATGGCCTCCGAGAAAACTTCTGTGTAAAACTGCTCTGCTAAGCAAAAATCTACTTTGCTAGGGAACAAGACCAAACTCTGCTGAGGAAACGTCCCGGATGAACTACCAGAATACAACTCTTCTGGGGAAACAAAACAACCAAATTGAATAACCTGTCTTACCTGCCGAGGAATCTACGATTCTGCGGGGAAATCAACTCTACCGAAGACCTCGGTCGATGCTGCTGAAAGTTGAATATCTACAAAAATCTGCTGGAAGGCAAAGAGTAACAATTATTGCTAGGAAAATTTTCACGAACTCAGTGGAAAGAAATCCAAATCTTGACTCGCTAGGGATTAATCATGGAGCTGTACTTCGTGGGGATTAAACGTGTATCGACCAACTGCTGGGGATAAACATACACCTATGTGCACACCACCATGATGGGATAGAGACACAACCTTCAATTGCTGGGGAACCACTCTGACTGGGGAAAAAACAAATTCCATCTATACCTTCTCGGAAACTTTCCCCAAGGGTAACAACGTGCCCCAATCCAAACTCTAGAATATTTCATCTTGAAAGAAAAGCTTGTCATGAAATGACTTCGAGATGGCTTGCCCCTGAACCTGCAACAACTTCTGATAAATTCTAAAAATATAGAGAGGAACAATTCCTTCATTTCCAATTTTTCCCCAGCTCATGGGATCTCCATAAAATCTTCCTCTAAAGAAACCCTGCAATCTCTGTACCCTGACAGTTTGATATGAACTGCTTTAGCATTTTAAACCTCGAAGAGGTGCTTCAGATTAATTGCCTTGTGGCCAACAATAGCTTATGTACTCTTAGGGTGGCTTGCCCCAGCCTTACAATGACTTTGCCCTTGATTGACTGGTTTGTGGAGCAGTATCTCTGGTTGCGAGAGATTTACTGAATCTCGACCTGATTGCCTCAGATTAACTGATTTTTGGATGGATGACTCCCATGCTTTAATAATTTGATCAATTGATATAGCTTGCCTTGGCTCAACTGAGGTATTTGGCGTTCTGCATTCTATCCTGATCAGTCTTTCCACTGTGGAAACTTTCCTGCTGTCAAACGCTTACCCGCAAGTAAAACTAATTGTTATGCATAAAAGATATATTAAATGCAATGCATATGACAGTTTTGAAATCTAAGTCTGTTCACTGGAAAAATTTGTGACATAAAGTGTATGAATTATTCAAAATGTCAACATGTCAAAATTAATACAATGTTGTAAGAGGAATCCTTTTAGGAGTCAGTTTCGGTGCAATCTTTACCGAAGTATGCTTTCAAAATAAACCTGCTTCAATTAGGACTTTTGAGGGTTGTAATATGGTCATGTTCACGGTTTGAAGGGAAGGATAAAGGCTCAAAATTTATTTTAACCCACCCATTCTCCTTAATGTTCTCCAATCCTACGTTTAGCTAATTCGACCTTAGCGTTTACCTTTCAAAGGTTGAATGATAGAAGTAATGGTTCAGGAAACCACCAGCTTTTGGAGTGACAGTCACTCACTTTTCGTCTTTCGGTGCCTGAAGTCACACGACTTTGTTCTTGTTTGAGGATTTTCTGTTGTAATCCTTTTCGCTATTTTTTTTTGTTTTCATTCCCTAATTTTTGCCTGGAATGACTCTTTTGAGTTTCTTTTGATTTGTAAGTCCAGAGGGATGCCCTCATTTTTTCCTAAGTCATTTGTTTTCAAGATTCGACTTAGCGGGCTTTTCCTTTTGATTCTTTTCTTTTCCTCTTTTTTTTTAGAACAAATCGCGTGGCACCGGCTTGTCTGACTTATTTGAAAAGGGATTGTGAATGTTTCACTCTTGATCGACAAGATTTAACCACTGTGGTTTTTTAGGCACGACCTATAGAGGTGTGATTGATCCTCGAACGAGAACACTCCTTCTGTAATTTAGACGCTCGGTCAAATCATCTGACACCTACCCTACCCCGGGTTAAGATTTAGGGTTTTTCCGTTTTCAGAAAGAAACTCCTACTACTAGGCTCGAAGGGGTTGACAAGGGATTATCTTCCTTATATCTCCGGTATTTAGAAATTTGAAACAATGCTTGTACATGTCGCTACGCGAAAAAAAGACACAGAGTCGCCACCGGATTTTATTTATCCCACGGAGGGAAAGGGAAATAACAATAAAACCTTTGGGAAAAGAGTGTGGTCATCACAACCAAGTCTTAGGGTTCGGGAGTCAGTTATGCGAGGGGAAGGTGTTAGCACCCCCTCGCATCCATCGTACTCGATGGGAACCTCCTAGGTTATTTAACGTGAATGGGTGTTTTTATTAAGAGTTTGCTTGTTTACGGAAAAGAGGGGTTGGTTTATTTATATTAATGCTCGCCAAGGATTGTGGCCCTTGTGCCTACGTACCCTCACTTAAAAGAAGTGAAGAATCAGAGCTCCGTAGTTCGGAGGCTTACGAAATTGTTGTTTATTGGTTGATTTTATACCTTGAAAAAGGGTTTTTTGATTGAAGCCCCAAGGCGAAAATAAGTTTGATGAGTTGATGTTGTTTTTAAGTTTCTTAAGAGAAATTGTTCTTGATTAGGATTATACACAAAAGACTTTGGATAGAAATGAATGTTTCGAATAACCAAGTCGAGCGCCTTGTATCCAAAACATTCGGAACGAGTGTAGGAGGACTTCATTCTCATTCCTTTTCCACCACTTTAAAGTCCATGGTGTATAGCCCTAATCATGTATTTATTGTGTTTTGGATTTGTTTATTGAGAAAATGAGAACCACTTGACATTGGGTCAAGGTTTATTGTTTGTAAAAGTATTTGAGGTGATATGAACAAGGTCGATGGCGGACGCACAAGGCGGCCGACTTACAAGGGTTGAAAATGGCTCGATAAAATCGAGAGTTTGTTTTTGAAAATGGTTTTTGGAATCAAAAGTCACCAAGGACAATAGCAACATTCATACTAAAATATACAAACATATCGGGTTATTCGCATAAAAAAAATCGAGACAGGCAATAAAAACGGCACGAAGTGCCATCAAGGAGTTCGCCGTGTGAACTCCTTGGGAAAAATTTTTTTGGAGGTAAAATATCGAAAAAAGTAGCAAAAACAGTGGTGTAACACGGGTGGCCGTGTTGTGTGACACGGCCCGTGTTATAGGGTGTATGCAATGTGGGTTTTGGAGCGTGACAGAGGTGCAACACGGGTGGCCGTGTTGTGTGACACGGCCCGTGTTGTAAAGTCTGGGTAAAAAAAATGATTTTTAGGGCAAACAGAGCTGCAACACGGGTGGCCGTGTTGTATGACACGGCCCGTGTTGTGAGGCCATGGGTTTTTGGATGTCGAAATCTCAAACAGAGGGGCAACACGGGTGGCCGTGTTGTGTGACACGGCCCGTGTTGCATGACACGGGTGGCCGTGTTATGTGACACGGCCCGTGTCAGGCTACCAGAGTGAAAAAAGCTAACTTTTCTATGTTTTTCTTTCGTTTTTGTGGTTTCTTAAGAACGGTTCCTTGGTCCCTTTGGAACCTTTACATGATATGTACAGTTCAACACATAAAAGAGTAAATAACAAATGAGTATAAGAGCAAAGAAATAAAGAGAGAAAAGTTTGAGGAAATGGATACCCAAGAGTTTCTTCTTCTTGCAAGTCCTCCTTGGTTTTGCTTTACTACTCACTCTATGTTGTGAAGGTTCTGCTCTTTAGTGGTTCTCTTGGTTCTATCTCACCCTCTCTTTTCTAGTTTGCAAAGCTTCCTATTTTTCTGGGTTTTTAGGGTATTGTTTGCTCTCTCTATTTTTTTGGTTTTTCAAGTGTGTGTAGAATGAATCTTGAATGAATGAAGAGTCTTGTTTACAGCCCCCCCTCTTATCTCTCCACTCTAGGGTTTTCACTCCTTCCCACACTTCAGATTTTTCATGGGGCAATGTTTCTTACCACCTTTCCTTATGTCACTCTCTTTCTTTCCATTTCCATGCAAGGTGCTATGCTGCATTTTCTGCACTACTTTCCTATGCTATTTTTCTGCAGCACCTTGTGCCTTGCACCCATTTTGTTGGCTTGTGCTTGGACAGCTCCTCTTGGTCAATGCTACCAATTCTTGACAGTATTTTGAAAATTCTGATGTGTAGAAGCATTGTCACATGTTATGCCTTTGGTCTTGTGACATGTAGATTTTGTGACATGAGGAAATTTGTCACTTTTGCATGGGACTATTTTGCTTATGATTAACATGCATAATATTGGTCTTAAAACAATCCAATGTTGATTTAATCCTTACATATTTCTTGGATGTTTGTATGCATAAGGTGGACTTGGTGTGGCATGAATTTGATTAGAAGCTTGAATGAAGATTAGAAATAAATTCTAATCATTACTTAGAGTTGGATATATTGTAACAAATGACATTCTTGTAATGTCATAAAGTTTCTCTTGGTAATATTCTTGCCTCTAATCTTGAATGATGGATTTCCCTAGAACCATTATGCTTGAAATGGATGAAGTCTTAAATTATGGACTTGCATATCCTAACATTTTGTCAAGTAACTTCTCTTTGAAGAAATCTACAAGAATAGACTTTCCAATTTAGATCAAACCTTAAATGATGAACCTTTCCTTCCATGTAGTCCAAGATAGACAAGTTATCTCATGGAAAATGACAAATCGACCCAATCTGCACCCACATGCTCGATATGCAATAAAATGATGTATGATATGGCGAATGTAGGGTATAAAGGCTAAAGGCAAAAATGAGGGTGTGACAGTACATCATCAGCATGTTTTATTCAAAAGCATACACTCGGAAGCTTGCGCGCGCGTCTTTCAACTTCGTCATCCTCCCCAGATTCCACTTGAACAAGCGTTTGACACACAAAAAATGAAAGCAATAGAGTGAACACGAATGGATTTAATCAAAACATGCATATTCATTTCATTATCATTATCAATTGAAAACAAACAAGTTTTACAAATAAGATTTGACTTTAAACAGGAAAGAAATTACAAATGCAAAGAAATGACAGGATAAAACAAAAATTGCCAGCTTCTGGGAACTGGGCTTTCACATCTGATTTGCCGCTGAGGGACGCGCCCCTTGAAGTCTTCCAACTCAAATATATAAGCGATTGACGCGTACGATTAACCTTCCCTTTAGAAAGGATATGCACCTTTTATCCATCAACTGTTGCACCCTTGCTTGAAAAGCCTCACAATCTTCAGTTGAGTGTCCACTAGATCCCCCATGATATCCACATTGAGCACTGGGATCGTACCCGAGAGGGTAGGGCTTTGGCACCGGTTTGAGTGTTTTGGGCTCCACCAAAGAGTAATGAATTAGATCCAGTAGCAGCTGGTTGTACGCCATAGGCACTGGATGAAGAGGAGCACTCCTTCTTTCCAAATTACTGTGAGGCTTAGTCTGATTTTGACGATGACGGTTTTGCTGCCGAGGAGCATGAGGTTGTTGGTACTGGGCTGACTGTTGAACAACAGTTGTAGCAGATATAGTATTGGTTTCTCCTTCCTTCCCGACATAAGGCTTCTTTGCATCTTTTGAAGAAAGAAGGGCAACTTGAATCTTTCCCATTTTAATACCTCTTTCGACTCTTTCTCCCGCTACTACCAGGTTCGAAAAACTTGCAGACGTGCAACCTATCAGCTTCTCGTAATATAATCTGGGTAGTGTAGCCATGAACACGTCATTCATCTCTCTTTCCGCCATGGGAGGTTGCACGCTCGCTGCTAAATCTTGCCATCTCTGGGCGTACTCCCTGAAGCTCTCAGTATTCTTCTGCGACAAGCTCTGCAATTGTAACCTGTTGGGTTCTTGACCTCCGTTGTACTAATTAAGGCATTCCTTATGTTCAGGCGCTTTCATTCTCAGACTTGGCCCAGGAACAGGAAACAGTTGTGGGCTGGGGGATTCTAACACCAAAGATTGCAGGATATACTCCTGACCTTTTGCAGCTTCAGGTGAGGGAAAAGGAACAAATTTGCCTGATACATTCATGCAGCCCGACACGAATTCAATTGCCTTTGAATCAATCAGGTCCTGAACTTTATGCTTAAAAGCTTTACAGTTCGTTATGTCGTGCCCCGGTAATCCAGAGTGGAAGTCGCAATGGGCATTGACATCAAAGGTCGATGGTGGTTCGCGGGTCAATGTAGACAAAGTCTGAGGTTTAACCAACTGAAGTTGGAGAAAGAGTTGCACCAATTGAGCATAATCCATAGGGATCTCATCAAAGATTCTGTTGCATGGTCTCGTCTTTTAAGCATATCTTCAAATCCTGGGATTGCCTTGAGGAACAGGATGTAGCTGCTGACGCGGGAATTTTGGGACCTCCGATTGTGCATAAGATTTCTGACGCACATTATGCTCTGGTACAGGTTCCACAGACAAAAGTGGAACAAGCATCTTGGCTGCAACTTCGGGCACTTGATCACCCTCTTTTCTAAGCACATTCCTTATCACTTCCATGATCAAGCACACCTGGGTCTTCAGCTGCTGATTGTCCTCTCTGAGCGCATTCTGATCCAAGCGCAACACTTGCATCTCCAACACGAACTGCCCTAACTGGCCCTGAACTCCCCTCAGCTCTACTTTCATTTGTTCCATAGCCATCTTCTATCTTCCCCACAAGTTGGTGTCTGAAATTCTGAAGAAAACCCGGATCAGGACAATAAATCCCATCCTCGAACACCTGCTATGCAAATGAAATGCGAATGTCATGTTTCAGTATTTCCAAGGAACCTGTCTACTCCGATTCATGTTTTACACTAACAAACCACAATGAAAAGATTTAACGCTCACCAGTGAGTCTCAAAGTTAAGATCCTTGGAAATACATGAACATGTATTCCAAAATGCAAATATGTTATGATGATGCAAAGAAAAATGCAAAAATGCAACAGATGCAAACAGGGGATCAAGATTGATGTGTTGTGGATCGAGAAGAACTGACGCTTCGCTTTGGTGGCAATATAACACTAACATAAGGATCCCACTGTAACTGATGAGAAAAAATGGTAGGCTGAAGGTCAAAGTTTCCTGCAAACCCAATCCCTCTCATAGGTATGAACCTAATCTGACAAGGTTTGGCATCCTATGCGGTTATCAGCGTCACAGACTTTCGAGAAACGATGATATGTTCACCATTTCTGGTTTGGCATTATTATCTCACGAAGCGGCCTCACTTAACTGACTCCCAAGTGATCGGTATCCAGAGGCGACAACTTCCAGATCCAACGCCCTTTCTTGACCAATGCACAAGATAGGATGTCTTCAACTGGAAACCTCGTCTAAATGCGAATTTCATGGAGACTAGTGCACGCCTAACGTGCAGGTCCCCACTACTCTCTATTCTAATGCTATGTGTATCCTCAAGCCTGGGTTTTGGCTTATCTCTCAAAGGAACACCCCACCCCCAGCACAACAACATGATATATAATAACAATGTTGAAAGCAAAATGCGATAAAAAAACGCAAATGCAAAACAATAAAAATGCAAACATATATACGCAAATATATAAACCCAAAGACAAAACACACAAGCGCTAGGATTGACTCGCATAGGGAAACTAAGTCCTCAACAGAATCGCCAGCTGTCGCTACTGCGAAAATTGAGGCCGGCAATGATAGAAGAGTCGCCACCTATCGTTATTTATCCCAAAGGAGGGAAAGGAAACGATCAGAAAAAACCTAGCGAAAAGGGATAAGACCGGTCATCGCAACCAAATCTTGGGTTCGGGAGTCGGTTACGCAAGGGGAAGGTATTAGCACCCCTCACGTCCGTCGTACTCGATGGGATCCACACTTGTTGTCTATCTAAAAGGGTTTAAAACTATCTAACTACTGGCTAAAGGACAAAAGAAAAAGAAGTGACTCGGCAAAGCAACGGCGCTTTGTGCCTACGTATCTTATCTGAAGTGAGAAGTCAGAGTCAACATAGTTCGGCTAACTACGGGTGAAAGGTGGGGAAGGTTGCTCGCCAATACATCGCACAAAGCGTAGTTCGGGCTAACAAGACCACAAATTGGTTCAAGTGTTTTAAACCGAGCAGGGTTAACAATTAGTTCTAGTCGTTGGTGTATGCAGCTCGACCATTGGAGACTTAGGCGTTACCGTTTGCGATAGAACCAAGAGTTAACAAAACTCTCCTTATAAAAATGATTTTCCAAGGTTAAAGGTCCCAAAGGACAAAAAGGAGTTTGAATGTTTGTTTTTGTTTTTTTAGAGAAGAAGTGTTTTGAGTTTTTGTTTGTAACTCATGTTGCACTAAAGCCTATGACTTATGAGCGAATGCATCGCATATCACCCTAAGGGTGTACACTAAACACTCTAAGCAATTGAGAGGAAGCCACTCAATCACCATTTCCCAAGTAGCTTAAGGCTCGTAGCGTATAACATTCGTTATTCTTTATTAAGTGCTTTATGAAAGCTTGAAGATGAGAAGAGAAAGGACACACTAAAGGGGGACTAACTCAAACCTAAAGTTGTCATGCAATGGTGATCCTAATATTGAGGTAAGGGGAAGCTTCCTAATGTTATCATGCAAAGGATTGAACATCTAATGTCTCTCCTACTCCCATCCTAAACGGAGGGACTAAGAATCCTAGGAGGATCATGGCACAAGGCCAAGTAAACACTAACTAATTCACTTACAAGTGAAAATAAAAAGAAAAGAAAGTGATTGGAATCCATCAAACACATTAACTTATAAATTCAAAATAAAATGATAACTAAAATGAAAAATAAAAGTAAAAATAATATGATGAAAAATAAATTAACACATCAAAAATATATAAGAGATGATTTTTTTTGGATTTTAGATATTTGAGACTATAAAAAAAATAAGAAAAGAAATAAAATAAAATGAAAAGAAAATGAAATAAATAAATAAATAAAACAAGTGGCTAAAAAAGAAAGGAAGCTTCCATAAGGGGTTGAACCTTTGACATCAAAGCTGCAGGCTCAAAACTAAACCATCCCAGCCAGCGCGCACATGTGATGAGAGATGGAAAAGGAAGAATAAATATAAGAACATGTAAAATAAAAGAAAGAAAAAGCAAAAACGCTCCCAGCAGGGCTCGAATCGGGGTTTTCATGGTAAGGCAGGGACTTAAGGCAAGGCGTTTAACCACTGGGGTGGCGATACATCCATGTATTAATGCCACCCCATAAATACATAAGCCTCAAGGTGCTTGAATTCTGGGCAAAAACAAAGCAAGCCAAAGCACAAAATAACAAAAGGCGTTTTGATCACAACTGCCTCAATTTTCCACCAAATTGGATGAAATTTTAGTCAAACACACTCAGTTTTTCACAAGGAACAAGATGATGCCAACCAGTTTCAAAATATTGCACACACGCAAAAATATGATGGCTCATGCACAATGGAGCTTGAAGTGCGTTTCGGACAGACAAGATCAAAATAGATGCAAAACAGTTTCAATGAAAGATATGCACACATTCCAAATACAATGTTCATGGATTATGTCCAAAAGTAAACCTCAGTCCCTCACAGAATCGAAATATGACCATTGTGTTGCAAAATGTTGAAATGATGTTAAAAGGGAGAACAGTTATGATGTATTGTTCAAAAAATGTTTTAATAGCCTACACATGGAACTTCAACAGTCATACTTTTACAAAAGTAAGCGCACATACAAAACTCTCAAATTGATCAAATCCAACATACCAAGAGTTTGAACACCAAATGGATCAACACCTAGGAACTACTAAACCACATCGTCAACAAAATATTGAAGACCTAGGGGACTGCTAAGTCATGGCAGCATAGAGAAAACATGGTATAGTTGACAGAAAAATTCAAAGCAATGCAAACTATGGTACTAGCAAACAATTCAATGATAGGATTCAATCATTCTTCACAAGACAAATGCAAAATATTCAGCAAGAAATGTGTTCTAACAGTTGACAAATATCAATCACGAACATGCTCATCACAAATGGCATTTATGTAAAACTGGCCAGACCTGACATTATGCTTCAAAATCATACATCAAGGGTTTCAAAAACACACGTGTGAGGAGTTCTAGCAACAATGGTTGTAAAAACAAGGCAAAGTTAAACATCTAGCATGATAGTCATAATAATGTCAGCAAAGTATTTATGAGTAAAATCTGAACATGAGTAGTAACAATCCTAGGCCATTAACCTCAATTCCAAACAGTCCCTTCAAATGAAAATCACAACATAACCAATCTCTAAAATGTGAGAAACCAATTTGACAACAACAAGGTAGGTTGGCAACCCCAGACCTTAATGACAGTACTCATAACATGCTTACATTGCCAAAGCCCAAATCATTCCATCAATCCAAACTCATAACATGGAGTCACAACTCAACTTGATCAAACAAGGAAACTAACCTTAGATTAAATAGTGCTACAAGTCTGAAATTATAAGACAAGTTCATAATTTGTGGCATCAATTGCAAAGAAAGCTGACCAGGCCCAAACATTAGACATGACAAGGTCCAAAACCAACCCAGCTAAGTCTCTTCAAGTGATAGTTACTAATGCAAATAGGTTTTGATAATAATTGAACATTCATGGTAAAGCTTTTGACAGCAACAGTCTAGTTCTTACAATGCCAACAACAAATGAGATTCATTTCAGCAAGCAAACCAACACTAATTTTCAGCACAAAAACAGTCCCTACATTTTATCATGACAAACTCAAGCATTAATTCAAAATAGGTCTCAAATGGCAAACATGGACTCAATACAGCAGGCTGATATGTCAATCACCAATGGTTTCAACAGTTAATGCCAAAACAAACACCAAGTCTCAAAAATCCAATCTCTTAAAATAGGTAGCAGAAAACAAACTGCACATTCCAATGACAGTCCAACAAACTGATAAGTTGAAACAACTCAAGCCACAAAACAAAATGGTATGAAAACAAAATTTAGCAACTGTGACCAAGAGTTCAAAGCAGACACACCAATCATCAACATATCATACACACTTCAAAAGGGAAAATTATATCCTCAAGGCAGCGAGACACCGAGTGATTAAACCAAACACAAAGCTAAACACAAACAGAGTTGTAAAACCTCTTGTAGCAGCACAGGTGCAAAATCAAACATAAAATGTTGTAACAAGAGCAAGCCTTACATAACAACATTAAATCCAAACTGAAAGTTTACTAACTTCAAGACAACTTTTGACAGCATGATTGACAAAATGATTCCTCATGATAATGTATAAACATATTCATCCAACACCAATCAAAACATGATACATAATGAAGAAAAGGTTAGACCTCCTTGAGTAAATTAGCAGCAAGTTGTCTTTCCTTCTAGCAACTTTGCAGTTTCCTTTTCCAACAGCAAGTGATTTCTTTTGCAGCCTCCTTACAACAAACTAGTAGCCAGATGTCCCTTGAGCAAGCTTTGAAAACAGTTCTTCCACAAGTTGGTTCTTGGCCAAAATATAAAGTTACCGTTTTCTCTTGTGGTAAAAAAGGTCTTGAGTAGCAAGGAGCAGGATACTCACAAACTGTTTCTTTTGCAAAACAGTGACAGAATGGTGTTGTTGAGGTAATGAAGTTGTGTTGAAGAGTTTGAAAAATGGTGAGGAAATGAGTGAGATTTGAGGGAATCGTCAGAGGAGCACAAAATGAAAATTTTGATTTCTCTCTGAAATGGTGGCTACCTCTGATGAGGGTTTTGCACTAAGCTTTTATATGAGGTGAGAAATGTGAAAATGGAAGTTTAATAGTGGTAAAAAAAATCAATGGTGCAGATCTAATATGTTCATGGTTCTTGAATCAAATGGTGGATGGGAGAGGCAGTACCATCCAGCTTGCATATGGAGCTACTTTAGCTCAATAGTGGGAGCAGCATAGTGTGGCTGCCTGCAACAGAAAAAAAGCAGGCTGTCCCTTTCTTGTTCGGGCAAAGATTCAAAAAGACCCTCAAGGCGGTACATGCCTTGGTTTGAGCTGAAATGGCAATGTTTCTTGTGTACCAAACTCAACCTCATGCGCATGGAAGAGGAATGGGGCTGATAAACCAAACAAATCAGCAAACCACACATTCCACACTCTGAATAAAATGTCCAAAACACCAACTTTGGACCATGATAACTTTGTGCACACAACTCCAATTGCTTAGGTCTTGTGCTCGAATGAAAGAGGACATGGAGTAGAACAAATTTCATGTTGGTGAAAGTCCCATTTGATCATTGGAAGATCACAAAATCTAGGGTTGAAAATCGTGGCATGCAGGTTGTTCATGAATAACTTAGAAAAAATTCTAAGTATGGATTTTGCCTTGTTTTTTCTCAACTTTGCGCGTCTATATCTTGAGCTCCTTAAATCTAATGGAGGACTTCTAGGACTTTTTGGATAGCATGTAATACAAGGAACAACTTTGATGTTTGGTCCACGTCCATTTGAAACCTTGATCATGATGAAAAATGGCTTTGAAGATGGTTATTTCAAACATAAAGTTTTCCATAAATAGAAAGTTCTAAAACCCTAATTTTCCAAAACTGGCAAGTTTCACACTTCTTGATTTTTTTTATGATCCCCTTGACTTTTCTTGATCAAATTCCATCCATTACTCACATTGAACTTAAGGAACATGATCTTGACCTTAAAAAGTCAGGAGTTGACTTTTCCACTGCATAGTTGACCTTCATCCCAAATCTCCTGACTTTCAATTGACTGATCAATTGAAATTCTTTCTGATTAAAATTGACGGTCCAAATCTCATCCTCAAACACCTTAGGACATATGGAGGGCCATGGAAACAGATTTGCTTCAAGAAACAAGTTTTATCCTGATTAAAATTGAAACCCTAATTCCACCCTTTTTGCCTGGGCATTGTGCAGATGAATTATGTAACCATTTCCACTCCATCATGACCTCTGAGGTACTCAACAAATTTCGACCTCATGCCTCTGCTAATGATAATTCTTCATGAATCCTTGACAACCTTCTGATGGTTTGTACCAATGAAGACCCTCCTCCTGGATGACACACACACAATCACTTGATCCCTTGTAATAACTATGTTATGCAATGCAATATGCTAGAACAATGAAATGAAACAAAAGCCAAGGTAAAGAAAAAGGTTGGGAAAATTTTGGGGTACAACACAGATGCAGGTAGAGATGCAGGAAATGAGAGATAGGATGGCTCAGTTCATAGAGGTCATGCAGAATGTAGCTAATGGACAAGAACGGCTCAGGACGCTAGTGCAGCCCTTGATTGCACGAGTTGATAATGATGGTGTGTTACATGGTGGGACTGCTTCTAATCCTCCCATTTTTGAGACTCAACACGCTGATAATTCTATACCGGTGCGGAATGTCAATGGTGACGGAGCTGGTAATGGGAACACTACTGGGGCAGGCAATGGAAATTTTGAGACCAATGGTCATGCTAGTGGAGGCATTGGTAATGCTGGGATTGGTAATACTGGGATTACTAGTAACGCTGGAAATACTGGCCAGGGTAATGTGTTTGGATTTGAGGCTAACGGGGCTAATCAGGGTAATCTGCATCAGCCATGGATAGAAGATCGTCAGGAAGACATTTTCTCGGTAAGGGATGAATGCCTTCTGAAGCTGCTAGAAGATTCAAATTGTTGGAAGACAAAATGAAGAACTTTGAGATTCAAAACTCTATGGGTCTTGACATGGCCAACCTTGGGCTGATCCCTGATCTGAGACTACTGCTAAAGTTCAAAGTCCCCAACTTTGATAAGTATAAAGGTACTACATGTCCTAGAGTTCATCTGCATTCTTATTACCGAAAAATGTCTGCCTACTCAGACGATGAAAAGTTGTTAATGCACTTTTTTCAGGACAGCTTGTCTGGCCCTTCACTTGAGTGGTACATGGGATTGGAACCCACTAATGTCCGTAGCTGGAGAGACCTAGCGGAGGCTTTCGTGAAATACTATCAATACAACAGTGACCTTGCTCCTAACAGGGTCCAGCTGCAAAATCTTACTCAGAAGAACAATGAATATTTCAAGGAATATGCCCAAAGGTGGCGCGAATTGGCTACAAGAGTACAACCTCCTATGGTGGAGCGTGAGTTGATTGACATGTTTGTCACAACTTTTCCTGGGGTGTACTATGAGAAGCTCATCAGCAGTATGTCGGGTAGTTTTTCCGATTTGATAATTACTGAAGAAAGAGTTGAGAATGGTATAAAGCTCGGAAAAATACACGCAGGTGAAGTGCCCTTAGCTGGAGGAGGAGGAAAGAATGTTTTCGGTAACAAGAAGCGCGAAGGGGAAGCCAGTTTAGTATCTAGTTCTCAGGGGAGAGGTAGAGGTCAGCCTCATAATCAATACCGTCAACAACAGGTCACTAGCATTACGATTCCTGTACCACCGTAACAACAGCAACCGCAACAACAACAACCTCAGCAGCAGCTACCACAGCAAAACCAACAGGGTTATAGAAGATTTCTGGATCGGACCAGGGCGAATAGAGTGTTTGATACACCGCCGTTGCCATATTCCCAAGTACTTCAGACATTGTTACAATTGCAGTTGATCCAAAAGAGGACTCTAGCTCCTCTAACAGGTGCACCTCCACCCGGCTATGATGCAAATGCATGGTACGAGTTCCATTCTGGGGCGTCTGGCCACACCATTGATAACTGCAAGGCATTCAAGCACAAGTTACAAGATCTGATTGATAGTAAAACAATAGATTTCTCTCGTGACGCGTCAAATGTTATGTAGAACCCTATGCCACATCATGGGTCGGCTAGGGTTGGTGCTATTCTGGTAGAGGAAGGTTTATATCTGATAACTGATGTAAATGAGTTGAAGACACCACTGAGTTTTGTGAAAGATAAACTACTGAAAGGGGGTGTGTTCCCGGGTTGTAACGAAGACTGTGTCAACTGTTTGAGCCATCCTGAGGGATGTGATTATTTGAAAAGTTGTATCCAAAGCATGATGGATGAGGGAATGTTGCAGTTTGACCGGACTGCAGAGAAGAAGCCTGTAGAAGTAATACAGGAAGAGCAGGATGAAATCGCGACGATTTCGATCCCGTACAAAACCATCACTATTTCTGCTCCTAGACCACCAACAATTGTTATCACCAAAGCAGGTCCCGTACCGTTTGAGAGCACCAAGGCTATTCCGTGGAACTACGGAGCTGAGGTATATTGCAACGGTCAGAAACTAGATCTGAAGGGTCCACCTGTCGACTCAGTGGACAATCTTATGGGAGCTGGAGGTATTACCCGAACTGGTCGAGTCTTTTCATCACCCGAAATGGTGGCTAATAAAGCGGACAAAGGAAAGGGTAAGGCTGTTGTGGAAGAGACTTCTCAGGCGGGCAAGAAGCAATCTTTGGAGAAGGACGTAGAAGAGTTTATGAAGCTGATCCGTAAAAGTGACTACAAGATAGTCGATCACTTACAGCAAACGCCTTCCAAGATTTCTATACTATCACTGTTGTTGTGTTCGGAGGCGCAACGGAATGCGTTATTGAAGATTTTAAACACCGGTTAATCAACTCGAAGGGGTTGTGGCGCACGTAAATGCAGGGAACGGTCTCGACTTTACAGATCTAGACTTGACACCCAAGGGCAGAAACCACAATTTGGCGTTGCATTCAATTAAGTGCAGGGGGGCAGTGATGTCACACGTCCTTGTTGATACAGGGTCGTCCTTGAATGTACTTCCAAAGAAAGCATTAATGAAGATAGATCATCAGGGCCTTTATTGTACACCAAGTGATTTGGTTGTACGTGCTTTTGACGGAACCCGAAGATCTGTTTTTAGGGAGATAACTTTGCCTATTCAAGTGGGCCCTGAGGTATTTGACGCATTGTTTTATATCATGGACATACAGCCTGCTTACAGTTGTTTGTTGGGTCGTCCATGGATTCATTCTGATGGGGCTGTTACGTCCACTCTGCATCAGAAGCTGAAATATATGGTTGGTGGTAGCGTTGTAACAGTATGTGGAGAAGAAGATATCATGATCAGCCACCTGTCATCTTTCAAGTATGTTGAGGTAGACGGAGAAATTCATGAGACTTTGTGTCAGGCCTTCGAAACTGTTCAAGTGAAGGACAAATCTCCAGTAGTGAGCAAAGCGCCGGAAGTGGCCATGTCATCCTTTAAAGAAGCTCAAGCAATGGTGCAGACTGGGGCATCGTAAGGATGGGGGAAAGTGCTCGACATACCTCAGAAGCAGGACAGGTTTGGTCTAGGGTACCGCTCATCATCTTCGTCGCCTTCGCAGAGCGCGCCGCGCTTCAAGGGGCCCATCAGGTTTACAAGTGGAGGTGTCATCTTTGAGCAGATCAATGCCATTTCTGATGATGAAGCTGGGGACAGTGATTGTGATATGGATGCTTGGATAAATTCATGCGCTCCAGGACAGAACCTATGCAATTGGTCCATCGAGGAATTTTTCCAAGTGACAACTGAACAATAATGCTTTGTTTTTTCGATTATTGTATGACCCTATGTTCTACCCAAAGCATAGCGGTATGCTGTTTCTGGGCTTACTTGTTTATGTTTGAACATTGTTCTATCAATTAATCAAAGGGCGTTTTTCTCATTCAAATTTTATGATCTTTGTCTTTCTTGTTTTTGTTTCAACAATAAAATGGCAATGTGGCTTTGTGCATGTTTTTTCATATCATTTGAAGCATTTAACCATTTTTATTGTAGGATTCACATTGCAGATGACACCGATTCAGAACCTTTTATGACTCGCTTCGACTTTGATTGCCCGATATTTCAAGCTGAAGAAGAGATTGATGAGGATGAAGACTTGCCAGGAAAGCTAGCTAGACTCTTGAAACAAGAAGAGAAGATCATTCTGCCTCAATAGGAAGAGATTGAGGTCGTCAATTTGGGTTCTGAAGAAGTTTTCAGAAATGTCAGAATAGGGGTTGCGCTGCAGAGTGACATCAAGCAAAGGTTGATCGAATGCTTCGAGAGTATAGTGACATCTTTGCTTGGTCGTACGAAGACATGCCCGGGCTTGATACTGACATTATGGTTCATCGCTTGCCGTTGCGAGAGGAGCGTCCGCCAGTCAAGCAGAAGCTTAAAAGGACAAGACCAGACATGGTTGTAAAAATCAAAGAGGAAGTCCAGAAGCAGTTGGACGCTGGATTTTTAGCTGTGACAACTTACCCTCTGTGGGTCGCCAACATCGTACCTTTACCAAAGAAGCACGGTAAGGTACGGATGTGTGTTGATTATAGAGACTTGAATAAGGCGAGCCCAAAGGATGATTTCCCGCTCCCTCATATTAACATGTTAGTTGACAACACTGCTCAGTTTTCCGTGTTTTCCTTCATGGACGTTTTTTTGGGCTATAATCAAATCAAAATGGCACCGGAGGATATGGAGAAAACAACGTTTATCACACCGTGGGGGAAATTTTGTTACAAGGTGATGCCTTTTGGGTTGAAAAACGCAAGGCCAACCTACCAGCGGGCTATGGTGGCTCTCTTTCATGATATGATTCATCATGCGATCGAGGTCTATGTTGATGACATGATTGCGAAGTCACAAACGTAAGAGGAAAATATGGTTAATTTGTTGAAGCTGTTTGAGAGGCTCAGGAAATTCAGGTTGAGGTTGAATCCAAATAAGTGCACTTTTGGAGTTCGGTCCGGAAAGTTATTGGGGTTTATCGTCAGTGAAAAAGGAATCGAGGTTGATCCTGCAAAAATAAAAGCTATACAAGATATGCCAGCGTCGAAAATAGAAAAAGAGGTTCGTGGCTTTTTGGGGAGGTTGAACTACATTGCTCGGTTCATATCTCATCTCACAGCCACGTGTGAACCAATGTTCAAATTGTTGAAAAAACATCAGGCGGTTGTCTGGAATGAAAATTGTCAAAAAGCATTTGAAAAAATAAAAGAGTATTTGCAGGATCCTCCAATACTGATACCTCCAGTAGCTGGAAGACCATTGATAATGTATTTAACGGTTCTTGAGAACAGTATGGGTTGTGTTCTCGGTCAACACGACGAGACTGGAAGAAAAGAGCATGTGATTTACTATCTGAGTAAAAAGTTCACATATTGTGAGTCCCGTTACTCAATGCTTGAGAAAACGTGTTACGCACTCGCTTGGGCTGCCAAATGTTTAAGACAATACATGCTGAATCATACAACCATGCTGATTTCGAAGATGGATCCGATTAAATATGTCTTTGAAAAACAAGCGCTTTCAGGAAGGATTGCCAGGTGTCAGATGGTACTGACAGAGTACGATATCCAGTATGTTTCCCAGAAAGCCATCAAGGGGAGTGTTCTGTCAGAATACCTTGCTGAGCAGCCGATTGATGATTATCAACCAGTGAAGTTTGAATTTCCTGACGAAGACATCATGTTCTTCAAGATGAAAGATTGTGATGAGCCATTATATGATGAAGGTCCTGAGAAGGATTCTCAATGGCAAATGATTTTTGACGGTGCAGTTAACTCGTATGTGTCGCTTGCGCGAAAATAAGGTGCCGGCACAACAGAGTCGCCACCTTTCGTTATTTATCCCTCAGAGCGGGAAAGGGAACGATCGGAAAAACCTAACGAAAAAGGGTAAGACAAGGTCGTCGCAACCATTGTCTGGGTTCGGGAGTCGGTTACGCAAGGGGAAGGTATTAGCACCCCTCACGTCCTTCGTACTCGACGGGATCCTTGCTTGTTGTGTTTACTTGGACGGGTTGGTTTTATTCTATCTACCTATCAAGGCTGGCTTAAACAGAAAAGAAACTGACTCGGCAAAGCGTCGCACTTTATGCCTACGTATTCTCATCAGAGAATGAGAAATCAGAGTCAACGTAGTTCGACCTACGACGGATTATGGGGGAAGGTAGCTCGCCAATACATCAGTATTATGCCTAGGTACTCTCAACAGGTATAAGAGATCAGAGCTCACGTAGTTCGGGAAACTACGGTTTATTTCCTGTCTTTTATGAAAGAAGTGTTTTTTATTGTGTTTGCGATCTCAATCGCACTAGAGACTATGACCTGAGAGTGAATGTGTCGCATGTCACCCAAAGGGTACCATACTAAACATCCAGACTGTGGAAAAGAAACTCTCCCACAATCCTTTCTCAGATAGCTTAAGGCTCATAGCGTACGAAAGAAATCATTCATGATTACTGTATCTTAAACTGTTTTGAGATGAGAAGAGAACAGACCTAACTAGGAGGGAGACTATCAAGTCCTACTGTTGTCATGCCATGGATTCATCCTATGGTTGAGGTTTGAACAGGGAACTCCTAGAAGTTGTCATGCATAGGTTTCAACCTAAAGTTCTATCATCAATTCCTTATCAAAGGAAATGAGAGTCCTAAGGGATCATGTCAATGATACACCCAAAACAGACAAAGCATCAGCTTAATAGTAAAATGCATGCAATGCAAGTGAGGGAGGAAATGTGTGTGGGGCTTCAGCCTCCACAAGCTCATCTCAACCTCAAGCCAGAATGGATAACAGTAATCATACTGAAATATAAACAACATGCTATCAAGCAATAACAGTAAACTGCAATCATACAGATAAAAATGAAATGAAATGCCATCAGGCAAACAAACCACATGGGCAAGGGAGCTGGGCTCTACCGAATACCCGCAAGCAAAACCACACAGTAACAATAAAAGCAGAGGGAGCAACTCAACCTCTAGTGCAATCATGCTCCTAGAGTCTACCTATTCTAGATATGGACTTATTCTAATGCATCAAACAAGTCAAACAAAACACATCAATACAGAGAAAGAAAAAGCAGAGCAACTCCTCTCTCAACTCCAAGCCTCAGCTCTCCCAACAGCAATTCAGTCTTCAGACTTCCAATTACTCTTGACAAATATCAATTGCTTCTCCAGGTTTCAACCCTTCAACATAAGTTTCAACTTACTTCTCCCTTAAGCTTCAGCTTCTTGATCAGCTCCACCTTAAGGCTTCACTATCAGTCATAAGTACCAACTTGGCTCCTTCAGGATCTCCAGGTATCAAAGTAAGTATCAACTTCCTTTGTTCTAAAAGCTTCAGCTCTTCAGAATCAATCTTAACCACTTAGAAGTGTCAACTTCATCCTTCAGTCTTTACTTCATCTTCAGGGGTCTTTAAGTATCAACTTGCTCTTGTTGCTCTTCAAGCTTCAGCTAGAATGGCAATGCTCAAGGATTCATCCTCTTCTACACTCTTCAATGGAATCTTCATCTTCAAACTCAAGCTCAGCATCTCTCAAGATAATCAAACCAGAGGAAATCACTTAATGGATAAGCTGGGGATATTGAACTGCTTATTGACCACCAAAGGTGACCTTTAAGGGTTCAACATCAAAGGAATGGTTCCCTCAAAAGTTCTACTTCCTAGGTGCATCACTTGTCCCTCCAAAGGAGAGAGGTGTATACCATGGAAGGATTTTGAATCATAGGGAGGAATGGAGGTGAAAGATACCATCCATGTTTAAGAAAGAAGTTAACTAGATCTAAACTCTTCCTAATCCCTAACCCTAAAACAACAAAAAGATCAAATAAAATCAAGCTCTCAAGCTCCTTAATCCATCTTCAAGTCTTCTACTATGCTCCTCAATGCTCCTTAGAACAAGATCAAGCTCTCCAAGCCCACAAAGCAAAGCAAACAAAAATACAAGCCCACAAGGGCAACACAACCAATCATCAGACACAAAAATCATCTAAAAATAGTATACTACTATATTAAATCCTAATATAATTTCTAAGGGATCCTACATACCTACCCTTAATGCCCTATATGTCCCATAGTCTAATTTGTCCTAAAAACCCAAAATCTAATGTTGTTATGGACCTATGTTGAAGTTTAACCTAATTCTACACAACCTAATGCCATCTAATCAAAACTATCCTAAAATTCATCACAAAAATATGGAATAAATCCAGGGGGAAGCTAAAACTTATATCTAACTATCCTAAAAAGAATGACCTAAAAATGCTAAGGTAACTACCTAAACAAAATTCTACAAATTCATGGATTAACATAAAAGAAATAAAATGCAATAAAAGTAGAAAATATACAAAAAATATTAAAAATGCATGAAAGGAAAATATTTTTATTTTATATTTTTCTAGACAAAAATATGAAATGGGAGCAAAAATTCCCATTTAAAAATCATTAATTTTCAAATTGATATGATTTTTTAAAGATTGAAATAAAATGGAAGAAAATAAAATGACATATGAAGGGATGGGGTGCAGCTAGCAAACAGATCCAGTTCAATACGCGCATGGGCCCAGAATGGGGGGTTCAGAAAGCAAAGCGCTAAGCCCATTCATCAATCAGAAAATTAATTAATAAATCATAAAGAAAAGGACAAATCCGCGGTGCAAATAGAAGTGGTTTTCAGTTCAAAATCCAAGTGGGCCTTGATTGGGGGTGTGGGTAGCAAGCTTCACTTAAGCCCAAGAAACCACCATTTAATGAAACGGTGCGTTTCGCTTGTTATGAATTCCCTCTCAAAATACAATTGAATCGTGGCTAATGGATCTAGAAATATTCAATGGGTCAGCTCCCCATCCAACGACCCTGAGCTCATCTTCAACCTCCAGCTAGGGTTCCAAGGAGACTCCATGAAAATGCAGAGCTTCAAGCTCTTTCTTCCCCAAACACGAACTCCCTCAATTCCTCATGGAAAATGGAAATTCAAGACCCTATCCTGCCTAGAATTTTATGCTGAATCCATCCCTGCTCTCAAAATCAACTGAAACTTCCTCTAGCTTGAAACACGATCCAAGATCCAAAATGTACTCAGTCATCAATCTTAACAATTCTTGCAACTAGCTACCTCAGATCACTCACCAACTCACACTGAATGATTCTTGATGTCTAGTTCATCCTATATCTCAATATAACACGAGTTCTTGGTCATCAAAGAAATGGGGTCCATAATTCAATCTTCACCAATTGATCCCTAACTCTCCAAAATCCATCTCTTATTGGTCTCTAACATTTCTACACTAACAAATTAACCTAATTATGCATAAATCATGGTGTAGGGAAGAATTTGCAAACCTGGTTAATCTTGATGAACAGATGGTGAAATCCTCCAATTCAGACCTTGAAACTCTTCAGAAAGTTTCCCTAGATGCCAATCTTGCTACTGTTTGCAACAATTTTGATGGAGGGAGCCTCAATCTCAGAATTCGGTTCTGACTTGCCACCTTGCAATCTCAATCACCAACTCTTCAATTCACCATGGATTTGATCTCAATTCAATCTGCACAGCTTCACTATGATGTATAGAATGTGTTTGAATGGAAAGAATGAATGGAAATGAAGAAGAATGAAGAAATGGAACTTGACTTGCAATGGAAGATTCTTGATCTCACTCTCTCTTCTCTGCACCAATTCTCACCAACCTTGCATCTGAGCAAGTTATACATGATATATAGAGTGGTTTAGAATCATCTAGAACCATCTAGGACAATCCAATGAGTATTTGAACTTCTCATGTCATGACATTTTGATTTCAATTCTCCTTATGTGCTATCTCATGCCAAGCTTCTTGTAACCCTTGATTCTGACTTGAAATTCTCCCCATATGAGATTTATGATGAGTTACAATGCATAACCAACTTGTTTATTGAGTTTTGTTGAGTTTTGCTTTGGTACCTTAATATGCAAGTAAGCCATTTCCAAAGCAGCCCTAAGATCCAAGCCTCAAATCAAAATTGTGGATGAACCATTGTTCTTATAATGTCCTTTGGAGTCAAAATGACCTATTATATGACATGGTTTGGAAGTACAACTTGTGATTTCCAATTTTCAATTTCACCTTAATTAACTTATGCCTCCATTTTAGGCCATTTTCATCACTTTTTGATAAAAGCCTTTTCAACATCTCATGACCTCCCTACTAGCCTTAAAACATCATTATAAGCAAGTTTGATGTTGAAGATATTTCCATTTGAAGCTTGGAAATAGGAGATATGGCCTTATGCTTGAAATGACCTATAACTTCCAAATGACCAAAATGCCCTTGACTTGTCAAAGCCATAAGTTGAGTTCTACAAATCCTATCAAGGACTTCTAGTACTCTATAGAAAGCTAAGAAGATTCTATACAACATTCATGTTGACCAAGAGTTCATAGGAATCATCCTACTAGGGAAAAAATTGGATGCAAGTTGGGTGACTTTCAAGGACCCAGATTCACACACCTCAGATGACCTGTAATTTGTCAAAGCCATAACTTGAGCTCTAAAAATCCTATCAAGGACTTCTAGTACTCAAATTAAAGCTAAGAACAAGCTCTACAACATTCATGTTGTGAGGAAGATGAGATGACAATCACATCTTGAGCTAAACTGCCTTGAAGATAGGGATCAAACTAGGGGATTTTACACTGTCAAGCCTTAGAAACCCTAGCTTAAAACTTCTCAAACTCCTCAATCATGATGAGTTGGTCTAGGAATCATCCTTATATCATATCAATGCATCATTCCATGATCACATGGCTCTTGGATTAGGTCTCAACCCTCTCCAAATCATCAGTTGACCTAGGGTTGACCCAGTCAAACCCTAATTCCACCACTCATGGTTGAATCTTCTGAATCCTTGTACAATGACCTCTCTAGGCTTCATGATGGCTTTCAAGACATCTTCTAAGCTTTCTCAAAGCTTCAAGTCCATCCTCATAGTCTCAGAATCATTTGAGGAGCACCCACAACTCTCAAGTTATGGGACACACAACCTTGGTTTCAACCAATTCCTCTGAGGATCTCTTGAGTTCTCTGACAAAGGTATCCACCTTTGAACACTTGACTAACCTTCTTGGCTAGCTTCAAAGCCTCATATAACTCTTTCTAGGTAATCATACCTCTTGATCTATGTCACTACTGCGAAAATCGGCGCCGGCTGACAGAAGAGTCGCCACCGTGCGTTATTTATCCCAAGGAGGGAAAGGAAATGCTCGAAGTAAACCTAATGCAAAGACGGGAAAAGGTATGGTCATTGCAACCAAAACCTGGGTTCGGGAGTCGGTTACGCAAGGGGAAGGTATTAGCACCCCTCACGTCCATCGTACTCGATGGGATCCACGCTTGCTTGTTTGTACGGATTACACTTCTATCTAAACTAAAGGATGAGGTCTGAAAAGAAAAGAAAATATGACTCGGCAAAGCATCGCACTTTATGCCTACGTATTCCCGTCTGGAACGAGAAATCAGAGTCAACGTAGTTAGCCTAACTACGGGTGAAGATGGGTGAAGGTTGCTCGCTAGGACACTGCATCTTATGCCTACGTACTTCCACACAGCATGGAAGATCAGAGCAAACGTAGTTCGGGCTACGCACGACACAAGCTGTTCAAGTGCCTTTTATGAAAAAATCTCACCTTAAACAAGGGTTTTCTTATTTGCAAAAAGGTTGATGTTTGTTCAAATCTTTTGACGGAAGAAATGAATTGATTTTGTTATAACCTTTATTAATGTTTTTCTGTTGTTTTGAAGAAAGAAGAGATGACACTCTACAAATCCTAGGGTTGAAAAGGGGATAAAAATATACCCTAATGTTATCATGCATGGGTTAAGACCTAATGTCTATCATGCTCCTCTCTTGCGCAGAGAGAAACAGAGATCCTAAGGGATAAACGGAAACGGAAACAACAAATATATACAATAAAACAGTAAAATGCATGGATGCAACAATACAAGCGAGGCAAGGGAGTCCCACTCAACCTCGAACCTAGAAAACAATAGGCAAAAGTGAACAGAATTCACTTTCAACCCAACAGGTTAAACAGCAAACAATACAGTCAGGGAAATTCACACAATACACCAAGAATTAAAACAGCTAAAACTAAACAGCAAAATCAGTCTTCATCAGCATCTGTCTTCAAGTCAGCATCAACTATCTATCAGCTTCAAGCAAGCATCAGTCTTTGATCTTCAATCTTCCAATGGCTTTTCTTCAAGTCTCAATCCCCAAGATGAATATCATTCAACAAGATGAAATGGATGTTTAAACAGTCAATTGCCTACCAAGGGTGGCTCATTAACTGTTAACATTATACAGACAATTTTCCCTCAAAAGTTCTATCTTTCAAATACATTCACTAATCCTTCCAAAGGAAGGAGGTGGATATTTAAAAGAGACTTTGAATCATAGAGAAAGAATGGAGGCAGACAAGACCTTCCATATTTGTGAATCAAGTTTCCTACTCTAGAGCACTGCCTAGCTCCTAAACCCTATAGCCTTCAACAGCTGCCAGCAAGAGATGCTCTCCATCAACTCTGGAAGTTGGTATTCAGCCTCTTTGATCTTCAAATGGGCTTCATCAACACAGTCTTCAACTCAAACCCCAAGCCCCAAACAAACCCAATACCCCACACAGACAAATAATAACCCTAAAGAGGGCACACCACACAGTCAATCAAATACAAGCAATATACTAGTAGCAGTAGGGGAACCCTAATATTTTCTAAGGGATCTATTACCTACCCATAACCCCTATAGTCCCATACCCCAAAATCAAATCAAAATTCCTAAAAGAAATGATCTATCTCACCTATGCTCACTTAAAACCCTAATTTTAAACACTCTAATCTCATCTAAGCAAACTACCTCATCATTGACCCTAAAAACTACAAATTAAATCCTATATACAAGTTGAAGTCCTAAATGACATATCCTAAAACGAATGGGTCCTAAATCTAAAGGGAACTATTAGAACTAAAATCAACAAAATTAAGCACTAAACTAAACTCATTAAAAAGCTATTTACAAGAAAAATGCACAAAAAATATTAAAACAAAACAAAATGCTAATTTTATTATTGGATATTTTTCTTAACAGAATTATTGACCTATAGCAAAAAGAAGCAATTAAAAATAGCAATTTTCCAATTTTATATGACTTTTTAAAGATGCTAGAGAATTAAAGAAAATAAAAAACACAAAAATGAAATAAAATTGGGAGGGGGTGTCAAAATCAAAGGCGCCTAGTTATATTGATCAGATGGGCCAGGGATGGGAGGTGCAAAGAGCAAGCGTGCAACGCCCATATTATTTCAGAAAATCAATTGGAAAAAAATAAAAGAAAAAGGTTAAGCACGCGGTGCATTTAGCAACAATTTCCAGTTAGAAACGCATTGGGCTCAGGTTTGGGGGTGGGGATAGCATGATTTGGATCAGGCCCATGGTTATGGTTTTAATGAAACGCTGCATTCAGCGTGTTTCATTCCCTCCGTTTTCAACTTTGAATCTCAGCCATTGGATTTGAGTTTCAGTCAACCATTTTGACACGATCGAACGGACATGCTTCATCTTCTCCAACGAGCCCTAGGGTTTTCAGGATTTCCAACTTCATGCATGCAGCTTCAAGGCATTAGTTCTCTCTCAATATTCCATGAAATCAAGAACTATAAAAACCAAAATTAATCTACTAAATCCAAGGAATCCAGCCATACCAACATCTCTCCCTAAAAACCCCTAGAACTCCAACCCCGATAGATAGAAACCTCTGGTTCACCAACTGCACACTGCAATGGAATCTCACAATTCTTGATTCTAATGGTATTATCTTGTTCATCACGTCTCACTGATCTCAGCAAGCTATTACACATGCATTAAAACTCATTACATAACCTAATCTTGATCATCAAAGAAATTGCACCCTGCCATTGAACCTCATGTAATCCTCTCTAACTCTCAGAAATCAATCACCTATGGTCTCTAATCATGCTTATCCTAACCATTTCACCTAATGTTGCATAAATAAAGAGTTTCGAAAGCTTTTGCAAACCTGAAAATTGATGATGGCAATTGTAGTTACTCTTCAATCCAATGCTTGAAACTTGCCACAAATGATCTTTAATGGATGATAACCTTTCTGTTTGCAAGATCTTGGATGGACAGTGCTTGGATTGTGAGTTTGGATCCAATTTGCTTCTCTTGCAATTTTGAAGCCACACCTTCAAACCTTCATCAATGGCCACTCAAATTTGTATGCACGTGTTCAGTATGATCCAGAGAATGGATTTGTGGAGAAGAATGAAATGGAGATGAAGGAGAAAGTGGAGTTTGATATTGAATTGAAAAAATGGAAGAAATGGTATCTCACTCTTTCTTTTGCACTAACACTCACTAATCACCACCAACCCTCACCCCATGGACTTTGCAAACAATATATAAACCAATTTAGAAGTCCCTAGAACCTTCTAGTATGAAGTGGAAGAATGTAGAAATTCTCATGTGATGACATATTGAACCATCTCATATCATGCTTGCATCCCTTCAAATTTGTGTTGAAATCTCCTTTCATGAGATATTGAGAGTGTATGTGTGAAAAACAAGCTGATCCCTTCATTATGTTGAGTTTTACAAAGTTGCCTTATTATGCAAGAAAGAACTTTACAAAGCAAGTCCAAAATTTAAACCCTAACTCAAAAAAGTGGCTGAACCAATGTCTCTAAAATGTTGTTTGGAATCAATTTGGTATATTACATGCCTCATTTTAGATTTGTAGATTGCCCAAACCAATTTTCTATTTGAACTTTTTCAAGTTATATGCCATTTTTAAGTCATTTTTCACCAACTTTTATCAAGTCTTGTTCTATGCATTTCCAAACTTCCATGACCTCTTTTCTAGACTTAAAATGACATTTTGAGCAACTTTGATGTTGTGAAGTTTTTCATTTGAAGCTTCCTTGTATGAGTTTTAGGCATGGGCCAAGAATGACCTGTAATTCTCAAATGACCAAAATACCCGTTTCTTGCCAAGACCATAAGTAGAGTTCCACAAATCATATGAAGGCATACCATACCTTTCTAGAAAGCTAAGACAATGAGGTACAACTCTCATGTTGGCCAGAAATCCATTTGGAATCTCCTTAAAGGTCAAAAGTTGCTTGGAAGACAGACAACTTTCACAGACAAATTTCAGTGCCCTCAGATGACCTGTAACTTGCAAGAGCTATAACTTGAGTTCTATAAATCATCTTGATGACTTCCACCACTCAAATTAAAGCTATGAAGATACTCTACAAGTGTAATGTGGACCGGAAATTCATATGAAGCTTGCATATTGAGTTACACTGCTTTGAAGTTTGACCTAAATCAGGGGATTTTACACTGAAACCCTAATTTGGTAACTCCTCTTCTCCTTGGCTCCTGTTGAATTTTCTTTAGCACAACACCATATCCATATCCATATAGCAAATAATGAATCCCACATTCTTCAAATGATCCTTGATGCCTTTCAAAACAAGTCTTTGACCTAGAGTTGACCTAGTGTTGACCCAGATAAAACCCTAGTTGACTGACTTCAACTGAGGCTCTTGTAATCATTCCAATGACTTGGTTACTCCTCAAAAATGATCATCTAGTCTCTTCATAACATCCATACACACCTCATGCTCTTGGCTCATGACTCACACTTCCTCTGATGATCCCCAAATATCCCCAAGATAGGGGAGAACTCACTGATCAACCTGTCAACTTTTCAAAGCTCAAATTCTTCCCTGATGACCTGAGTAGTCTTGATTATGAATGAAACCCTTGAATATGCCTCTTGAGATAAGAATGACACTTTGATCCCCTGATTAAGATAGCTTGCTTATGCTATGCAATGCAGATGAATACCCTAAATGACTATGCAATTGAAACATAAACCTAGGTTAGAAAAGGTTGGGAAAATTTTGGGGTGCAACACTACTGGCCACATATCAATGAGATGCAAATGATGAATACAATGAACCACAAACTTGGTAAATGAATGTTGGTCAAATTTTGGGGTGCAACAGTATGGTAGTAGAATTGGGGCAATTATCACTACTCCTCACGGATCTCATATCCCTTTCACTGCCAGGTTAACTTTTCCTTGCACTAACAATGAAGCTGAGTATGAAGCGTGTATCATGGGTCTAGAAGAAGCTATTGATCTAAGGATCAAGATTCTCGATGTATATGGCGATTCAGTGCTAGTTGTTAACCAGATCCAGGGAGAATGGGAAACTCGTCAACCTAATATGATTCCTTACATGAACTATGCAAGAAGGTTGTTACCTTTCTTTGACAAGGTAGAGTTTCACCATGTGCCGCGAGCGGAGAATCAAATGGCAGATGCTTTGGCAACACTTTCTTCGATGTATAAAGTAAACTATTGGAATGATGCTCCAAGGATAGTTATCTCCCGCCTTGATAGGCACACTTTCATATTCTCCATTGAGGAAGCTTCTGATGGCAAGCCATGGTTTTAGACATCCAAAATTTCCTTAAGAACCAAGAATATCCGCCAGGGGCGTCGACCCGGGATAAGAAGACTCTAAGGAGATTGTCTGGCAACTTTTATCTGAACCAGGATGGCGTACTTTACCGAAGAAATTATGACTTGGTGTTGTTGAGATGCGTGGATGAAAAGGAAGCAAGTTTGCTTATGAAAGAGGTCCACGAGGGTACTTTTAGTACGCATGTCGGCGGACATGCCATGTCTCGGAAGTTATTACGAGCAGGGTATTATTGGCTGACGATGGAATCTGACTGTTTCAAATTTGCAAAGAAATGCCATAAATGCCAGATTTATGCAGACAAGATTCATGTGTCGTCGTGTCCATTGAATGTTATGGCGTCCCCGTGGCCTTTCTCCATGTGGGGCATTGACATGATTGGCAATATTGAGCCAACCGCATCTAACGGTCATTGTTTCATCCTGGTAGCCATTGATTACTTCATCAAGTGGGTTGGAGCGGCTTCATATGCTAATGTCACGAAGCAAGTAGTAGCCCGATTCATAAAGAAAGACGTCAGCTGTCGCTATGGAGTGCCTGAGTGAATCATCATTGATAATGGTTCGAATCTGAATAATAAGATGATGAAGGAATTATGCTATAATTTCAAGATTGAGCATCACAACTCATCGCCTTATCGACCAAAGATGAATGGCGCTGTTGAAGCGGCCAAAAAAAACATCAAGAAGATAGTGCAAAAGATGGTTGTAACTTATAAGGATTGGCATGAGATGTTGCCCTTTGCTCTACACGGTTATCGTACCACGGTACGCACATCAACCGGGGCTACTCCTTTCTCACTAATGTATGATATGGAAGTTGTTCTACCATTGGAAGTTGAGATTCCTTCTTTAAGAGTTTTGTTCGATGTCAAGCTTGACGAGGCAGAATGGATAAAAAATAGATTGAATCAGCTTAGCTTGATGGACGAGAAAAGGCTAGCGTCTATTGCATATGGTCGGTTGTATCAGAACCGAATGAAGAAAGCTTTTGATAAGAAGGTGCACCCTCGAAGCTTTCAGACGGGCGATCTTGTGCTGAAAAAGATTCTCCCTCCATAATCAGATCACAGGGGCTAATGGACTCCCAACTATGAAGGTCCATATGTAGTGTGAAAGGTCTTCTCCGGAGGAGCCTTGTTGTTGTCCACCATGGATGGTGAGGATTTTACATCCCCTGTGAATGCAAACGCAGTTAAAAGATACTTTACTTAAAATGACCAGCTGGACAGAAAAAAAGAAAATCCAGGCAAAAATGGGGCATCCCGGTGAACCATAAAAAGAATGGGTTCGGGCAAAAATTAGGGATAAAAATGAAAAAATATAAACCCGCAAAGTTGAAAACCTGAAGAGGCGACTTTGGGAAAAATGGGTATCCCGGTGAATTGAAAACCCGAAAGGGCGATTCAGGCAAAAGTTAGGGATTGAAAAAGCAAATGACTGTGGTCTGTGTATAAGTTTCATTGCTTGGTGGATTGGGAGGACCTGAGGGCCGTTTTTATCCGAATCAATCTCTTCTAAAGAAAAAGCATCAGGAAAGCATCGAAGTCAGGCGAGTCATATAGGGATCAGCTCATGGTGTATGTCTGTGCCACATTGTCGACATTTTTGTACACTCTTGTTTTGCTTTTGTGCATATCTGCATATTTCTGTGCAGCTTCCTCATTTCAGGGGTTGCATCTGTTGTAAATATTTTCCTATTTACAGGTCATTTGTCAATAAAAAAATACTATTCAGTACTTGATATGTTTGCTTTGTTTTAACTTTTACTATTTTGTTATTGAAAAACACCCGATGTTTTGACGAACTTGCACTTACATAGACTTGCAGGCCTTGGCCAATAATTGTTAAAACTTTGACTTAATTGAACAACTTCACGGATGATGACCACGATGGTTCCTTTTGTATAGGATATCTTGTCTGTTTGTTTTTGCAGGGTTGTCACCCTTGGGGCAAGTTTTTAAGAAGGCATGGATGGAATTTGTTTCTCCCCAACCAGAGTTGTTCCCCAGCAGTTGAAGTCTACATCTCTATCCCAGTAGAGTTTGTATGCGGGTAAGTGTACATTTATCCCCAGCAGTTGGTTAGTACACTTTTTATCCCCTCAGAGTACAGGTGCGTGCTTACTCCCCAACAAGTCGAGATATGGAGGTTTTTCCACTAAGTAGGTTTGGAGCTTGTTCCAGCAATGGTCTGGTACACCTTTGTACTCCAGCAGAATTGTTTATAAACGTTCGGCTCTCAGCAGTGCAGACTAAGGTCTCCAGCAGAGTTTGATTCCCTTACAGAGTCGGTGATTCCCCGGCAGGTAAGAAGTGACCTCAGTGTTTGGTTGTCTCTCCCCAAGCCGGGATTTTTTGTTCCCCAGGATAGTTGTATCCTGGAAGGCCGTTAAGGGCATTGGTTTCCCCGCAAAATCTCTGATTCCCTAATAGGTTAGACAGGTTAGTTAACTTGTTGGTTTTCCCGGTGAGTTATTTATTCCCCAGAAGCTCCGTATTTTGGAAGGCCGTTCAGGGTGTTTTCCTCAGCAGATGGTATTTTGTATCCCTAGCTGAGTGGATTGTCGTTCTTGTAAGAACATTGTTATCCAAGAGATCTTCTGTTACAAGAAGCCATCCAGGGCCCGCTTTTCCTCAGCTTAAGTCCAATCGTTATTGGCATGTGTGAGCTATCCCCAGCAGAATTGTTTTATCTTCCCAGCACGATGGTTTCTGTATCTTTAGCATTTATTTTGCTGATTCGGTTTCGTTGCATCTGCATGCGTACATAGAATCTACCTAAATGCGTAGCATTTCCATTTTGTATGGAGCATTACGCCATTTTTAAACATACTCATGTGAAACATAGACCAGGTTGTTACCTCTTGGTTTGCAGGTATATCTCCGACAGATGTTTGATATTTTTTCCCGTATGCTATCCAGACCATGGCAGTTTCTGTTAGCCCGCGTGGTATCGAGACCCCGGCTTATGTTTCCCCGGAAATGTCGCCTGACTTCGTTTGATGGAGAATTGTTATCTTTGCCTGAATGGTATTCAGACCATGGCATTTTCCGATCGGTTTTGTCTGTTGAGTATCCATACTCCGGTCAGTTTCCTTGTGATATCCAGATCACAGCAAGAGTGGTTATGTTCTTTTACCCTCATGGTATCCAAACCATGGTATATTTCGGTGTTATTGCGCTTTATCCGTCGAGTATCCAGACTCCGGTAAAGTCAAGTCGGGTATCCACACCCTGTTGAGTTGATGATGTTTTTCTTTATCCATAGAGTATCCAGACTCCGGTAAAGACGTTTATGGTATTCATACCATGGTAGCTTATTTGATGTGTTGTGATATCCAGATCACGGCAAAGCTTGTTATTTTCTATCGTCACGAGGTATGCAGACCTTAGCAAGTATTGATTTCTTTCAGCCCGTGTGTTATTGATCCGTTGTCGCACGCGGATCAAAGCGAGTGTTTTTATAAAAATGCAGTACATCGATAATGACTCGAATCGTATCGCAAGGATTCTTGTAGGAATAACCAAATACAGTAACAAAATATGGAGGGGGGGGGGGGTCGGTTTTGATTAAGAGAAAAAGTTATTATTAAAATAAGCTGTTGTGAAAAAGTGATTATGAAATAAGTCAATCTACCGATTCGGTTCCTACTATTATCGATTGTTATAATGCTAATATTCTACACATTCATTCCTATTTGGATACAAAATCAACGGCAAGCGCGATAAGGGTTGCAAGATATATGATCCTATTGTCCGAATTAAGCAAACGGTAAAAAGCTTCATGAATTAAGCAAACATGATTATTCAGACACAAAAACGAATTAAGCAAACGTAAAAATGTCTATGTTAGGATCATACAGTCAACCAAATTGAATCAATATATTTCATACAATTGAATTAAGCAAACAAGAATATGAAATATCCTTGAACGAAATTAAACAAATAATAACATTATCACAATCTCAAGTGTTAGAACCTGAATTACGGTAGACCGACTCCTAAGAGATTAATTCTCCATTGTTCTCTTAAGCCTCAACTTTTTTCGTGAATAGTGAATTGTTATTTTGGCTGTACGGCCAAACCTAGCCTAAAAAGAAAACAATGGATCTGGTTCATAACCCAACTGGGTCGACAACATAACCCAGGCTCAAAACATGACCCAAAACTAAAATAAATTTCTAATGCTGTAACTTCAAATGAAATTCTGGAATTATGTGCTCCGAATCTGACTTTGACTCTAACACGAAAGTCTTAGCTCTCTCTCTTAGCTTTCCGACGATTTTTAGAACGCCTCAAACAAATTCCTGGAGCTCCAGTTATGATCGTTTCCGTGCAGACTGCTAAAGTTGAAAAATAAAGTGTGAAAATCAAATTAAACCAAAAATAAAATAAAAAAAGAAAACATAATAAAACATAATAATAATCAAAATAAAGTAAAGAAATGTCTAAGTAAAAATATAGGAGAATGTGCATAAAGATGCACTGATCAAATTCCCCCAGACCGAACTTTTGCACTCCGAGCAAAAATAAAACAAAACAAAGAAAGCACAAACACATCAACAATTACTCATTCCAGGCTACAAGTCTTCTTCGGTTAAGTTTGCATCGATAGGTACTAATCTTACACACTAAGGATATCGTAGGAACACTAATCCATAATTGTGCAGACATAAGCCTCCTGAATACACAAATCAACTCGAATCATGTTATTATGCTAAAGCCTAACCTACTCTTCCTCCTATCTGCTCTTTTTCATTCAGGCGCAATCACATTAAGCGCATTATCTCAACACACTCATAGCAAGGCGACCGGTTAGTGACTCTGATCCTTTTTGTTCAGGGTTCTGGTACTTACGTGACATAACCCCTTTGCTGACTCAATTGTAGTTGCGGGGGATCGGACCGTAATCCGCCCTACTTTCACCTTCCCGTTGTTGCACGATGATATAATCACACGTCGACAAACAAATGGTTTCCATCGAGTACGATGGATGCGAGGGGTGCTAATACCTTCCCCTCGCATAACCGGCTTCCGAACCCGTTCTTGGTTGCGAGACCATCTTATCCGTTTCTTTCTTAAGGTTTTCTCGATATTTTCCTTTCTCCTCATGAGATAAATAAAGTTCGGTGACGACTCTTCTGTCCTTCCCTTTTCGCCTCCCCGTCGTTGCGCGATGCATTTTTCGAGTAGTGACACCTACCAAGTTCACTCACTTATATTCATCGGCTTCCCTGCATAGAGTGTGTATGAGATGGTGCTGACTGCTGAAATAAACTACTCAAGAGCCGTCAGAGAATGAAAATTTAAGGCTAAACCATAATAAGAATTCAAATCAATTTTCATATGCAGGAGACTTACGGTGTTAAGACGATACCGATCTTGTGAATTTTTCCCAAGTCTCCGCAAACTAATCTTAAATTAGACTATAGCTCAGAACTTTCAAAAAGATGCAATTTTTTTTATATTTTTATTATTATAACTGAAAACAAAACAAAAAAAAACAAAAAAAAACAAGCAAATAAAATGAAGGTTTCTCTCCCCCAGACTTAACACAAGCATTGTCCTCAATGAAAGAAGATAATTATTAAAGTAGAGAGAAGGAAATAACAACTCCCTGATCAAGTTACAGTGTAGTTAGGCGCTTCCAAAGAAAGCTCCTCTATACCGACATCTTCAGGCACCAAGCTTTCATAGAATAATTTCAGACGCTTCCCGTTAACCTTAAAAACTTTGTCAGTACCTGCACTTTTAATTTCTACTGCACCATGAGGGAAAATATTAGTAACAACAAAGGGGCCAATCCATTTGGATCGAAGTTTCCCAGCCATAAGCTTAAGGCGGGAGTTAAACAATAAAACCTGTTGGCCCATAGAAAATTCCTTCCTAGAAATCATTTTATCATGGAAGTGCTTATTTTTTTCTTTATAAATCCTAGAGCTTTCATAAGCCTCTAGTCTAAGCTCTTCCAGCTGTTGTAATTGAAGTTTTCTTTCAATACCTTCTTGTTGCATCTCCAAATTACAACTTTTCACCGCCCAATAGGCATGATGTTCTATCTCAGCAGGAAGATGACATGCCTTACCAAAAACAAGTCGATAAGGAGACATCCCAATGGGTGTCTTGAAAGCTGTTCTTTGAGACCAAAGTGCATCTTCTAGACGACGACTCCAGTCCTTCCTGTTCGGTTGCACCATTTTCTCTAAAACCTGTTTGATCTCCCTGTTTGAGATCTCAGCTTGCCCATTAGTTTGTGGGTGATATGCAGTAGATACTCTGTGCACAACTCCATACTTCCAGATCAAAGATTCCATGATGCGGTTACAGAAATGAGTGCCTTCGTCACTGATGATAGCTCGCGGTATTCCAAACCTACAAAAAATATTAGACCTGACAAAATCTGCAACAACTCTAGAATCATTAGTCCGAGTGGGGATAGCTTCTACCCACTTTGAAACGTAATCAACAGCAAGCAGAGTATAAAGGAAACCAAACGATACAGGAAAGGGACCCATAAAGTCAATTCCCCATACATCAAATACCTCACAGAAAAGCATAGGTTGTTGAGGCATTTCACTCTTGCGAGTGATGTTTGTACCTGCTATCTGGCACTCTTTACAAGTGCGGTAAGTCTCATAAGCATCTTTAAAAACAGTTGGCCAATAGAAGTATGAGTCGAGGACTTTTCTTGCAGTTCTTTGAGGGCCAAAATGTCCTCCGACTTGAGACGCATGAGAAAAATTTAAAATGGATTCAATCTCATAGTCGGGGAACATCTTCTAATAACCTGATCACTACCAAACTTCCAAAGATATGGATCATCCCAAACATAATATTTGGCATCACTTTTGAGTTTATGAATCTGTGATCTAGATGCACCTGTAGGAAAAACACCAGCAACAAGATAATTAACAATATCAGCAAACCAAGGTGTAATACCATGCAAAACTAAAAGCTGCTCATCAGGAAAGTCATCCTGAATAGGGAAGTGGTCTTCATCTCTTTCTATCCTGCTCAAATGGCCAGCCACTAAGTTCTCAGCTCCACTTTTGTCTTTAATCTCTACATTAAAGTCTTGAGCAACAACATCCACCAAATCAATCTCGGTTTCGCATCCGGCTTCTTCAACAGGTACTTTAAAGCTGCATGGTCAGTAAAAACAACAACCTTGGAACCTAGCAAATAAGATCTGAATTTATCAAGTGCAAAAACATTAGCTAGAAGTTCTTTTTTAGTGGTAGTGTAATTTGACTGTGCAGAATCTAAAGTCCTAGAAGCATTGTAAATAACATGGGCAGCCTTGTAAACTCTTTGTGCAAGGATAGCCCTAACAACATAATTCGAAGCGTCACACATAAGCTCAAAAGGGAGGGTCCAGTCAGGGGGCTGGATTATGGGAGTGGAGGTCAATGCTTTCTTCAAGAAGTCAAACGCATGTTTGCATATGTCATCGAAGTGGAAGGTGACGTCATTCTTCAACAAGTTTGACAGCGGAAGAGCTATCTTGCTGAAATCTTTGATGAAACGCCTGTAAAAACCTGCATGACCAAGAAAAGAACGAATCTCGCGAATGCAAGATGGGTAAGGTAGTGTAGAAATCACATCAATCTTAGCAGGGTCAACAGAAATTCCTTTTTCAGAAATTATGTGACCAAGAACAATTCCCTGCTCAACCATAAAATGACATTTTTCATAATTTAAAACAAGGTTAGTTTCGATGCATCTTTCTAAAATCAAGCTTAAACTGCTCAAGCATGCATCAAAAGAGGAACCATAGACAGTGAAGTCGTCCATAAAGACTTCCATGCAATTTTCAATAAAATCAGAAAAGATATGAAGCATGCAACGCTGGAAAGTGCCAGGAGCATTGCAAAGACCAAAAGGCATCCACCTATAAGCAAAAGTACCGAAGGGACAAGTAAAAGTGGTATTCTCTTGATCTTCCAGTGCAATATGAATCTGAAAGTAACCTGAAATGCCATCAACAAAACAATAATGTGATTTACCAGCTAGCCGTTCAAGAATTTAGTCGATGAACGGTAAAGGAAAGTGATCCTTTCTAGTAGTTTGGTTTAGTCTCCTGTAATCAATACAAACTCTCCAGCTATTCTGCACTCTAGTGAGAACAAGTTCATTCTTTTAATTTTTGACAATTGTAAGTCCAGATTTCTTAGGTACAACCTGAACTGGGCTTACCCACTTACTGTCAGAGATAGGATAAATGATACCTGCTTGCAAGAGTTTGGTTACCTCTTTCTTCACAACATCGAGAATCAAAGGATTAATCCTCCTTTAGGGCTGCCTTACTGTTTTCGCACCATCCTCGAGTAAAATTTTGTGCATACACATGGAAGGACCAATTCCTGGAAGGTCTGCTAATGTCCACCCGATTGCCTTCTTGTGCTTCTTCAAAACCTGCAAAAGCTTGTCTTCTTGATTAAAATCAAGGTTAGAATAAATAATAACAGGGAGTTTTTCATTACTCTCCAAGTAAGGTATTTCAGGTTATCAGGGAGCTCCTTTAGCTCTAAGGACGGGGGCTACTCGATGGATGGAGTGTTTGGGGCAGCCGGGATGTCGAGAGCATCAGCTGTAAAAACAACTTCATTGGCTACAGCTTCACCTATAGGAAATATATCAGCCTGCAAGACAGCATCAATCTCAGCACACACAACACAAAGGTTATTGTCAGTATAATCAGAACATGAATAAACATCATAAAAACCCGAAAGAGATGGAAAATCAAGTGAAAATAATTCAGAACAAGTATCTTTAACCAGCTCAGATATCAATCCAATATGAAAAACGGAATGTTCCTCCAATGGATGTTTCATGGCATCAAAAATGTTGAATTTTGCAACAATGTCTCCAAACTCCATGGACATGCTTCCATCATCAACATCAATTTTCGTTTTCGCTGTTTTCATGAACGGTCTTCCTAAAATGATGGGAGCTTTGCTGGACTTTGTTTCTCCTTCCATGTCAAGAATATAAAAATCTGCAGGAAAAATCAAATCGTTAACTTGAACAAGGACATCTTCGATTATGTCGGCAGGGCGAGTGTTGCTCGTGTTCGCCAACTGAATGATTAAACCTGTAGGCTGCAAGGGACCAAGACAAAGGTTATTATAAAAAGAAGTAGGAATAACATTAATGCTCGCTCCTAAATTAAGCATGCAGTCATCGAATTTACTATTCCCGATGGTACAAGGAATAGCAAAAGTTCCGTGAGGAGGGCTGAAACATTTCCTTCGCCTGTAAATTTTTCAGATGAAGGCTTGGGCTGAATAAAGGAAGAAATATTTCTTCCCAAATTGACTCTCTCACTTCCCTTCATCCTCCTCTTGTTGGTGCGCAAATCCTTCAAAAACTTAGCATACTTAGGAACCTGCTTAATCACATCAAGTAACGGAATGTTTACCGCAACTTTTTGGAAAACATCTAATATCTCTCTTTCTTTGTCTCCCTCCTCAATTCTCTTATTTTTCAGAACTCTATGTGGGAAGGGGACTGGTGGTACATATTATTTTTCTTTATTTTTTCAGTCTCGACCACAACAGAAGAAGGGGGAGAAGGTTCAACTGGGTGAGGTTCAGAAGTAGGAAGTTCAGAAGTTACCTCAATGATTTTTTTATTTTTTTCAGGGGCTGGTTCTATAACTTTTCCAGATCTCAAAGAAAGTGCACTCACATTAGCATTAGGACCATTTGGATTGACAATTGTTTAGGCTGGAAGTTGGTTCGACCCTTGGGCTTGCATGTTATTAATTTGAGTAGCAAGTTGTCCCATCTGCGTGTTCAAGGTATGGATGCTAGCATCGGTCCTTTGTTGGAACTGGAGGTTGTTGACGGCCATTTGTTTAACAATTTCCTCTAAAGAAGGTCCGGAAGGTGCAGGGGCAGCCGCTTGGGGTGGGTTAGGTTGTTGGCTGGTTTGTGGGTTTCCATATCGGAGGTTGGGATGGTTCCTCCAATTCGGGTGGAACTTATTAGTGGACATGTCAGGAACATTGTACCGGTTCTGGTTGTTACTTTGGTTGTAAAGGGCTGCAGCATAGTCTGGAGGTAATTCAATAGGCTTATCATCTTGCAGAATAGGACATGTATCAGTAGGATGATCAGAAGAGGTACAAATACCACATAACCTTGGTGTTGGGGTTTAATGGGCTGCTTGCGCCTTACCTACGACTATCAACTGCTGCACTAAGTCCTTCAGCTCACTCATTCTATTTTCGAAGGCTTTGTCGGAGTGAGAAACATGAGAGGAGACGTGAATTTCGTTCACACCCTTTATTTGGACAGAATTGTTTTTTGTTGTGAACTGTTGTGAATTAAGTGACATATTCTCAATTAGAGCCTTAGCAGCGGCTGAAGTCTTATTAACAAGTGCTCCACCCCTAGCAGCATTAAGAATGTTCCTATCCATCGGTAACAACCCCTCATAAAAGTACTGGATGAGTAGTTGCTCGGTGATCTGGTGTTGAGGACAGCTGGATACCAAATGTTTCAATCTCTCCCAATATTCAGTCAAAGACTCATTACCCTGTCTAATACCACAAATCTCTTTTCTTATCGAGGCAGCTCTGGAGGCAGGAAAGTATCTCTCTAAGAACATTTTTTTCAGAGCATTCCAGTTTGCAATTGAATTTGGCTCGAGGGAATTTATCCAATCCTTTGCCGCACCCTGCAATGAAAGAGGAAAAGCTCGAAGTTTGATATGATCTTCAGTGATCCCTTCAGGCTTCAATGGCGTAGAACACACCACTTGAAATTCTTTCAAATGCTTATGAGGATCTTCACCTGCAAGACCACTAAACTTGGGCAACAAATGGATTAAACCCGATTTTAATTCAAAAGGAACAACATCAGCAGCATACTCAATACACAAACCGTTATAATTCACATCAGGAGCAGCTAATTGCCTTAAGGTTCTATTGTTAGCCATTTCAGAATCAAGTTCAACGGTGGGTGGTGGTGGTGAACTAGTGGAAACCTGGACTGCTCTATGTCGTGTGTGCAAAGTTCTCTCTACTTCAGGATCAAAAACAACAAGTTCAGAACAGGATGACCTAGTTGTCAGGACTAATGCACAACAATGCAGCAACAATATTCAAAATGCCAACAATGTCCCTAAAAGTCAAGAACAAACACAAAGAAGGGAATCGATCAAGATAAATTCAGAAAAATAAACTAACACCGAAATTAATCTAATGACTTAAAAATATAATTTTGATAATTTTTTCGATTTTTTTCGACTCTATGAAAACAGTAAAAAATTCATTAAAAATAGAAAAATGATGAATTTGGGAATTTGAAAGCACGCCGCAAGGAAACTAAGATTTAGACTCGAAGACACTAACTCTATGACTCTAAAATTGATTAATAACGACAAGAATCCCCGGCAACAGCGCCAATTTGATCCGATATCGCGCGCGGATTAAAACGAGTGTTTTTATAAAAATGCAGTACAACGACAATGACTCAAATATGGGGGGGGGGGGGGGTCGGTTTTGATTAAGAGAAAAAAGTTATTATTAAAATAAGCTATTGTGAAAAAGTGATTATGAAATAAGTCAATCTACAGATTTGGTTCCTACTATCATCGATTGTTATAATGCTAATATTCTACGCGTTCATTCCTATTTGGATACAAACTCAATGGCAAGTGCGATAAGGGTTGCAAGATATATGATCCTATTGTCTAAATTAAGCAAACGGTAAAAAGCTTCATGAATTAAGCAAACATGATTATTCAGACACAAAAACGAATTAAGCAAACGTAAAAGTGTCTATGTTAGGATCATATATTCAACCAAATTGAATCAATATATTTCACACAATTGAATTAAGCAAACAAGAATATGAAATATCCTTGAACGAAATTAAACAAATAATAACATTATAACAATCTCAAGTGTTAGAACCTGAATTACGGTAGACCGGCTCCTAAGAGATTAGTTCTCCATTGTTCTCTCAAGCCTCAATTTTTTCGTGAATAGTGAATTGTTATTTTGGCTGTACGGCCAGACCTAGCCTAAAAAGAAAACAATGGATCCGGTTCATAACCCAACTGGGTCGACAACATAACCCAGGCCCAAAACATGACCCAAAACTAAAATAAATTTCTAATGATGTAACTTCAAACGAAATTCTGGAATTATGTGCTCCGAATCTGACTTCGACTTCAACATGAATGTCGTAGCTCTCTCTCTTAGCTTTCTGTAGATTTTTAGAACGCCTCAAACGGATTCCCGGAGCTCAAGTTATGATCATTTCCGTGCATACTGCTAAAGCTGAAAAATAAAGTGTGAAAATAAAATTAAACCAAAAGTAAATTAAAATATGAAAACATAATAAAACATAATAATAATCAAAATAAAGTAAATAAATGCCTAAGTAAAAATATAGGAGAATGTGCATAAAGATGCACTTATCAGTTAACCAGACCACGACTCATATTATTTCCTAGCAATGTCTTCGGACTTCAGTTGGTATTATTATTCTAAACTCAAGTGGTATCCAAACCTTGATGAGTACATTCATGGTGAATCTCCGTGTCCGTTGAGTATCCAGACTCCGGTCCTTTTCATTTAGCATTCAGGCTCCAGCTTCTCCGTTGAGTATCCAGACTCCGGTGAATCCTTATTTGTGATAAACTACTTTATCCGTCGAGTATCCAGACTCTGGTAAAGTCAGTTAGGTATTCATACCTTGGTAAGCTCCATTGAGTATTCAGACTCCAGTTTATTTCTTCGAGCATTCAGGCTCCGATTTTCATCGTTGAGTATCCAGACTCTGGTGAATTTCCAATTCGGGTTGTATTGTTTGTCCGTCGAGTATCCAGACACCGGTAAATCCCCATTGAAATCGTCAATGTCGTTAAGCATCCAGGCTTCGATCGTCGAACTGAGCATCCAGGCTCCAGTTTTTTTTCATTGAGTATCTAGATTCAGACAAATCTCTAATTTATGAATCTCTTTGTCCGTTGAATATCCAGATTTCGGTCATGTTGAGCATCCAGGCTCTGATTTCTCCATTGAGTATCCAGACTCCGGTAATTAGTTTGTTGATTTACTATGTCCGTTGAGTATCCAGACACCGGTCATTTTCAAGCATCCAGGCTCTGATTTTTATCGTTGAGTATCCAGATTCTGACAAATATTTAATTTACAGCTCTATTGTTTGTTGAGTCTCCAGACTCCGGCAATTTGAGATGTCATCCTTTCGCCTATATGGTATCCAGACCATGGTGCAGCTTTTGATGAATTTGTTCATCCTATTATGTGTTACCCAACAGAGTTACTTGGTTAAGTTTCTCTTTGTTCCCTACAGAGTTGTTTGGTTAAGCTTCTCTTTTTCCCCAGCGGAGTTATTTTTGTGATCAGTGCATTTATCTTCGGAGATTCATGTTCGTAGTTTTGTTTTCTGCGGTTGGCAAATTTTCGGGTCCTTTGGTATTCAACCGTCTTTTACCTTGATTGTTTGAAAGTTGTTCTCTTTTCACTTAGTCAGGCCCAAGTCGTTTTAATAGGGGCAGCTGTTGTACCCCAAAATTTGACCAACCTTTTTCTTTACTTGGTCTATGTTTCATTTCATGTTCTAGCATTTTGCATTGCATATCATTGTTCATTTAGTAGGGGATCAAGAGAGGTGTTCTTAGAAAGAGAAGGTTGCTAAGGTTTTTGAATCTAATCAAGAGTTTTACTTAAGCATGAGTGCTCATCAAAGTCATCAAGAGGTGGTCAGTGCTTTTTGAAGGAGTTGATGGATGTATGTGGTTTGTCTCCTAGCTTGGAGATCAATTGGGGATCATCAGAGGATTGTGAATTAATTATTATGGATATGGTATATTGAGGAAGCTCATTGAGCGCTTTGAGATCCATTGTGAAGCTTGTCCAAGTTGTTGTGTTATGTGTAAGAAGCCACAGTCAAGAGTTTTGTATCTAGGGTTTTCATCTGGTCAACCCTAAGTCAACTGTGGATTTGAAGGAGATTAAGACTCAATTCTAGGTCATGGTGATCATGGAATGTTATGTTGAGGCATTTGATATGTTATTCCAAGATCAAACCAAGAAGAATTCAAAGTGTGAGGAGTTACTAAATTAGGGTTCTCAGTGTAAAATCCCCTATTTAGTGTATAACTTCAAGACCACATATCTCAAGATACAAGCTTCATCTCATCTTAACTCCAACATGAGACTTGTAGAGCATGTTTCTAGATTTCTTTTGAGTACTAGAAGTCATTCATCTGACTTCTAGAACTCAAGTTATGATGCTGACAAGTTATGGATCCTCAGATGAATGTGAAATTGGTCAACACAAGTCAACCGACTTCCAAGACATTTTTGACCTAGAAGGATGTTTCTCCTCAACTTCAAGTGAAAATTAAAGTTATTCCTCATAATCTTAGCTTTCCAAAATATCCTAGAAGTCCTCCATCTGATTTGTAGAGCTCAAGTTATGAAGCGTGCAAGGAAAGGGCATTTTGGGAAAGTAAGATTATAGGTCATTTTTATTATAGGTCCATTTCACCATCTTGCACACTTCAAATGGAGATCTTTCCAACATGAAACTTGCTCCAAATGAGGTTATTTGATCAATCAAACATCAAGGTACCATGGATTTGGCTTGGGTTGAGGAATTGGTGTGAGACTTTTTCATGAAGAAAGCTTAAAAAAGGAGAAATGATAATTATTTCCTTTTTAATCATTTCAAGACATGTTTATGCATTTTTTTAGTGCCAAAGACATAAAAAACAATATGCACACATTGGATTTCAGTTTTGGTACCTTTTTCATGTGTTCTTCAATTGCCATTTCAAGTGAAAAATTGACATTCCAATTTCAACCATTTGATCAAACCAAGGGATGAATACTATCCATTTGATCAATATGAGATCCCAGCAAGCTGAATGATTGAATTTCCAAGAGTTTCAGCTTAGTTTTCATGCACATTCATGAAGCTCCATGTGCAAAATTATTGGATTTCAATTGGACCTAAAACCACTGCAATTGGGCCTCAATTCCCTCCAAATCCATCATATATAACTTCAGAATGCTTCACAATGCATCAGAACACGTTTTGGTGAAGAATTGCTCAAGAACATACTTGGAGAAGGTGAAGGAAAAGGGAAACACGAATTTCCATATTTAACCAATTTCAAGTCAAATTAAGCGCATCTAAGGATTCAGTGAAGATCAAGGAGTGATTCTGGTTGGTTTTCATTAAGCTTCATCAAGGAACAAGGCTCAGTGGAAGCTTTCCACTAGGTAACTTTTAAATCAACATTTCTCTCTGTTCATGATGCATTTGAATGCCATTTTTGCATGATCAAGACATAGGAACTATGTAGATGATTTATAACTAAAATTGACTGGCATTGGTGATGATCGGTGTTTTGAGCTTCAAACTTGTTGTCTTCGATTTGGCTTGATTATGGACTGAAACTAAAAACAAACCATGGATTTGGATTCTACGTGACATAAGGATGAATTTGGACTATAATTTTGCATGATTTGGTGATGTTGGGATTTACCTGCGTTTTGTTCCACCGGAGAAGATGACTGGAGCCACCGTGCTCCGGCCATATGGTTTTCCCTCCGTTTTCATGTTTGAATGGGAAAGATGAAGCGTGGCTTGCTTATAGCCCTTGGATCCATGTTTATTTGTTTGACCTGGACCAGATCTGATGGTCCTGATTTAATTTCATTTGTGTTGATTTTCTGTTGCTTGTGTGGCATATTTTTATCCTTTAGATTGTTTGGTCTCAGGGATTGACTTCCCTTTAAGTGAAACGGTGCGTTTTACTGGTTTGCATCTCAGCCTTTGTTTTGTTTGACTGGTCTTGGATCGTGTGGTTGTGATTTGTTTGCAATTTGTTTTGTTTTCTGATTACACGCGTGTCATGTTTTGGACCATTTGATAGTGGACTGGTAATTGAAATGTGTGGGTGTGATTAGTTTTCGCTGGTTGACTGTTTTCATTTGGATCTGGGCCCCAATTTCTTTTGGCACACCCCTCAAGCCAGGCCCATTGTTTTTTACATGATTTAATTGTTATTCATACCGTGCCTTTGTTCATTTCTTTTCTATTTTCTTTTTATTTTTGCTTTGTATCTGTTTATAATTAAATCATTTTAAAATTCTTCCAATGATTCAAAAATTCAACAAAAATATTTTTAGGACATTTTAGGATGTCCTTTAATTTTAGGAAATTTTTATTTTATTTTTTGGATTTATTTTGAATTAAAAGGGGATTATTGGATTGGAAGTGTTTTAAGTGAATTTCTTCTTGACATGTTTTTTTTCTTGATTTGTTTCTCCTTATTCCTTTTGATCCAATGACTGAAAATCAATCCTCATATCAATGATGAGTTGATTGATTTTTGAGGACCATTTTGCCCCTATTTTGTTGACTTTAGGGTTGACTTTGGTTGATTTTCTTTTGACCCTCGATTCTCCCATTTCAAAGTGGTACATCTTGAGGATTGTTTTCTTTTGATGGTGCTTTGATGGAATATTACCTTGATCTTTTGGCCTCTGGTTGCCAACTTGTTTATCCACCTCTTGTATTTTATTTGGTAATTTTTGAATCATTTTCCTAATTTTGAGGTAACTTGCAAGTCAAGTTACCTCCAAGGGAGGTTCATACGTGCACATTGACCTAGTTTGCCTTAGAGATGACACTTGTGGATCCTTTGAGCCCTAAAATCTTTTTGATTCATGTTTCTAACATGTTAAGGTTGATGCTTGCTCATTTTTAGGTCATGACACGTTTTTTTTCCTTGTTCATTTGCTTGTTGCTTTTGAAGTTTCCAACTAGGGTTTCCATATGTAGCTTGCTTGCCTTCTTTTTGTGTACATGCTTGCATTATTTTATGATGTGATTGCTTTTTCTTTTGAGCATTCTTCTCTCATCTTCCCTTCTGTCCAATGACCTTGGAGTCACATTTAAGGTGGTTTGGTCCCTCCTTAGGAGGTACTTGAAGCATACCTAAAGTGATGAATCCTTGAGGACTTTCCTTGTGTTTCTTTGTGCTTCTTTGCACTTTGTTTGTGATGCTTATGGTTGAGTGAATATTATGAGATCCTTGCTGCCCTCATATAGCCTCCCATCCTCACTTTGTTTTAGGTCTTCTTTGCCTTTCATTTGTGTTACCATTTTGGTAATGTGGTTGATGTTGTTTGGTTTAGGCCATTTCATCCCACTTTTGTTGTATTTGTGTGTTTACTTTTGATGCATCTCATTCTTCTTTCTTCTTTGAATTTCTCATATGCATGCTTGGTTGCGATGAGCTTGTGGAGGCTACTGCCCTACACAATTTTCCTCCCACACTTTCATTCTACTTGTGCATTCTATGTTTGCATGTTTACATTTTTCATGATCTTTCTTCTTCTTCTTTTGTCTTCCTTCCCTTAGGATCTCTAATCTCTCTTGTTCATGAGAGGTTATGATAAACATTAGGTTCCTAACTATGCATGATAACATTAGGTAGCTCCCTTACCTCAACCATAGGACCATCTTTGCATGACAACTTTAGGTTTGATTTAGTCCCCCTTTAGCGTGTCCTTTCTCTTCTCATCTTCAAACATTCTTAAAACACTTAATAAAGGTTAACGATTGTTGTACACTACGAGCCTTAAGCCCTTGGGGAATGGTGATTGAGTGGCTTCCTCTCAATTGCTTAGAGTGTTTAGTGTACACCCTTAGGGTGATATGTGACACATTCGCTCCTAAGTCATAGTCTTTAGTGCAACATGAGTTACAAACAAAACTAAAAAACACTTCTTCTCTAAAAAACACAAAAACAAATCTTCAAACTTCTTTTTGTCATTTGGGACCCTTAACTTTGGAAAACCATTTTCATAAGAAGAGTTTCATTAACTCTTAGTTCTACCGCAAACGTAGACGCCTAAGTCTCCAATGGTTGAGCTGCATACACCAACTGCTAGAACTGATTGTTAACCCTACTCGGGTAAAACTTTTGAACCAACTGGTGTTATTATTAGCCTGAAATACATTTGCTCTGATCTCTCATACCAGATGAAAGTACGTAGGCACAGGACGCGATGTCTTGGCGAGCAACCTTCCCCACCTTTCACCCGTAGTTAGCCGAACTACGTTGACTCTGATTTCTCGTACCTGACGGGAATACGTAGGCACGGAGCGGCGACGCTTTGCTGAGTCATTTTTTCTTTTCTTTTGTCCCTAAGACCTTTAGATAGATAGTTTAATCACCCTTTTAGATAGATAACAAGCGCGGATCCTGTCGAGTACAACGAACGTGAGGGGTGCTCATACCTTCCCCTTGCATAACCGACTCCCGAACCCGAGATTTGGGTTCGATGACCAATCTTATCCCTTTTTCGCAGGTTTTCTCTGATCGTTTCCTTTCCCTCCTTTGGGATAGATAACAAACGGTGGCGACTCTTCTGTCTTTGTCGGCCTTCTTTTTTTCGCAGTAGCGACACAACTAATAGAAAAGAAACTACAAATACAAATGATTAAAATTCTGAGGACTGCCAGGGACGTCTGCCTGTCTGGTCCACTGGCTTCTGGAAATGAACCTCTGAATCTGCGAGCTTAGACACCTGAGAGGTTGACATGAACCACCAAAACTCCTTCTGGAAAGGAAATGCACCCTTTGTCGATCAACTGATGCACTTTTGCTTGAAAAGCTTTGCAATCTTCGGTCGAATGCCCCATGGATCCGCCATGATATCCATATTGAGCATGGGAATTGTACCTAGGAGGGTAAGGTTCTGGCACAGGCTTAAGAGCTTTAGACTCCACCAAAGAGTTATGGATCAGATGTGGCAGAAGCTGGCTATACGACATAGGAATTGGATGAAAAGGAGCATTCCTTTTTTCCAAGTTGTTACGGGGTCTGTTCTGATTCTGACGCTGATTCGGATAACCTCGGCCACGGGTTTGTTGATTAACATGAGGAGCGACCCAAATTTTTTGATGTGGTGCCCTAGGCACAATTGCTTGTCCGGAATAACGAGACACAAAAGATACTGACTGTTGAGAAGATGAAGAACCAAAAGATTTCACCGATTCATCTTGAGAATACCCAACATCTGTCATGACTGCATTGACCATAATTTCTTCTTCAGTTTGGGAGCTACAGAGAGATTCAGTTTCACTAGCCTGACTGCTTGAGATATTCTGAATTCTTCCAGTCTTTATACCATTTTCAATGCATTCTCCTGCCATTACCAATTCAGAGAAGTTCGGTGCAATTCCAAACATCCTTTCAAAATACGGGCTCTGCCAGGAGTTTACAAACATGTCTGCCAGCTCTTGGTCTAGGAGCGGTGGTTGCACTCTGGAAGAAAATTCTCTCCATCTCTGAACATACTTTCTGAAAGGTTCGTCGTTCTCCTGAGATAATTCTTGCAACTGCATGCGACTGGGAGCCATGTCCAGATTATAGTCATATTGTTTCAGAAAAGCTTTGGATAAATCCACCCATGATTGGATCTGATTACTCTCCAACTGCATATACCAACTCAGAGATGCCCCAATCAGACTGTCTTGAAAACAGTGAATCATCAACTTGTCATTGTGCACAAACAAAGTCATTCTTCTGCAGAACATCACCAAATGTTGCCTCGGGCAACTATCCCCTTTGTAATTTTCAAACCTCGGGGCTCTGAAATTCGGAGGTAACACTAGGCCGGAAACCAGGCACATGTCTGAAGCATTGAGACCAACAACATATTTAACTTCCAAGGCCTTTAATCTTTCATCCAACGCTTGAAACCTTTTAGCATACTCAAGAGCTCTCGGGTCCTCAGTATTCATTATCGGAACCTCTCTTCTGGAAATCAACACAGAGGGAACATCATCATGATAATCTGAAGTATCAAGAGAAGAAGAATGTTCACTTCAGACAACAAACTGTTCATGTAGATCTTGATCTTCAACAGAAGGCTGCACAAGTTGAGCTTCAGTAAGGTTGTTCACTTGCGGAAAGTCTTCTTTGGGCAAAGAACCATACAGAGGATTGGCCGACATAGTAAAACCTGACAAGGTATCAACAACCTGGAAATCAATCCCTGACATAGCTACCAACAACTTTCAACTGATTTCACCGCTTGATACTGCTTGATTCTGCTTAAAACCACTTGGTCGTCTTCTAACAACCAACACTTGCTCAGAACAAGCACCGGAGAATCACTTTCTGAATCAAAACAAAGGTTGGATAAGAGCTCTGGCCATCTGGAGAAATGACATGTAAAATGATACAAATATGCTTATGCAAATGCAATGCAAGATGCAGCAAATACGGGATCACAGCCCCCACAAAGCTCTGAATACAGCTACACTGCTGACTGGATAAGTTCGCTCTGGAGAGAAAACCAAAATACCGGGTTGGCTAGAAGTCAAGTTTCCTGCAAAAACCCTCCCACTCATAGGTATGGACCTAATCTACTGACAAGGTTCGGCATCCTATGCGTTCATCAGCGTCACAGAATTTCCAGAAATGATGATACGTTCACCATTTCTGGTTTGGCATCATCATCTCCCGAAGAGGCCTCACTTAGCTAAATCATAATTGATCGGTCCCCAAAGTCGAAAACCCTCAGATCCAAAATCCCCTCAAGCCCAAAGGGCTGGAAAGAAAATCATCAAAGAGAGTCTAGTCTGAGCGCGAATTTCATGGGGAACTAGTACATGCAAAGCATGCACGCCCCTCACTAATTTCCACTACTAATGCTAGGTGTGTACTCAAGCCTGGGTTTTGGCTTATCTCTCAAAGGAACAACCACCTAACAACACAACAGCAACAGATAATAATATAGTGCGAAAAATGTAAATACATCAATATACAAAATACAACACACAAATAAAAACACCCAAAGACAAACAAACAAGTGCTAGGATTGACTCGCATAGGGAACCGTTGGAGTCCCCAGCAGAGTCGCCAGCTGCTGAGGAAGACCCAGACAGCCAGGAAAAAAAGAAGGCGAGACTGCATATGAAGTCCCCAGCAGAGTCGCCAACTTCTGGGGAAGACCCAGAGAGCCAGGAAAAAACAAGGTGAGACTGCATATGAAGTCCTCAGTAGAGTCGTCAGCTGTCGCTACTGCGAAAAAAGGTGTCGGCAATGACAGAAGAGTCGCCATCGTTCGTTATTTATCCCACAGGAGGGAAAGGAAACGATTAGGGAAAACCTAGCGAAAAGGGATAAGATCGGTCATCGCAACCAAATCTCGGGTTCGGGAGTCGATTACGCAATGGGAGGTATTAGCACCCCTCACGTCCATCGTACTCGACGGGATCCATGCTTGGGTTGTCTAGTCAATGGGTGAAAAACAATCTAATATATGGCTTCTAAAGCTAAACAGAAAGAAACTGACTTGATAGAGCATCGCCACTCCAAGCCTACGTATTCCCTCATGCAATGGGAAAGTCAGAGTCAACGTAGTTCGGGAAACTACGGGGGAGGTTGCTCACCAAGACGTTGCGTCTTGTGCCTACGTATTCTCATCTGGTACGAGAAAACAGAGCAAACCGTAGTTCAGGCTAACTACGGGATGAAAAGGGTGTTCTCGGTCACACGGGGGTAAGAGAAAAGGTTGACGATACTAGCGTACGCATTCTAGCAGTTAGGTGTATGCTGCTCAACCATTGGAGACTTAGGCGTTACCTGTTTGCGGTAGAATATACATAGTATGTCATTAGTTTGGAGGCACGGGAACCTACGGGAACTAGAACTACGTTCTGGTCTCAATTGCGCTAGGGCAAGAGAAAAGGAACGATTAGTCATCAGCGGGAAAGTCTCGATCGCACGAAATCAAGAGAAAAGGTAAGTTAGTTGTTAGTGTGCTCGCCAAGACATCGCGTCTTGTGCCTACATATTCTCGTCTGATACGAGAAATCAGAGCAGCTGTAGTTCAACTAACTACACGAAACGGTCTCGATTGCACAGGGGCAAGAGAAAGGGACTCAATCGCCAGGATGCGAGAGAAAAGGTTCGGAACGGGACCCACACGCTATGTCCTAGACGTAGGAGCGAATGCGTCACATATCACCCAAAGGGTGCTACACTAAACACTCTAGGCCATTTAGGGGAAACCCCTAAATCACCATTTCCCATGTATCTAAACGTTACAGCTTACAACACTCAACGGTTGTAGAAAAGAGATGAAATAAAAACAATGTTAAGGAATGGAGTGGTTTTGTTAACCCCTGACTTTTGCGTGCAAGCTCCTTTTCAAGCTTCCCTCTTTTGATCCTTGATGATGACATTCGAATCAGAACCAATGTGACGCTGAACCGTCATAATTCGACTTATAAATGAAGTCAAACCCCAAGAGGTAGCGTATTGATATCCGTGTCAAAGACAAGATAAAGAAATGATATTACAAATCATTCTCCAATTGAATCGTGTCACACGGAACAAAACAGCATAAAGCCAAAATAAAAATCAGTTGGAAAAGAGAAATGAGGAGAGAAAGGAATGGTCTCAGATCCTGCATTATCCTTCAATAAGTTAATTAATAACGGTTTATGGAAGTGTCGTCATCGACCTACAAAACAAAAGTGATGTGAAAAATCCAATAACAAATGGGAATTGAATTCAACTTCTAAAATTGGAATAAAACCCATAATAGAAAAATTATGCTTCTAAAGAAATCACTAAAGGGAAATGGGATTGAAAATATGGATATGAAAATCTATACAAAAATGTATGTACAAAATATTCTAAGGAAATTGTAAAAGAAAATGCATATAGAAAATAGAATACAAAATTCTATGTAAAACCCTATATATCCTAAAAGAAAGTAGAACATAAAACTAGAATATAAACTCTATATATAATATTAAAGAAAAAATAGAATATAAGATTCTATTCAAAAAAACTATACCATAATATTCTAAGAAAGAAAACAATAATTTCTAAAAGAAAAAAAATAGTAAAAGAGTACTTACAAACTATTTTAAAACAATATCCAAAATTCTATACAATTTGCTATATGTATTACAAAAAATAAAATCCAAAAGAAAATGGAAACAGGGGGTATGGCCGTAAAACAGGGGTGTAAGTCCAAGAATAACCCGGTTGGGCTTGGCCCAACTCCAAAACAACAACAGCAAGCAAAGGGGCGCATGTATCAGATCAGGGGGTGCGAACAACAACACCACAGTTGGGCTTATTGGTTCAGTCCACAATCAGAAAAAAAGAGTAAACAGAAGGGGGGTGCAATGGAAAACTGGGGGCATACAGTCCAGAAAAGTAAAAAATGGGCCGAAGCCCACTAACCCACTTGAGGAACCCTAGAAGTCTCATCTTCTTCTTCGGTTACCTTGGCAAAACCCTAGCCGTGTTGTTAGCTACTCCCTCTTCGTCTCCCTCACCTCAACTCTTTCTCTCAATCTCTGCTTCAACCTCTTTTCCGATCTGTCTCGACCTCCTTCTTCACTACTGTTCAAGAATGCACCGAAATATTGTCCAAGATCCTCAATCACTGCTACTCTAAATCCCGTCCGCTTGTTGCCGTCTAGACGTTACTCTTGCATCATCGTGAATCGCAGATGGAGATGGAGTTCATGGAGGAGGCAGTTCGCATTAATCTAAACACGATGAAGGAGGGTGGTTAGTGTGATGTTGTTCAATGAAGATGGAGACGATTTGTTGTTTGTGAAGATTGGAAGGTTGAGGCGTTTGAGTTTGATTCGAGATCTGGAGAAGCTTGGTGTTGATGATGAACGTTAATGGTGAGTCAAGATCTATGGACGGAAATATGTTTGCATGTTGAGGATCTACAAGATCTTCATGACGAAGATGAAGATCTGCAGTTAGTTATGAAGATCTATGGATGTTTCACGGAATCAACGCGAAAAGGTGGATAGGAATTGAGATTATGATGTCTTGCTTGTCCGTTTTAAGAATCGTTTGGAGGTTGAATCAATGGTGAAGTTAAGGATCCGGGTAATGTTTGAAGATTTGTTGCAATCTGGAAAAAGTGTGATGAACGATGAAGATCGTTCGTAGATCTGATAAACGGATGAAGAATTCTGATGAACATGATGAATGTTCATGAAGAAATCTGGAAAGTTCTTGAACGGATGAAGAATTCCAGAAAAAAGTGTGAACATGGATGAGGGTTGTTGAAGATTGAGGACTTCACTAGGGAATTGTATGAACGCTGATTGTTGCACCCCAAAATTTGCCTAACCTTTTCTTCACCTGGCTTTTGTTTCATTGCATTCATCATAGCATTAGCATATGCATAGCATTGTCATTTGTTTAGGGGATCAAGAAATGTGCCTATCAAGAGGAAGCTACTAAAGGTTCTATGGCTAATCAAGAAGCTTTATTCAAGCTATCATCTTCACCAAGGCCTCAAAAAGAAGTCAAAGTTCTTTGGCGAAGTGGATGAGCACAAGGGTGCCTACCTCCTATCTTGGGGGTCAATGAAAGTCATTAGAGCATATTGAGTCCATGATTATGGATAGAAGCTTTTGTGAGAGCTCATGGAATGTCTTGAGAGTCATTGAGAAGCTTGTGCAAGTCATTATTCAAAGTGCAAGAGACCACAACCAAAGGTGGTGCAGTTGGGTTTTCATCTGGTCAACCCTAAGTCAACTATGAGTCTTGAGAAGATTAAGATTCAATCCTAAGCAACTATGATCATGGAATGTTATGTTGAGACACCTAAGAGACTTTTCCAAGATCAATTCATCAATAATCAAGAGTGTGAGAAGTTATTGAGCTAGGGTTTCTAAGCTTGATAGTGTAAAATCCTATGTTTAGTGCCTAACTTCAAGACCATATAATTCAAGATACGAGTTTCATCTCATCTTGACTCCAACATTAGACTTGTATAGCATGTTCTTAGATTTCTTTTGAGTACTAGAAGTCCCTCATTGGATTTCTAGAACTCAAGATATGAAGCAGACAAGTTACAGGTCATCAGATGAATGTGATTTTGGTCCTTGAAAGTCAACCAACTTCCAAGACATTTTTGAGCTAGAAGGATGTCTCCCCCCATCTTGACCCAAGAATTAAAGTTGTTCCTCATGATCTTAGCTTTCCAAAAAATCCTAGAAGTCCTCAAGCTGATTTGTGGAGCTCAAGATATGAAGCTTGCAAGGCAAGGGTATTTTGGAAAAATAAGATTATAGGTCACTTTTGGTTATAGGTCAATTTCACCAATTTTCACATCTCAAATGGAAATCTTTCCAACTTAAAACTTGCTCAAAATGGGATAATTTGCACTTCCAAACATCAAGGGATCATTGAATTGGCTTGGATAAAAGGATTGATGAAGGAAAATCCATGGAAAAGGCATTAAAAGTACAAAAACCAAATTAATTCATATGGAACCAATTTTGTTCAAGTTTGTGCGTATTTTGAGTGCAAAATAATTCTAAGCACAATGAAACTTTTGGAATTGCAAGTTGAGGTCCAAAACCATGACATTTTCACACTTACTTCAAGCTTAAGGTACATATCTAAATCATGCCATGGGACCAAAACAAGGAAGAATTTTTGGCCCTTGGATCAATACTCATCATATGCAAGCTACCTGAACTAAGATTGAAGCTTGAGAGCTCTATTTTACAAGGTTTATAAAGCTTACCATATCAATGAAATTGGATTTTCAATTGGGCTTATACAGGCTGCCATTGGGCTTTTTCACCATCCATATCCAAAGTATAAGTTGCTAGGATCATTCACAATCAATCATAACAGAATTTGGAGCCATTTTCAGTTAGAAAACAGTTGAAAAAAGTGAGAGAAGAGGTGAAATCGTGTTTTCCATTTCTTCAAGTTTCAATCCAAATTGATCATTCAAACAGCTCTAGGAAGGATCAAGGATCGTTTCTGGTTCATTTCCATCAAGAATTCATAGCATTTGAAGGCTCAGTGGAAGCTCTCCACTAGGTAACTATCTTTCAACCTTCCTCTCAATTCATGATGGATTAGCATGCCATTTCTATATATTTGTGATCCTCATGTTCCATAGGTGGATTTAGGATTAATTTGAAGCTTGTTCATGACATTTCTTGATGACACCATGGATCTTGTAGCTTTCGATTAAGCTTATTTAGAGACATTTAGGTCAAAAGAACCATGGATTATTGATGTAGGCAAGGAGACGAGTTGATTAGTGTAAAAAACTAGGAGTTTTGTTGAGTTCGTGGGACTGGTACTGTTGCGTTCCCAAGGTTGAAGATGACTAGAGTTACTCCGGCCACCGTCTGGTTCTCCCTCCAATTATTGAGTTCAAATCCCAGGCGTATTAACAGCCATTGGATCTTGTTGACTAAGGTTAGTGTGAACGGCCACGATTACTTTCCACTTTGTGTTTAGTTTGATGAAGCTTGCGTGTCAATCCTATAGCCATTAGATCCTTTGACTTGATCTAAGATGAGAGACTACGATCGCGCTTTAGCATAGTTGACCATTTTATAGCAAACCGGTGCGCATCAATAAGTGACCCTGATTTGGACCTGGGCCACATATCACTATCTACGCCTCCCTTTCAGTAGGCCCATGCAAACCAGCGTGGATTTCTTACTATTTGCACCAACATTTTATTCATTTTATTTCTTTTTCTCTATTTTTCTTATTTCCTATCTGTTAGCAAATTAATTCATGAAAAATACTTCTACACTTCTAAAAATCCTAGAAAAAATACTTTTGCACATTTTGGCATGTAAATTGATTTTACAATTTTTTTGTTGAACTTTTAATTCATTTTTCAATTTAATATTGAATTTCCTTTTTAATGTGTTCATTGTAAATGAGAAATTGTATACCATGCTTTCTTGATTTTATTTCTTGCTCAATACTTCAAATAAATTCCTAATAATCCTTGTGCATGTTGTTGATACCCTAAGTGTTTTTTAGGTATTTTTATAATTAATTTTAGATATAATTTGGTTAGGTTTTAGGTAGTGCCTTTAGAACCCTCTCTTTTGTCCTTGTCCATAGAATACCCTAAGCTTTTGCCTTCTGTTGGCATAGCTAGACTTAGAATTTTTCTCCCATCTTTGGACCCCTGGATGCTAATACCAGAGGGGTACCTTAGGAATTTTATTAGAAGTTTTAGGTTCATTTTTCAATTTTTTGTAGATTTTACCTTCTGACCTACCATTGTGTGATTTCAACCTTACCACTTGCCTAGTTTGCATTTTGTGTGAACTCTTTGCAATGCTTGTGCATCTAACTCTTCCATATCCATATACTATACATTTTAAGGCACTTGTATGTGAATTTCCAAGTCAATATCATGCTTCTAACTAGTTCATAACCTAGGCTTCCTTTAGGACTTTCCTTTAGTCTTTCCATAAGAACCCTTTAAATGACTTCCATCTTTACATGGTTCTTTCTCCACTCCTTCTTCCTATAATCCATCATTGTACTATGATCTTAAGATACTTATTATGAGAGCCTAATTCCTCCTTGGGAGGAACCAAGTGCATTCCATAAGAAGTTTGAGCCTTTGAGGACTCAAGTACTTTGTACACATCTTCTCCTCATTCCTTTAGTCTTGTGACATAAGGATCCCACTTGTTAGAGCCTAGTTCTTCCCTAGGAAGAACTTTTTGCATTCCATGAGTGGTAGATCCTTTGAGGACTATCCAAGTGTGATGAGTTTGGTTGAGTGACATGGTGAATTCCTTAGGTTTTCACTATGCTTCCCATCATCATCCTCCTCTTTTCTCCTCTAAGTCCTACAATCTTAGGATCCTTCTTATGAGATCCTAATTCCTCCTTAGGAGGAACCAAGTGCATTCCTGTCGCTACCGCGAAAATAAGGTGCCGGCAAAACAGAAGAGTCACCACCTTTCGTTATTTATCCCTCAGAACGGGAAAGGAAACGATCGGAAAAACCTGACGAAAAGGTATAAGACAAGGTCATCGCAACCATTGTCTGGGTTCGGGAGTCGGTTACGCAAGGGGAAGGTATTAGCACCCCTTACGTCCATCGTACTCGATGGGATCCATGCTTGTTGTGTTTATCTGACGGGTTGGTTTTATCTATCTACCTATCAAGGCTGGCTCAAAAAGAAAAGAAAAATGACTCGGCAAAGCGTCGCGCTTTATGCCTACGTATTCTCATCAGAGAATGAGAAATCAGAGTCAACATAGTTCGACTAACTACGGGTGATGGGGAAGGTGGATCACCAATACATCAGTATCGTGCCTACGTACTCTCAACAGATATGAGAGATCAGAGCTTACGTAGTTCGGGATTATACGGATTACGGGAATTCATATTCATCTGTTTTTTCGAGTAGGGTTAACAAACAATTCCAGCAGTTTGGTGTACGCAGCTCGACCCTTGGAGACTTAGGCGTTACCGTTTGCGGTAGAACTGGGAGTTAACGACACTCTTTTCTTCAGAAAAGCTTCCTTTGAATTAAGGGCCCACGGGGCAAAAAGGTTTGAAGTGTGTTTTCTGTCTTTTACGGAAGAACTGTTTTTTATGGATGTTTGCAACCAATACCGCACTAGAGACTATGACCTGAGAGTGAATGCGTCGCATGTCACCCAAAGGGTGCCATACTAAACATCCAAATCATTAGAAGGAAACCCTCTAACAATCCTTTCTCAAGTAGCTTAAGGCTCGTAACGTACGACATCAGTTAACCTTTATTACTGTATTTTGATTTGTTTTGAGATGAGAAGAGAGAACAGGCTCAACTAAAGGAAGACTATCAAGTCCTAATGTTGTAATGCCAAGGATTCATCCTATGGTTGAGGTTTGAGATAGGGGACTCCTAGAAGTTATCATGCATGGGTTTCAACCTAAAGTTCTAATCATCACTTCCTTATCAAAGGAAATGAGATTCCTGGGGGATCATGTCAATGATAAACAGAAACAGATAAAGCATCAACTCAAACAGTAAACAGTAAACGACTGTAAAATGCATGCAATGCAAGTGAGGGATGAAATGTGTGTGGGGCATCAGCCTCCACAAGCTCATCACAACCTCAAGCCAAATATGAATAACTGTAATCATACAGGAAAAATAAAATGCTATCAAGCAAAATATAATAACTGCAATCACACAGAAGAGAATAAAATGCTATCAAGCAAACACAACCCACATAGGCAAGGGAGTTGGGCTCTACCGAATACCCGCAAGCAAAGCCATACAGTAAAAATACAAGCAGGGGGAGCAACTCAACCTCTAGTGCAATCATGCTCCTAGGTTAAAACAATCTAAATATGAACTTATTCTAATGCATCAAGCAAATCAAACAAGTCACATTAATACAGTTGCACAGAAAGCAAACAGACAGACAAGCAGATCAACAGCCCCCACAGCTTCACAGCAAAGCTCTCCTCTGACAGCAGTTCAGTCCTCAGTCTGTAACTGCTCTTTAAAGCTCTCTCCTTCAATAGCAAGTGTCAACTTGCTTCTTCAAGCCTTCACCACCTCACACACAAGTATCAACCTGTCCTTCCCTTTCTTCAGTTCCAAAGCATACTCCACCTTCAGGCTTCAATCCCAATAGCAAGTATCAACTTGTCCCTTCAGGCTCTCAATGCATCAAACACACAAGTATCAACTTTTTCTCCAACTTCAAGCTTCAGCTCTTCATTCAATCTCAATTTGATCTCCTTCACAAGTGTCAACTTGTTCTTCTTGGTCTTCAAGCTTCAGCTCCAATGGCAGTCTTCAGACAAAGGGAAGTGCAACTTCTAGAATCTTCAATATTCTAGCAAGGAGCTCCATCCTCTGGCAAGGGAGAAAGATTCATCTAACGAGAGCAGGGTTTGGATAATAGACAGCAGAGTGAAGACCAAAGGTCACCACTGAGCACTCCATCATCAGAGAAAGGAACCCTCAAAGGTTCTACCAACTTGTGAAGAGCAACACATCCTACCAAAGGAGGGATGAGGTCTTTACAAGGGGACCTTACATCATAGGGAGGAATGGAAGTGATCAACACCTTCCATGCTTATGAAGGAAGAGGATCTATCTAGAAGATCTACCTACAAACCCTAATCTTAACACCTAAACAAAACTACACCAAAAGAAGGGAGATCTTCACATCCAAGCTTCTTCATGCATTCCTCAGCAGCCCACACATGTCTTCATCACTATCCAAGAGCAAGCAAAGCAAAACCCTAATCTAAGGGAACTAAAGAAATCAATTTAGTTGAATTAGCAAGTTAGGACCACCTAACACTTAGTACTTAAGTTAGTCCTAACTAAAATACTAAAACCAATTGTAAAATCCTACAAAAATAACTATGGGAACCTAATTCAATCATGAATCTACCATACAAAATCCAGGGGTTGAATCATCCACCAAGTCCTAGAAATAAAACCTACACCATAAGGTACTAAGCTTAAACCCTAAAACTAGAGCACCTAAAGTTTCAACTTAGAACTAGCCCTAAACTTCTTCACAAAAATGTGAGAAAATTACTAGGGGAGCATGCATATCTATGCTAGCTACACACAAAAAATCAAGGCAAGAATCATCACCACATGATCAAACAAAATTCAGCAAGACAAGGTATCAACCATGGCCATTTTAATATCAATTAAAATTCAAAAAATGAAAATAAAATCACAAATGCATGAATTCCTAATATTTTTTATCTATAAAATTCTAGATTCAATCTTGATTCAAGGGAAAAAAGTTTGGAATTAATTGAGTTAATTTCCTATTTTTTATGAATTAATTTCTAAGTCATATGAAATGATGAAAATAAAAGAAAATAAAAGAAATTAATAAACAGCGCGTGGTAAATAGCAACTATGATCAGTTCATTTCAAAGAATTGGGCCAAAGGGGGGTGTGGATAGCAGTCTGAGTCCTAAGCCCAAAACACCAATTAAATGAAACGGTGTGTTTCAAGCTAATGTCTCTCTTCAGAGCTGAGAAGCAATCGTGGCCTTCCATCGCTTGCCTGAGTCAAAGGTCCAACACTCATCCAACGGCCATGGCTCATCGTCCCCAATTTGAATCAGTTGGAGGGAGATAACCAGACGGTGGCCTGAACGGTGGCGCCACCATCTTCTCCGGTGAGACAACCTCCACAGTTCCTCAAAACTCATAAAACAAATCATCATTTCACTCCAAATTTGATGCTGATCAAGAATCCAACCTTAGAATTATCTTATTCTCTCTCTAACTCAAAACACGATGACATTTTCAGAATTCATCCAAATCTTGAATCTCACCATTCTTCAAATTAAAGGTCTCAATTCAATCTTCACTCTTCACTGATCAATTTCCACTATCCCATCGTGATTATTCCTTCAAGAATCTTGAGATATCAACCTCAATAGAAAATGATCACACACCTATTTTGTCTCTAATTCACCAATTTCTGATCCTAAATCCAACTACATGTTGCAAGGATCCTAACCACATGTAGAATGCTAACTATCTCCTCCTAAATCGTGCATAAAAGTGAAATGTACCAACCTGAGTTCAGAGAGGTAACAGAGATGGTTTTCGATCACTTCAACTTCCAAAATGATGCAGACACACTCCAAATTCACTCCCAAAGCCTTTGCACACCTTGATTTGGCTTGATTCTTCCTTGAACTCAAAACATGATTCTCACTTGCACCTCCAAAAATTCAATGGCTCTCTCTGCAACCAGCTTCAATTCCTTCCAAAAAAGCACTAAACTCACTCAATGACTTATATAGAAGTGTTTAGACTCATCTAGAAACTTCTGGAATCATCCAAATGAGATTTTGGATTTTCAATTTCTCGTCCAAATATCATTCATGGCATATGCAATATCTCCTCTGTTTGGGCCTCAGCAAGCTTGGTTTGCACTCCTCATGAGCTAAGGAATTGAATGGTGATGATTGTTTCCTTGTTTGCAAGCCAAAGGTGTGAGTTGGATATGTTACTTCATCATGAAGAAATGAAATGGAATGGTATCCAAATGACCTCAAATAAAAATTCTAACATTGCCATTGTTTCTAAAATCATTTTTCCAATCAATTTGACCTATTATTTTGCTTCATTTGGTCACAAAATGAATTTTTTGAATTTTTTGCCATAAATCCTTTTAATTCTTCTTTTTTTCAAAATTTCTTGAACCAAGTCTCTCCTTGAGCCATTTTAATGCCTCCTTGATGCATGGTCAAGGTTAAAACCCCATTTTAAGCAACTTTATAGTTGAACAAAATTTCATTTGAGGCCTCTAAGTTGGTGAAAATGGCCTATGATCACAAATGACATATAATCACCAAATGTCCAAAATACCCTTGACTTGTCCAAGCCATAAGTTGAGTTATACAAATCCTATCAAGGACTTCTAGTACTCTCTAGAAATCTAAGAGGATAAGGAACAACATTAATGTTGACCAAAAGTTCATAGGAATCATCCTTCTTGGGCAAAGGTGTCATGCAAGTTGGGTAACTTTCAAGCTCCAAATTCACATGCCTCAGATGACTTGTAACTTGTCAAAGCCATAACTTGAGTTTTACAAATCCTATCAAAGACTTCTAGCACTAAAATTAAAGCTAAGACCATGCTATACAACAATAATGTTGGGGTCAAGATGAGATGTCAATCATATCTTGAGTTACATTGCCTTGAAGATAGGGGTCAAACTAGGGGATTTTACACTGTCAAGTCTTAGAAACCCTAGCCTGAAATTTCTCAAACTCTTCAATAATGATGAGTTAACCTTGGAATCATACTTAGAACATCTCAATGTATCAATCCATGATCACATGGCTCTTGGATTAGGTCTCAACCTTCTTCAAATCATCAGTTGACTTAGGGTTGACCCAATCAAACCCTAGCTGCACCACTCATGGCTGAGCCTTCTCAATCTTGCACAATGACCTGTCTAGTCCTCAAAGTGATCTTTAAACCTTCTCCTAAGCTCTCTCAAGACCTAAATTCTAACTTCATGGCTTCAAATTCATCTGATGGCTTCCCTCAACTCTCAAGTTAGGAGACACACACTCTTAGTTTCAACCACTCTCTCTGAGGATCTTTTAACTTCTATGACAAGGATATCAACCCTTAAACACTTGAATAACCTTCTTTTCTAGCCTTGAAAGTCTTGTGTAGCTCTTAATTGGTAATCATACCTCTTAATCTCCTGCATACATGTCAATGAAATGCAAATGATAATGCTAATGTGAATGAAATGAAACATAAGCTAGGTAAAGGAAAGTTGGGCAAATTTTGGGGTGCAACAATTCCATAAGAAGTTTGAGCCTTTGATGGACTCTTGTGTTGATACACAATCAACATAGTGGGTTCCCCTGGTTCACACTGTGCTTTTCCTTATTCTTTCCTCTTTGTCCTATGACATAAGGATCCCACTTGTGAGAGCCTAGTTCTTCCTTAGGAAGAACTCTGTGCATTCCATGAGTGGTAGATCCTTTGAAGACTATTCTTGAGTGATGAGTTTGGTTGAGTGTCATAGTGAATTCCTTAGGTTTTCACTTTGCTTCCCATCATCATTCCCTTCTTTCTCCACCATGTTGTATGATGTTGTGCATTAGGGTAGAGATATGCATGTGATAGCTTTCACTTTTCATTTTCTACTTGCATCTAAAGGTTGAGGTTGCCTCCCTTTGCTTGGATATTGGTTTTCTCCTTTGTGTTTACTTGTGTGCATTTAAAGGTTGAGGTGTCCTCAATTTGCTTGTATTGTTGCATTGCATGTGCCTCCATTCACATTTATATTTCATCTGCTTAATAATTTTTGCTCCGCTTTTGCTCTCTATTGACATGTTCCATTAGGGCTCTCACTTCCTTGTTTAAGGATGGTGATGATAGACACTAGGTTTTTATCCTTTGCATGATAACAAATAGGATAGAATTCCATTTCAAAACTCAATCTTAGGACCATCTCGCATGACAACATTAGGGTTTTGATTAGTCCCCTCTGGAGTCCTTTCTCTCTTCTCATCTTCAAACAACTTCAAAATACATAATAAAGGCTAATGAGTATTGTACGTTATGAACCTTAAGCTACTTAAGAAATGGTTATTGGGGGTTTCTCCTCAATTACCTAGAGTGTTTAGTATACGTCCTTAGGACGATATGCGACACATTCATTCCTAAGTCATAGTCTTTAGTGCAGTATGAATTACAAATATTCATCCAAGAAACTTCTCTAATAAAAGACAAAAACAAATAATCAAACTCCTCTTTTACCCTGTGGGGTCCTTTAATCAAGAAAATCTTTTCAGATAAAAGAGTGTTGTTAACTCTTAGTTCTATCGCAAACGGTAACGCCTAAGTCTCCAACGAGCGAGCTGCATACACCAACTACTAGAACTACTTGTTAACCCTACTCGGGTAAAAACAGTTGAGCAAACCTGTGTTCCCTTTTTAACCCGAACTACGTTCGCTCTGATCTCTCATACATGTTGAGAGTACGTAGGCACAAGACGCGATGTCTTGGCGAGAAACCTTCCCCCATCACCCGTAGTTAGTCGAACTACGTTGACTCTGACTTTCCCATTGCACGAGGGAATACGTAAGCCCAGAGCAGCAACGCTCTGTCGAGTCCTTTTCCTTTTTTCCTTTTTCTTTTCTTTTGTTCCAGACCCCTTAGTTAGATAGATAAACAACCCTTTAGATAAACAACGCAAGCGTGGATCCCGTTGAATACAACGAACGTGAGGAGTTCTAATACCTTCCCCTTGTGTAACCGACTCCCGAACCCGAGATTTGGTTGCGATGACCGATCTTATGCCTTTTCGCTAGGTTTTTCCTTATCGTTTCCTTTCCCTCCTTTGGGATAAATAACGATAGGTGGCGACTCTTCTGTCTTTGCCGACACCTTTTTTCGCAGTAGCGACACTGATGAATGCGATGAAGATTGCTGGAAAATATTGAAGAACATGATGAAGATCGCATGAGTTTTCCGGCGATGGTTACGGTGGATTTCCGGTGTGGGTGGCGGCCGTGTGATTTCTCCGGCGGTTTGGATTGGTGTTTGCATGCGTGTGCGGCGAGGTGGCACGCATGGGAGAGAGAGAGAGAGAGGATGAGGTGTCAGCGCAGGGTGCAGGTGGCAGCCATGCATGTGAGAGAGGGGAACGTGGCATCCAAACGGAGAGAGAGTGTGGCACTTTTATAGAGTGACACTTTTCGCTGAACTGGGCCTGCGAAATTGGACATGCGGCCTGCAAAATCTGACTAGTGGACCCATATTAATGACTGAAAGCTGGCAGATTAGTGATAAGTTAATGATTAAAAGGGATTACTTAAGTAAAGCTGCAGATATTAATTAAGCTAAGAATCAATTGAACTAAATGCTGAGAATGAAACGCAACATGACTTCATCTTAAGCCCAAACTAATTAAAACTAATCAATTAACCCTAATATTCTAATATTAATTCTAATCTAAACTTCTAACAAATCTAAAGAATTAATAAAACCAAAAAAAAAATATTAAAACTAAAAACAATTAGTAACTAACCAGATTTACTTCTAATAAAAAAGAATTAAATCTAACATAAAACCCTATTATATTCTAAACAATCCACTTAATTTCTAGAAACCTATTAAAATCTATATTATCTCTAATACTCTAAAAAACGAAGAATATATCTAAAATCTATTTAAAATCTAAAAGAATAAAATCTAGTAACATTCTCAAACCTATCAAAATAGAAAATTAAATCTACAAACCTATCAAAATGAGAAATAAATCCTAGAAAAATTAAATCGGTGAATATAAAATGCGAGAATGCGGCAAAGTAAATGGTAAAACGGCGGAAACCGAAATATCCTCAAGATAACAGTACAGACTGAAAACACCGGGAAAAGCACCATTTCCAAAATAATCCTGCTTATTCGAAATGGTTTGAATCGTCTGAGACATGATGAAAAGGACTGTAATCCCGATAAAATCAATCCGGCTGAAAAAAATGCACCGTATGAGGTATGCAGATGCAAATGCAAATGAAATGAAACATAAACCAAATATCGAGAAATGGTTGGTCAAATTTTGGGGTGCAACAGAGAGTAAGAAAAAAATCCACTCCCGAAGAAGATGAACAAGGTGAAAAATCTCTACATTGCATTTCACTAGCTACGCACATTACAATTATCGTCGATTTTTTTATACTAATTTCATTTCTATGATTCTGATTCGTGTTTCTGTTTTTCAAAGAAAATCCAAAGGAAAGGGAAACGAAAATTAGCTTCTACTGTTGACGACGATGACGCTAACTCCATGAACTTAGGTTCAATCAGCTTCAGTGAAAGAGTTCATTTAGTGATTGTTTTCAATTTTTTGTTGTGTAGTTATTATTGCATGTGTTGATTTTTGAACATTTTTAAGTGTAAGTGAAAAATGTAATAATGCTCTTTATACGGAAATGCAATGATTCTGTTTTTATTTTATATTTGATCAAACGATTTTTGTTTTTATTTTTTTTTATTTTTTTAAGTATACGGGAAATAAGTTTTTGGTACTTGTTATGAAGCACTTACATGAACACGGTATTGACACTCAGAAAAAGGTAATAATCTAAGAAAATGTGAGTGATTAAAATTTAAAAAGAATCTGCATGTGACAATGTCATGAGTGTTGGACTCCGGCATGAGAGATACCTTCAATTTAAAGTGTTTGTGCTACATTCATTGATTGTTTGAACAAGAGAATTCTTTTCTAGATTAATTTTAATTCTATGTATTATTATAGTGATGTGTGTTTGTCGCTACTGCGAAAATAAGGTGCCGACAAAACAGAAGAGTCGTCACCTTTCGTTATTTATCCTACAGAAGGGAAAGGAAACAATCGGAATAAACCTAGCGAAAAGGTATAAGACAAGGTCATCGCAACCAAGTCTGGGTTCGGGAGTCGGTTACGTAAGGGGAAGGTATTATCACCCCTCACGTCCGTTGTACTCAACGGGATCCATGCTTGTTGTGTTTATCTGAAGGGTTGGTTTAACTATCTACCTATCAAGGCTGGTCTGAAAAAGAAAAGAAAATTAACTCGGCAAAGCATCGCGCTTCGTGCCTACGTATTCTCATCAGAGAACAAGAAATCAGAGTCCACGTAGTTCGGCTAACTACGGGTGAAGGGAAGGTTGCTCGCCAAGACGTCGCGTTTTGTGCCTACGTACTTTCATCTGGTATGAAAGATCAAAGCTTACGTAGTTCAAGTTAACGAAACACAGGTTGATTCAAGTGTTTTTATCCGAGTAGGGTTAACAAACAGTTCCAGCAGTTTGGTGTATACAGCTCGCTCGTCGAAGACTCGTGTGTTACCGTTTTCGGTAGAACTGAGAGTTAACGACACTCTTTTTCTGAAAACGTTTTCTTGATTAAAGGGACCCCACGGGGCAAAAGGAGGTTTGATGTTTGTTTTTTGTCTTTTATGGAAAGAAGTGTTTTTTATGAATGTTTGTAATTCATACTGCACTAGAGACTATGACTTAGGAACGAATGCGTCGCACATCGTCCTAAGGACGTGGGCTAAACACTCTAGACGGTTGAGGGGAAACCACTCAATTGTCATTTCCTAAGTGGCTTAAGGCTCGTAGTGTACCATAGGAACTTACCTTTATTAGATGTTTTGTTATTGTTTGGAGATGAGAAGAGAGAAAAGACTCTATGGGGAAACTATCCTATGTGTTGTCATGCATGGATTAAACCTAATATCTATCATCACCATCCTTGAACAAGGAAGTGAGAATCCTAAGGGAACATGCAAAAGGGAAAAGGAACACATCTAAAATCATTAAGCAAATGAAACGTAAAGTAACTGGATGCAGATGCAATGCAACAACACAAGCAAGAGAGACAAGCTCAACCTTTAATGCAGACATGGGATGCAAACAGAGATGCACAGAGAAAGCACACAAGCAATGGAGGCAAACCTCAACCTTTCATGTAAACAAGCAAAGGGAGACTAGCTCAACCTTTTAATGCAGTCATGCACCTAAACAAAAGTATTCTACTCATGCAAGTCTATCCTAATGCATCAAATCAATCAAACAGGGAGGAGAAGTGTAAACAAGATGAGCAACAGGGAAATCATCCCAGGCTACATCAGGTTTAGATATGTGTTAACACAATAGTCCATCTCAGGTTCAACCTCTTGAGGAATGCACAGAATCCAACCAAAGGAAGGATTAGGCTCTCACAAGAGGGATCCTAAGAATGTAGGACAGATGAGAATGGTGGAACCTAGATGTCAATCTAATGTATCCGGTTAGTGTGTATCAACACAGAATGTCCATCAAAGGCTCAACCTATTGAGGAATGCACAGAATCCAACCAAAGGAAGGATTAGGCTCTCCCAAGAGGGATCCTAAGAAAGGGACTTGGAGAAAGAAGATAGTATAAACCAAAGGAATATACCATGCCATTGAATGTCAATCCAAGGCTCAACCTCTTGAGGAATGCATAGAATCTAACCAAAGGAAGGATTAGGCTCTCCCAAGAGGGATCCTCATCAAGACTTAGAGGAGGAAGATAGTGCAAACCAAAGGAATGTACTATGCTATTGAATGTCCATCAAAGGCTCAACCTATTGAGGAATGCACAGAATCCAACCAAGGGAAGGATTAGGCTCTCCCAAGAGGGATCCTAAGAATAGGACTTGGAGGAGGAAGATAGTGCAAACCAAAGGAATGCACTATACTATTGAATGTCCATTCAAGGCTCAACCTCTTGAGGAATGCACAGAATCCAACCAAGGGAAGGATTAGGCTCTCCCAAGAGTGATCCTAAGAATAAGACTTGGAGAATGGAATGACAAGGCAAGCTCAAGTAAAGAAGTCACACCAGGGAGAGAAATCATCACAAAAACTTCTAAAGAAACCTTCAATGTTTAAGCTCTAAGGAAAGTTCATCCTAAGGGAACTTAAAGGTATGTTAAGGACTTAAAAATGGACCTAAAAGGGTGTCAACCTATGTACTAAGTGTTAATGGGAAGATTGGATGCTTAAAGTTGGCTACAAGTTCATTTAGAGGCCAAAATATGAGAAGGTGCAAGTTGAAACATGCAAACATTGGTCAGAATGCAAAATATGGGGAAAATAGGAGATCAGGTCCTAAAATCTTGATAAATTTTCTAAAGGATCCTAAAGGTGTTAGGAGTCTATGGTTAAAGTTTCAAGTCAAAGCTCTATGCCTAAGGGCACTAACAGAAAGTTCAACCAAGATGTATGCTATGGGAGATTCAAATGGGGAATGCTCTAAAGATGTGCTTCAAAACCTATTCAAATGGAATTTAAAAAATGCAAGAAAAATATTACAATATTCTACAATGTATCAACCAGCATCACAAAAAAAAATTAGAGATTAATATGGATTATTGAAAGAGAAAGAAAATCACAAAGCATAGCATGTAATTTTTCAATTATTAAAACACATTAAAAGAGGAAATATTCAATTAATTGAAAAATGCATTAAAACTGAAATTAAAAAATATGAAAAAATTCTAGACATATTAAACCACCTACACGATTTTTTCCAAGATTTATTGGCATCATTTAATATTTTTTCTGAATTAAAATCAAACAGCCATTAAAAGAAAAAGAAATCAAAAAAGAAAATAAAAGGGGGTGCAGTGAGTAACGGATTCACGTGTAATTTGCTAATGGGCCTGCGCACGAGGGGGTGTGGTTAGCGAAGACTTAAGGCCCAGCTGAGTTTCTTAAGTGAAACTCAGCGTTTCATGCCAAAGGGGAAAAGCCACTCGCGAAATCAAATCCTGGTCGTGTATTGAGATGACGAAGTCAATGCTCTATGCGATCAGACAGTCAGTATACGAACTAGAAATTTAAAATGGACAAATGGAGGGAATACTGTGCACGGTGGGGGCGGTGGTCGGAGAAGATTTCGGTCATCTTCTCCGGCGGTAATGAACAGTACCAGATTTTCAACCTTAACAAAAAATTAAATTTCTTATACCAATCTCTTCCTCTCACTTCCTAGATCATGAATATCAAATTCTTTTTCGTTTTTATCCAATAAATAAGAAGAAATGTGAACAACAAGCTAAGGTGCCATTTTCTAAAGTTTCAAGAAACTTAACCAAACTAATCCTAAAACCTTCTACCTATCCTAAGGAGTGCAAATCCATGAAAATGACACTAAAATTCCACAAGAATAGAGAGCATGGATAAGAAATAGGAACCTGGTTTTAAGCTTGAATGGAGGTGTCAATTGGCCATGGTTCTCACTCCAAATGGTGTAGAAAGTTTCAATGGATCATCCTCAAGCTTCTAGCAATCTTGGTTTGACTTGAATGTGTGTAATTCTCCAAAAACGAAAATCAATTTTTCTTCACTTTTCCTCCATAAAATTTTGTTGTAACTGCCTCCAAATTCTGTTATGTTCTGTTAGGAATGATTAGAATGTTATATACAATGGATATTGAATGATTTGTAGCCCAATGGAAGCCCATAATAGTCTAATCCAAAATTCAAATTTTTGATTTTGAAGCTTTACGGAAATGGTGAAAACAGAGCCAAAACAACCTGCAAATTGATCCATTCTAGTTACTTATGATGTAAGGAATATGAAGGGCTGAGATTGATGCCTTAGAAATGAATGGATGGTTGATTTTGCATTTGTTGCTTAAAGATGAAGAAACCATGAATTTTCACATGTAAATGGCTTCAAACTTGATTTGTAATTTGTCCAATGTTATTAAAAACATCAATTGGACTCAAAACAAGCACAAATATGACATGAATTGGTTCCAAAGTGAATTGATTTGAATTAGCCCTTTTCAAGCTTCCTTTCATGAATATTTCTTCATATATTTTCCTATCCAAGCCATATCAATGATCCCTTGAGGTTTGGTTGACCAAATAATACCATTTTGAGCAACTTTCAAGTTATCAAGATTTTCATTTGAGGTATGCAAAGTGGTGAACTTGACCTATAATGAAAATGACCTGTAATCTTACTTTCCCAAAATACCCTTGACTTGTAAGTCTCATATCTTGAGTTCTACAAATCTAAATGAGGACTTCTAGTACTCTTTGGAAAGCTAAGATCATGAGGAACAATATTCATATTTATCAAAAGTTGAGGAGAAACATTCTTCTAGCTCAAAAATATCCTGGAAGTTGGTTGACTTTCAAGTACCAAAATCACATTCATCTGATGACCTGTAACTTGTCAGCTTCATAACTTGAGTTCTAGAAATCCAATGAATGACTTCTAGTACTTAAAAGAAAGCTAAGAACATGTTCTACAAGTCTCATGTAGATATCAAGATGAGATGAAACTTGTATCTTGAGTTATGTGGTCTTGAAGTTAAGCACTGAGATAGGGGATTTTACACTGTCAAGCTTAGAAACCCTAGCTCAATAACTTCTCACACTCTTGAATATTGATGAATTGACCTTGAAATGATCTCTTAGGTGTCTCAAAACAAAATTCCATGATCATAGTGGCTTGGAATTGAGTCTTAATCTCCTCAAGATTCACAGTTGACTCAAGGTTGACCAAGTGAAAACCCTAGTGGCACCACCTTTGGCTGTGGCCTCTTGTACCTTGCATAATGACTTGAATAAGCTCCATGATGACTCTCAAGACCTCTTATGAGCTCCCACAATGCTTCATACCCATACCCATGGATTCACAATCATCTGATGATCTTTTCATAGCCCCTAAGACAGGAGGGAAACCACATACAACTCTTTGACTTTTCTGATGATCTGATGAGGATGATAAACCTTTACCTGCTTGAATGAAGCTTCTTGATTTGGCTTGGCCCTTTAATAACCTCTTCTTGATGGGCACACACCCCCTGATCCCCTGTAAATGGATGATGGTATGAAAATGCTAATGCAATGCTATGCTGATGCTGATGCTATGCAAATGAACAAAGCTAAGTGAAGAAAAAAGTTAGGCAAATTTTGGGGTGCAACAGTGTCATTTTTTTTTAATTATACATTTTTTGTGTCGGGCTTTGCTAGTATGCGAGATTCACAGGTGGTGTGAGACAGTAGTACTACCGAGGACGTTGTTGGAAAATGTTTTGATGGTTTAGTTTTTCTTGACTTGATGAAGCAGATGAAGAGATGGATGAGTTTGAGGTGTATGGGTTTTTAGTTGGTAGTGATGAATACGAGGAAGATAGCGATGAGGAAGATGATTCTAAGCAAACACAAAAGAAGAAAAAGAGAAAGTTATTATATTTTCCTACCCTTTAATGCAAGTTCACATTTCTGCATTGCCTAGCAGTTAGCATTGACTCAATACTATGTTTTTGTTGCCCATTTTCAGGAGATCGTCAAAAAACATTGTTCTTGATGTCATATTTTATAGTGGACGAAGCGCCTGCTATCTATGGGAAGGGAGAGTCTCTCAAGTATACTATATCACGATTAACATGAATAACTGGATAATATACTGATAGCTTTTATAATGTCTTGCTGTTATTAGCCCTTCAATATTAGATTTTGTTGTTGACTTATAGACCAATAGAGTTTAAAGGCATGAAACATTCATCTTCGCTTTCAAAAGAAGCCAAACGTAGATCTGGCAAGTCAGGCAATGATCCTAAAAATATGGACGTCGCTGGAGCGGGTAACTCTGTTGCGGATTCATACTTACCTGAGAGGATACAAGTTGCTTTCCGTTTTAGATTCCGTTTATTGCCATGTACTGTAAAGAACAATGCCCCAGTCTTCCGAAAGATAGTAAACAGGATGATTCGGAAAACCCATTATTGAATGATGGTGAGGGAAAACCTAAACTGAACTGGCTCAAGGTAATTTTAATTTTCTGTTTTTATTGATGGATGGTATGAATTAAGCTAGAAGTAGTTGTATTTTTTTTAAGGATTTATATGTTTCATTAGAAAAAATATAAATAGTTAAAATTGCAAATTAAGTGAATTAATAAACTTAATGCATAGCGGTATAAGAGCATGACAAAATGGGTCCATTTTGAGTGTAGATACTCTGGATAATCAAGGAATTGGATATAAAATGGCTACATCTTCAGAAACGAAAGAACATGCTCCAAAGATACTATAACAAACATTTTGAGGATGAATGCCAAATGTCTTTCCTTGCCGAGGAATCCAGTTTCCACAAGCAGATTTTTGACTCGAACACCAATATGCTCGAGAAGGAGGAAATAGAGAAAGAGATTGATGATGTGGATATGAAGTTTAATTTTTATTTTCCACCAGCTGATGAGTTCTTAAGTAGTGGTTATAAAAGGCCTCTGATAAAGACATAGTATTCCGATTGCAGAAAGGCAGGATTGTCTTCACTTGCTAGGAAAATTGGAAGTCCTGAGAAATTTATTTCTCTAGTTACTCTTAACAAAGTGGTAAATTTTTTCTTTTGTTGGCCCGTGCTTTAATGTTTTCATAATTCCATTTGTTTTTTTATTGATAGATAACTGGAGAATTTATTGTATACTAGGGAATTGCCTATGAAGAAGATCCAGAGGAATCTCCATAGGAGATGGCTGCGATATATATACATGTGAAACTTTTCGAACGTCCGAAGCCGTACTTAAAGGTGCCAGGCACATGGTATTCTGTTTAGTTTATCAATTGGTCCTCCATAAGTTTATCAAATTAATTTGCCATAGCTTAGCTTACACTAAAATTTTATTTTTCAGGCTTCCTTGATGTTAAGCTGTGAGATACCTTTCAGGAAACATGTCCGCAACTTTTTTCTGGATAAGGCTTTAGTATCAACTAGCCCTACATTGAAAGGAAATATAGCAATAGATTCCTTTCATGAATTTACTGGATTTAAGTGGCTGAAGGACAAACCTCTCTTGAAGTTTGAGGATTCTCAATGGCTTCTCATTCAGAAGGGTGAAGAAGAGGAACTTCTTAAAGTTGAAATAAGTTGTCTGATGATGCTGTAAAGGAGTTGATGGCGATCTTCAACGATGCTTATCTTAAAGACACTGAAGGAACATCTACTCAACTTTGGAATGAGCAGCGTAAATCAATTATGCAGGACACTATTTCAAGCATTATTTTTCCTTCTATGGAGAAGGAAGCACGGGCATTGTTAAATGCTAAGGCCAAAATCTGCTCATTAATGAAGTATGGGATGCAGTTTTGGAACAGAATTTTTGTTGCACCGTATCTAAACAATGACAATACTGCTGCACAAGAGCGGGGAGTAGTGGCATGTTGCTGGGGAAATGGTAAACCAGGTACCACATTTTCATGTTGGATTCTAATGGCGAGTTGGTTGATATAATGCATGTCGGGTCACTGACACTGCAATCTCAGAATGCCAATGACCAGGAACGTAGAAAAAGTGACCAGAAGTGTGTCCTCAAGTTCCTAACAATCCATCGACCAAAGGTTATTGTACTAGGAACTGCCAATGTGACCTGTATATGATTGAAGGAGGACATAAATGAGGTGAGTTACTCTTACTGGATGAACCAATTTTTTGGTACTATTCGAGTTTAATCACATCTTACCATAAAGAGTGATTGGATTTTATGGTTGGACTGAAACTGTACCCTGAGCTAGCGTGCATGCATCTCAATAAGAGAAAACTATATTCTGGTAGATTCCAAATGAGACATTAATGCACTACACAAATTTTTTTGGTGCATTTCTTTGATTTTTATTTTCTTTCTAATTATCTTGGGTTGCACATCATATACTATTCAGATTTTCTGAGTTTCACGTGGAGGAAGCAAGTGCCTTGTTGAATGCTAAGGGTAAATTTCGTAGTTAATACAGTATGCAATGTTAAGGCTAAAGCATTATGAAATTTTACAGGTCAGTCCAAGTTATGGCTCACACCCTCCACTATGCCCGCTTTGCTTAGTTTTTTTGCGTGCTCTTGCGGGCATATTTGAATAAAATTGCTGCCCCTAATATTATGCATGAGTTGGGACCTTTATTTTGTTAGCAGCTGATGATGGTTGGGGGTAATAGCTGCTGATAACGGTGGTTGGGGGTAATAGCCGCTGATAACGGTGGATTTGGAAATGATAATTTTGGATGGAGTTCCGCTCATGGGAAGAATGCAACCTCCTCTGGCGGTGAGAGTGGATGGGGAGCAACTGGTGGTAAAAGTTGGGGTGGAAATAGTTCTAACAAAGAAAGCAATACAACAGAAGGTGGCTGGAGAGTCACAACTGGATCGACAAATGAAACAGGTGGCAGGGGTAATTCTCATCTGGTTTGCATATGCATTATATATGTGACCATGTGAATACTTGCGTATGTGTTGCTTGTGTATGTGTTGCTTATGCATTATATATGTGGATTATTTCCTTGGAGTGGATTATTTTATTTTAGATCCTTCGAATAATAATCTTATTTAAGTTATATTATTTTTATTTTGCAGGTCATGAATGATAATATCAATGAAGATTTTGAATTTGAAGATGAAGAAACGTAGATGTAGAGATGTAGATGTTTAAGTTTAATTTTATAGATTAAAGATGTTATTTTGACTATGAATGATGATTGACATTGGGATATGTAATTTGAAGATGTTTTGTTGACATTACGATATGCAATTTGAAGATGTTTTGTTGATTGTGAATCAATGATGGACATTATGATATTTAAATGGATTATGTCATGTATTTTTTTTAATGCAGGATCATTTTAAAATTTGTATTTGAATATTATTATATAAAAAAATTGTGAATGATGTTATTACCAGGTTTATAAAATAAAATAAAATTTTATTTTATTAAAAAAACTATTTGGTTTATAAAATAAAATAATTTTTTTTGCAACAGTTATAAAGTGTGTCTGTAGTAAAGAAGGCGTTGTTATAACCTATGAAGAAAAAATGAATTTAAGTCTCTATTAGAACGGTTTAGAATAGGCTACGGCTAAGATACGTTGTTATATTCCATAAAATAGTCGTTTTCTAATAAACAACAATTGCAATGGTTTAAATTTGAAAACGAAGTCCAGCTGTTGTTGTTCTAGACCGTTCTCTATATAAAATTACAGTAACGGCTCTGAACAAGACGTTGCCGTTGGCTAAATAATCATTCCTAAAGGCTAAAACAACGTTTTGGTTTAAAACGTCCTGAAAACCGTTCTCATATGTAAAGACAACGACTTTTTTTAGATTTTGCAACAGTTTTTTTGTGTTGCTGTATATTCAAAATGTTGTAGTGATTTCATATGTTAGTCCAATAGATCCATTAAAATTAAGGTTGTTGAAAAAAACTATGAACCGAATTGAACCGCCCGAATCGAATTGAATTGAAGTTAAAATAATTGAATTGTTATGTTTAGTTAATGAATTGAACCACGTTACATAAAAAAATTCTAGAATCGAACCATATTTTAAGTAAACGATCCGAAATTGAAATCGAACCAAATGAAAAAATTACTAAAAACAAGTTTAACTTTTTTTAAAAAAATATAAAAAATGGTTTAACGATTCAGTTTGGAAAAAAATTATCTTTTAACAGTTCAGTACGGTTCGACATTTTGAAATGGTTTACCAAACCAATAATTTTGGTTCGGACCAATTCTTAATAAATTAAAACGGTTTGGTTTGGTTCTAGAAGATTTTTAGCATTATTTAGTTCAGTTTGATTTATTTTTCTCATTAAACTTTACCATGAACAACCGTAATTAAGACGGTAGTATAATTTAGATTGAGGAAACACCTTGTAACATTTTAACGGATACTAAAATAGATTTGGTCCATTATAATTTATTAGCCCTAATTTCAAAAATAAAGATTCATCAAGAATAAAACATTATCGACTAAAATTTAAATCATGAAAAATAAAATACTTTTGTCTTAAAACTTTTGTGTATTATAAATATATTAAGAATCTAAATTGTATATATCATTTGTATATTATTGCATTATTTAATAGACTATACATTAAAGTTCAAGTCTAGCTATTATCAATGATATTTTCAATACATAATAAGTGTAGAAGAAAAATTATACGATCATATATAACATTTATTTATTAAATTAGTTTATTATAGTTATGCAATGACGAGATTGTTTGTGGTATCCTTTACGAGAAAACTAAAGTATGAATACCTGTATACATAATCATACATTTTTAGTTTTATTGATATTTTTATAAAAACTTAATGGAAAGAGAAACATACATTAAATTTTAGAATAAGTTATTAAAGTACAAATATTATGACAAACAAATATAGTTATATGCTTTGAAATAATATAATTATAATGATTTAAGAAAGAATAACACAATTATTGTCAAACTTAATTATTCCTCCTTCATAAAGTACTCACAATAATTATTAATGCACTTTTTAACCGGATGCATAAACATTTCTGGACACTCGTCTATATTTTCACACTTATAGAGAGCTGCATTTTAAAATATTAAAAAATATATATTAGTAAAGGATGAAATAATATTGTGTATAAAATAAATGAAAAAAATTTAAAAATAGTGTGAAAAATAACAAACTTTTATGAGTTGTAGCAAGAAATATAGAAAGAGAGAAGATCAAAGCATAGACAAATATGAGAAATTGAGCCATATTTTTTCTCCTATGCATGTAGTACTTAAAACATTTTATTGCTTTATAAGTAACAATTTCATTCTTTGTTAAGTTCAATTAAATATTTTTTTAACATTAAGGAGTTGCAAAAAATAATTTATAAAATAGAAATTAATATTAAATTTCTCTAATCAATATGTCATGTTTACCCTTTAGATTACCCTTTTAATCACTTTCATGTGTACCCTTTAGATTACCCATTTAATCACTAACTTAAATAAAGATCTTACATAAAAATCTTGATGATCAGAATTTACTATTATTAATACTAAATTTCATTGTATATATTTTACCCCATTGGTAAAATAAAAGGGTAAAATCTAAAAAGAGAAATAAGACAAATAAATGCTGGAAAAAGATAATTAATTTTATAAATAATGTAGTGACAACATATTTATTTTTGATGTAATTGGGAGACTTTAAATTTTAAAGAATGGGTCTTGAGTCATGACTTAACCTTAATATATTTAGATTAAAGTTTTTCAGAGGAAAAATATAATTGCACAATTGATCGGCTGCAGACTAAAATATGTTAATAGTGAATTTGATATAAGATAAGATGATGAGAGAAATATAATTGTACAAAAACAAGGAAGATATCACTCCTATTCAATTCAAAATATCATGAGGAGAGAAATTCAAGTCAGATGGTGAGCTAGAACAGAGCAATGCATGATTTCCACATATGAGATTTTCAAAAGGAATGAGATTTTCAATTTCTCAAACAGGTTGTTACAGAAAGTTCTAGAGTGTTCTAACACACTCTATATATTGTATGCAACTGATTCAGATCAATTTTTGGGAGGAATTGAGCAAGGAACCAGAGCAAGCCATTGAAAATTCTCAAGCTGCATCAAGAATCGGGTTTTGGAATTGAAGAGGATTCAAAGCAAATTGATCATTGGAGAAGCTTTAGAAGTGGTTCTTGAGTGATTCTGCAAAAGATTGGAGCTTGAATCGAGCATTTGCACCTTCTGTTCATCCAGTTTTTCCAGGTTTGCAACTTTCTTTTTTCAGCATGATTCATAGCAAATTGGTTAAGATTTGATGTATGGAGAGGTCAGTGATGATGCTTAGATGGATTTCAGTCCAAGAATTGAGTGATTCGTGGCACTTTAGGTTGTGATCAGAATTCTGTTGAGAGGAATATCTTGAGATTCTTGAGGCTTTAGGCATGGCTGAGTGGTTAATTTTGATCCCTGAAGAGTGTAGATGACATTGATGACTGTAATTTTAAGTTTTGGAGTGATCAAGAATTGGATGAATCTCTGCAACTTGGATTGGGTTTGGCTTTAGGGTTAGAATCAATGGAAATGGAGGTCATTTTTGGACTCAGGGGTTGATTTTAAGTGGGATAGGGTGTTTCAGTTTTGTGTGTGATGCGTTTTGGGGATTGCCACGCCGGAGAAGACGGTGGCGCAAAGCTCAGGCCACCGTCTGAGTCTTCCCTCTCATATTTGAATCATTTGGAGAAGACAAAGTTTTGTCCATAGATGTGTGTTTGACTCTTGACCAAAAGCATAAACCAATGGCCATGATTAATTTGAAAATCTGAAGAGAAATGAGTTTGGATGAAACTCACCGTTTCACTTAAGTGTTTTGGGTGGGCTTAAGTGAACCCTTGCTAATCACACCTCCATTCAGGCCCAAGTTGGATTTATAACGTGAAATCATTGCTATTTGACACACGTTTTTTCCATTTTCCATTTCTTTTTCTGATTGTTTTTTAGTTTGGTTTGGGCTTAGTACTCGCTTGCTACCAACACCCCCTCTTGGGCCCAGGTTTGGTTTATAACTTGATCCAATTGCTATTTGTCACGCCACTTTATTAATTTTCTTTGTTTTTCTTTTATTTTATCATTTGCATACAATTTAGGAAATAATTCACCATAATTAGGAAAATTAGTCTTTTTAATCTAGATTTTTCCCCCTGACTCTTGAAAGGGTCTAAAATTTAATAGGATTGAAAAATAACTAATTCATGCATTTTGGAATTTATTTGCATTTTTTGCATTTTAATTGCTTTTATTTTCAATATGTTTGATATGTGCTCTTGCTGATTTTATTGTGGGTGATTGGTGATGATTTTTGAGGTGATTCTTTTTGGGATAGATAGCTTAGAAATGCATGTACCCCTAGTAATTTTCTTATATTTTTGAGAGAGAATTTTAGGCTAGTTTGAACATTAAACGTTAGGTGGTTTAGAATTAGGGTTTTAAGATAGTACCTTTAGGTTTAGGGCATAGTTTTAGGTCCAAATGAATGGTTAACCCCCTGGTTTTTGTATGGCATATTCTTAAGAGGTTTAGGAATCCTTAGAACTTTTTGTAGGATTTTACAACCATTTTTGGTATTTTAAGTAGAATTAGTGTTAAGACTAACTTCTAGGTGTTTCTGATGAACTAACTTGACTAGTTTAATTCAATAGTTCCCCTTAGATTAGGGTGGTGTTGCTTTTGAGCTTGGATGATCATGAAGATCAATTGAAGATGCTTTGGAGAGCTTGAAGGAGCTTGGAGTTGAAGTTTTTTTCTCATCTGGTAGAGTGCTTGTCAGGAGCTTAGGTAAACTAGGGTTTTAGGAAGAGCATTAGACTAGTTTTGTTTCTTTCTTCAAACATGGAGTATATTGTTCATCTCCATTCAATCCAATGACATAAAGTCCTCTCAAAGAAGTCACATATCTCCTTTGGAGGGATGAATGGCATGCTTCAAGAGTAGAACTTTGAGGATGCCATTCTCATACAGTGTTAAGATCTTAATGGCTTCCCTTGGTTGTCATTGGGTTTCTTAACACTTCAACTTGATCTTGTTGAATGATTTTCCATTGGAGATGCTTGTTGGAGCTTGGTAAAGAGAAAGTTTGGTGATTGTTGAAGCTTATTGCTAAGAATGAAGTTTGTGCTTGTTGAAGCTAGAAGCTTGTTGAAGCTAGAAGTGATTGCTTGCTGAAGCTGCTTGCTTGTTGAAGCTGGGGGTTTGAGCTTGTTGAAGTTGGTTGCGTGTTGAAGCTTGGTGATTGTTGAAGATTGAAAGTTTGTTGAAACTTGAAGATAGGAGAATTCATGAAGATGAAGGTTGTTGCTGTCAAATTTTTGCTGTTTAACCAACTGTTGCTGTCAGAGCTGTTGCTTGTGCTGTTCAACTGTGGGAGTTTGATGCTGCTGCTTGGGCTGCCTCCTCTGTTTTATTTTGGTTTTTCTGTATTGTTTGTTGGCTTGCACATCTTTCCCCCTAGGTTTGAAGTGAATGTTGATTCACTTTGCCTGTTGTTTTCCCAGGTTCGAGGTTGAGTGAGACTCCCTTGCCTCGCTTGTATTGCTGCATTGCATGCATTTTACTGTATTTGCTTGCTTTCTTTTCTGTTTATCCCATAGGATCTCTGATTTCCTCTGTGCAGGAGAGAATTATGACAGACATTAGGATTCTTATCCATGCATAACAACATTAGGTTAGTTTTTATTCCCTTTTCAACCCTAGGCTTTTTAGAGCTTCTTTCTCTTCTTATCTCAAAACAATTCAAAAATACAGTAATAAGGTTAATCGACGTTGTACGTTACGAGCCTTAAGCTATTTGAGAAAGGGTGGCTGGAGAGCTTCTTTCCAGTAGGCTGGCTGCTTAGTGTGGTACCCTTTGGGTGACACGCGACGTAGTCACTCTCAAATCATATTCTCTAGTGCGTCAGAAATTGCAAACAAAACTAAAAAACACTTCTTTCGTAAAAGATTCAAAACAAACATCAAAGTGTCATTTTTGTCCGCTTGGACTCTTAATCCGGAAAACCCCTTTTTGAAGGTAATAAAAACAGTCGGACAAGCTTGTGTCTTCCGTAGCCCGAACTACATTTGCTCTGATCTTTCATGCTGTATGAAAGTACGTAGGCATAGGATGCCGTATCCTAGCGAGCAACCTTCCCCCTTAACCCGTAGTTAGGCGAACTACGTAGACTCTGACTTTCCCATTGCACGAGGGAATACGTAGGCATAGAGCGACGAAGCTCTATCGAGTCTCTTTTCTCTTTTCTTTTCTTTTTAACCCAGACCTGTAGAGTAGATAGAATAACAATCCGTACTAGAAAACAAGCATGGATCCCGTCGAGTACGGCGGACGTGAGGGGTGCTAATACCTTCCCCTTGCGTAATCGACTCCCGAATCCAGGAATTTGGTTGCGACGACCATTCCTTTCCCGTTTTGCATTAGGTTTACTCTGAGCATTTCCTTTCCCTCCGTTGGGATAAATAACGCACAGTGGCGACTCTTCTGTCATAGCCGGCGCCGATTTTCGCAGTAGCGACAACTGGCGACTCTGCTGGGGACTCCAACGGTTCCCTACGCGAGTCAGTCCTAGCGATTATTTTCTCGTCGGGGGTTTTGTATGGATTTACCTTTCTGTCTTTACTTTCTGCTTTTTTATTCAGCTTTATATTGTCATTGCTGTTGTGGGAGGGGGTGATCTGTTGAGAGATAAGTCGGACCTGGGCTTGAGTGCACCTAGAATTAGTTGTGGAAAGTAGTGGGCGCGTGCATGCTTTGCATGTACTAGTGTCCCACAAAATCCACGCTCGGACGAGGTTCTTCTGGTTGACTTATTTTTCAACCCTTTGGGTTGAGGGGGTTGTTGGTTAGTTGGATTGTCGACTCCGGGGACCGATCATTTGGAAGTTGGCTAAGTGAGGCCTCTTCAGGACATGATGATGCCACACCTTCTGGGTATCGTATCATCAGTCTCGAAAGTCTGTGACGCCGATGACCGCATAGGATGCCAGTACCTTATGTCAGTTGATAGGACACCTACCTGTGAGAGGGATCGGGACATGCAGGGAACTTGACCTCCAGACTACCCGGTTTTCTTGACATTGGATCAGTATGTGTGGTTATTTGGGGTTTTTTATCAGGACAGTGTTATAGGTCTGTTGAGACCAGGTTGGAGCTTTGTTATAGGTCTGTTGAGATCAAAGTGGAGCATTGTTATGGGTTTGTTGAGACTAGGGTTGAGCAGTATTACGGGTCTATTGAGACAGATATTATGGATGGATCTCTTCAACAATATATCACTTGATCCCTATTGCAAGTTTGCATCTTGCATTGTTTCATACTCATTTTGCATATCATTAACGTGTGTCTGTGCTGCAGGTGCATTTCATACCTTCTGATTCTAGTTGCCCGGATTTCCGTCTGTTGCTATTATGGATACTTTGAAGAAGACTGTGGCATATAAGTTTCCTACTCCGGATGTTACTTCTTTGCTTGGGTTGATGTCTTTAGCTGATGATGATGTGAAGAGAAGCTTCAGGAAGAGTTATGGGAAAATGCTTAGGTTGGTTTACAAACCATCCACGTATGAGCTGAACGGATTGTACGCGCTTATGCAGTTTTATGATCCCCTGCTGAGGTGTTTTACTTTCCCTGACTTCATTCTGGCTCCGACCATGGAAGAATATGCTGAGGTCTTGGAGTTAACCATTCAGAATAGGGTACCCTTCATTCATATGAATGCTGAGCCCAAGCTGGAGGACTTGGCTATTGCTTTGCATTTAGACTCCTCAGAGTTGCTGTTAACCTCGTGGAATGGAGTTTCTGGTTTTTCCCTCAAGTTCTTGGTCGGGAAAGCACAAGAGTATGCCAAGAGTGGCTGTTGGATTGTGTTTAATGCTATCCTTGCTTTGTGTATCTACGACATTGTATTGTTCCCGAACATGCCTGACTTCGTTGATCTGGACGCGTTCCATATATTTGCTTCAGGCAATCCGGTGCCTACACTGATTGGAGACTTCTATCATTCTCTGCATTATAAGAACGAGAATAGGCGGGGCAAGAACGTCTCTTGTTTTGTGCCTTTGTTGTACATGTGGTTTGATAGTCACCTGCCCAAGAAAGGTATCTTTGCTGAGTCTGCAGCTACAGTGGAATGGTCTGAGCGTCTGATGGGGCTTTCTTCAGAAGATGTTGTCTGGTTTGGTAGGGATTTACTAGGGTCTGAGATTATCTACAGTTGTACAGGGTATCCTAACATTCCTCTGATTGGGAGGAAAGGGTGCATTAACTATAATTCGTCATTGTTGATCAGGCAATTCGGTTACGCTTTGAGAAGCCAACCAAGAGAGGAGGAAGTGCAGGAATCTTTGTACTTCACAGGTGATTTGAAGGGAGAATTGCTATCTAAGCTTCAGCATGCTTGGAATAACATCTGCAAGAAGGGTAAGCCATTGTTGGGCAGGAATGATAGTCAAGCCTATGCTCCGTACCAAGTCTGGATCCAAGATAGGGCAAAGCAGGCGCTGATTTCGTTTCCTGCAGTATTACCTCCTGTTCCCCTCGTGGCTGAGGAGCCAACTATTGTATCTATTGAGAGATATGAGCAGGTTGTGAAGGAGAAAGAAGAGCTGATGAAAGCCAACGAGAAGTTGGAAGAAGAGCTAGCGCAACTCAGGAGCAAAAGGAATGAAGCCGTATATTCCTTCGAGCAACAAACAAAGCTGGTGAACCAGTTAGGTGCAGAACTGACTGAGCAACGAAAGAAGCGCGAACGTTTGGGGATAGATTTCAAGAGCTCCCATGATATGCTGGAGTCTAAGAAGAAAGCACTTGATATAGCCTACCGGGAGATCTCTACATTCAACAAAACCTGGAATGCTACACTGGCAAATAACAAAGAAAGAGAAGACAGACTGAAGTTGGAGATCTCTGAACTGGAAGATCAGTTGAAAGCTAGCCATAAAAAGTTTGAAGAAGAGGTTATGCAGAGATACGCTGTTCAGAATTCTTTGAACAAAGTTGTCAAGCGCAAGAAAGAGTCTGCATCCCAGAAGCGGAAGCTAGAGGAGTGCTTTGGAGAAGGTGTTTGGGAGGAATCTATTGGGGATCTCCAGCGTGTTATCAGGCAAAGAGACTCGCTCGTCGAAGGGTTGCTTTCTCAGCCGGACCATCCCAAGACCAAGAGATTGTTAGAGGAGTATCAGGCATATGGTCGCACTTGATTACCTTATGCAGTATTGTATGCTTTATTTGCATTGTGCTGGCCATCGCCAGGATTGTTGGTTGAGGTCATGCCTTCTTGTTATTGTACACTCAGTGATATTGTATTTCTGCCTTGTTGGGCTCCTTGCAACAATATATGAGATGTTTTCCCCGTGAATGGATCCAAGCTTCTTATCACTATCACTGTCACTGCATTGGCACTTTGGCACTAGAATTAGGGGTTGATTTCCCTAAAGCACAGACACATATTGCATCTGCATATTCATTTTGCATTGCCAGTTACTTGTTGAATTTGTATCTTATTTCCTGCATCTCACAGGTTTTTCAGGATTGACGAACAAAGAGTCCACCGCTATTCAACCTGAAACAACTGCAAGAAGATAATGGATCAAGTTCAAGTCGAGATGCAGGAAATCCGTGAGAAGCTGACTCTGTTCATGCAAGCTATGGAGAGCATGGCCAAGGGCCAGGAGAATCTTCAGACCTTGGTGCAGCCGTTGCTGACGCGGACAAACGGAAATGGCAATACTGACCACATTTCTGTTGAAACTCCTCGCCGGGAGGATGAGATACCGGTAGTTGTTACTCCACCTGTTGTGACTGTCAATGGAAACACTGGTAATAGCAATACTGGAAATGGTGGTGATGGGCATGTTGTTAACAACAAAGGCAACACTATGGATGCCAATCAAGGATTCGTTGACAATGTTGGCTTTGGGAACAATGGGTATGGCAATGTCAATCAGGACAGGAACTTCGGGTTCAACAATCAAGGTTTGGTAATGATGGTTACGGCAACAATCAGGGGTATGGTCACGGTAATGGTGGATTCGATAATGTGAATAACAACGACGCTGGAGTATTTCCTTTCAACAATGGTTTTGGACCTGCTGGGGTCAATCTAGGGTTCGACAACCAAGGACAGCAAGGATTTGGCTGCAACATGGGTTACGATGGGTATGGCAATGATTGGAATGTGGATCAACAGGATGACGCTTTTTCAGGAAGAGGTATGGGACCTGAAGGCCCTATTGACCCTGTTCAGAGGATCAGAATGCTAGAAGAGCAGATGAATGGCGTGGTTGATCAGAACTCCGCTGGGTTAGACATGACTACTATGGGGTTGGTACCAGGGCTGAGGGTGTCATTGAAATTCAAGGCTCCAACATTCGACAAATACAAAGGGGATACCTGCCTAAAGGTCCATGTACGTTCTTATTATAGAAGGATGTCTGCGTATTCCAATGATGAAAGGATGCTCATGCATTTCTTTCAAGACAGCTTATCGGGACCATCATTGGAATGGTACATGGGACTGGAGCCCACTCAGATTAGAAGATGGAAGCAGTTGGCTGATGCTTTCGTTATGCATTACAAATATAACAGCGATTTGGCGCCAAACAGAGTTCAGTTGCAAAGTCTGTCGCAGAAAAGTGGTGAAAGTTTCAAAGAGTACACGCAGCGGCGGCGCGATATGGCAGCTCGGGTGCACCCTCCTTTGGTTGAAAGGGAGATGAATGACATGTTTGTGGGGACATTTACAGGAATGTACTATGACAAGTTACTCAATGTTTCGATGGGTAGCTTCTCCGATATGATCCTTATGGGAGAAAGGATCGAAAACGGAATTAAAATTGGGAAGATTCAGGCAGGTGAATCTACTTCAGCTGGGGGTGCGAGAAAAGCGTTCGGCGGAAGACGACAGGGGGATACAAGCGCTATATTTGGTGGCAGAGGCCGGGGTAGAGGTAGAAATCAGTACGTTCAACCGCAACGAATAGCCAGTGTTACTATTCCAATTCCTCAACAACAACAACAACAGCAGTAACCGCTGCCGCAGCAACAAAGGCAGAATCAGGGTCAAAGAAGGTTTCAGAATGCAAAGCCGAAGAGGGTATTCGATAAGCCTCCATCGACATATGCAGAGCTTCTTCAGACACTGCTGGGTCTGAATTTGGTTGAGAAGAGAACGTTGGAACCGCCTACAGGACCGACACTTCCTTATGGGTACGACGCCAGTAAGCATTGCGAATTCCATTCCGGGGCGCCCGGACATGATGTAGAATCTTGTCATGCTTTCAAGCATAAAGTTCAATACTTGTTGGACAGTAAAGCCATCAATTTTGGCCAGGTGGGGCCCAATATTGTACAACAGCCTATGCCTAATCATGGGGCAAATGCCATCTTGACGGAAGAAAATTTGAACGTGGTGATGGATGTTAATGAACTGAAGACACCATTGAGTGAGGTGAAAAGCAGGTTGCTCAGAGGGGGAGTATTCCCTGGTTGTGATGAATACTGTTTAGAGTGTTGGACCCATCCTGAGGGTTGTACTGATTTGAAGCAGGGCATTAAGGCCATGATCGACGAAGGGACCTTGCAATTTGATCGAACTGCGGTTGAGAAGCCTGTGGAGGCATTATGTGATGAGCAGAATGATATTGGAATGGTGACGATCCCGAGGAAGACTATAACAATAACGGCGCCCGCCAAGCGGCCAACTATTACAATTACCAAAGCAGGGCCTGTTCCCTTTGAGAGTACGAAAGTTGTCCCGTGGACATATGAATTAGAAGCATATTGCAACGGTGAAAAGATTGTGGTGAATAGCCAGCCATCTGGGGCTGTTGATAATGTCGTTGGAACGGGGGGTATGACCCGTAGCGGAAGGATCTTTACCTCACCTGAAATAGAAGCAAAGAGATTGGCCAGAGGTAAAGCCAAAGTAAGTGAAAGCGGACCTACTCAGTCGAAAGAAAAGGATACGTTGCTCAAGGACGTAGAGGAGTTCATGAGACTGATTCACAAAAGCGACTACAAAATTGTTGAACACCTACAGCAGACGCTGTTGAAGATTTTTATCTTGTCGTTGCTGTTATGTTCCGAGGCCCACCGGAACGCCTTGCTAAAGATTCTGGATACGTTGTTTGTGCCTCAAGAAGTTTCTGTAAATAAGTTAGAGGGGATAATGGCATATGTCAATGTTGGACATAGCCTGGGTTTCACAGATTTTGATCTAACACCCAAGGGTCGAGAGCACAACATGGCTTTGCATATATTGGTGGAATGTCGGGGCACAGTACTGTCACATGTATTGGTGGATATTGGATCGTTGTTGAACGTATTGCCGAAGAAAGCCATGATGAAATTGGACATACGGGGAATTATTTGCACGCCCAGTGATTTGGTTGTGAGGGCGTTTGACGGAACGAAAAATCAGTATTTGGGTCAATAACATTACCGCTTCAGGTGGGGCCAGAAATTTTTGATACAGAATTCTACATCATGGATATTCATCAATCTTACAGCTGCCTTCTTGGGCGCCCATGGATCCATGCTGTAGGGGCCGTAACGTCCACCTTGCATCAAAAGCTGAAGTACATGGTGGGTGATAGCATTGTTACCGTCTGCGGGGAGGAGGACATTTTGGTCAGTCACCTGTCATCGTTCAGATATGTTGAGGTCGACAGAGAAATACACGAGACACCTTGTCAAGCCTTCGAAGGGTTGCGGATTAAAGACAAAGCTCAGGGTTCCGGCAAAATGCCAGAGGTGGCAGTGTCATCCTACAAGGAAGCTCAGGCTTTAGTGCAGACTGGTGAGACTAAAGGCTGGGGGCAGGTTTTGGAGATTCTCGTGAAGAATGACAAGTTTGGGCTAGGGTATCGACCGACGTCGTCAGCTTCATCTTCAGGAGCGCCCAAGTTCAAAGGACCGATAACGATTACGCCAAGCGGGGTGTGCTTTGAGACAATCAACGCTATTTCCGATGCTGAAGACGGAGATAGCGACTGCGATATGGACGCGTGGATCAAGCCAAGCGTGCCAGGACAAAGTCTCTGCAACTGGTCCATCCGGGAAACTGTCCCAATGACTCTTAAACAGTAATGATTTGTTTTGTCAATTATTGAATAATCCTATGTCCTACCCGGGGCATAGTGATTTTACCTTAAGGCTACTTGATTATGTGTATTGCACTGTTTTAATCATGAAATAAAGGCGTTTGTCATATTCAAATATTGTGATCCCTGTTTTTCTTGTTTTTACTTTAACAATAAATGGCAACGTGGTTATTTGCTTTATTTGCGTGTTGAAGCGTTTAACCATTTCCTTTGCAGGACTAATATTTCAGATGACATCTCCTACGAACCGCCTATGACTCGTGTCGACTTCGAGCACCCGGTATTCCAAGCAGAGGAAGAGATTGTTGAGGATAGCGACCTGCCAGAGGAGCTGACTCGTTTGTTGAAACAAGAAGAGAGGATCATTCTGCCTCATCAGGAGAAAATTGAGATCATCAACTTGGGGTCGGAAAAAGTTGTGAGAAATATCCGTATAGGGGCTGCGCTGCAGAGCGACATCAAGCAAAGGCTGATTGAGATACTGCGAGAGTATAGTGATATATTTGCTTGGTCGTACGAGGATATGCCTGGGTTGGATACGGACATGGATGTGCGCCGTCTGCTGTTGCGAGAGGAATGTCCGCCTGTTAAACAGAAACTCAGAAGAACCAGACCAGACATGGCTGTGAAAATCAAGGAGGAAGTTCAAAAATAGTGGGATGCTGGTTTCCTAGCTGTTACAACTTATCCGTCATGGGTCGCTAATATAGTACCAGTGCCGAAGAAAGACGGTAAAGTGCGAATTTGTGTAGACTACCGTGATCTGAATAGGGCGAGCCCGAAAGACGACTTTCCACTTCCTCACATTGATGTGCTGGTTGATAACACTGCTCAGTTCTTCGTATTCTCCTTCATGGACGGCTTCTCAGGCTATAATCAGATTAAAATGGCACCAGTAGACAGGGAGAAGACTACCTTCATCACTCCCTGGGGAACATTTTGCTACAAAGTGATGCCCTTCAGGATGAAGAACGCTGGGGCAACATATCAACGTGCTATGACGACTCTCTTTCATGACATGATGCACAAAGAGATTGAGGTTTATATTGATGATATGATTGCCAAATCCCAGAAGGAGGAAGAGCATTTGGTTAATCTGCTGAAACTGTTCAGAAGACTTAGGAAGTTCAGGTTGAGACTGAACCCTAACAAGTGCACCTTTGGGGTGAGATCGGGTAAGCTGCTGGGGTTTATTGTGAGCGAAAAGGGAATAGAGGTTGATCCTGCAAAGATAAAAGCAATACAAGAAATGCCGACGCCTAAAACAGAAAAAGAAGTGCGTGGGTTTTTAGGGAGGTTGAACTACATCGCTCGGTTCATATCTCACCTAACTGCGATATGCGAGCCATTATTCAAGTTGTTGAAAAAGGATCAGGTGTTGACCTGGAATGAAAATTGTCAAAAGGCGTTCAACAAGATAAAAGAATACTTGCAGGAACCTCCTGTTTTGATACCCCCAGTGGTCGGGAGACCTTTGATTATGTATTTGACGGTTCTTGAGGAAGGTATGGGTTGTGTTCTCGGTCAACACGACGAGACCGGACGTAAAGAGCATGCGATCTACTATTTAAGTAAGAAGTTTACCGACTGTGAGTCCAGATACTCAATGCTCGAGAAGACGTGTTGCGCGCTAGCCTGGGCCGCCAAACGTTTGAGGCAATACATGCTGAATCATACAACCATGCTAATTTCAAAGATGGATCCAATCAAATACGTGTTTGAGAAGCAAGCACTCTCCGGAAGAATTGCCCGATGGCAGATGGTGTTAACCGAATACGATATCCAATATGTCTTGCAAAAGGCTATTAAAGGTAGCGTTCTATCAGAGTACCTTGCGGAGCAGCCGGTTGAGGACTAACAATCAATGAGGTTTGATTTTCCTGACGAGGATATCATGTACCTGAAGATGAAAGACTGTGAAGAACCGTTGCCGGACGAAAGACCAGAGTTGGGTTCCAAATGGCAGTTGATATTTGACGGAGCAGTTAATTCCTATGATAGCGGAATAGGGGCAATCATCACTACTCCTCAGGGGTCGTACATCCCATTTACTGCCCGATTGACTTTTCCCGTTACCAACAATGAGGCTGAATATGAGGCTTGCATCATGGGTCTGGAAGAAGCCATTGATTTGCGAATCAAGAACCTGGATGTATACGGAGACTCAACTCTAGTGGTGAATCAGATTAAAGGAGAATGGGAGACACGACAACCCAATTTAATACCCTATATGAATTATGCAAGGAGATTGTTGCCTTTCTTTGACAAGGTGGAATTGCATCACGTACCGCTGTCGCTACTCGAAAAATACGCGCAACGACGGGGAAGGCGAAAAGAAAAAGGACAGAAGAGTCGCCACCGAATTTTATTTATCCCATGAGGGGAAAGGAAAATATCGAGAAAACCTTAAGAAAAGAACGGATAAGATGGTATCGCAACCAAGAACAGGTTCGAAAGCCGGTTATGCGAAGGGAAGGTATTAGCACCCCTCGCATCCATCATACTCGATGAGAACCATTTGTTTGTCGTGTGTGATTTATTTGCTTAAAAAATATGCTATAAAAGAGTGTTCCAAAGGATAGAGGGAAAGGTTAGAAATTGGGAAAAGAGAGATAACAGGGGAAGGAAGAGGAAGAACAGACTCGGTAGGACTTCGCGGTCCTAGGCCTACGTATTCTCAATGGACATGAGAAAGTCAGAGTCGACGTAGTTCGAGAAACTACGGGTATAAGGGGGAATGTGCTCGGTAAGGATTGTGGCCTTTGTGCCTACGTATCTTTACTTGAAAAAAAGTAAAGAATCAGAGCAGCCATAGTTCGGCCTACAATTTGTTGATGTTTTTATGGATGATGCTATCGTACGCATTCTAGCAGTTAGGTGTATTGCTGCTCGCTCGTTGGAGACTTAGGCGTTACCTGTTTGCGGTAGAACGGACGTATCATATCCTTTTCGAAAGATAAGTTTTCGCCATGCGAGGCAAGATGTCACATTTGATTTGTTGAATTGTTTTTTAGGGGCGGGATAGGTCCTCGGATAGTAACCCCTACGGGTAGTACCCAATTCTTTATCTCAAAGTTTTTGTTATGAAAGGGTGTGGCGAACATAGCGTCTTCGTATTGAAAGACGAGTATCAAAACCACCCACACTATAGTGAGCATCTCGACACTCGGAGAGGAAGAAGTCTACACTTAATCCTCTCTTTTTAGTTTAATACAAAGAGAACTTCATTCTCTTATTAAAGTGTTTTTGGTTTTGAATGGTAAGTGCTTTTGTGATAGAGAACCCTACGGTAAACGTCAGCATTCGGGATAGGAGAAGGCCTATGCCTAACCACTCCACGACCATTCAAATTTTTGTTATGTAAAGAGTTTGAAAATGTACTCGGTGCGGGACCGAGGTTTTTGGTGTGAAAGGTTGCGAAAGGAAATTGTAGGAAGATAGGTGGCAGATAAAGTCACGTCTTCGTATTGAAAGACGAGTATCGAGACCATCCACACTACAGTGAATATCCCAACACTCGGAGAGGAAGAAGTCTACACTCAATCCTCTCTCTTTAGTTCAATACCAAGAGAATCGATTTATCTATTGTAAGTGTTTTGAAAATGCACTTGGTACGGGGCCAAGGTTTTTTAGGAGAAAAAGGTGTGGATGAAAACATCTTCGTATTGAAAGACGAGTGTCAAAACCACCCACACTACAGTGAGCATCTCAACACTTGGAGAGGAAGAAGTCTACACTCAATCCTCTCTCTTTAGTTCAATACAAAGAGAACTTTACCCTTTTATTAAATATGGAGAATTGGCTTAACAATCGTTTGAGAAAATTCGCTTGACGTTGGGTCAAGGATTTAATTGTTTAAAAAGGTTTGAGGTGAAGCGAGCAAGGTCGATGGCGGAAGCACAAGGCGGCCGACTTACAAGGGTTAAAAGTGGCTCGATAAAATCGAGAGTTTGCTTTTGAAAATGGTTTTTGGAATCAAAAGTCACCAAGGACAATAACAACATTCCTACTAAAATTATACGACATATGGGATTAGTCGGCTAAAAAAAAATCGAGACATGCAATAAAAACGGCACGAAGTGGGGTAACACAGGTGACCATGTTGTATGACACGGCCCGTGTCATAGGGTACCTGCCATGTGAGTTTTTAGGGCATGACAGAGGTGCAACACGGGTGGCCGTGTTGTGTGACACGGCCCGTGTTGTAAAGTCTGGGTGAAAAATGATGTTTTAGGGCAAACAGAAGTGTGACACGGGTGACCGTGTTGTGTGACACGGCCCGTGTCATGTGTTCTGGGCATTTTACGCTTTGAAAAGTCACACAGGGATGCAACACGGTCGGCCATGTCGTGTGACACGGCCCGTGTTGGGCTACCAGAAGAAAAATCCAAACTTTTCTCTATTTTTTTGCTTCTTTTTGTGGTTTTTTCAAAGGGTTTCTTGGTCCCTTAGAACCTTACATGATTCATACAATACAAAAACACATAAAAGAGTAAACAAAATGAATGTAAATAGCAAAAAATATAAAGAGAGAAAGGTTGGAGGAAATGGATACCCAAGAGCTTCCTATCCTTCTTGCAAGTCCTCCTTGGTCTTGGTTGAATGTACCTTACTCCTCTTCCCTCTATGTTGTGAAGGTTTTGTTTCTTCAAAGGTTCCTTGTCTTTCTATGAACTCCTTTTTTCGGTTTTCTCTCTTACTATTTTTCTGGTTTTTTTTTGCAATGTGTGTTGCTCTCACTATTTTCTGTTTTTCTCTTCTCTCTTACTCTCTCAATCTTGTGTATGTGAATGATAGATGAATGTGTTTGCAACCCCCTCTCCTCTCTTATCTCAGCACATTAGGGTTTACTCTTCCTTCAAGACTTCAAATCCTTACTTAGAAATGTCCAAGGCAACTTTCTTCATGTCACTCTCTTTCTTTCCATTTCCATGTATGTTGCTATGCTGTATTTTTTGCACTATTGCTAGGCCTTTTTTCTGCAGCACTTTGTGTCTTGTGACCTTTTGTTGGCTTATGCTTGGACATACCCTTGTGGTCAATGCTACTACTTTTTGGACAGAATTTCAAATTCTAATATTTAGATGCATTATCATGTGCTATTCCCTTGGTCTTGTGACATGAAGAAATTTGTCACCTCTTGCATGGGACTGTTTTGCCATGATTAAACATGCATACTCTTGGTCCTAAAACATTCCAATGTTGATTTAATCCTTGCATGTTTCTTGGATGTTTGTAAGCATAATGTAGACTTGGTGTGGCATTACCATAACATGAATTTGACTAGAGACTTGAATGAAGTATTAGAAATAAATTAATTTCTAAACATTACTTAGAGTTGAAAATCTTGCAACACATGACATTCTTGTAATGTCACAAAACTTCTCTTTATAATATTCTTGCCTTTAATCTTGAATTCATGATGGATTTCCTTTATGTCATTGAATTTGAAAGAAATGAAGAAATGAGTCAAGCCTTGAAAGAGGGCAAATTTTGGGGTGCAACAACCGCGAGCAGAAAATCAAATGGCTGACGCCCTGGCGACATTGTCTTCAATGTATAAAGTTAACTTCTGGAACGAGGCTCCTCGGATTGTTATCTCTCGGCTCGATAGGCCTGCATTCATATTTGCCATTGACGAGGCTCCCGATGGTAAACCCTGGTACTTTGACATCCAGAATTTCCTGAAGAACAAGGAGTATCCGGCTGAATCATCCAGTCGAGATCAGAAGACTCTCAGGAGATTGGCTGGCAATTTCTATCCGAATCCGGACGGTGTCCTGTACAAAAGAAACCACGACTTGGTGTTGCTACGCTGTGTAGACGAGAAAGAGGCGAAGTTGCTCATGGAAGAGATACATGGGGATACATTTGGTACACATGCTGGTGGACATGCTATGACGAGAAAACTGCTACGGGCAGGTTACTATTGGCTGACTATGGAAATAGACTGTTTCAAGTTTGCAAAGAGGTGTCATAAATGCCAGGTTTATGCGGACAAAATCCATGTACCTCCAAGTCCTCTGAATGTGATGTCATCACTGTGGCCTTTCTCGATGTGGGGAATTGATATGATTGGCAAGATTGAGCCTACGGCATCAAACGGACACCGGTTCATTTTGGTGGCAATCAATTACTTCACCAAATGGGTGGAAGCCGCATCATATGCCAATATGACCAAACAAGTGGTAGCCAGATTTATCAAACGAGATATTATCTGCAGATATGGAATCCCTGAGCGGATTATCACCGACAACGGTTCAAATTTGAATAATAAAATGATGAAAGAGCTGTGTCAGAATTTTAAGATCGAGCATCACAACTCTTCTCCTTACCGGCCCAAGATGAATGGTGCTGTCGAAGCGGCTAATAAGAACATAAAGAAGATTGTTCAGAAGATGGTTGTTTACTTATAAGGACTGGCACGAGATGCTACCTTTCGCTTTGCACGGTTATCGTACGATGGTACGCACATCAACCGGGGCAACCCCTTTCTCATTGGTTTACAGGATGGAGGCGGTATTATCGTTGGAGGTCGAGATTCCTTCCCTGAGGGTTTTACGTGATGTCCAACTTGACGAGGCAGAATGGGTTAAAGATAGACTGAATCAACTCAGCTTAATGGATGAGAAGAGACTGACTTCTCTCGCAAACGGTCGGATTTATCAGAGCCGAATGAAGAAATCTTACGACAAGAAGGTGTGCCCTTGAAGCTTTCAGACGGGCGATCTTGTTTTGAAAAAGATTCTCCCACCACAAACAAATCACAGGGGCAAGTGGACTCCCAATTACGAAGGTCCCTACGTTGTTAGAAAAGTCTTCTCTGGAGGAGCTTTATTACTATCCACCATGGATGGTGAGGACTTTACGTCTCCTGTGAATTCGGACGCAGTTAAAAAATACTTTGCTTGAAAGTTACCCGCTGGACAGTAAAAAGAGAGTCCAGGCAAAAATTGGGCATCCCGGCGAACCATAAAAAATGAATAAAAGGTTCGGGCAAAAGTTAGGGATAAAATTGAAAAGATGTACACCCGTGAAGTCGAAAACCTGAATAGGGCGACTTCGGCAAAACAGGGTATCCCGGTGAATTGAAAACCCGCAAAGGGCGGTTCACACAAAAGTTAGGGATTGAAAAAGAAAACGACTGCGGTCCAGATTTGATACGACATTGCTTAGTGGTTTAGGAGTACCTGGGGGCCGTCTATCCAAAAACAATCTCTTCCGAAGATCGAGTACCGGGAAAGCGCAGAGTCAGGCGAGTCATAGGAGGATCAGCTCATGGTGTTTGTCTGTACCACGTTGCCGACATGTATCAAATACTTTTTTGTATTCTTGTGCATATATTTATGTGTGTTTGTGCGTAACTTCCTCTTTTCAGGAGTTGCATCCAGTGTACAAAACTTTGCCTATTCAGAGGCCCGTTATCAATAAAACATGTTATTCAGTACTTGATGCTTGTTCTTTACTGTTTTATTTGTGAAAGACACCGATGTTTTTGATAAACGTGCACTTACATAATCTTGCTGGCCCTTGCCAATAATTGCTAAAACTTCAAATTGACTGAAGTAAGGTCACAGATGCTAACCCGGATAGATTCTGTTGTATAGGCCTGTTTTGTCTCGTTTGTGTTTTGCAGGGTTCTTACCTTTGGAGCAAACGGTCAGGAATTGTATTCCCCAGCCAAGGTCGCTTGACGTAAGACCTGATTCAAGTTTATGTCATTCCTCAGCTAGTCGCAGCTTATGCCTGGAAAGTTGAAATGACATTTATCCCTTCTCGAAGAAGAAATTATTGTCCCCAGGAGAGTGTCCTCATGGGAAGCCGTCCATAGGATTAACCCCGGCAAGTCAAAATCAATGTCCCCTGTAGAGGTTGCGCTCCTCAGCGAATCGAAGATGTGCACGTTCAATCTCCAGCACGGGAGATTCCTGCAATAACTAACTGAGTTGTTGGTTTGAAAGGTTTACATCTGCGAAGGATGGTTTTCTTGCTTTCTGTCGCTACTGCGAAAATCGGCGCCGACTGTGACAGAATAGTCGCCACCGTGCGTTATTTATCCCACAAGAGGGAAAGGAAACGCTCAGAGTAAACCTAACACAAAACGGGAAAGGAATGGTCATCGCAACCATGTCTTGGATTCGGGAGTCGGTTACGCAAGGGGAAGGTATTAGCACCCCTCACGCCCGTCGTACTCGACGGGATCCACGCTTGCTTTCTATCTAAGGGTGTGTTATTCTACCTACTCTACAGGTCTGGGTTAAAAAGAAAAGAAAATGACTCAGCAAAGTATCGCACTTTATGCCTACGTATTCCCGTCTAGAACGAGAAATCAGAGTCAACGTAGTTCGCCTACCTACGGGAAAGGAGGGGAAGGTTGCTCGCTAGGATATCGCATCCTATGCCTACGTACTTTCATACGGCATGAAAGATCAGAGCAAACGTAGTTCGGGCTACGGAGGACATAAGCTTGTCTGACTAGTTTTTTATTACCTTCAAAAAGGGTTTTCCTTGATTAAGAGTCCAAGCGGACAAAAATGACACCTTGATGTTTGTTTTGAATCTTTTACAAAAGAAGTGTTTTTTAATCTGTTTGCAACTTGTACTGCACTAAAGACTTGCGATCTGAGAGTGACTACGTCGCATGTCACCCTAAGGGTACCATACTAAGTAGTCAGACTACTGAAGAGTGACCCTCCAGCAACCTTTTCTCAAATAGCTTAAGGCTCGTAGCGTACAACACGCGTTATCTTTATTACTGTGTTTTTGAATTGTTTTTGAGATGAGAAGAGAAAGACCCTAACACTATGGTTGCAAGGGAAACTAACCTAATGTTGTCATGCATGGATAAGAATCCTAATGTCTGTCATAATTTCCTCTTGAATAGAGAAAATCAGAGATCCTAGGGGATAAACAGAAAAGAAAGCAAGCAAATACAGTAAAATGCATGCAATGCGGCAATACAAGCGAGGCAAGGGAGTCCCACTCAACCTCGAACCTGGGAGAACAACAGGCAAAATGAATCAACATTGGATAAAATAGAGGCAAACAATGCACTCCATGTTTGAAGAAGCAATCAAAACTACTCTGAGGCTCTTCCTAAAACCCTAGTTTCCCTAAGCTCCTGGCAAGCACTCCCCAAGAGGACAAGGCTTCATCTCCAAGCTCCAATCCTCAATCTCAAGCATCTTCAATGAATCCAGAAGCTCCAACAAAAAGAACTCAATCTCAAACCAACTCCAAGGCAGCCAACCAAGCCAATCAAAACAAAGCACTCAAGAGAGGAATCCACAAATACAAGCCACTTGCAAAATACAACTAAAATATAAAACCAAGTTGTAAAAATCTAATAAAATTCCTAGGGGAACATGAATATGTCTACTAACAGCCATCAAAATATCTCCTCCTAATTCTATTCTAATCACTAGAACAAAAAATCAACAAACAGAGGGAAGAATTACGAAAGAAGAAGAGAAAATAAGCAACATGCAAATGCAAACATGCGAGTGGAGCATGCACACAAGATCATGATTAAACAGCCAAAAACAGTGACAAACATCCAAAATAATTCAATCCTAATGAAACACAATGATCTATGATGATTCGGATCGAACCGACACGCGAACAAGCAAGCAAAACAGCAAAACAGGCCCTCTGTTACAGTGTTAATCGATTAACGCCAGGGGTTAATCGGTTAACCATTGAAAAACGCTTGAAAATTTGAATATTTGAGTTGGTTAATTGATTAACCATATAGGTTAATCGATTAACACTGTGCCAAAGGTGAAAAACAGCAGTTCAAAATCACTTTTCAGCAGCTTATCACTTAAGCAAACACTCCAATTATCATGTGATTGATCATGCACGAAATTAAACCAGCAAACATTGATTTAAACATCATGTAAACACAATAACACAATAAGATCATGGATCAAGATCAACATATTCAATCAAATGCAAAGATCCACATGCAAATTGTGCAAATAAGTTCGAAAACAAAATCGGATCAGAATTCCAACCTTCGGATCGGAGACTTGATCCGGTAATTGTTGATTCAACTGTAAATGAGTAGATCTAAGCAAAGAAAACCTGAATTCTTCAAGATCCACACCAATTCTTGTAGTAGCAATGTAGATCCACCAAGAACAACTCAAAATAAGCCAAATAATCACTTCCAAGAACACTTCAAAATTCAGATCTGTTTGTGCACGAAAATTGGATGATGAAATGGAATTGATGGAGTGAATTAATGGAGGTTTAGCCCTTAGAAATAAATTATTCCAATGAAGAATAAATGATCTCAAGGAGAAGAGCTTTGGTTGAGGTTTTTGAGATTGGAAAATTGAGAGAGAATTGAGAGAAAATTGAGAGCAATTCTGAAAATGAGAGTGAATTATGATGATTTTTTCTTGAGGTTTGGAGTGAATCAAATATATACACTCTTGGTTTGGATCCAAAGCAAGGATTGGAAAATGGCTTGGAAAATGTGGTATGGAATGAGGTTTGGGCATTTGGAGGGAAAATGAAATTTGATAGTATTCTAGATCCTTCCCAAGTGTGAAAATGCAATTTAAATGACCAAAATTGGACCCCAAAAGTGGCTGGACTTGAAAATTCACGTGCAAGGCAAAACCTACTGTGGTTAATCGATTAACCATATAGGTTAACCGATTAACACTATTAAAAATTCAAATCTGGACTGATTTTCAAATGGTTAATCGATTAACCATATGTGTTAACCGATTAACACATTCAAAAATTTGAATTTGGCGCCTTTTGGAGGGAAATCTACCCCTTTGCCCGTTTCCTGCCGTTCTGAACTCTGTTTAGCTGCTGAAAGCCATGCTTGATTGCTCTGACCATAGTAACACTGTACATAACCTGAATGCTGCTTCTGACATGAAAAATGCCCTGCAAAAATAAAGTAAAATCGATCGCTCGATCGCTGGGCAAAACAAGTGTTGAAGCCTCTGATGTTTGTTGTTTTAGCCTCTTGCACTGAAATTTACACCTGGAGCTACCTAAATGCCTTGATCCCCTGCCTCGAGAATAAATGCTATGCAATGCAAATGTTAGAACAATGCAAATGATAATGCAACGAAACGTAAACCAGGTAAAAGGTGTTGAGCAAATTTTGGGGTGCAATACTTCCCATAGGTCGTCTTGCCATTGACAGGATGTTGATCCTCAGCAGAGTCCGTAACTCTGAATGTGTAAACTGTTCCCAGACAGTGTGTTTTGCCCAGAAGTGTCGCTTCTTTCCCAGCTAAGTTTGTTCACCAGCAGGGTGTTTGCTCTTTCCTCCTAGTGGAAATTGATGTTTAATCTCTCCCCGACAGAGTTGGTTGTATTTCTGGCGTTTATTTTGCCAGAATATTTTGTGATACTTGTTCTCCCCAGCGGAGTTGGCTTTATCCTCAGCATTCAAGTTGTTGAGACATCATTATCAGAGTGGCCCCAACAGCTTGAGCCTGCATTTGCATTTGCATATATCGTTGTATTTGCATCTGCTCAAACGCGTAGCATTTCTGTGTCGTACGGAGCATTACGCCATTTTCAAACATACGCATTTTGAAACATAAATCAGGTTGGTTAGCTTTTTGCTTTCACGTGTGTTTTCTCAGCAGGAGTATGGAGTTCTAGCTCAGATCTAAATCAGGTATTCGAGGTCTCACCGTGAGACGTGTGATGATACGGTTCATCTTACTATTTTCCCCACAGAGTTACTTGGTTAAGTTTCTCTTTGTCCCCGAGCAGAGTTATTGGGTTAAATTTATCTTGTCTTCCCCGTCAGAGTTGCTTGTTGAAGTCTCTCTTATCCGTCCAGTGAATTATTTTCTTCAAATTTGCTGTTATGTCAGCATCAAAGGGTTTCATGAATCAAAATTTCAGAAGTTGCTGCCGGTTATCGGAATAGGCGTCCGACAGTTTGGTTTCCAAATATCCCCCGTAGAGTCCTCCTCAAAGTCGCTGTCATGTCAGTGCTAAAAGGTTTGTGGGTTGGGACTAATGGAGTTAGCTACTGCAGAGATAAGCGGAGAAACTGTATTTAGAGTATCTTCCCATGTGGATAAATGGATGTATTTTCCTACTGGTTGACAAAAGTATTTCCCCGGAGGTCGCCAAAAATTTATTGCCTATGTTGATAGGAGTTCCTCGTGTCGACGAGATATGAGTCCTGACGTGGACAATTTATTCTTGTATCGACGGGATTTCTTCGTGTTGGAGAAGTATGAGTCCTAACGTGGACAGATTTGTTTTCTCCGTGTTGACGGAATGGGAAGTCCTAACGTGGGCAGATTTGATTTTTTCTGTGTTGACGGAATGTGAAGTCCTGACGTGGACAAAATTGATTACTATTCGTATTGGCGAAATGATGTCCTGATGTGGACCATTTATCCCCAGCAGATATCTTTCTTCGTATTGGCGAGACGCGAGTCCTGACGTGGACAAGTTTACTGTTCTTCATGTTGACGAGATGGGAGTCCTGATGTGGACAAATTTGTTTCTCTTCATGGTGACGGGTTGATTTCTCCGTGTTGATTTCTCCGTGGACAGTTTATTCCTAACGTGGACAGTTTATTCCTAATGTGGACGATTTATTCCTAACGTGGACAACTTATTCCTATGTTGATAGGATCCCCTCGTGTTGACGAGATGCGGACAACTCATCCCCAGCGAAGTCGCCGGGATTTCTCCGGGTTGACGGAATGTGGAGTCCTGACGTGGACAAGTTTCTGATGGGATCTCTCCGTGGTGCCAGAAGGTGGAGTCCTAACATGGACAAGTGCTGTTGAGATTTCTTCGTGTTGACGAAACAAGCGTCCTAACGTGGACAAAGTTTTATTCCCGTGTTGTTGAGATTTCTTCGGATTGATGAAATGTGAGTTCTGACATGGACAGATTTGTGTTTATTCGTGATTTGACGAAATTTGGGGTCCAGATGTGGACAAGGTTACTCCTGTGATGACAGAATCTCTATTCGTGTTGACGAATTTGTTTCTCTTCTTGTGTTGACAAGGTTAGTCCAGTTTTGGACGGAGGTGTTTTTGCAAAAATTGTTCAGTACCTGTGGCGTTACATAGGTGGTTGAAGTTGACATCAGAATTATTATCAGACGTTGGATCAGTTGTTGTCGTAACAACCAGATTCAGTTGGTGGATGTCGTTCCCCAAGCAGTTGTGCAGTTTATTTCTACGGTTGGCAAATTTCTGGATTTCTTGGTATTCAACCGTCTCGCACCTCGATTGTTTGAAGGCTGTTCGCTCTTCACCCATTCGGGTCCAAGCCGTTTGAATAGGGGCAACTGTTGTACCCCAAAATTTGCTCAACCTTTTCTTGCTTGGTTTATGTTTCATTGCATTGTCATTTGCATAGTTGCATTATGTACATAGTCAAGCATTGGCATATCATAGCATAGCATTGCATACAACAAGGTATCAAGGGTTTCTATCAAGAGAAGAGCCTAGCAAGAGGTGTTATCCAAGATTGAGAAGTCATTCCAGTCACCAAGAAGAGATTTGAAGTCTTGAGAAGCTTGAGTGCCTATATGTGGGTTTTGCTCCTATCTTGAGGAATATTGAGAATCATCAGTGGGATTAGAAGCACGGAATGTGAATTTGAGGTGTGTATGTATCTCATGGGATGCCTAAAGGTCCCTATTGAAGCTGAGGCAAGTCATTGATTCAAGTATGAGAGCCACAGTTGAGGTGCAGTCAACTAGGGTTTCATCTGGGTCAACCCTAATTCAATTGAGTAGTTGGAGAGCATCAAAGCCTACCTTGAGGTCATGGGATTCATGGTTTGGTATGTTGATACATGTGTGGTGTTGTGCCAAGTTTAAGAAAAGAAATATCAAGAATGTGGGAAGTTGCTAAATTAGGGTTTCAGTGTAAAATCCCCTATTTAGTGCCTAACTTCAAAGCCACATAAGTCAAAATAAAAGTTTCAAATGGATCTTTGGCTAACATGAAAATTGTAGAGCATCTCAATACCTTTAATTTGAGTACTAGAAGTCCTCAAGAGGATTTTTAGAACTCAAGTTATGGTCCTTACAAGTTACAGGTCATCAGAGGACACTGAAATTTATCTATGAAAGTCACTTGACTTCCAAGCAACTTTTGCCCTTCAAGGAGGTTTCAAATGGATTCTTGGTGAACATAAGAGTTATAGATCTTGATCTTAGATTTACATAGAGTATTAGAAGTCCTCAAGAGGATTTGTAGAACTCAAGTTATGATCTTTGCAAGCCAAGGGTATTTTGGGTATTGGTGATTATAGGTCATTTTCAAGCATGGGTCAAAATCTCAAACTTAGAGGCCTCAAATGGAAAATTTTTCAACTATAAAGTTGCTCAAAATAGGGTTTTAACCTTGACCATGTATTAAGGAGGCTTTGAATTGTCTCATAGGAGAAGTTTGGTTTGAGAAATTTTGAAAAGGAAGAAATTAAAAGTATTAAAAGGTCAAAAAAGGGAATTTCTTGATTGGGGTCCAAACAAGTCCATGTTATATACCAAATTGATCAGAAAACATATTCTAAGAATGATGGCATTGGCACATTTTTGGATTGAGGCCATTTTCACACACTTTCATTTTGTTACTTAAGGATGAAGTAACACAACAATACATGGCCATGGGATCAAAAACAAGGAAGATATCACTCCTATTCAATTCAAAATATCATGAGGAGAGAAATTCAAGCGAGATGGTGAGCTAGAACAGAGCAATACATGATTTCCACATATGATATTTTCAAAAGGAATGAGATTTTCAATTTCTCATTCAGGTTGTTACAGAAAGTTCTAGAGTGTTCTAACACACTCTATATATTGTATGCAACTGATTCAGATCAATTTTTGGGAGGAATTGAGCAAGGAACCAGAGTAAGCCATTGAAAAATCTCAAGCTGCATCAAGAATCGGGTTTTGGAATTGAAGAGGATTCAAAGGAAATTGATCATTGGAGAAGCTTTAGAAGTGGTTCTTGAGTGATTCTGCAAAAGATTGGAGCTTGAATCGAGCATTTGCACCTTCTGTTCATCCAGTTTTTCCAGGTTTGCAACTTTCTTTTTTCAGCATGATTCATAGCAAATTGGTTAAGATTTGATGTATGGAGAGGTTAGTGATGATGCTTAGATGGATTTCAGTCCAAGAATTGAGTGATTCGTGGCACTTTAGGTTGTGATCAGAATTCTGTTGAGAGGAATATCTTGAGATTCTTGAGGCTTTAGGCATGGCTGAGTGGTTAATTTTGATCCCTGAAGAGTGTAGATGACATTGATGACTGTAATTTTAAGTTTTGGAGTGATCAAGAATTGGATGAATCTCTGCAACTTGGATCTGGTTTGGCTTTAGGGTTAGAATCAATGGAAATGGAGGTCATTTTTGGACTCAGGGGTTGATTTTAAGTGGGATAGGGTGTTTCAGTTTTGTGTGTGATGCGTTTTGGGGATTGCCACGCCGGAGAAGACGGTGGCGCAAAGCTCAGGCCACCGTCTGAGTCTTCCCTCTCATATTTGAATCATTTGGAGAAGACGAAGTTTTGTGCATTGATGTGTGTTTGACTCTTGACCAAAAGCATAAACCAATGGCCATGATTAATTTGAAAATCTGAAGAGAAATGAGTTTGGATGAAACTCACCGTTTCACTCAAGTGTTTTGGGTGGGCTTAAGTGAACCCTTGCTAATCACACCTCCATTCAGGCCCAAGTTGGATTTATAACGTGAAATCATTGCTATTTGACACACGTTTTTTCCATTTTCCATTTCTTTTTCTGATTGTTTTTTAGTTTGGTTTGGGCTTAGTACTCGCTTGCTACCAACACCCCCTCTTGGGCCCAGGTTTGGTTTATAACTTGATCCAATTGCTATTTGTCACGCCACTTTATTAATTTTCTTTGTTTTTCTTTTATTTTATCATTGCATACAATTTAGGAAATAATTCACCATAATTAGGAAAATTAGTCTTTTTAATCTAGATTTTTCCCCCTGACTCTTGAAAGGGTCTAAAATTTAATAGGATTGAAAAATAACTAATTCATGCATTTTGGAATTTATTTGCATTTTTTGCATTTTAATTGCTTTTATTTTCAATATGTTTGATATGTGCTCTTGCTGATTTTATTGTGGGTGATTGGTGATGATTTTTGAGGTGATTCTTTTTGGGATAGATAGCTTAGAAATGCATGTACCCCTAGTAATTTTCTTATATTTTTGAGAGAGAATTTTAGGCTAGTTTGAACATTAAACGTTAGGTGGTTTAGAATTAGGGTTTTAAGATAGTACCTTTAGGTTTAGGGCATAGTTTTAGGTCCAAATGAATGGTTAACCCCCTGGTTTTTGTATGGCATATTCTTAAGAGGTTTAGGAATCCTTAGAACTTTTTGTAGGATTTTACAACCATTTTTGGTATTTTAAGTAGAATTAGTGTTAAGACTAACTTCTAGGTGTTTCTGATGAACTAACTTGACTAGTTTAATTCAATAGTTCCCCTTAGATTAGGGTGCTGTTGCTTTTGAGCTTGGATGATCATGAAGACCAATTGAAGATGCTTTGGAGAGCTTGAAGGATCTTAGAGTTGAAGTTTTTTTCTCATCTGGTAGAGTGCTTGTCAGGAGCTTAGGTAAACTAGAGTTTTATATATATATATATATATATATATATATATATATATATATATATATATATATATATATATATATATATATATATATATATATATATATATATATATATATATATATATATATATATATATATATATATATATATATATATATATATATATATATATATATATATATATATATATATATATATATATATATATATATATATATATATATATATATATATATATATATATATATATATATATATATATATATATATATATATATATATATATATATATATATATATATATATATATATATATATATATATATATATATATATATATATATATATATATATATATATATATATATATATATATATATATATATATATATATATATATATATATATATATATATATATATATATATATATATATATATATATATATATATATATATATATATATATATATATATATATATATATATATATATATATATATATATATATATATATATATATATATATATATATATATATATATATATATATATATATAGGAAGAGCATTAGACTAGTTTTGTTTCTTTCTTCAAACATGGAGTATATTATTCATCTCCATTCAATCCAATGATATAAAGTCCTCTCAAAGAAGTCACATCACTCCTTTGGATGGATGAATGGCATGCTTCAAGAGTAGAACTTTGAGGATGCCATTCTCATACAGTGTTAAGATCTTAATGGCCTCCCTTGGTTGTCATTGGGTTTCTTAACACTTCAACTTGATCTTGTTGAATGATTTTCCCTTGGAGATGATTGTTGGAGCTTGGTAAAGAGAAAGTTTGGTGCTTGTTGAAGCTTATTTCTGAGAATGAAGTTTGTGCTTGTTGAAGCTAGAAGCTTGTTGAAGCTAGAAGTGGTTGCTTGCTGAAGCTGCTTGCTTGTTGAAGCTGGGGGTTTGAGCTTGTTGAAGTTGGTTGCCTGTTGAAGCTTGGTGATTGTTGAAGATTGAAAGTTTGTTGAAACTTGAAGATAGGAGCATTCATGAAGATGAAGGTTGTTGCTGTCAACTTTTTGTTGTTTAACCAACTGTTGCTGTCAGAGCTGCTGCTTGTGCTGTTCAACTGTGGGAGTTTGATGCTGCTGCTTGGGCTGCCTCCTCTGTTTTATTTTGGTTTTTTTGTATTGTTTGTTGGCTTGTACAGCTTGCCCCCTAGGTTTGAAGTGAATGTTGATTCACTTTGCCTGTTTTTTTCCCAGGTTCGAGGTTGAGTGGGACTCCCTTGCCTCGCTTGTATTGCTGCATTGCATGCATTTTACTGTATTTGCTTGCTTTCTTTTCTGTTTATCCCCTAGGATCTCTGATTTCCTCTGTGCAGGAGGGAATTATGACAAACATTAGGATTCTTATCCATGCATGACAACATTAGGTTAGTTTTTATTCCCTTTTCAACCCTAGGCTTTTTAGAGCTTCTTTCTCTTCTTATCTCAAAACAATTCAAAAATACAGTAATAAGGTTAATCAACGTCGTACGTTACGAGCCTTAAGCTATTTTAGAAAGGGTGGCTGGAGAGCTTCTTTCCAGTAGTCTGGCTGCTTAGTGTGGTACCCTTTGGGTGACACGCGACGTAGTCACTCTCAAATCATAGTCTCTAGTGCGTCAGAAATTGCAAACAAAACTAAAAAAACACTTCTTTCGTAAAAGATTCAAAACAAACATCAAAGTGTCATTTTTGTCCGCTTGGACTCTTAATCCGGAAAAACCCTTTTTGAAGGTAATAAAAACAGTCGGACAAGCTTGTGTCTTCCGTAGCCCGAACTACGTTTGCTCTGATCTTTCATGCTGTATGAAAGTACGTAGGCATAGGATGCCGTATCCTAGCGAGCAACCTTCCCCCCTTAACCCGTAGTTAGGCGAACTACGTAGACTCTGACTTTCCCATTGCACGAGGGAATACGTAGGCATAGAGCGGCGAAGCTCTATCGAGTCTCTTTTCTCTTTTCTTTTCTTTTTAACCCAGACCTGTAGAGTAGATAGAATAACAATCCGTACTAGAAAACAAGCGTGGATCCCGTCGAGTACGGCGGACGTGAGGGGTGCTAATACCTTCCCCTTGCATAATCGACTCCCGAATCCAGGAATTTGGTTGCGATGACCATTCCTTTCCCGTTTTGCGGTAGGTTTACTCTGAGCGTTTCCTTTCCCTCCGTTGGGATAAATAACGCACGGTGGCGACTCTTCTATCATAGCCGGCGCCGATTTTCGCAGTAGCGACAGCTGGCGACTCTGCTGGGGACTCCAACGGTTCCCTACGCGAGTCAGTCCTAGCGATTGTTTTCCCGTCGGGGGTTTTGTATGGATTTACCTTTCTGTCTTTACTTTCTGCTTTTTTATTCAGCTTTATATTGTTATTGCTGTTGTGGGAGGGGGTGATCTGTTGAGAGATAAGTCGGACCTGGGCTTGAGTGCACCTAGAATTAGTTGTGGAAAGTAGTGGGCGCGTGCATGCTTTGCATGTACTAGTGTCCCACAAAATCCACGCTCGGACGAGGTTCTTCTGGTTGACTTCTTTTTCAACCCTTTGGGTTGAGGGGGTTATTGGTTAGTTGGATTGTCGACTCCGGGGACCGATCATTTGGAAGTTGGCTAAGTGAGGCCTCTTCAGGACATGATGATGCCACACCTTCTGGGTATCGCATCATCAGTCTCGAAAGTCTGTGACGCCGATGACCGAATAGGATGCCGTACCTTATGTCAGTTGATAGGAAACCTACCTGTGAGAGGGATCGGGACATGCAGGGAACTTGACCTCCAGACTACCCGGTTTTCTTGACATTGGATCAATATGTGTGGTTACTTGGGGTTCTTCATCAGGACAGTGTTATAGGTCTGTTGAGACCAGGTTGGAGCTTTGTTATAGTTCTGTTGAGATCAAAGTGGAGGATTGTTATGGGTCTGTTGAGACCAGGGTTGAGCAGTATGACGGGTCTGTTGAGACATATATTGTGGATGGATCTCTTCAGCAATATATCACTTGATCCCTGTTGCATGTTTGCATCTTGCATTGTTGCATACTCATTTTGCATATCATTAACGTGTGTCTGTGCTGCAGGTGCATTTCATACCTTCTGATTCTAGTTGCCCAGATTTTTGTCTGCTGCTATTGTGGATACTTTGAAGAAGACTGTGGCATACAAGTTGCCTACTCCAGATGTTACTTCTTTGCTTGGGTTGATGTCTTTAGCTGATGATGATGTGAAGAGAAGCTTCAGGAAGAGTTATGGGAAACTGCTTAGGTTGGTTTGCAAACCATCCACGTATGAGCTGAACGAATTGTACGCACTTATGCAGTTTTATGATCCCTCGCTGAGGTGTTTTACTTTCCCTGACTTCATTCTGGCTCCGACCATGGAAGAATATGCTAAGGTCTTGGAGTTAACCATTCAGAACAGGGTACCCTTCATTCATATGAGTGTTGAGCCCAAGCTGGAGGACTTGGCTGTTGCTTTGCATTTAGACTCCTCAGAGTTGCTGTTAACCTCGTGGAATGGAGTTTCTGGTTTTTTCCTCAAGTTCTTGGTCGGGAAAGCACAAGAGTATGCCAAGAGTGGCTGTTGGATTTTGTTTAATGCTATCCTTGCTTTGTGTATCTACGACATTGTACTGTTCCCGAACATGCCTGACTTCGTTGATCTGGATGCGTTCCATATATTTGCTTCAAGCAATCCTGTGCCTACACTGATTGGAGACTTCTATCATTCTCTGCATTATAAGAACGAGAATAGGCGGGGCAAGAACGTCTCTTGTTGTGTGCCTTTGTTGTACATGTGGTTTGATAGTCACCTGCCCAAGAAGGGTATCTTTGCTGAGTCTGCAGCTACAGTGGAATGGTCTGAGCGTCTGATGGGGCTTTCTTCAGAAGATGTTGTCTGGTTTGGTAGGGATTTACTAGGGTCTGAGATTATCTACAGCTGTACAGGGTATCCTAACATTCCTCTGATTGGGAGGAAAGGGTGCATTAACTATAATCCGTCATTGTTGATCAGGCAATTCGGTTACGCTTTGAGAAGCCAACCAAGAGAGGAGGAAGTGCAGGAATCTTTGTACTTCACAGGTGATTTGAAGGGAGAATTGCTATCTAAGCTTCAGCATGCTTGGAATAACATCTGCAAGAAGGGTAAGCCATTGTTGGGTAGGAATGATAGTCAAGCCTATGCTCCGTACCAAGTCTGGATCCAAGATAGGGCAAAGCAGGCACTGATGCCGTTTCCTGCAGTATCACCTCCTGTTTCCCTCGTGGCTGAGGAGCCAACTATTGTATCTATTGAGAGATATGAGCAGGTTGTGAAGGAGAAAGAAGAGCTGATGAAAGCCAACGAGAAGTTGGAAGAAGAGCTAGCTCAACTCAGGAGCGAAAGGAATGAAGCCGTATATTCCTTCGAGCAGCAAACAAAGCTGGTGAACCAGTTAGGTGCAGAACTGACTGAGCAACGAAAGAAGCACGAACGTTTGGGGATAGATTTCAAGAGCTCCCATGATATGCTGGAATGCTACACTGGCAAATAACAAAGAAAGAGAAGACAGACTGAAGCTGCAGATCTCTGAACTGGAAGATCAGTTGAAAGCTAGCCATAAAAAGTTTGAAGAAGAGGTTATACGGAGATACGCCGTTCAGAATTCTTTGAACAAAGTTGTCAAGCGCAAGAAAGAGTCTGCATCCCAGAAGCGGAAGCTAGAGGAGTGCTTTAGAGAAGGTGTTTGGGAGGAATCTATTGGGGATCTCCAGCGTGTTATCAGGCAAAGAGACTCGCTCGTCGAAGGGTTGCTTTCTCAGCCGGACCATCCCAAGACCAAGAGATTGTTAGAGGAGTATCAGGCATATGATCGCACTTGATTACCTTATGCATTGTTGTATGCTTTATTTGCATTGTGCTGGCCATCGCCAGGATTGTTGGTTGAGGTCATGCCTTCTTGTTATTATACACTCAGTGATATTGTATTTCTGCCTTGTTGGGCTCCTTGCAACAATATATGAGATGTTTTCCCCGTGAATGGATCCAAGCTTCTTATCACTATCACTGTCACTGCACTGACACTTTGGCACTAGAATCAGGGGTTGATTTCCCTAAAGCACGGACACATATTGCATCTGCATATTCATTTTGCATTGCTAGTTACTTGTTGAATTTGTATCTTATTTCCTACATCTCACAGGTTTTTCAGGATTGACGAACAAAGAGTTTGTGTTTGAGAACAAAAACCTTTTGGAAAAAACCTGTTTTCAAAAATATGGCACAGTAGAAAAAGCGACCCAAATTGAATCGTCTAACCAAACCTACTACCAAAAAGCAATATACGTATCACAAACCAAATGGAAATAATGAACGTAAATGTTCAACAATGATCAAGCTACAAATCGATTAAATTCAATGCTAAACGTAACTCATATATCCAATGAACCAAAATACAATTAAAATACAACACAAACAATTTATCGAACACTTGGTGTGTAATTGATAGCAATTGGAAATTTAATTTCTTTTATTGATGTTAAAATCCAATCACAATCAAAGTGATTATGATTATATTAACAACAACACTTTTAAAAGATAACAGAAAACAGTTTCCAATCGAATTGATCAAACAACAATGAACTCGATAAATTGTGAAATCAATAATATAAGTGGTAAAGAAATAAAGAGACAGAAACCAAGATTTGTTTAGGCTGTTCCCCAATTGGCCTCGCTATGGGTATGCCTGCCCTCAATTCAAAATCGAATTGAGATATTTCTATTAACCTTTTCTTTGCAAAATCATTTATACAAGAGATGAAGAATGCAAACCCAAAAAACCCTATTATTTTGTGTTGATTCTTCCACCTCCAACCCATGATCAAAGCTTGAACAAGTGACCAACAATGCGGCTACAATCCTCCGATTATCCCGAGCATGCAACTTGTTGAAACCTAAGATTCCCAAACACAATTCATCGCCTCACGCTACTCCCTTGCAAGGAAACTACCTTGTCCCAAGGCCTTCACTCGATCGAATTTGTGTTGATGTGATCTTGTCCAAAACCTTCAAATCATACCGAACTTAAAGGAAAACCCCACCTTGGTTTTCTTATTTAAAAGACACAAAGTTTCCAACCCAATATTCTCGGCTACACCAAACCTAATTGAACGTTATCAACCCTAATCTAGATGGTCAACAAATCGAAAATGATTATGTGTAGTTCAATTGTGTGTATGCATATAAGAAGGGATGAAGATGATGGACAACTTTGTAATATGATTTTGTTTAATTTTTATTCACTAGGAAACTTACCTAGAAGAAGATACATGTATGAGTAAATATAGGTGTTGTACCCCAAAATTTGACCAACCTTCTTTTCCTTACTTAGCTTATGTTTCATTTCATTTTAGCATTTGCATAGCATTGTTCTTTGCAGGGGATCAAGAGAGGTGTGCCATTCAACATAAGATTTTCATTAGGTTTCAAGCACAAGCAAGAATGCTTATTCAAGTCATCAAGTGTTTACAATCATCAAGGAGTGGTTATAGCTCTTTGAGAGAGAAGGTTGATGCGTGTTGCTTATCTCCTATCTTGGAGGTCAACAAAAGATTATCAGGGGCATAAGAGCTCATTGTTATGGATAGGATGTGTTTGAGAAGCTCATTGAATGCTTTGGAAGTCATTGTGGAGCTTGTTTAAGATTCATTTCATCTGCAAGAGGTCATGGCCAAAGGAGGTAGACTTAAGGTTTCATCAGGTCAACTCAAGGTCAACTGTGGACTTGAGGGAGTTCAAGACTTGGTTTTAAGTAATTAAAGTCATGGGAAGTTATCTTAAGACATTTAAGATGTCATGTCAAGTTCAAATCAATAAGAATTAAGAGTGCAAGAAGTTACTAAATTAGGGTTTCAGAGGACCTCAGTGTAAAATCCCCTTCTTTAGTGCCCAAATTCAAGGACCAGTTACCTCGTGATACAAGTTTAATCTCACTTTCATGCAAACATGAAACTTTTAGGGCATGTTCTAAGATTTATTTTGAGTACTACAACTCATTCATTGAGTTTGTGGAACTCAAGTTATGATGCCATCAAGTTAGAGGTCCTCAGATGAATTTGTTTTCATCAACTAAATGTCAACTCACTTCCAAGGCACTTTTGACCTAGAATTAAGTTTCTACTCAACTTCAAGTGAATATTAAAGTTGTTCCTCATGATCTTAGCTTTCCAAAAGTTCCTAGAAGTCTTTTATATCATTAGTAGAACTCAAGTTATGGACCTCACAAGGCAAGGGTATATTGGGAAAGTTTGATTATAGGTCATTTGTTGCATAGGTCATTTTCATTCACTTGTGTACCTCAAATGAACTTCCAACCAACATGGAATTTGCTCCTAGAGACCTCATTTACATCATAAAGCCCAAGGATCATGTGAATTATGGATGATTTTGGACATGTGGTGAGCTTTTCAAGGGTAAAGTGGATTTTGAAGTATGGTTTGAATTCAATACACTATAGGTCATGTTTATGTCTTATTTTGATCCAATTCTTTTCATAATAGACTCATAGCAAGATTTCACAATTTGGTTTTGGTTCAAGAAGGCAAAAACACGTGAAATTGCAAGTTTCTTAACAAATAAGTTTCAACTTCAATCTTGCAAATTGGATCAAATCCAAGGCCCAAATCCATTCCTTTATCAAATTAAACTTACAAGCTACAGATTGGAGTTTTTTTCATGTTTGTAAGAGAGTATTTCACGTGCTCATGAGAAGCTTGCCTTTTTTGGGCATTATTCAAATTAATCAAATTGAAGCCTCATGGGCCTTCCAAACCATCTGAGATCCATCATATATAAGTACAAAGCTCGCCTTAAGAGCTCAGAAGTTGCATTTGGAGTTGGAGAGAGCATTTTCAGATTTGAATTTCTTAAGAAAGTTTCAAAATCGAATTCATCTTTTCTCTGCAAATCAAGTCCAATTGAAGCTCAATTCATCTTCATTGAAGTATTTGGAGTTAATTTGGAGCAAAGGAAGTAAGCTTACACAGAGTTGAAGCACCAACAGAGTGTCTCCGTTCAGTAAGTTTCCAATCCACAATTCTCTCATTCTAGGCCATGAATTAGGTCCATACTGGTTGAATCTGAAGCCCTACGTTGAGTATGCCATGTTTGATTGTTTGTTTTTCATGTTTGGTTAAGTTTTCAGTTGTGCATCTCAAACTTCAATCGTTCGATTCTCTCAATCCATGAGTGTTATCAATGTTTGGATCTTGGATTTGGAACCTATGTGACTCCAGCTTTCATTTGGTACCAATTTTGTGGAGTTTGGTAGTGGTTTGATCACCTGAGCTCCGTCCATCTCTCTGGAGAACACAATCGGATCTAGGGCTCCGGCGCCTGGTTATTTGATCTTCAGATCTGACCTGGCCTGGGGTTGAAAGGTTGACTGCATGTGTGTGTGATGTTGATTCGTTTGACCATGCTTGCTTGGCGCGTTGAATCCATGTAGGATTAATGAAATGATGTGTTTCATTAATTTGAGTTTGGCTAGTGGATTGGGCCCAGAGTGCTATGCACGCCCCCTTATTTTCAGCCCACAACGCGCTTGAACTTGTTTCCTTTGCTTTCTGAAATTACTTTGACACCTCCCTTGGTTTGACATTTTATTTTATTTTATTTTCTGTTTTGTTTTTATTTTATTAAAAATACTTCCAAATATCAGAAAATTCTCCAAGAAATATTTTCAAACACTTTAAAGTCTTAATTAATTTTCCATAATTTTTAATTTTGATTTTCTTTTATCTTGAAATTTTATTTTAATTTTGCAATTGAAAGTGTTTTTAATATGGTTCTTTCTTGATCGTCCTTGTTTGATGTACCATTTGCAATCACCAATGAATAAGGTTTCTTCTCCACTTTGATGATGGATTGAGGAACTTCTGAGGCTGATTTTGGTCAAGGTTTGACCAATTTTTATTTGACTTTGTGTTGTTTTTGTTTGACCCTCGATAATAATTCCTTAAGGTAGAGCACCCTATTTGATCAAATCATTTGGTGATACCTTGAATGGAATTTGGTTTGGATGTTTTGGCCTCTGGTTGCCAACATGTTTAGGTGCTTTGTGCATTTTATTTGAGATTTATTGAACTTTTCTCCTATTTTTGGTGAACCTTGCAAGTCAAGTCACCCTAGTTGAAGTTCATACAAACTAGTTGACCCAGTTTCTTAGGGAGATGACCTTGATGGATCCCATATGCATCCTATGCCTCTTGAATCACATTCTTGATATGTTTAGGATGCTGGTTTTTATTTTATAGGTCATACACTTGTGTGGTTTGTGTTGCAAGTTACACGAAAGTTAGGCATTTCACTAGTGTTTAAGTGTTGAATTTGGTTTGAACTTTGATTCTTTCCCTTGCCCTATCTTGTAACTTGCTTGTGGTTTGTTTTAATTCTTGTTTGTGAGCTTTCATCTTATATTTTCACTTCTGTCCCTTTGGTTGTGGTACTCATTCAAAGTGATTTGGTTTGATTGATCACACTTTGAATTTGCTTTGGATGAGGAATCAGCTTGAGAACTTGTTTGTTCTTTCTTCTTGCATGATCAATGTGTTGCATTTGGTTGAGATTTCTCATGTTGCTTGCTTCCCAAGCCTATTCTCCCATCTTCATATTGATCATGGCTTCTTCTTTAGCTTTGGTGTTTACCTCTTGAGATTAGTGATTGATGTTTGAATGGTTGTAGGAGTTGTTACTTCTCCCATTTCATCTCACTTTTGTTTTGACTTGTTTAAGTCATTTTGCCTTCATCTTGTTTTTATTTTGCATCTCTTGCATCTTGTATATCATGTTTTCATTTTCTCTTGACTTGTTTAAGTCATCTTCATCTCTTTCTTTCCCTTTCACTTGTGATTGATTTATCTTGTGCTTTCTTGGTCTTTTGCCATGATCCCTTAGGGTTCCTAGTCCCTCTGTTTAGGATGGGAGTAGGAGATACATTAAGTGTTCAATCCAAGCATGATAACATTAGGATAGTCTTTTCCCCTCTTAATCTCAACATTAGGAGCACATTGCATGATAACAATAGGGTTGAGTTAGTTTCCCCTTAGAGTTTGTGTCTTCTCTTCTCATCTCCAAACTTCTTCAAAACACCTAATAATGGATAATAAGTGTTGTGCGCTACGAGCCTTAAGCATTTTGGAAATGATAGTTGGGGGGCGTCCTCTCAATTGTCTAGAGTGTTTAGTGTATGCCCTTTGGGCGATATGCAACGCATTCGCTCCTAAGTCATAGTATTTAGTGCAAAATGAATTACAAACACAATTCAATTCACTTCTTCATAAAAGAATCAAAAACAAATATCAAACCTTTTTATCCTTTGGGATTAATTTGGAAATCATTTTCATAAAGAGAGTGTTGTTAACTCTTGGTTCTACCGCAAACAGGTAACGCCTAAGTCTCCAATGGTCGAGCAACAATACACCTAACTGCTAGAACAAAGGTTTAACCCTACTCGGGTAAAACACTTGAACCAATATGTGGTCGTGTCAGCCTGAACTATGTTTGCTCTGATTTCTTGTACCAGACGAGGATATGTAGGCACAAGACGGTGATGTCTTGGCGGGCAACCTTCCCCACCTTCACCCGTAATTTTCCGAACTACGTTGAATCTGACTTTCCCATTGCACGAGGGAGTATGTAGGCATAGAGCAGTGATGCTCTATCGAGTCTCTTTTCTTTTCTTTTGTCTTGTGAGCCTGTAGCTTAGATAGATTAACACCTTTTTAGATAGATAACAAGCATGGATCCCGTTTAGTACAACAGACGTGAGTGGTGCTCATACCTTCCCCTTGCATAACCGACTCCCGAACCCAAGATTTGGTTGTGATGACCTGTCTTCTTCCTTTTTCATAGGTTTTCTCTGATCGTTTCCTTTCCCTCTCTTTGGGATAAATAACAAACGGTGGCGACTCTTCTGTCTTTGCCGGCCTCCTTTTTCGCAGTAGCGACAACTGGCGACTCTGCTGGTCAGAGGTCTCATCCCCTATATGAGTCAATCCTAGCGCTTGTGTGTTTTATTTTTGGGTGTGTATATATGTGTTGTACTTTATCTATATTTGCATTTTACTTTCCTGCATTGTTATATTATCATATTGTTGTGCTATTGGGTGGGAATGTTCCACTGTGAGATAAGCCAAAACCCAGGCTTGAGTATAACCATAGCATTAGAAGTGGAAAGTAGTGGTGAACCTGTATGTTTGGCATGCACTAGTTCCCACGAAATTCGCGCTTAGACGAGATTCTCTTTGATGACTACCTTTCTAGTCTGTTTCGGACAGTTGAGAGGATGTTGGATCTGAGGATTGTCGACTCTGGGGACTGATCATTTGGAAGTCATCTAAGTGAGGCTGCTTCGTTAGACTATGATGCCAAACTAGAAATGGTTAACGTATCATCGTTTCTCGAAAGTCTATGACGCTGATGATCGTATAGGATGCCAGACCTTATTAGAGATAGGTTCATACCTGTGAGCTGGGAGGGTTATGTGTAACGCCCATTTTAATTATTTTTGGTTTCAGAAATATTTTATTCGCGGATGTGTTTTGAGAAATTAATTGGAGAATCAAGAAATCATAATATTAATATATAGTGATAAAATGTGATAATTAGCAGTAACGTTAATATTGCTAATAATCATTATTATTGTTATTACTAATATTAATATATATGAGCAAAAATATTATTATTGGATTTTTGGAATTAAAAGGAATAAGATTATTAAATTATGGAATTAAGAAATATGGAGGATATTATTTATTTGGAAATAAAAGTGATTTTTGGGGTATTAAGGGCAATTGTGGCATTATGGAAAAAGGGGATAGAGAAGAACACAATAGAACAAAGGAGGGAGGACGAAGAACGCACGGTTGAAGCGATCAAGTGAACAAGCTCGGCAAGGAAAACGTGAAGGTTGTGAATTTGTGAAGGTTCATCATCATCAGAATCGAATTTGAGGGTAGGGGGATTGACCGGTTAAATTCGGTATTGCATGAAAAATTGGTAGAACGGGGAATTCCCTAAACCCCATAGATGAATGATGAAATTATGTTGTTGCATGTTGTTGATTTCTGTTGTAATTGTGATTATTGTGTTTGAGTTCATTGCATGTGCTATAGAATGATTGTATGATGATTTTGGGTTTCCGGTAAATCGGAGTTAATGCCGGAAGTTGGAGAATTGAGTAGAACTGAGGATTTATCGAGTATGAACTAGGATAATCGGTGTAGTCTTATGGGATAGTACTGTACTGGTATAGTGTAGGATTTCATGGGATTTAATCGAACGAAATCGGAGTGTGGGGCTGTTTCTGAACAACAGTTTTTCTGCAGAATTCGCGTGCATTCGCTGAGCGAATGGGGGCGAGACTTCGCCAGGTTTCTCCAGGCGAACTGGGCAGCGAATGCTGCCTGTTGCTTCTTTTTGGCTTCGCCAGGGGTTTCACCGGGCGAGTCCCAGCGAGTGTTCGCTGCGGGGCTTCTCCAGGTGAATGGCAGCGAGCATGACAACATTTTATGGTTTTGATGCTGTGTTGTTCCGTTTCTCGCTTGGTTAGACCCTTGTTGGTCGTGAGCGAGTACGTGGTTATCGTGGATCGGTTGAGAGCATGAAGGTGATGTAGGGAGCGTGTGATCGAATATTCGTTGATATGAACGATTGAACCGAAGTACGCTGTGATGCCTAAAGTGGCTATGTATCCTTCGATTAGGAACGAATACGTGTGATACGGGAGTGTGATTCTCGTGGTAATTGTATAACCGAATAAGTGACCTGATATACGTTATGAGTGTATGTGATATTGTAAGAAACTCTTGAGATGTGGTTGTATGAGATTCAGGTGATAGGAGGCGAGCATAGCAGAACTTTGTTTTCCCCGGAACTGTGTGCAGCTGTGATTGCTGAGCGTGGCCAGTCTGAAGTACCGTGATGATTTATGGGTGCTGGGTGTATGTTGGGTGTTAGAGGGCTATGCGGCCGGTGTTTAACGCATTCGACGTGATCGGTGGATTATGTGGTATAATTATATGTGTGTGTGCTATAAGTTGTATGACCGTGGATCAGTAGGATCGGATACGCCTTGTGTGCGAAGTGCTTATATGTTGAGTGACCGTAGATCAGTAGGATCGGGTACGCCTTGTGTGTGTTGTGACTGTGTGTTGTACGTTGATGGATCAGTAGGATCGTGTGCACCGTGAGTGCTGTGTTGATGAGTGAGATATCTCTGATATATCATAAATTGTGATTAGTAGGATCGATACGCCTTATATGCATTGTGATTATATGTTGTTGTGTGATGAGTGGATCATTGGGATCGATATCCCTTATATGCATAGTGTGTGATATGTTGTAGTGATGTGTTTTGATGAGTGGATCCGTAGGATCGATACGCTTTATGTGCGTTGCGTTTACATACTATAGTAGGAGGACTGGATCAGTAGGATCGTTACGCCTTGTGCGCGTGGTATGATGTGTTGTGTGCGAGATATGAGGATCAGTATGATCGTTACGCCTTGAGTGCGTTGTGGTTGGTGTGTTGTGCTGAATGGATCAGTGAGGATCTGTACGCTTATTATGCGTTGCACTTATGTGCGGCTATGTGATATATTTGGGTCAGAAGGACCGACGTGCCTTATGTGCTTTGTATGTGATAAGTTGTGTGGTGAGTGGATCAGTGGGATCGACATGCCTTGAGTGCGTTGTGGTGATACGTTGTGATGAGAGGATCCGTAAGATCGATACGCTTTATATGCGTCGTGTTTGTGTGTTGTTGTGATGATTGGGTCAGTAGGACCGATATGCCTTAGGTGCATGATGTGTGATATGTTGTGTGGTGAGTTGATCGGTAGGATCGATGCACTTGGTGTGCTTGTGTATGTATGCATATTATGATGCGATGGACCAGTGGGGTTGTATGCACTGTGTGTGCTGTGTGTTTATGCATAGTGTCTTGCATAGCGTGTGGACGTGAGGTTTTGATGTACTCACGTGCTCCAAATGGGGAGCATGGACGTGAGACCTGTGTGGCTCACATGATCCAAATGGGGAGCGTGTGGACGCAGTGTATGATTCACTGGCGTGCTCCAATAGAGAGCGTGGACGGGATTTGGATCGTTGCTCGGATGGAGTGTATGCAACCACCCGTGTCCCAAGTGGGGGACGTTGATGATTTGATTATATGGGCTCAGGAGGAGCGTGGTAGGGATAGATCGTTGCTCGGAGGAGTGTATGCGATCAATCCTGAGTTGAGTCGGTACCGCATGATTGTTAAGTCGAGTGCATGTGTTGCATTGTGGTTTGTACGTGTGAATATCATTGTGTGCTCCCCTAGTGGAGGGTGATGGCCATGTGTCCATCGATGATATTGTGTTATGCTCCCGGTGGGGAGGGTGATGGTCAGGTGTCTATCAGTATTATTGTGGTGCTCCCATTGTGGAGGGTTGATGGCCAGTTGCCCATCGGTGTGGTGTGCTCCCTGAGGGGAGGGTTGATGGCCAAGTGCCCATCGTTGATATGTGCTCCTGAGTGGAGGGTTGATGGCCAAGTGCCCATCGTGATTGTGAGTCAGTACCATGTGTTAAGAGTTGAGTGAGTGCATTGTTGCGTGATTGTATATTGTGGTTGATGGTGGGACCGTGAGTCCGGATGATATGTATATGGAATAGTATTATTAAGATTTCTGCCCTTTATTTCATGTATGTTTATACCGTTATTATTTGATCGTGATTCTCACCCCTCTGTTGTTGTCATGGTCTATGCTTCTTCGGAAGTACAGACAATCCAGGTGTTTAGCTAGCTTGGATTGTGGCGTTGTCGTAGGATTGCTCTGATACGTAACACCGGGGCTTTTTGGGGAGTTATTGTTTATTGTTGATTATGTGTGCCCCTGTGGCGTATATGTTCTTTTATGGGACATGTGATGATGTACGATGGATATATATTCTGGGCAGATGGCCGATTTTTGTATATATGATGATGTATATATACGTATTATGTGGTTTATGACAGACGATGTTTATTTTTCCGCTGCAATATTACTGAAAATTATTTTGAAAAATGATTTGTGGAAACTTGATGGAAATTGTGACATCCCGTTATGGGAGAAACTCTGATATGTGTTTATTTTAATCATTTTATTTTATTTTGGGAAACGGGGTGTTACAAGTTGGTATCAGAGTAGGTGGGTCGGTCTGTCCAGGTTGTCTAGTGTTGTGTTTTCCCGTTGTGTGCGACATGTGTGGAAACACTGTCGTTACATGGTTGTTGTTTAACCTTTGTCTGCAGGTGTGAGAATAATTAAAGTGGGGGAGGAGCTCGTGCTTCTCCCGGGTGCTACAATATGGAGTTGTAACTCGGCGTGTGGTTGAACGCTCTCATAGTTTCGCAAGGATGGTTTATTCCCCATCATGAATTCGGCTGTCTATTGACAAATTAAGGAACTGATCACCCTTAATCTGTTGTTGATAGAAGTTGGGATTGTGTTGGATAGGATGGACGTGTCTTGCAAGCTTAGATGGCGTGAGCAGTGAATTGTCTGGAGTTCAGCTGGGTGCTTGAGAATTGTTTGGGCGGGTCGGCTCAGAATAGTGTTGAAATGTTTGAATTTTGATGGAAATCTTCGAGTTATAATGGAAGTGGGAAAGTTGGAGATTTGCCGATTGATTGTGGTTGTTTGAAGAGTTATCTTGACAAGGTAGTGAATAGCAGTCAGAACGTGAAGTGGAGTTGTGACCGACTCAGTTACAGGAACCGGTCCGAGAGTGAGGACTCCATATGGTATGTTTGTTTGGATGGACAAGGATTGAATCGAGGGAGTAGTTTTGAGACTGGTATCGAGCGTGTGTGCTGTGACGGAAAATTGTGAAGCTGAGTATGTAAGTATGGATAGTGACATCTGGTGGATTTTAAAGAAAGTAAGAATGTGGAGTGCAAATCGGTGTAACTCGACCTTTAAGTGTTCCAAGATTTGAGGATGTGTTGAATGGTCTTCTAAGTGTGAAATTGTTGTAGTACGTCGAATTTCGAGATCGCATCTTTTTACGGAATCGAAATCGGACACTTGGAAGTCAGGTAACGGTCGAAAATGAGATTTCGGACTGTCATGTTCGCCAGACCCTTCACCTAGCGAGCATGCTAGCGAACGACTCGCTACTATGTTCGCCTGGCGAGGAAGTCCTAAGCAGAGAAAGTTGTTTGTTTTTGTCGTAATGGGAGAACCGTAACTCGAAATGACGCACGGTTCGAAGCGTTGGAAAGCTAGTCTAAAGATCTAGATGATGGTGAAGTATTGGGAAGGAATTAAGTTAATTATTGAAGGACTATTTTTGGATTTTGTTGTAAATGCAGAGCATGTGGTGTGTGTTTTTGCCATAACTTGCGAGAGTGAGTATCCGTTTGGCATGGGATTTTCCCTACTTGATGGAGCGAGGAAATGGTTGTGTTAACCTATGATATTTTGGTATATTCAAAGAAGATATGGAATCATGTTGAGCATAGGGAACTTAAGTTATCAGTGTGAGAGGGAAAGCAGTTTTTATGCCAAGGCGAAGAGGGTTTGAAAGAGTTTCGGAGAGCTGTCAACAACTCGTATATGGATTATGCCGGATAGGAATCTGAGGTTGCATCGTGGTTTTGGAAGAGTTGGCGGATGCTTTGAGTATCATGTGGAAGTTGAACTTTGCCTTTCATCCGTGTACGGATGAACGAACAGGGAGGGATGTCCAGTGTTTAGAGGGTTTGTGGAGAACCTGTGTGTTGGATCGAGATGGATCGTAGAATGGTTAATTATCGTAATTGAGCTACCTAGAATGACGGTTACCATTCTGGTGTCGGAATGGCGCTGTGTGAGGACTTGTGCGATAAGAGGAGTAGGACTCCTTGTGTTGGAATGAGTCGAGTGAGAGTGTAGTGTTCGGATATGAGAATTGGGCATGAGACGACTGGGAGGATCAAGAGGATCCAAGAAAAGATATGTTTTGAGAATTACGCCGATGACCGATGTTGGTCGGATTTTTGGAGTCTCAGAAGCTCGCAACGTGTTCGGTGGTTTATATCAGAGTGGCGCAGTGAAAGCGCGGGGGAAATAACATGTTAAATCGTTTTGCTACTGTCGCTCGCGATTGGTATGATGTGGGAGTACATTAATTCAGATGAATAATGTGCAAGTAAGAAACAATTTGATGGTTGAGGCATTGCTAGATCGGATTGGTAAACGATGAACAACTCTGAGGGAAAGAGACACCTTTGGTGAGAGTGGCTCGGAGAGGTGCTGCAAGAGGCAGTGTGACCTGGGAGATGGGATGCGGGATGTGTATCCGGGATTGTTTCCATCAGATAATTTTCGTGGACGAAAATAATTAAAGTGGGGGAGAGTTGTAACGCCCATTTTAATTATTTTTGGTTTCAGAAATATTTTATTCGCAGATGTGTTTTGAGAAATTAATTGGAGAATCAAGAAATCATAATATTAATATATAGTCATAAAATGTGATAATTAGTAGTAACGTTAATATTTCTATTAATCATTATTATTGTTATTACTAATATTAATATATATGAGCAAAAATATTATTATTGGATTTTTGGAATTAAAAGGAATAAGATTATTAAATTATGGAATTAAGAAATATGGAGGATATTATTTATTTGGAAATAAAAGTGATTTTTGGGGTATTAAGGGCAATTGTGACATTATGGAAAAAGGGGATAGAGAAGAACACGATAGAACAAAGGAGAGAGCCGAAGAACGTACGGTTGAAGCGATCAAGTGAACAAGCTCGGCAAGGAAGACGTGAAGGCTGTGAATTTGTGAAGGTTCATCATCATCAGAATCGAATTTAAGGGCAGGGGGATTGATCGGTTAAATTCGGTATTGCATGAAAAATTGGTAGAATGGGGAATTCCCTAAACCCCATAGATGAATAATGAAATTATGTTGTTGCATGTTGTTGATTTCTGTTGTAATTGTGATTATTGTGTTTGAGTTCATTGAATGTGCAATGGAATGATTGTATGATGATTTTGGGTTTCCGGTAAATTCAGAGTTAATGCCGGAAGTTGGAGAATTGAGTAGAACTGAGGATTTATCGAGTATGAACTAGGATAATTGGTGTAGTCTTATGGGATAGTACTGTACTGGTATAGTGTAGGATTTCATGGGATTTAATCGGACGAAATCGGAGTGTCGGGCTGTTTCTGAACATCAGTTTTTCTATAGAATTCGCGTGCGTTCGCTGGGCGAATGGGGGCGAGACTTCGCCAGGTTTCGCCAGGCGAACTGGGCAGCAAATGCTGCCTGTTGCTTCTGTTTGGATTCGCTAGGGGTTTCTCCAGGCGAGTCCCAACGAGTGTTTGCTGCGGGGCTTCGTTAGGCAAATGGCAGCGAGCATGACAATATTTTATGGTTTTGATGCTGTGCTGTTCCGTTTCTCGCGGGGTTAGATCCTTGTTGGTCGTGAGCGAGTACGTGGTTATCATGGATCGGTTGAGAGCATGAAGGTGATGTAGGGAGCGTGTGCTTGAATATTCGTTGATATGAACGATTAAACCGAAGTACGTTGTGATGCCTAAAGTGGCTATGTATCCTTCGATTAGGAACGAATACGTGTGATACGGGAGTGTGATTCTTGTGGTAATTATATAATCGAATAAGCGACCTGATATATGTTATGAGTGTATGTGATATTGTATGAAACTCTTGAGATGTGGTTGTATGAGATTCAGGTGATAGGAGGCGAGCATAGCAGAACTTTGTTTTCCCTAGAACTGTGTGCAGCTGTGATTGCTGAGCGTGGCCAGTCTGAAGTACCGTGATGATTTATGGGTGTTGGGTGTATGTTGGGTGTTAGAGGGCTATGTGGCCGGTGTTTAACGCATTTGAAGTGATTGGTGGATTAAGTGGTATAATTATATGTGTGTGTGCTATAAGTTGTATGACCGTGGATCAGTAGGATCAGATACGCCTTGTATGCGTAGTGCTCATATGTTGAGTGACCGTAGATCAGCAGAATCGGGTACGCCTTGTGTGCGTTGTGACTGTGTGTTGTACGTTGATGGATCAGTAGGATCGTGTGCACCGTGAGTGTTGTGTTGATGAGTGAGATATCTTTGATATATGATAAATTATGATCAGTAGGATCGATACGCTTTATATGCGTTGTGATTATATGTTGTTGTGTGATGAGTGGATCAGTGTTATCGATATGCCTTATATGCATAGTGTGTGATATGTTGTAGTGATGTGTTGTGGTGAGTGGATCCGTAGGATCGATACGCTTTATGTGCGTTACGTTCACATACTATAGTAGGAGGACTGGATCAGTAGGATCGTTATGCCTTATGTGCGTGGTATTGATATGTTGTGTGCGAGATATGAGGATCAGTATGATCGTTACGCCTTGAGTGCGTTGTGGTTGGTGTGTTGTGCTGAGTGGATCCGTGAGGATCGGTACACTTATTATGCATTGCACTTATGTGCGGCTATGTGATATATTTGGGTCAGAAGGAGCGACGTGCCTTGTGTGCTTTGTATGTGATAAGTTGTGTGGTGAGTGGATCAGTAGGATCGACACGCCTTGAGTGCGTTGTGGTTATATGTTGTGATGAGAGGATCCGTAGGATCGATACGTTTTATATGCGTCGTGTTTATGTGTTGTTGTGATGATTGGGTCAGTTGGACCGATATGCCTTAGCTGCATGATGTGTGATATGTTGTGTGGTGAGTTGATCAGTAGGATTGATGCACTTGGTGTGCTTGTGTATGTATGCATATTATGATGCGATGGACCAGTGGGGTCGTGTGCACTGTGTGTGCTGTGTGTTTATGCATAATGTCTTGCATAGCGTGTGGACGTGAGGTTTTGATGTACTCACATTCTCCAAATGGGAAGCGTGGACGTGAGACCTGTGTGGCTCACGTGCTTCAAATAGGGAGCGTGTGGACGCAGTGTATGATTCATTGGCGTGCTCGAGTGGGGAGTGTGGACGGGATTTGGATTGTTGCTCGGATGGAGTGTATGCGACCACTCGTGTCCCAAGTGGGGGACGTTGATGATTTGATTATATGGGCTCAGGAGGAGCGTGGTAGGGATAGATCGTTGCTCGGAGGAGTGTATGCGATCTATCCTGAGTTGAGTCGGTACCGCATGATTGTTGAGTTGAGTGCATGTGTTGCATTGTGGTTTGTGCGTGTGAATATCGTTGTGTTTTCCCATAGTGGAGGGTGATGGCCATGTGTCCATCGATGATATTGTGTTATGCTCCCGGTGGGGAGGGTGATGGCCAGGTGTCCATCGGTATTGTTGTGGTGCTCCCATTGTGGAGGGTTGATGGCTAGTTGCCCATCGGTGTGGTGTGCTCCCTGAGGGGAGGGTTGATGGCCAAGTGCCCATCGTTGATATGTGCTCCTGAGTGGAGGGTTGATGGTCAAGTGCCCATTGTGATTGTGAGTCGGTACTGTGTGTTAAGAGTTAAGTGAGTGCATTGTTGTGTGATTGTATATTGTGGTTGATGGTGGGACCGTGAGTCTAGATGATATGTATATGGAATAGTATTATTAAGATTTCTGCCTTTTGTTTCATGTATCTTTATACCGTTATTATTTGATCGTGATTCTCACCCCTCTGTTGTTGTTGTGGTCTATGCTTCTTCGGAAGTACAGACAATCCAGGTGTTTAGCTAGCTTGGATTGTGGCGTCGTCGTAGGATTGCTCTGATACGTAACACCGGGGCTTTTTGGGGAGTTATTGTTTATTGTTGATTATGTGTGCCCCTGTGGCGTATCTGTTCTTTTTTGGGATATGTGATGATGTATGATGGATATATATTCTGGGCAGATGGCCGATTTTTGTATATATGATGATGTATATATACGTATTATGTGGTTTATGACAGACGTGTTTATTTTTCCGCTGCAATATTACTGAAAATTATTTTGAAAAATGATTTGTGGAAACTTGATGGAAATTGTGACATCCCGTTGTGGGAGAAACTCTGATATGTGTTTATTTTAATCATTTTATTTTATTTTGGGAAACGGGGTGTTACATTATGCAAGAAACTTTGACCTTCAACCTACCCGGTTTTCTCGTCAGTGTGAACTTTTGATACAGTGGATCCTTATGTTAATGCTTTATTATTTTCTCGCCAGAGCAAAGCACTGTTTCATCTCAGTCAACAGCACAACAATTTTGATCCCCTGTTGCACCTGCATATGCATTTGCATATTAACATTGACATGTATTTATGTTGCAGGTGTATATTTTCCCTTTAATTCTAGTGAGCTATTCCACTTCTAACATGGAGCCTAGTTTGAAGAAGACTATTGTGTACAAGTTTCCTACTCCTGATATAGGATCTTTACTCAATTTGATCTCTACTTCTGATCGTAATATGATAGAAGATTTCAAAAAAGAATATGGGAAGCTTCTGGGATGTGTTTAAAGAGCCTCAGTGTTTGAGTTGGGAGGTCTTCACACCTTGCTTCAGTTCTATAATCCACAGTTGCGGTGTTTCATTTTCCCTGGTTATGTGCTGATGCCTACTCTAGAGGAGTCTCTATGCTGTTAGGAGTTCCTATTTTAGATCAGATGCCTTTTTATCATACTGAAGATGAACCTAATTTGACTAAGCTTGCTAATGCTCTTCATCTGGATGCTTCTGAGTCAGAAGGGGAGTTGGTTAGGAGAAATGGAGAGCATGGGTTTCCATTGCCTTTCTTGGTTGATAGAGCTCAACACTTTGTAAAGGAGGGTAGCTGGATTGTCTTTAATGCCGTCTTGGCTCTCTGCATATATGGTATAATTTTGTTTCCGAATATTCCAGACTTTATGGATTTGGATGCTTTCCACATCTTTGTTTCAAGGAATCATGTGCCTACACTCTTGGGGGACGTGTATCATTCTGTGCATTACAAGAATGAGAATCGGAGGGGAAAGAATGTTTCTTACTGTGTACCTCTTTTATACAGATGGTTTGTGAGTCACCTTCCCAAGACCGGTCCTTTTGTTGACATGTCTGGTACAGCTGATTGGTCAGAGAGGCTGATGGAGTTGACTTCTGAGAACATTGTATGGTTTGATAGAAATCAGTTGGGTACGGAGATTATCTTTAGTTGTGGTGGTTTTCCTAATGTCCCATTGATTGGAAGGAAATGGGGCATTAACTACAACCCAACTCTTGTAGTAAGGCAGTTTGGTTATGCTCTAAGGGAACCTCCGAAGGAAGAGGAAATACAGGAATCTATTTATTTCACTGGTTTGCTTGGGGGTGAGACCCTGATTAGAGTGGAGAAAGCTTGGAACAAGATTCACCGTAGAGGGAAGGCTTCTTTAGGTAAGATCAATAGCAGAACTTATGATCCTTATGTGGTTTGGATTCAGGAGAGAGTTGGAAGATTGTTGATGCCATTTCCAGTTTGTGAGCCTTTATATCCTTTGATGATTGATGAGCCGACTACAGTTTATATTCAGAGATATAATCAACTATGGTCTGAGAAGGAGGAGTTACGAAAGGCAAATGAGGAATTGGAAAAGGAGATTCTTCAGCTCAGAAGCGAAAGAAATTAAGCCACTTATTCATCCAAGAAGCAGACAGGGTTAGTGAACAAGCTTGGTAGAGAACTAACAGAAAAGATTCATGCCCGAGAGCGAGTAGGCCTAGATCTGAAGAGTGTCAGTGATGTTCTCAGAGATAAGAAGGAGTTAGAAATAGCACATTTAGAAATTTCCAAATTCAATGACCAATGGAATGCTATTCTAACTAACAACAAAGAGCGGGAAGACAGATTATGACAACAAATTGCTAAGTTGAAGGCTCAACTCAGGGTGAGAGATGAGAAAGTTGTAGCTGAATCCTCACGCCGATGCGAAAGCGACTGCAAGCTGAATGAAGCTCTTGCAACATTGGAGGATTACAAGTCAAGAGCTGATCTAAGAGGCATAAGCTTGAGGAAGCATTTAGTGAAGGTGCATGGGAAGATTATGCTCAGGGCTTGCAGACCATCATTAGCTGGAGAGAGTTGCTCATCCAGGGGTTGATTTCTAGGCCAGATCATCCAGATACGAAGGAGTTGTTGGAGGATTTCCAAGCTCGCTAGCGTGCTTGATTATATTTTCTCTCTTCGTAGTTTGTTGTTATGACCATCACCAGACTTGTTGGATGAGGTCATTTTGATTCCATTGTATTGCTGCAGTACTGTGCTATGTATCTGACTTTTGGGCTCTCATTTTATTTATGAGAAGTTTGCTCTATGCTTATTTGTTGGCTTCCCATTGTCTTGCTGTTCTCGTGGAACTAGAATCGAGGGGAAATTTTCCCTAAAGCATATTTACATGTCTGTATACTGCATCATTTCTTGGTTTGCATCACAGGTGTTCCAGGATCCGTTAACCTTATCTCTTCTCTATGGTTTGTTCAGCTTGTTTCAGGATTGACAACCAAGCGACTCATCGCTACGCTACTCGGGGAAATCAACGCAAGATTATGGATCAGATTTAAGCTGAGCTTCAGGAATTCCGTGACAGGATGGCCCAGTTCATGGATGTGATGCAAGGGGTCGCTAATGGCCAAGAACAGCTGAGAACTTTGGTGCAACCGTTAATTTCTAGGGTTGACAGGAGTGGTGTGCTTCACGGTGGAACTACTTTTTTTCCTCCTCAACACGATGGTGGTACTCCACACGCTAATACTGTGCCTAGAATGGTTATCCCTACGGGCGGAGGAAATCAAACTGGAGTTCACATTCCCGGTCCTACATGTGCTATGCATGGAAACACTGGCCCTCAGTGGGATGAGGATGAGCAAGACGATGTTTTCTCAATGAGAGATATTGGTGCAGGTCTGCCATTTGACGCAGACATGAGGTTTAAGCTGATTGAGGAGAAGATGAAGTCTTTTGAGAGCCAGAACTCTATGGGATTGAATATGGCAAATCTGGGGCTGATCCCAAACCTGAAGGTACCTCTGAAGTTTAAAGTTCTGGACTTCGATAAGTACAAGGGGATAATCTGTCCTAGGGTTCATCTTCGTTCCTACTATTGTAAGATTTCTGCATATTCTGACGATGAGAAACTGCTCATGCATTTCTTCCAGGATAGCCTTTCTGGTCCATCCCTAGAATGGTACATGAGTCTAGAGCCAGTCAACATCAAACGTTTGAGGGATTTGGCTGAGGCATTCGTCAAATATTACCGGTACAACAGTGATCTGGTGCCAAACAGGGTACAGTTGCAGAACTTGTCTCAGAGAAATAATGAGTGTTTCAAGGAGTACGCCTAGAGATGGTGTGAATTGGCAGCTAGAGTGCAACCTCCTATGGTGGAGAGGGAGATGATAGATATCTTTGTTGCCACACTACCAGGGGTGTATTACGAAAAGCTGATAGGTAACATGTCAGGAAGTTTTTCAGATCTAATCATTACTGGAGAAAGAGTGGAAAACAGAATCAAATTGGGTAAAATTCAAGCCGGTGAAGGATCCTCAGCGGGAGGAGGCAGGAAAAGTTTCGGCAATAAGAAGAGAGAAGGGGATACCAATGCAGTATCAGGTTCCCGAAGCAGGAATAAGAATAGAAGTCAGCAGTACCGTCAACAACAACCTCAGGTTGCAAGCATTATGATTTCAGCGGTACCACCACCACCACAACAACCACAACAGCAACAACAGAATTATGCTCCTCGCAGATTCCAAGATCGGGGCAGAGCAATAAATAGGCCGTTTGATGCGCCACCGATGCCATACCCACAGTTGCTTCAACACTTGATGCAATTACAATTGATTCAGAAAATGATGCTGGCTCCTTTGACTGGTGCACCACCTTCAGGCTATGATGCTAATTCCAGGTGCGACTTTCATTCTGGTGCTCCAGGCCATAACATCGATAATTGTAAAGCATTCAAGCATAAGGTGCAAGACCTTATCGATAATAAAGCCATCAACTTTTCTCATGATGCGCCCAATGTTATGCAGAATCCCATGCCTAATCATGGAATAGCTGGGGTTAGTGCCATTATTTAGGATGAGGGTTTGAATTTGGTAACTGATGTCGAAGAGTTGAAGACTCCGTTGAGCTTCGTGAAGGAGGAATTGTTAAGTGGAGGGGTATTTCCTGGTTGTGATAAAGCTTGTGCAGAGTGTTTGATCCATCCTGAGGGGTGTGAGAAGTTGAAGAATCATGTTCAGAAGTTGATGAATGATGGTATTCTACAATTTGATAGAGTTTCAGAGGAAAAGAATGAGAAAATAGTTGATGAAAAAAAGAATGAAGTTGCTATAATTTCGATTCCTTACAAGACAATCACTATTTATGCGCCGCCAAGGCCGCCCACCATCATAATTACTAAAGTGGGACCTGTACCCTATGAGAGCACCAAGGAAATACCGTGGAATTACGGGGCTGAGGTCTACTGTAATGGTCAGAAGCAGGAACTAAAAGGTTCACTGGTTGATTTTGTCGACAACTTGGTAGGAGCTGGTAGGATAACCCGGATTGGAAGAGTATTTTCTCCTCCCGAGACGAGCGTTGAGAAATATGATAAAGGTAAAGTAAAAGCTGTGGTTGAAGAAAGGTATCAGAATGGTTAGAAGGAGTCCTTGCTGAAGGATGCGGAAGAGTTTATGCGCTTGATCAGAAAGAGTGACTACAAGATTGTAGATCACTTATAGAAAACTCCGTCAAAGATCTCCATTCTATCACTGTTGTTGTGCTCTGAGGCACACAAAAATGCTCTTATGAGAATTTTGAATACGGCATACGTGTCACAAGATATTTCTGTGAATCAACTCAAAGGTGTGGTGGCACACGTCAATGCAGGCAACAGACTGGGCTTTACTAATCTTGATTTGACGCCAAAAGGAAGAAATCATAATCACACGCTGCATATCTCCATTGAATGCAGAGGGGCAATATTGTCGCACGTGCTGGTGGATACCGGGTCATCACTGAATGTGTTGCCCAAGAAAGCTTTAATGAAGCTAGATACCCAAGAAATTATGTGCACCCTAAGTGATTTGGTGGTACGAGCTTTTGATGGGACAAGAAGGTCCGTGTTTGGGGAATTGACTCTGCCAATACAGGTCGGGCCAAAAGTTTTTGATGTTGTATTTTACATCATGGATATTCAGCCGACATATAGCTGTTTGTTGGGACGACCCTGGATCTATTCGGCAGGCGCCGTAACATCAACTCTGCACTAGAAGTTGAAATATATGGTGGGTGGCAGTGTTGTTACTGTTTGTGGGGAGGAAGATATTATGATAAGTCATTTGTCTTCATTCAAATATGTCGAAGTTGACGGTGAGATCCATGAAATGCTGTATCAAGCTTTCAAGACTATGCAGATCAAGGAGAAAGCACCGACTATAGACAAAGTGCCTGAGGTTGCCATGTCATCTTTTAAAGAAGCACAAGCAGTGGTGAAATATGGAGCATCTCAGGGCTGAGGCCAAGTTCTGAGCATTCCCAACAAACAAGACAAGTTTGGACTGGGGTACAACCCATCATCCTCTTCAAAGAGCATGCCACGCTACAAGGGACCCGTCTAGTTCACCAGCGGTGGGGTGATTTTTTAGCAGATCAATACCGTATCTGACGAAGAAGGTAACAGCGATTGCGACATGGATGCCTGGATCAAGCCGTGTATTCCTGGTCAGAGCCTAAACAACTAGACTATCAAGGAAGTCATCCAAGTGACTAAAGAAGAGTAATGATTTGCTTTCTTGATTATATAGCCTTATGTTCTACCCAGAGCATAGTGGACTTTGTCTGAAGGGCCTTATTGTTTATGTTTGAACAATCTTTTTATCAATTAATCAAAAGGCGTTTTTCTTGCATTCAAATATGGTGATCTCTGCCTTTCTTGTTTTATTTTTAAAAATAAAATGGCAATGTGGTTTGTGCTTGTTTGCATATCATTTTAAGCATTAAATCATCATCATTGCAGGTTTCACATTGCAGATGACACCACTTCATAATCATCTATGACTCACTTTGACTTTGATAATCCGATTTTTCAAGCTAAAGAAGAGATTGAGGAAGACGAAGACCTGCCTGAAGAGCTTTCCAGGCTACTGAAACAGGAAGAGAAAGTCATTCAGCCTCATCAGGAGGAAATCGAGGTTGTCAACTTGGGTACCGAGGAAGCTAAAAAAGAAGTCAGGATATGGGTTGCATTGCAGAGGGATGTCAAGCAAAGATTGGTTGAAATGCTCCGAGAGTATAATGATATCTTTGCTTGGTCATCTGAAGATATTCCCGATCTTGACACAGACATTGTGGTTCATCGTTTGCCTTTGCGTGAAGAATTTCCACCTGTCAAGCAGAAGCTCAGGAGAACCAGACCAGACATGCGGTAAAAATCAAAGAAGAGGTCCAGAAGCAATTGGATGCAGGATTTCTCACTGTGACAAATTACCCTCCGTGGGTCGCTAACATCGTACCTGTACCTAAGAAGGACGGTAAGGTAAGGATGTGTGTTGATTATAGAGACTTGAACAAAGTGAGCCCGAATGATGATTTCCCGCTCCACCACATTGACGTACTTGTTGATAATACTTCTCAATATTCAGTGTTTTACTTCATGGACGGTTTTTCCGGATATAACCAGATCAAGATGGCACCAGAGGATATGGAGAAAACAACGTTTATCACACCGTGGGGGACGTTTTGCTATAAGGTGATGCCCTTTGGTTTGAAGAACGCAGGGGCAACCTATCAGTGGGCTATGGTGACTCTCTTTCATGATATGATTCATCATAAGATCGAAGTCTATGTCAATTACATGATTGCGAAGTCATAGACGGAGGAGGAACATCTGGTAAATCTGTTGAAGCTGTTTGAGAGTCTGAGGAAATTCAGATTAAGGTTGAATCCGAACAAGTGCACTTTTGGTGTACGGTCAGGAAATTTGCTGGGGTTCATTATCAGTGAAAAAGGAATCGAGGTCGATCCTGCAAAAATAAAAGCAATTCAAGAAATGCCAGCACCGAAAACGGAGAAAGAGGTCTGTGGTTTCTTAGGGAGATTGAACTACATTGCTAGGTTCATATCTCATCTCACAGCCACGTGTGAACCAATGTTCAAATTATTAAAGAAAGATCAGGCGGTTGTCTGGAATGAAAACCTGCCAAAGGGCATTTGAAAAAAATAAAATAATATTTGCAGGAGGCTCCGATACTGATACCTCCAGTAGCTGGAAGACCATTGATAATGTATTTAATGATTCTTGAGAATAGCATGGGTTGTGTTCTCAGTTAACACGACGAGACTGGAAGAAAAGAGCATGCCATATACTACTTGAGTAAAAAGTTCACAAATTGTGAGTCCAAATACTCAATGTTGGAAAAAACAAGCCGTGAACTCGCTTGGGCTGCCAAATGCCTAAGACAGTATATGCTAAATCACACAACCATGCTGATTTCGAAGATGGATCCGGTTAAGTACGTGTTCGAAAAGCAGGCACTTTCGGGAAGGATTTCCAGGTGGCGGATGGTTTTGACAGAATATGACAATCAATACGTTTCCCAAAAAGCTATTAAGGGGAGTGTTCTGTCAGAATATCTTGCAGAACAACCAATCAACGATTATCAACCGATGAGGTTTGAATTTCCTAATGAAAACATCATGTTTCTGAAGATGAAGGATTGCGATGAGCCATTACCCAATGAAGGTCCTGAGAAGGGTTCCCAATGGCAAATAATCTTTGATGGTGCTACTAACTCCTACGGTAGTGGAATTGGGGAAATTATCACAACTCCCCATGGTTCTCATATCCCTTTCACTGCCAGGTTAACATTCCCTTGCACTAACGATGAAGCCGAATACGAAGTGTGCATTATGGGGTTGGAAGAAGCCATTGATCTGAGGATCAAGAATCTAGATGTGTATGGCGATTCAACGCTAGTTGTCAATCAGATCAAAGGAGAGTGGGAGACTCGTCAGCCTAATCTAATACCTTACATGAATTATGCAAGGAGGTTGTTACCCTTCTTTGACAGGGTAGAGTTTCACCATGTGCCGAGAGCGGAGAATCAAATGGCAGATGCCTTGGCTACCCTATCTTTAATGTACAAATTGAACTATTGGAATGATGCTCCGAGAATCATTATCTTGTGCCTCGATAGACCAACATTCGTATTCGCAATAGAAGAAGCTTCTGATGGCAAACCATGGTATATGATATCCAGAATTTTCTCAAGAACCAAGAATATCCGCCAAGGGCATCGACCCGAGATAAGAAGACCTTGAGGAGGTTGGCTGGAAATTTTCATCTGAACCAAGATGGTGTCCTTTACCGGAGAAATTTTGATCTAGTGCTGCTAAGGTGCATGGACGAAAAAGAAGCAGGTTTGCTTATGGAAGAGGTCCACGAGGGCACATTTGGTACACATGTAGGCGAGCATGCCATGTCTCGAAAGTTGTTAAGGGAAAGTTATTATTGGCTAACTATAGAGGCAGATTGCTTTAAGTATGCAAAGAAGTGACATAAATGCCAGAGTTATGCCGATAAAATTCATGTACTGCCGAGTCCGTTGAATGTCATGGCGTCCCCTTGGCCCTTTTCCATGTGGGGCATTGATATGCTTGGAAAGATTGAGCCAAACGCATCCAATAAACATCGCTTCATCTTGGTAGCCATTGATTATTTCACCAAGTGGGCGTAAGCCGCTTCGTATGCCAATGTCACTAAGAAAGTGGTAGCCCGGTTCATCAAGAAGGACATCATCTGTCGTTACGGAGTGCCCGAGAGAATCATTACTGATAATGGTTCAAACTTGAATAACAAGATGATGAAGGAACTGTGCCAGAGTTTCAAAATTGAGCATCACAATTCTTCTCCCTATAATCCGAAGATGAATGGAGCTGTTGAACCGGCCAATAAAAATATAAAGAAGATTGTGCAGAAGATGGTTGTGACCTATAAAGACTGGCACGAGATGTTGCCCTTTGCTTTACACGGATGTCGTACTACGGTACGTACTTTAACTGGGGCAACTCCTTTCTCGCTGGTGTATGATATGGAAGCTATCCTACCATTATAAGTCGAGGTTCCTTCTTTGAGAGTTCTGGTAGACGTCAAGCTTGATGAGGCAGAATGGGTGAAGAATAGATTGAATCAGCTCAGCCTGATGTACGAGAAGAGGCTGGCATCAATCGCATATGGTCAGTTGTATCTGAGCAGGATGAGGAAAGCTTTTGATAAGAAGGTGCGCCCTCGAAGCTTTCAGGAAGGTGAATTAGTGTTGAAGAAGATTCTTCCTCCACAGACAGATCACAAGGGAAAATGGACTCTTATTATGAAGGTCCATATGTCGTACGAAAGGTCTTCTCCGGAGGAGCCTTACTACTGTCAACCATGGATGGTGAAGATTTCACATCCCCTGTGAACGCGGACGCAGTTAAAAAATACTTTGCTTAAAGAGACCCGCTGGAAAGAAAAAGAATATCCTGGCAAAAATGGGGCATCCGGCGAACCATAAAAAGAATGGGTTCGGGCAAAAGTTATGCATAAAAAGGAAAAAAGATGTACACCCACAAAGTTGAAAACCTGAAGAGGCGACTTTGGCAAAAATGGGTATCCCGGTGAATTGAAAACCCGAAAGGGCGATTCAGGCAAAAGTTAGAGATTTGAAAAAGCAAAGAACTTCGGTCTGCGTATCGATCTTCAGAGCATAGTGGATCATGGGAAGAACCTGAAGGCCATTCATCTGAATCAATCTCTTCAGAGGACGAAGCATTGGAGAAGCATCAAAGTCATGCGAGTCATAGATGAATCGACACATGGTATTTGTTTGTACCACATTGCCGACATTTTGTATATCTTTGTCCATTTCTATAAATTTTACGCAGCTTTCTCTTTTCAGAAGTTGCATCTGTTGTAAAATCTGCCTATTTACTGGCCACTTGTCAATAAAGCATATACTATTAAGTGAAATCGTTTTTCTTGCTTTAGCCTTTACTGTTTTGTTTACACGAAAACGCTCGACGTTTTCGATAAAACTTGGCATACATAAACTTGTAGGATTTACCAATAATCATTAAAACTTTGATTTGCTTGAACAATGTCACGGAAGATAACCGAGATAGCTCTTGTTGTACACAGGGTACTTTGTTTGTACTTGTTACAGGGTTTTCCAGAGGTGCATCCCCAGTGATGGTCACCATATCTTTGTCCCCAATAAGGTCACCACAGGAAGAGGATGTGTAGTTGAGACTAATCCATCCCTAGCAGGTTGAGTCTGCACATGATCAGGGTTAATATCCTCAGCAGAGTAAAGTCATCCCCAGCAGGTGGAGCTTGTGCATCCAGTATTCACGGTCTGAAGGCATTTTATCTTGTCCCTAGAGGGTCGTAACTGAGGTTCCCCATGCGGATTGGTTGTGTACACCTATCCCCGACAAGCAGATTTGGGTTTATTTCCCCATCAGTGGGACGAGTTAAGGGTTTTGTATCCCCATAGAGGCAGAATCTTTGACTCCTTTCCCGTTAGAGTCTAGGTCATTGACTCATTCCCTAAGTAGAGGTCGACATTGATTCCCTCATTACTTAATTCCCCAGTGAAGTTGGCGGAGTAAGTTTCTTCCCTGCAGAGTGTGTTTGCTTCCTGAAAAGGTTATTTCTTATCCTTGACAGAGAGAGTTTGGGGATGGTTTCCCAGTAAATCTTGTGTCTATCCATGTCAGTTTGGATTTATCTCCAGCAGAGCGGAATCTCCGGCAGAGTGGAGGTATTCCCCAACAGTTTGTTTTATACCCTAGAAAGACTTTGGTGTTCTAGGAGGCCATTCAGGGCTGATTTCCCCAGTAGAATGGATTTGATCTTAGCGATTGACTGCTTTTCCCCAGTCTAGTCTTTTGTTCCCCAGAAGAGTTGTATTCTGGTAGGCCATCCAGGGCATTTTCCTCAGTAGATTTTGAGATGAATCCCCAGCCGAGTGGATTTCTATTCTCGTCAGAGCAGTGTTACCCAGAAAAGTTATTTTCCAGGAGGCCATCCAAGGCTTGTTTTCCCAGCATAAGTCCAATAGTACTTGGAACGTGTTACCTCTCCCCGACGGAGTTGTCGTTTTTCTCTCTTCAGCATTTATTTTGCTGCTTCGGTTCCGTTGCATTCTGCATTCGTGCATAGCATCTTCAAAAAAGCGTAGCATTTCCATTTTGTATGGAGAATTAAGCCATATTCTAACATATGCATGTGAAAACATAAGCCAGGTTGTTACCTCTTTGTTCTCAGGTGTATCTCCGATAGACAATGTTTTTCTCCAGTCAGCGGTATCCAGACCTTGGTAAATGATGATATATTCTCAAGCCTTTGTGGTATCCAGACCCCAGCAAGAAAATCTGTGATAGATGTGTTCATCCTATCATTTACTCCCCAACAGAGTTGCTTGTTTAAGTTTCTCTTTCCCCAGCGAAGTTCTCTTTCGGATTGTGAATCGATAGATTCTCTCTTTTCGATGTTCGTTTTAAGTAACGGATGCCTGCTTGGATTAGCAGATGTTCTCAACTTCGTGTTGAACCGGCCTCCGGGTTCGATGCTCGCTTTTATTTAGCGAATGCTTGTTGGTTAGCAGAGGTCTTCAACTGCGTGTTGATCCGACCTTCGGGTTCGATGCTCGCTTTTATTTAAGCAAATGCCTGCTGCTTAGCAGATGTCTTCAACTTCGTGTTGAACCAGCCTCCGAGTTTGATGCTCACTTTTATTTAGCGAATGACTGCTGGTTAGTAGAGGTCTTCAACTGCATGTTGATCCACCCTTCAGGTTCGATGCTTGCTTTTATTTAGCGAATGCCTGCTGGTTAGCAGATGTTTTCAACTGCGTGTTGATCTGGCCTTCGGGTTCGATGCTCGCTTTTATTTAGCGAATTCCTGCTGGTTAGCAGATGTCTTCAACTTCGTGCTGAGCCAACCTTCGGGTTTGATGCCTATTTTTATCTAACAGATACCTGGCGACGAGGTCAGATATTCTTCTCAACTTCGTGTTGAGCCGACCTTCGGGTTTGATGCCTGTTTTGTTATACAGATGCCTGATGGTGAAATCAGATGATCTTTCCGACTTAGTGTCGTTTCCTGCGTGTTAGCAGATGTTCTTCTGACTACGTGTCGATATTTTTGATTGATAATCAGTTAGCTTGTTGTCGTTACAACTATCAGATGCAGTTATTTCCGGAGGTTTTGTTCCCAATAACGAGTTAGCGGTTGGAAAATTTTCGGGTTCTTTGGTATTCAACCATCTTTTACCTTGATTGTCTGAAAGTCGTACGCTTTTCACCCATTTAGGTCGAAGTCATTTGAATAGGGGCAGCTGTTGTACCCCAAAATTTGACCAACCTTCTTTTCCTTACTTGGCTTATGTTTCATTTCATTTTAGCATTTGCATAGCATTGTTCTTTGTAGGGGATCAAGAGAGGTGTGCCATTCAAGATAAGATTTTTAAAAGGTTTCAAGCTCAAGCAAGAGTGCTTATTCAAGTCATCAAGTGCTTACAATCATCAAGGAGTGGTTATAGCTCTTTGAGAGAGAAGGTTGGTGTGTGTTGCTTATCTCCTATCTTGGAGGTCAACAAAAGATTATTAGGGGCTCAGGAGCTTATTTTTATGGATAGGATGTGTTTGAGAAGCTCATTTAATTCTTTGGAAGTTATTGTGGAGCTTGTCAAAGATTCATTTCATCTGCAAGAGGTCATGGCCAAAGGAGGTAGACCTAGGGTTTCATCTGGTCAACTCAAGGTCAACTGTGGACTTGAGGGAGTTCAAGACTTAGTTTTAAGTCATTAAAGGCATGGGAAGTTATCTTAAGACATTTAAGATGTCATTTCAAGTTCAAATCAAGAAGAATTAAGAGTGCAAGAAGTTACTAAATTAGGGTTTCACAGGACCTTAGTGTAAAATCCCCTTCTTTAGTGCCCAACTTCAAGGACAAGTTACCTCGTGATACAATTTTAATCTCACTTTCATGCAAACATGAAACTTATAAGGAATGTTCTAAGCTTTCTTTTGAGTACTAGAAATAATTCATTGAGTTTGTGAAACTCAAGTTATGATGCCATCAAGTTAGAGGTCCTCAGATGAATTTGTTTTGGTCAACTAAAAGTAAACTCACTTCCAAGGAACGTTTGACCTAGAATCAAGTTTCTCCTCAACTTCAAGTAAACATGAAAGTTGTTCCTCATGATTTTGGCTTTCCATAAAGTCCTAGAAGTCCTTGATATCATTTGTAGAAGAGTTATGGACCTCATAAGGCAATGGTATATTGGGAATGTTTGATTATAGGTCATTTGTTGCATAGGTCATTTTCATGCACTTGTGTACCTCAAATGAACTTCCAACCAACATGGAAATTGCTCCTAGAGACCTCATTTACATCATAAAACCCAAGGATCATGTGAACTATGGATGATTATTGACATGTGGTGATATTTTCAAGGGAAAAGTGGAGTTTGAAGTATGGTTTGAATTCAATACACTATAGGTCATGTTTATGTCTTATTCTGATCCAATTCTTTTCATAATACACTCATAGCAAGATTGCACATTTTGGTTTTGGTTCAAGAAGGAAAAAACACGTGAAATTACAAGTTTCTTCACAAATAAGTTTCAACTTCAATCTTGCAAATTGGATCAAATCAAAGGCGCAAATCCATTCCATTATCAAATTTAACTTACAAGCTACAGGTTGGAGTGGTTTTCATGTGTGTATGAGGGTATTTGACGTGTGCATGAGAAGCTTGCCATTTTTGGGCATTATTTAAATTAATCAAATTGAAGCCTCATGGGCCTTCCAAACCATCTTGATCCATCATATATAAGTAGAAAGCTCGCCCTAAGAGCTCAAAAGTTGCATTTGGAGTTGGAAAGAGAATTTTCATATTTGAATTTATCAAGAAAGTTTCAAAATCGAATTCATCTTTTCTCTGCAAATCAAGTCCAATTGAAGCTCAATTCATCTTCGTTGATGTATTTGGAGTGGATCTGGAGCAAAGGAAGTATGCTTACACACAGTTGAAGCACCAACAAAGTGTCTCTGTTCAGTAAGTTTCCAATCCATAATTCTCTCATTATAGGCCATAAATTAGGTTCATACTGGTTGCATCTGAAGCCTTACGTTGAGTAGGCCATGTTTAGTTTCTTGTTGTTCATGTTTGGTTGAGTTTTCAGTTGTGCATCTCAAACTTCAATCGTTCGATTCTCTCAATCCATGAGTGTTATCAATATTTGGATCTTGGATTTGGAACCTATGTGACTTCAGATTTCATTTGATACCAATTTTGTGGAGTTTGGTGGTGGTTTGATCACCTGAGCTCTGACCATCTCGCCGGATAAGACGACCGGAGCTAGGGCTTCGACGTCTGGTTATTTGATCTTTAGATCTGACCTGGCCTGGGGTTGAAAGGTTGACTATGCGTGTGTGATGTTGATTCGTTTGACCATGCTTTCTTGGCGCGTTTAATCTATGTAGGATTAATGAAACAATGCGTTTCATTAATATGAGTTTGGCTAGTGGATTGGGCCCAAAGTGCTATTCACGCCCCCTTATTTTCCGCCCAAAGCGCGTTTGAACTTGTTTCCTTTGCTTTCTGAAATTACTTTGACACCTTCCATGGTTTGGCATTTTATTTTATTTTATTTTATTTTCTATTTTGTTTTTATTTTATTAAAAATACTTCCAAATATCAGAAAATTCTCCAAAAAGTATTTTCAAACACTTTAAAGTCTTAATTAATTTTCCATAGTTTTTAATTTTGATTTTCTTTTATCTTGCAATTTTATTTTAATTTTGCAATTGGAAGTGTTTTTAATATGGTTCTTTCTTGACCGTCCTTGTTTGATGTACCATTTGCAATCACCAATGAATAAGGTTTCTTCTCCACTTTGATGATGGATTGAGGAACCTTTGAGGCTGATTTTGGTCAAGGTTTGACCAATTTTTGTTTGACTTTGTGTTGTTTTTGTTTGGCCCTCGATAACAATTTCTCAAGGTGGAGCACCCTAGTTGATCAAATCCTTTGGTGATATCTTGAATGGAATTTGGTTTAGATGTTTTGGCCTCTGGTTTCCAACATGTTTAGGTGCTTTGTGCATTTTATTTGAGATATATTGAACTTTTCTCCTATTTTTGGTGAACCTTGCAAGTCAAGTCACCCTAGTTGAAGTTCATACAAACTAGTTGACCTAGTTTCTTTGGGGGATGACCTTGATGGATCCCATATGCATCTTATGCCTCTTGATTCACATTCTTGACATGTTTATGATGCTGGTTTTGATTTTATAGGTCATACACTTGTGTGGTTTGTGTTGCAAGTTACACAAAAGTTAGGCATTCCACTTGTGTTTAAGTGTTGAATTTGGTTTGAACTTTGATTCTTTCCCCTGCCCTATCTTGTAACTTGCTTGTGGTTTGTTTTCATTCTTGTTTGTGAGCTTTCATCTTATGTTCTCACTTCTGTCCCTTTGGTTGTGGTACTCATTCAAAGTGATTTGGTTTGATTGATCACACTTTGAATTTGCTTTGGATGAGGAATCAGCTTGAGAACTTGTTTGTTCTTTCTTCTTGCATGATCAATGTGTTCCATTTGGTTGAGATTTCTCATGTTGCTTGCTTACCAAGCCTATTCTCCCATCTTCATATTTATCATGGCTACTTCTTTAGCTTAGGTGTTTACCTCTTGAGATTAGTGATTGATGTTTGAATGGTTTTAGGAGTTGTTACTTCTCCCATTTCATCTCACTTTTGTTTTGACTTGTTTAAGTCATTTTTCCTTCATCTTGTTTTTATTTTGCAGCTCTTGCATCTTGCATATCATGTTTGCATTTTCTGTTGACTTGTTTAAGTCATCTTCATCTCTTTCTTTCCCTTTCACTTGTGATTGATTTATCTTGTGCTTTCTTGGTCTTTTGCCATGATCCCTTAGGGTTCCTAGTTCCTCCGTTTAGGATGGGAGTAGGAGAGAAATTAAGTGTTCAATCCAAGCATAATAACATTAGGATAGTCTTTTCCCCTCTTAATCTCAACATTAGGAGCACATTTCATGATAACATTAGGGTTGAGTTAGTTTCCCCTTAGAGTTTGTGTCTTCTCTTCTCATCTCCAAACTTCTTCAAAACACCTAATATTGGATAATAAGTGTTGTACGCTACGAGCCTTAAGCATTTGGGAAATGATAGTTGGGGGCCTCCTCTCAATTGTCTAGAGTGTTTTGCGTATGCCCTTTTGGCGATATGCAACGCATTCGCTCCTAAGTCATAGTCTTTAGTGCAACATGAATTACAAACACAATTCAGTTCACTTCTTCATAAAAGACTCAAAAACAAATATCAAACCTTTTTATCCTTCAGGATTAATCTGAAAATCATTTTCATAAAGAGAGTGTTGTTAACTCTTGGTTCTACCGTAAACAGGTAATGCGTAAGTCTCCAATGGTCGAGCAACAATACACCTAACTGCTATAAAAAAGGTTTAACCCTACTCGGGTAAGACACTTGAACCAATTTGTGGTCATGTCAACCCGAAGTACGTTTGCTCTAATTTCACGTACCAGATGAGGATACGTAGTCACAAGACGGTGATGTCTTGGCGATCAACCTTCCCCACCTTCATCTGTAGTTTCCCGAACTACGTTGACTCTGACTTTCCCATTGCACTAGGGAGTACGTAGGCATAGAGCGGTGATGCTCTATCGAGTCTCTTTTCTTTTCTTTTGTCCTGTGAGCCTATAGCTTAGATAGATTAACAACCTTTTAGATAGATAACAAGCGTAGGTCTCGTTGAGTACAACAGACGTGAGGGGTGCTCATACCTTCCCCTTGCGTAACTGACTCCCGAACCCAAGATTTGGTTGCGATGACCTGTCTTCTCCCTTTTTCGTAGGTTTTCTATGATCGTTTCCTTTCCCTCTCTTTGGGATAAATAACGAACGGTGGCGACTCTTCTGTCTTTGTCGGCCTCATTTTTCGCAGTAGCGATAATAGGTATGTGAAGGAACGGGCAAAAGGAATGCAAAATATTGGAGCAAAACTTAAATTTTTGGATGGGAAAAACATATAGGCCGGTCTATGAAAGCAATGGGTCGGCTTATGCAGGTTGTTCAGGTCGGCCTATGAAGGACATAGGTCGGCCTATGAGGCAGTCTATGAGGCGACCCGTGGGCATAGACTACATGCTTTAATATAGCTCCATGGGAGCCAGCCTGAAGGATCTATCTGTTGGCCTATAATAAAGTTGAGGCTCGTATAGGTCAGCCTGTTCATGCATAGGTCGACCTGAAGTGACTTAAATGCCCAAAAACTCGTTTTCAATGAAAATATGATGCTGACTCCTTTTCAAACTCATTTAAATGCTTCCTAATGACAAGATGCACATATAGAATGAGAGGATACTATTCAATATACATAATTCTATACTTTTCTAGTTTTGACATCACTCAAAATACAAAAGCACTCACAAGCTTAAATACATGGTCTAGAAAATTTGGGTTGATAAAACCTAGAAATTGATCAACGAATACCTTATATTGGATGTAGCCATTTAGAAATGTACTTTTTACATCCATTTGAAATAATTTTAAATTCATGATGCATTAGAAAGCTAATAACATCCTTATGGCTTTTAATATAGCTACAAGAGTATAGGTTTCATCAAAATCTATTCCTTCTTATTGATTGTATCCTTTTGCAATGAGTCTGGCTTTATTTCTTGAAACATTACCAGCTTCATCCAGCTTGTAGAGAAAGACCCTTCGGGTACCAATCACTAGACTAATTGAGGCTTTGGGAACGAGTTCCCAAACTTTGTTTCATTCAAATTGATTTAACTCTTTTTTCATAGAAAGAGACCAATGCTCATAGAATATAGCTTCATCGATTCCCATTGGCTAAATTTCTAAAACAAAATCCACAAGATTATATACCTTATTGATAAATCATCGAGTGGTAACTCAATTGGATATATCTCAAATGACTTTAGGAATCGGGTGATATTTTGTCAGTTTCCATTCTTTTGGGAGATCAATATGTTCTTGTGGAGTGTTTGGGATTATATACTAAGTTGGTTCTTCATTTGTGACTTAATGTTCATTTTCCTCTTGATTTGGAGCTTAATTGTCTTTTATATTTTTTCTAAGATACATGCACAATCAATAACTTCTACTTTTACTTCTACACTTTTGGGGTTATATTCATCAAAGGTAACATGAATTAATTCTTTGATTGTTCTAGTTCTTCTATTAAATATTCTAAAAGCTTTGCTCGAAGGGGAATATGCTAAGAATATGCCTTCATAAGCTCTTACACCAAAATTTTCAAGGTTATCTTTCCCATTATTATGGATAAATAATTTGCATCCAAATACATGTAAGTTAAATATATTTTGATTTCTTCCTTTGTATAGGTCATAGGGAGACCATTTTAGGATTGGTCATATAAGAACACGACTTATAACATTGCAAGCAGTATTCACAACATCAACCCAGATGTATTCAGAAAGATTTATCTCATTGAGCATCATCCTCACAAGCTTTACTAGATATCTATTTTCCTATCTACTACCCCATTTTGTTGGGGAACTTGTGGAGTGGAAAAGGTATGCCAAATATCATTCTCATTAAAAAAATTATATTCCTCATTTTGGAATTCCCTGCCATGATCACTTCTTATAGATGCGATACTTACTCCTTTTTCAATATTAATAACCTTGGCTAGTTTTTGAAAGGCAGTAAACGCGTCTCATTTTTTAGATAAGAATTTTGTCTAGGTATATGGGGAGTAGTCATCCACAATAACAAGAGCGTAAACATTTCCACCTAAACATACATTTCTTGATGGGCCAAATAGGTCTATTTAAATCAGTTGCAAGGGACGATTAATAGAAACTATATTTTTAGATTTAAAATAGGCCTTTACTTACTTTCCCTTTTTGCATGCGTCACATAATATATTCTTTTCAAAATGTAAGTTTGACAACCCGTCTATGAGGTCTTTGTGGACTAACTTGTTGAAGTGGTCCATGTAGATGTGCACTATTCTCCCATGCCATAACCAATAATCATCCTCATTAGTTAAGAGACATACATCATTTGAAGGAATTTTATTTAAATTCATTGTATATGTGTTTTACTTCTTAAGCTGGTAAATAGAGTTTCATTTGATTTTGATTTTATGACTATGCAATAAGATGAATCAAATATTACATTGTTACCTTTGTCACAAAGTTGGCTTATGCTGAGTAAATTATGCTTAAGTCCTTTTACACATAAGACCTCCCCAATCTTTAGATTTAGAGGCTTATTGACGGTGCCAAAACCTAGAAATTTTCTATTATTATTATCTCCATATGAGATAAATCCTCCTTCTTTGGGAAAGAAGGCGGAGAATAAGGTTTTGTCGCCTGTCATATGCTTTAAACAGCCGCTATCAAGATACCATTTAGTGTTTGATATTGTAAAGCATTCATGCAACGAAAAAGTTATTTATTAACTTTAAGTACTCGTATCGTTTTAGGCCCTTGTTTGATAGTTTCATAATTTGTTTTCTTCCTTGTCCTAGGAATGTGAGCCTTTTGAGTTTTAGGTGATATTTTAACATTGTGTTCACAATGTTTCTTATAAAAGTATGAAAGGGGGTGTATTTCTTTGCTTTCCTGATGTTTTTAATAAAAAAGAACATGGCAATATGAACTTCTTTATTGTAGTAGTTGCATTTGAATGTTTTATAGTGATATGTATTTTTGGTCTTACATGTGTTCTCAAAGTTCTTACTATTCTTATTTGGCTCATAACCTAATCCAGGTTTGTTGTAGGAGGCTCTTTGATTTCCTAACAAGACTTCTAAGTTGTTTCTCCCTTTGTTAAACTTGACAAGTGTTTTATGAAGATCACAAACTTCACTTTTTAAGTTGTTGCACTATCACATATGTCAGGTTCATTATTTTTATTTGAAGTGGAAGGGTTTTGAATGAGGTATTCTCTAAGACGTTGTATTTCCTTTTCAAGGTTTTTATTTTTAGATTCAAGAGGGAAATAATATCCTTGAATGCATAAAAAATTTGCTCTAGTTTGTTTTTGTTTTGTTAATTTTTTTTACATAATCTAAATAAATTGTTGTTTCTTTTGGATTGACTGCATTATGAAAAACAACATGGAGTGTACAAGATGTTTTGGTGAAGAAAATACACATGTCGTACTAGATGTTCCAACATGTGAGTAACATCTGGCCCTTGTCAGTAGGCCATGATGGATGTTCTTTTGAGCTTATTTTTTTAATTATGGTTCAATCTAATTTGTTGCTATCTTTTAGCAGTGCATGAATTAGATTTGTTTGGCAGTTTAAAAGATTAAATCAGATCAGTTAGATATTTAAAATTTGTATTCAAACAAATCAAATCTTTTTGGAGGTTGTTGAAAAACAAATAAAAATAATCCTTTACAAATTTGGACGTGATCTCATATCTTATGGCCACTGGAGGAAAGCTCAGAAGACTGTATTGCTATTTAAGGAGACTTAAATCTAATGTTTGAAGGGTTCAACTATTGAAGATATTTTTGTTAGGGTTTATACTTTGAGTCTTTGTTTGTGTTGTTATTTGTGTACCACTCTAGTGTCTGCATTCATATCTAAAGGCATATAGTTGGTTTGTTAGTTGAGTTGTATTTCAATATTCAATATTCTGATTATTATAGTGATCACTAGGGTTAGTGATTGAGACAAGGTGAGAGGAATTCTTATATTTAGGTGGATTTCTAAATAGAAATACACAGGTAGAATTAAGAAGAGGGGCATTGAACAATGGGTTGTTTATCTAAGACACTTTGTACTAATTCTATTGAATAATGGATTTCCTTTCTTGGGTTGGAAGCCCCTAGATGTAATTGTTATTTACACTGAATTGGGTTAACAAATTCTTTGTGTTCTTATATTGCACTATGATCTTCATCTTGTTCATCAATTATTTTTCAATTATGGTTTAAGACGTTAGCTTAGAAATTCGGTCTAACATTTGTCCCCTTAAGAACAAAATTTTATGAATGATATTAGGAGATTTGAAAGTTTACCTCACCATCTTGATGCTTTTCTATTAGACAAATGTTGGTTTTTTCTTCATCATCCGAGGACTCCATATCATTGTCATCCCATGTGACATAAGTTTTCTTCTCTTTCTGAGTTTTTCTGAATTTTATATTTGCCTTTTTGAATAGAGGATAATATGGTTTTATATGTCCTTTGTTTCCACAATTGTAACACGTTCGAATGAATGGTGTTTTTTATTCATCTTTTCCTCGCTCCTCCTTTTGCTTTTTATCCTTCTTCATAAATCTTTTGAAGTTCTTCACTATGAGAGCCATGTCCCTATGTGAGTCGGATTCTTCAGTTTGAGTGTTAGACTCTTGCTTTCTTTTTCTCCTTCTTCATTTATGGCAAGTCTTTTAAGTTTTATTTCTTGTTATTACAATTTACCAAAGTGTGTGTGTGTGTGTGTGTGTGTGTGTGTGTGTGTGTGTATGTGCGTGTCTATGTCTATCTCTGTATCTCCATAGTCTCTTAGTCCTTAGAATCACAAATCGCAGCGACTTTGGATTGCCAACTATGGTTTAGGAATCTAAGAATTTTTATGACTAATTCCTCATTTGAGAATCATTTCCCCAAAGTTCTCATATGACTCATGATGTGGGTGAATTGTGTTTGCATTTGACTTATGTTCTCTACAGGTTTCATTTTGAAAAGCTCATACTCATAGGTTAATGTGCCCAACCTTTCCCTTTTTACCTTAATAGTACCTTCATGGGTAATTTTAAGAATGTACACATTTATTTAGTAGAGTGATAAACTCGCAAGAACTCATCAAGACCGAGTGTGGTAGTGAAGATACTCTTAGCTTTCAAACCTTGTTTCACATTCTTTTTATCCTCTTTGGAGCAATCCTTTTCAGTTTTGTCTACTACACTACCATTAACTTTATGTGTAGGGATGAATGGTCCTTCTTTAACAACTATCCAAATACCATAATTCGTCCCTTATATGAATTTTTTCATTTTCTCTTTCCACAAAATCTACCCTTCTCCATTGAAGAATGAGGGGTTTGTTTAGTGAATAGCTTGAATATATTTTTCCTCATGAGATGATTAGTCCTTAACAAGAGTTAAGCTCTGATACTACTTGTTGGACAAGTGAGGTCAAGCACAAAAGAGGGGGAGGGGGTGAGCTATGGTATTTATGATACGTGATTAAATTTATACCTTTCTTGATTAAGATTGTATTATTAATTTTTAGATGAGTAATTTGCAGCAGAAATAAATGCTAAAAGTTAATTTTCAAAAATAAATGGATAGAGTTAGAGAAGTTGCTTCATAGATTTATATATATTTGGTCGAACGTTGGTCTAGTCCTGTTCCCAAGGGGTCTTCTTGAGAGTTTGACTATAAACGTTTGGGCTTTTGAAGATAATGCCTAGGAACCTTAATATAATATGATCTTGAGATTTTTACAGGCTTATCCCCAACCAATGTCAGATTTTATCCTGGCTAAGCTAATGAACTGATTAGATATTTATGGCTTATCTTAATAACCAAAACAAAGCTTTTTTCGGAAAACCTTAAGAAACCAATTACATAGATTTTATAAGAGGTTTATCTCACGAACGAAACTCAATCTCTTAAGAGTGTCACACCTTTAAGAATATAAACGACCGAGACGACCACTTACAAAAATTCCTTTGTCAGAAACAAAGCTTCACTTACTAGCAATAAGGCAATATAAAGCGAAAAGAAATATTTTCTAGAGAGATAAGGAACTTAGAGATATAAATTGCAAAAAATTAGTAAAATCTATGAAAGTGGCGTGGCTTGAAGTGGAGGCGTTCCTTCCTTATATAGTAGTTGGAAAAACCAAAAAATGGAAATAACCATGAGCCAAACTAATGAGTAAATTGATTGGCACAAAGCTCCAATCAATTAGCCAACTCATTTACAATCGATTAACAAGCCCATACAGAGCTGTTACAAGTCATTAATGTGTATTACTTATAATTTGGTTAACCGATTAGAATTATTTTAATCACTTGACTTAATGCTCCAACCGGTTAGCTGGCTAAGAAAAGTTTTGGTAATTGATTGGCACATCTTATCAATCGATTGGTTAATTAAAAATGGACTGACAAGGTTTGGAAATATTTTTAATCCCTTGAGAAAATGATTTTAGGTGTGTGAGTGGGTTGCCTTAGTACTTTTAAGCTACTTCTTTACTTTTAAAATACTGGAGTCACTATGACAGAAAGATAGACATGATCTGGCGAACTTTCACACCTTTCTTCATAACTTCAAGACTTTTGCTAGATATTTTTATTATACATGCACTTTTATCTTGAGTCCTATTGTTGATGAGTTATAAGATGCTTTTTTTAGTTATACTATCATTGTTGAGGTTGAAAGTTATTGTCATGCATTGTCGTCATCAAAACATCAGATGAATCTTCTACATAGATTTTTCTTCATAACCTGCAAGCATATAGATCTATACTTCTTCCCGTGGGATTTCTTCCTCGTCAGGCCGCTGGAGTTGGTCTCAGCAAAAGTGGGATTATGAAATGTGTATTCCATTTTTCTTCCACAATCATAAGACCCAACCATGGTCAGTATATCTTGAATGGTTCTCACCTTCTTCCTTCCTATCTTCAACCTGAAGGGATGGTCCCCCAAAAGACCATTTTCTAATATCCAACACCTAAGGTCTTTTTCGGCTCCCTCGACTTTAATAGCAACTTGCATATATTGGTCGATGTAATACCGTAAGGTTTCCTTTTTCCCTTGTATAATCCCACTCAAAGCGACTTCAGTCATCAGTCGTCTTTTCAGGAAATAAAGTGTGCGAAGAAGCATTCATAAGAAATTATTCCATGACTCAATGCTCCTATTTAGAAGATCATTGAACCATAGTCTATGTGTTCTGACCAAGGTTAAGGAAAAAAACTTGCATTTGGATTCTTCATTGGCACTAAAGTAGTTAAACCGGACATTGACGAGGTACACGTGCTCGTCTATGTCTCCCTTCCCATCATACTCATCTAGCTTGGGCGGCTTATCCATGCATTTTGGTATTTAATTTCCAAAATCATGGTGCATAATGGACGCTTCTGTTAAACCTTCAATGACTTAGTTTTCTGCATGATCTGGGGGAGGAGTTTGGCTATTTTGATCTTCCTAGGGGCTTTGGGGAAGACTTTGATGTTTCTTGCTTCTATACTAATTTCTTGATATAAGAGTGTCGCCTTTCCTTATCATAGTCATCTAAGGGATGATAATATGAGTTCTCCTTGATAAAGTCTTCTGAATAGTGTTTCCTCATGGACGAGCATTATGGAGGCTTTCTATGAGTGACATCAACCTTTCCTTTATTGCTTGCGAATTTTTCTGTTGCACAATGTTGTTCATATTGTTCAACAACTCATTAGCCCCTTTCTCCAAGGTTTGCTCATGGTAACTAAAAACTAGTTAAGACATCAGGTTGTGCATTTTGAATGTGTGAAAAAAACACAAGAATTGGGGGTTTGAATTGGGTTTCCAAAAATGAATGCTTTTTGTGAAACTCAAATAAACTAACAAGAGAGAAAGACACACGATATATTCTGGTTCACTTGAAAAATATCTAGCTAATCCAGTCCACCCGTCAAGCTGATTTCTCCTTATACACAAGGACTTAATCCATTATAATCAACTAATTACATTGCACTAGCAACCGCTGGTGACTAACAACCAAACGAATAACTGTCTCTTTTTAAGGATTCTGACCTAACTGGTCCCTAAAGGAATTACAAACAACTGTTTGAACAAAAATGTTTATAATGAATTGCTTTTATACAAGCAGATATAAACACTATTAATAGCTCAAATGACTTAAAGAAAACTTAAACAGTATAAACAATATTCTTTCTTTGCATTATGGTGCTTCAATATCGTTGCTTCGTTTCTTCATAGTTTGTTTAATTCTTATCATTCAATCTTCTTTTTTTAAGTAATCAAGTCCTTATATAGCCAGAAAAAGATTCGTAGAAGGGCAGATCGGGAATATCCTTTAGATAGTTGGCGACTTGGAATAGTGTCGTTACACAGGGATGAAAATCGTATACAAAAGTTGTCATTTGTACCACCAAATCAGGATAGTGGAATGGTAGTGGAATAGAACGTGTTTGATATGTACTATGTACTATTTCCCTTGTAAACGTTTGAACTTATCTTCTGTACATCAGAGGCTTTTGAATATAGATGATTGAAGCATAAGTAGAAGAGCTAATCACTGGGTCTTCAGAGTCTTCAAAACTTGTTCACCAGAACCTTGTCTTCGAGTCTTAAGCACTCAATATTTAGAACCCTTAGTCTTTAGTAACTTAAGTCTTCAGAGTCTTCAGAACGTTGTTCAGCAGAAATTTGTCTTCAGAGTCTCCAGCACTTAATCTTCAGAAACTCAAGTCTTCAGTGTAACACCTCAAATTTAATTGGAATATTTTATTTAATTTATTTAATTGAGAATATTCATTTTCTGTGATTTTCGGTGTTTTGTGGATTATTGAGGAATTGTGCATAATTGGGTTATTTATTTGGAATAACAGTATATAATATGAATTTATTAATATTATTATGAATTAAAATAAATATAAGTGAAAGAAGGGAAATTTGGGCATTAAGAGGAGTTAGCGAGGGTATTAAGGGAAAAGCCCATTTTTGAGGCTCAAGACTAGGTTTGACAAAAAAGGGAATTCTGAAGGGAATTCAGATTCATTTTTGTTAACCGTGAAAAGTATTGAGGCCAGAGCTCTGAGAACAAGATTTGAGGCAGAAGTTCCGAGAGATTCCTTGAAAGATTCGTGAAGGCTTTGAATTGACGACTAAGGTACAAGGAGTATAGATTTTCATGATTTTCCATGTTAATCTTTTGATATGATTGTGGTTGATTTAAGGTTTAGGGGTTTTTGAGGGTAAAGATGAAAAATAGTGATCTTTGGCCTTTGTGGCCTAAAATGATTATACGTGAATCTAACCGTGGGATTCGTTTGGGAAAGGGAAACCTAGCCTTCATCTTGAATTGTTATAGGTCTGACCCTAAAGGATAGTGTTGCACCCCAAAATTTTCCTAACCTTTTTCTTTACCTAGCTTATGTTTCATTGCATTCATCATAGCATTAGCATATGCATAACATTGTCATTTGTGCAGGGGATCAAGAAATGTGCCTATCAAGGAGGAGGCTACCAAAGGTTCTAAAGCCAGTCAAGAAGCTATGTTCAAGCTATCATACTCACCAATCCCTCAGAAAGAAGTCAAAGTTCTTTGGAAAAGTAGATGGATACAAGTGTGCCTATCTTCTATCTTAGGGATCAATAAAAGTCATCAGGAGGCTATGAGTCCATGGTTATGGATAGAGGCTTTTGTGAGAGCTCATGAGATGTCTTGAGAGTCATTGAGGAGCATGTGCAAGTCATTATTCAAAGTGCAAGAGGCCACAACCAAAGGTGGTGCAATTAGGGTTTTCATCTGGTCAACCCTAAGTCAACTGTGTAATTGAAGGAGATTAAGACTCAACTCCAAGTACCTATGATCATGGAATGTTGTTTTGAGATGCCTAAGAGGTTATTCCAAGATCAATTCATCAATACTCAAGAGTGTGAGATGTTGCTAAGCTAGGGTTTCTAAGCTTGACAGTGTAAAATCCCCTATTTAGTGCCTAACTTCAAGACCACATAACTCAAGACACAAGTCTCATCTCATCTTGACTCCAACATGAGACTTGTAGAGCATGTTCTTAGCTTTATTTTTAGTACTATAAGTTATTCATCTAATTTCTAGAACTCAAGTTATGAAGTAGACAAGTTACAGGTCATCAAATGAATGTGATTCTGGTCCATGAAAGTCAACCAACTTCCAAGACATTTTTGACCTAGAAGAATGTCTCTCCTCACTTTGACCCAAACATGAAAGATCTTTCTTATGATCTTAGATTTCCAAAAAGACCTATAAGTCCTTCATCTGATTTGTAGAGCTCAAGATATGAAGCTTGCAAGGCAGGGGTATTTTGGGAAACTTTGATTATAGGTCACTTTTGATTATAGGTCCATTTCACCATTTTGCACACCTCAAATAGAAATCTCTCCAACATAAAACTTGCTCCAAATGGGTTCATTTGCATTACCAAACCATCTCATGTCATGGTTGAGGCTTGGATGGAAGGATTGATGAAGAAATTTCCATGGAAAAGGCATTAAAAGCACAAAAATCAAATAAATTCATTTTGAATCAATTTTCACCAAGTTGGTACATATTTTGAGTGCCAAAATCATTCTAAACACAATGCCAATTTTGGATTTGAGATTTGAGGTCCAAAACCATGCCATTTTCCATGTAACTTCAAGTTTAAGTAACAAATGCAAATCACACCATAGGATCAAAAAAAGGGACCATTCCTATCCCTTGGATCAATTCACATTGTATGCAAGCTATCTGAGCAAGAAATTGAGCCATTGTAGCTCTGTTTTCACAAATTTGGAGATTGCAAAGTCAAGGAATTTTGGATTTTCAATGGATCAAATTGGGCTTCTTCTTCATCAGGAGCCATCATATATAACCTCAGCATTGTGTACAAGCTCTCATAACTGCATTTGGATCAAGAATTACTCAGAAAACAATTGGAGAAAGGGGAGAAGAAGTGAGAATTGTGTTTTCCATTTTATCAAGTTTCATCCCAAATCAAGCATTCCTAAAGCTCTATTGAGGATCAAGGATCGTTTCTGGAAGCTTTTCATCAAGAATCAACAACAATTGAAGGTCCAACGGAGCTATTCTATTAGGTAAATCATTTCTCAACAATGCTCTCTCTATATAGGCCATGATTGCACGCCATGTTCATATATTCTTGCTCCTTATGCTTCCTAGATGAATTTAGGATTAGTTTGGTGGCTGTTAGTGATGATTTGTGATAGCACCTTGCATATTATAGCTTGTGGTTATGCTTGAATATAAGTAGAAATTGAAAACGAACCATGGAATATTGATGTACTCATCAAGGCGAGTTGATTGGTATAAGATTTGGTAAGTTTCAGTGAAGTTTGTAGAATTGCTACAATAGTGCCCTACCGGAGAAGACGACCGGATCCGCTGTGCTCCGGCGTCTTCAAATTCTCCCTCCATCTTACGTTTGAATCTCCTAGCGCCTGCGTGTCATCACAATAACCTTAGGATTACTTGACTTAAGATTAAAATGGGTGGTCACGATCTGGCCTGAGCATGGTTGACCAAGCTATTAGCAAAACAGTGAGTTTAACTAAATGAAATCCTGAGTGGATTGGGCCACATTGCTTTTCACACCCCCCTCATAAACCAACCTAAGAAATACACGTGATAGGATTGCTATTCTCACCGCAGTTTTTTCCATTTTTCTTTTTCTTTTATTTTCTCATTTTTTTATATCTGTTTCAATTAAATGCATAAAAAATACTTTGATACGTCCAAAAATTATGAGAAAAATATTGTTGTGCACTTTAGCATGTAAACTAATTTTACAAACTTTTAGATTAATTTTTAATTCTTTTTTTCCATTTAATTTTGCATTTTTCTTTATAAGGTGTTCTTTGTAAGGTGAAAATTGCACATCATTCTTTCTTGATTTTATTTCTTAATTAAACCTCCAAATAAATTCCTGATTTTTCTTGTACATAATATGGGAATCTCAATTGATTTTTCTATATTTTTCTCCCTTATTTTTATCATCATTTGAGTAGGTTTTAGGTTACATCTTTAGGACCTTCCCTCTTGCCTAGTTCATAGGACCATCCTTAGAGTTTGCCTTCTGTTGGCATAGCTAGGTTAGGACTTAGTCTCCCTAATCTTGACCCCTGGTTCCTAACACCAGAGGGGTCTCATAGAATTTTATCTAGAATTGTTAGGGTTAGTTTCCTATTTTTAAGGTATTTTACACTTTAGGATACCCTTATAGGACTTCCACCTCTACACTTGTGCTATTTTGCTTCTTATTTGCATTTTATGAAATGTTTGAGCCTTTGACTTTTGCATATTCATATTGTATATACAATGAGGCATTTGTATGTTCATTTTTGGATCTTTATCATGTTCACAACTTGTTCAAACTTTCTTTCTTTTCAGCCATTCCTTTTAGGGTTTCTCATGAACTATGTTTTGCCTAACTTTGCATATAAGCTTGCACTTTCTTTTGTTGATCTTATGATTGAGTTTGTGCATTCTTAATTCATATCTTTTTCTGTCCCATGACCTTAGGGTTCTATTCAAAGTAGTTTAATCCCTCCTGTGGAGGTATCTAAAACATAACTTGGATGGTAAACCATGAGGGCAATTTTGTGTAGCTTTGTACACAAGTCATGATGCAACTTTAGGGTGAATGACACCATGTTTTTTTTCTTCCATTCTCATGCTTCTTTTGCCTTATATTTCATTCCATGTTCAATCTAGAAGCCTTAGGAACCTTAGGGTATAGTGTTGCATTGCATTTTTGTTTGCATTTAAAGGTTAGGTTTCCTCCCTTTGCTTAGATGTTATTTTCCATTTGTACTTGCTTTGTTTGCATTTGAAGGTTGAGGTTTCCTCCCTTTGCTTGGATGTTATTTTCAATTTGTACTTGCTTTGTTTGCATTAAAGGTTGAGGTGTCCTCCCTTTGCTTGGATGTTAGTTTCTCTTTGTACTTTCCTTGTTTGCATTAAAGGTTGAGGTGTCCTCCCTTTACTTGTATTGTTGCATTGCATGTGGATTCATTCACATTCACATTTCAATTCAAGTATTGTATATTGTTTCTTCCATTTCCATTGCCATGTTCCCTTAGGGATCTCACTTCCTTGTTTAAGGATGGTGATGATATAACTTTAGGGTCAATCCTTTGCATGATAACAAATAGGATAGAATTCCCTTTCAAACATCAACTATAGGACCATCAATGCCTGATAACTTTAGGGTTTTGATTTAGTCCCCTTTAGTGTCCTTTCTCTTTCTCATGTTCAAAAAATTCTAGCATACTTAATAAGGGCTAATGAGTATTGTGCGTTACGAGCCTTAAGCACTTAGGAAATGATGATTGGATGGTTGCCTCTAAATTATCTATAGTGTTAGCATATGTCCTTTGGATGATATGCGACACATTCGTTCTTAAGTCATAGTCTCTAGTGCAGTATAAATTACAAACATTCATTAAAAAAACACTTCTTCTTCTTCTTAAAAGAAATCAAAACAAAATCATCAAACCTCATTTTGTCCCTTTGGACCTTTAACAATGGAAAACCTTTTCATAAGCAAGAGTGTTGTTAACTCTTAGTTCTATCGCAAATGGTAACGCCTAAGTCTCCAACGAGCGAGCTGCATACACCAACTGCTGGAACTATTTGTTAACCCTACTCGGGTAAAAACAGTTGAACAAACATGTATTCCCTTTTATCCCGAACTACGTTAGCTCTGATCTCTCATACATGTTGAGAGTACGTAGGCACATGATGCAACGTCTTGGCGAGCAACCTTTCCCTTTTCACCCGTAGTTAGCCAACTACGTTGACTCTGACTTTCCCATTGCAAGAGGGAATACGTAGGCCCAGAGCAGTGACGCTCTTTCGAGTCCTTTTTCCTTTTACTTTTTTTTTGTCCCAGACCTTTTAGCTAGATAGATAAACAACCCTTTAGATAAACAACAAGCGTGGATCCCGTTGAGTATAATGGACGTGAGGGGTGCTAATACCTTCCCCTTGCGTAATCGACTCCGAACCCGAGATTTGGTTGCAATGACCGATCTTATCCCATTTTTGCTAGGTGTTTCCTGATCGTTTCCTTTCCCTCCTTTGGGATAAATAACGGTAGGTGGCGACTCTTCTGTCTTTGCTGACACCTTTTTTCGTAGTAGCGACAAATAGGAATATTGGGTAATGAGCAACTCTAATGCCTTAGGGTGTAATTGAAGGAAAAATTGTGATTTAAGGCGGGAATATGTTGTAGGATTGGCCTAATGAACCGTAGGTTTTGTGCCTTTATCGCCGTAAGACCTTGGGGATGATTTAAGGATGTTTTGGGGGCATTGGAGAAGTGAATCGTAGAGCCTTTTGAGTGATTTCAGGTTCTGGTGCGTAGCAGAATTTGCTGTCATCACACAGTTCGCCCAGCGAACCATGTTGTTCCCAGACTCGCCTAGCAAAGAAACTCGCCATAAACTCACCTAGAGAACATGCCAGCGAATGTAGCAGAGTTTCACGAATGTTGATCCTGTGCAGCGATGCCTTGATGTTTAATTCTGTGATTTCTGTGATGAGTTGACATGAGTGTGCCAATGAGTTTTATATGATGTGTACGTGATTACATGATTACTTGATTGATATAACATGACGATATTACCATGATTTTGATGAATTATATGATGACACGAGATATGATGATGATTATGATGAATGATGTTGCACCAATGCGGTTTCATGAGGATGATTATTAACGTGTGCATCATGCATTCATGTGCATCCGGACTTCAGTTCAGGACCTCGATTACTTTGGCTTCAATTTCACTGTGTGCATGTGAAGTGTTTTGATGTGCTCCGGTTCTCTAGTAGAATCAATCTTATTGATGGGGATCTATGGAGGGTTGATGGCCTAGTGTCCATCGTGCTGTAATGATTGGTACCACATGCATTGAGTCTTGTTGCATTGCATTTATGAGTCTTTTTGTATGAATTATGACATTGTGACCTTTGAGGCCTATTGAAGGATATGAATGTGTTGAATTTGAAAATGACGACGTTTTATATGTTGATTTTTATATATTGATTATTATAAATTTTTTTACTCACCCTGCCTCTTTGAATGTTACCTCCTCGTGGGTAACGTGCAGATGGCCAGGTTTAACCATGGACGCCGTTGAGGATTATTTTGAAGTTTTTGAGTTGTTAGCTGTTTTGGTTAACTTAGAGAGTATTGCTCTGATATATAATATCGGGTTGGGTTCCTTTGAGTTAAACTATATATTGTTGAGTTATTTTGCTTATCTTCCCTTTTGAGGAAAACCTTGATTTATGCCTTTGAGTTCCGCTGCTTTGTGTAGTTTGATGTATTTTGAGAAAACCTGTGGTTTATGGAGCTTTGACCTATTTTGTTGATTTGGGAAATGTACGCCCTTTTGATGGCTTTTTGTAACATTTAATAAATTACTCTGATATCTGTGTTATTTTGCCATGATAATTGTGGGGTAGAAAAGGGTGTTACATTAGTGGTATCAGAGCAGGTCGGTCTGTCCGGCCATGTTTTTATGTTGTTAGTCCCCTGTCAGTCAATAGTGTGAGAACACTACTGATGAGTTTTTTTCTTCTAACCTTGTTGGTGGTTGCAGATGGATGGAAGGAATGATCGTGCTATTGCTGATGCGCTGGAATCACTTGCCCAAGTGATGGCTTAGAATGGTGGACCTCCAGATGAGTTCTGTGCTTTGGGAAAATTCCGGAGGAACAATCCGCCAACTTTTTTGGGCACACATGATCCTGATGGTGTACAGAAGTGGCTGAAAGTGATTGAGAAGATTTTTCGAGTTATGGCGTGCACTGATGCACAGTAGGTACAGTTTGGTACGCATATGCTAGCAGAGGAAGCTGAAGACTGGTGGGATAACACTCGTAAGAGATTGGGAGATGCTGGCATTGCAATAACTTGGGATGTGTTTAAAGAGGAATTTTTTAGGAAGTATTTTCCTAAAGATGTTCTAGGCAAGAAAGAGGTGGAATTTCTTGAGCTGAAGCAGGGTAATATGACTGTGGCTGAGTATGCGGAAAAGTTTGAGTCTTTGGTAAAGTTTTGTCCGCATTAAAACCATATTGACGCAGAGATGTCGAAGTGTCTCAAGTTTGAGATGGTTTGAGACCAGAGATTAAGAAGGGAATTGGGTACCAGTAGATTCGTCGGTTTTCAGAACTGGTGGACAAGAGCAGGATTTATGATGAAGATAGTCGAACTCGATCTACTCACTACAAGCAGCTAAGTGAGAAGAAAGAGAAAGGTCAGTATAGAGGGAAGTCGTATGTGACTTCTGGTGATAAAGGGAAGCGGAAGGATTCAGATGGTAAAAAGCCAAGTGGGGGAGCGGCTACTGCTCCAGGTAAGTGTTATAAATGTGGCGAGCCAGGACACCGTGCTGAGAATTGTAGAGCGCTGAGATGTCATCGTTGTGGCAAGAGGGGTCATAGAGTTACCGACTATAAAGACGAAGCTCCGACTTGCTTCAACTGTGGAGAGAAGGGTCATATCAGTACCCAGTGTCACCAACCGAAGAAGACTGCTACTGGTGCTCAGACAAGTGGCAAAGTGTTTTCTTTAAGCGGTGCAGAAGAATACAAGACGAATAACTTAATCAGAGGTATTTGTTTTATTAATGATATTGAATTGATTGCTATAGTTGATACTGGTGCTACTCATTCGTTTATTTTGCTTGAATGTGCTAAGAGGTTGAATTTGAAATTATCTCCTATGATTGGGAGTATGGTTATTGATACCCCGACTAATGGTTATGGGACTATTGTGCAAGTATGTTTGAGCTGCCCTTTGACTATTTATGATAAGGATTTTGTGATGGACTTGGTCTGTCTACCTTTGCATCAAATCGATGTTATTCTTGGAATGAACTGGTTGGAGTACAACTATGTTCATATCGATTATTTTAGCAAGACTGTAAGGTTTCCTGAGTTTGGTGATGGTGGGGAGCTGATGTTTGTATCTGCCAAGCAAGTAGAAGAACTCTTAGAAGATGAGGCTCAAATGTTTGCATTGTTTGCATCACTTCAAGTTGATTATGAAGTAGTGAGCATGGAACTACCAGTTTTTCGGAAATTTCCAGAGGTGTTTTCGGACGACATGAGTGACTTACCTCCTGAGCGAGAGGTAGATTTTACTATTGATGTGATATCAGGCACTAGTCATGTGTCGATGGCTCCTTATCGGATGTCTGCATCTGAGTCGGGAGAATTGAAGAAACAGTTGGAAGATTTTCTTGAGAAGAAGTTTATTTGACCGAGTGTTTCTCTGTGGGGTGCTCCTATGTTGTTGGTGAAGAAGAAAGATGGTAGTATAAGATTGTGTATGGATTATCGGCAGTTGAATAAGGTGACTATTAAGAATAAGTATCCACTTCCGAGGATTGATGATTTGATTGATCAATTAGTGGGTGCTTGTGTGTTTAACAATATTGATTTGAGGTCTGACTATCGTCAGATTCATGTTAAGCCTGATGATAATCTGAAGACAGCTTTTAGGACGAGGTATGGACACTATGAATATACTGTGATGCCGTTTGGTGTGTTTAATGCACCTGGTGTATTCATGAAGTATATGAATAGGATTTTTCATCCTTATTTGGCTCAGTTTGTGATAGTATTCATTGACGATATCTTGATATATTATATGTCCGAGGAAGAGCATGCGCAACATCTAAGAGTGGTATTGTAGGTTTTGAGAGACAAGAAACTTTATGCCAAGTTGTCCAAGTGTGATTTTTGGTTGAAGGAAGTGAATTTCCTTGGCCATGTGATTTCTAGTGGAGGGACTGTTGTTGATCTGTCAAAAATTGATGTTGTGTTGCAGTGGGAGACTCCAAAGTCTGCTACTGAGATTCGAAGTTTCCTTAGTTTGGCTGGTTATTATCGCAGATTCATAGAAGCCTTTTCAAAGTTGGCATTGCCATTGACTCAGTTGACTCGAAAGGGTCAAGCTTATGTGTGGGATCTTGCTTGTGAGAAGAGTTTTGTAGAACTCAAGAAGAAGTTGACGGCTGCTCCAGTGTTGATTTTGCCGAATTCGAGTGAGTCTTTTATGGTGTATTGTGATACGTTGAAGATAAGTCTTGGAGGCGTGTTGATGCAGAATGGCGAGGTTGTTGCTTATGCTTCCAGAAATTAGGTTCATGAACGGAATTATCCTACGCATGACTTAGAGTTGGACGCTGTGGTGTTTGTGTTGAAGATTTGGAGGCATTATCTTTTTGGGTCCAGATTCGAAGTGTTCAGTGATCACAAGAGTCTAAAGTGTTTGTTTGATCAGAAGGAGTTAAACATGAGGCACATAAGATGGCTTGAACTTCTAAAGCATTATGATTTTGAGTTGAGTTACCATCCTGGTAAGGCTGATGTTGTGGTTGATGCGCTGAGCAGGAAGTCCTTGCATATGTCGATGCTTATGGTCGAGAGTTAAAACTGATGAGCAATTCAGATATATGAGTTTGATTTGTGAAAAGACTCCTAACAGTGTGAAGTTGGGTATTTTGAAGTTGACTAGTGGTATTCTCCAAGAGATCAGAGAAGGTCAAAAATATGATTTGAGTTTGGTGGATCGTCTCACGTTAATCAATCAAGGTAACGTAGGTGATTTTCAGATCAATGAGAATGGTGTGATGAGGTTCCGAGATAGAGTATGTGTTCCCAATGTGCCAGAAATCAAGAAGAGCATTCTTGAAGAACGTCGCCGAAGCGGGTTGAGTATTCATCCTGGTGCCACAAAGATATATCAAGATTTGAAGAAGTTGTTTTGGTGGCCGAGTATAAAGAAGAAAAATGTAGAGTTTGTTTGTGCTTGTTTGACTTGTTAGAAGTCGAAGATTGAACATCAGAGACCGTCAGGTCTGATGCAACCGTTGAGTATTCCAGAATGGAAATGGGATATCATTTCTATGGATTTTGTGACAAGTTTACCGAAGACTTTGAAGGGGTATGATTCGATTTGGGTGATTGTTGATAGATTGACCAAATCGAATCATTTTATACCGATGAGGAACAATTATTCGTTGCAGAAGCTTGCCGAGTCATATATTGATCAGATTGTGAAGTTGCATGGTGTTCCGTCGAGTATTGTGTCTGATAGAGATCTGAGATTTACGTCGAGGTTTTGGGAAAGTTTGCAGATAGATTTGGGTATTAAGTTGAGGTTGAGTTCTGCCTATCATCTGTAGACGGATGAACAAACAGAGATGACTATCCAGTCTTTAGAGGATTTGTTGAGAGCTTTTGTGTTGGATCAAGGTGGAATAGTTATTTATTGTTGATTGAGTTTACCTCTAATAAAAGTTATCATTCTAGTATCAGAATGGCACCGTATGAGACTTTGTATGGTAGGAAGTGTAGGACACCTTTGTGTTGGTATGAATTAGGCGAGAGTGATGTACTTGGACCTGAAATTGTGCAAGAGACGAATGAAAAGATCAAGATGATCCAAGAAAAAATGAAAGCATCGCAGAGTCGTCAGAAGAGTTATCATGATAAGAGGAGGAAGGCACTTGAATTCCAAGAGGGAGATCACGTGTTTTTGAGAGTTATGTCGGTAACTGGTGTTGGCCGACCTTTGAAGTCTCGGAAGCTCACGTCGCTTTTGTTGGTCCGTATCATATTTTACAGAGGGTGGGGGAAGTAGCATATCAGATTGCTTTACCCCCGTCGCTTGTGAATTTTCATGATGTGTTGCATGTGTCTCAGTTGAGGAAGTACATTCCAGACTCGTCGCGTGTGATTCAGAAGGATGATGTACAAGTGAGAGATGATTTAATTGTTGAAGCGTTGCTAGTTCGGATTGATGAACGAGAAACAACTTCGAGGTAAAGATATTTCCTTGGTAAAGGTAGTTTTGGGAGGACCAGATGTAGGGAGTTGGATTTGGGAGCGTGGAGATTAGTTGAGGGAGTTGTATCCAACTCTGTTTTCTTGAGGTAATTTTCGAGGACGAAAATTCTTTTAAGTGGGGGAGAGTTGTGACACCCCAAATTTAATTGGAATATTTTAATTTATTTATTTTATTGAGAATATTCATTTTCGATGATTTTCAGTGTTTTGTAGATTATTGAGGAATTGTGCATAATTGGGTTATTTATTTGGAATAATAGTATATAATATGAATTTATTAATATTATTATGAATTAAAATAAATATAAGTGAAAGAAGGGTAATTTGGGCATTAAGAGGAGTTAGTGAGGGTATTAAGGGAAAAACCCATTTTTGAGGCCCAAGACTAGGTTTCACAAAAAAATGGAATTCTGAAGGGAATTAGGATTCATTTTTGTTAACCGTGAAAAGTATTGAGGCTAGAGCTCTGAGGAGAAGATTGAAGGCAGAAGTTCCGAGAGATTCGATGAAAGATTCGTGAAGGCTTTGAATCGACGACTAAGGTATGGGGAGTATAGCTTTTCATGATTTTCCATGTGTATCTTTCGATATGATTATGGTTGATTTAAGGTTTAGGGTTTTTTTAGGGTAAAGATGAGAAATAGTGATCTTTGGCCTTTGTGGCCTAAAACGATTATAGGTGAATCTAACCGTGGGATTTGTTGGGAAAAGGGAAACCTAAGCCTTCACCTTGAATTGTTATAGGTTTGACCCTGAAGGATAGGAATATTGGGTAACGAGTAACTCTAATGCCTTAGGGTGGAATTGAAGGAAAAATTGTGATTTAAGGCGAGAATATGTTGCGGGATTGGCCTAATGAACCGTAGGTTTTGTGCCTTTATCTCCCTAGGACCTTAGGGATGTTTTAGGGGCATTGGGGAAGTGAATCGTAGAGACTTTTGAGTGATTTCAGGTTCTGGTGCGTAGCAGAATTTGCTGTCATCTCACAGTTCGCCTAGCGAAGAAAGGTTTGTCTAGAGAATTATGTTGTTCCCAAACTCGCCTAGTGAAGAATCCTCGCCTAGCGAAGAAACTCGCCTCAGACTCGCCTAGCTAACATGCCAACAAACGTAGAAGAGTTTCGCGAATGTTGATCATGTGCAGCGATGCCTTGATGTTTGATTCAGTGATTTCTGTGATGAGTTGACATGAGTGTGACAATGAGTTTTACATGATGTGTACGTGATTACATGATCACTTGATTGATATAACATGATGATATTACCATGATTTTAATAAATTATATGATGACAAGAGATATGATGATGATTATGGTGATGATTATGATGAATGATGATGCACCTATGCAGTTACATGAGGATGATTATTGACGTGTGCATCATGCATTCATGTGCATCTGGACTTCGGTTCAGGACCTCGATTACTTTGGATTCAATTCCACTGTGTGGATGTGAAGTGTTTTGATGTGCTCCAGTTCTCTAGTAGAACCGAACCTATTGTTAGGGATCTATGGAAGGTTGATGGCTCAGTGTTCATCGCGCTATGATGATTGGTACCACATGCATTGAGTCTTGTTGCATTGCATTTATGAGTCTTTTTGTATGAATTATGACATTGTGAACTTTGAGGCCTATTGAAGGATATGAATGTGTTGAATATGAAAATGACGACGTTTTATATGTTCATTTTTATATATTGATTATTATGAATTGTTTTACTTACCCTGAATGTTTGAATGTTACCTCCTCGTGGGTAACGTGCAGATGACCAGGTTTAGCCGTGGACGCCGTTGAGGATTATTTTGAAGTTTTTGAGTTTTTAGCTGTTTTGGTTAACTTAGAGGGTCTTGCTCTGATATGTAACATCGGGTTGGGTACCTTTGAGTTAAACTATATACTGTTGAGTTATTTTTCTTATCTTCAATTTTGAGGAAAACCTTGATTTATGCCTTTGAGTTTCGCTGCTTTGTATAGTTTGATGTATTTTGGGAAAATCCGTGGTTTACGAAGCTTTGTCCTATTTTGTTGATTTGGGAAACGTACGCCCTTTTGATGGCTTTTTGTGACATTTAATAAATTACTCTGATATCTGTGTTATTTTTCCATGATAATTGTGGGGTAGAAAATGGTGTTACATTCAGAGTCTTCAGAACTTTGTTTAGCAGAATGTTGTGTTCAGAGTCTTCAGCACTTAGTCTTTAGAAGATAATGATTTCAGAAGCTAGAAAGCTTTCAGAAGTAAAACATCAGAGTCACGCTCAGAGGCTGAAACCAAGAGAGCATTGCAGCAATAACATGTTGTCTTCTTAGAATCTTTTCTGAATGTGAATAGATCAAAAGCAGACTTGCTTCTATGGCACAGAAGCGACTTTGGTTAGATCAAAGTGATGTTGCACATGGTCTCTATCAGAGTCAGAGCTTTCTCTATCAGAGTTAGAACCTGTTTGTTAATTCTTCATAAAAAAACGTTAAAGTACCAAAATTGTTCTCACACAAATGCTACTTTGTTATTATCAAAACTTAGAGATATATGGTAGAACAAAATCTTGTTCTAACAATCTCCCCCTTTTTGATAATGACAAAACAATGTATTTTGATATCACAATTATGTACGAAGATAATCAATAGGAAATGATAGAGATAAGTTTAGAAATAACTTCCCTTGATCAAGCTTCCCCGGAATTTAAGACTTAAAAAAAATCTGATCAAATTTGGGATACCAGAGCCTGATTATAAAGATCTTGTTAGATCCAGAATAGCAAAGCTTGATTAGTGGTAATGATTGGTTAAATCAGAGCCTGATTGCAAAGATATCAATTTTTTTCTTGAAAAACATTCTATGAAAAATTGAGTGCAATTAAAATGTAATAATGTCAGAGCTACGATTCAGAGATAAGATATTTTTTCAAAATAATTTTCCATTAGTATACTCCCCTTTTTTGTCATAATCAAAAAGGTAATTAAAACAAAAAGAAAACTAAGATAAACACAAAAAGACAAAGGAAACTAAGGGGTGTCCTAAGGAGTGTCTAAGGTTAAGGAGGAGGAGGGAGCCTCTGAAGGATCCGAGGAAGTGCTTTTTGAATGCTGGAAGTGACTTCGTCTTGCTTGTCCATTCTCATTTTGAATAACTCTTGCTCCTTTTGAATACTTTCCAGAGTCTTTAACACTGGATCAAAGGTAGAGTTCTTAGCAGCTTTCAAAGGCACTTCTTGATTTTTCAATTCAGCTTCTCTCTCAGCTTGATCTTGAGCTTCCTTAGCTAACCTTTCAGCTTCTTTGTCAAAAGCTTCATTAGTTAATCTCTCAGCTATTTCCCTTTCAGCAGTTAGCTTTGCTTCAGCTTCCTTCTTAGCTTTCAATCTCTTTTCAACTTGCTGGACAAAATAATCTTTTGTCTGAACAAAGAGATTTTGAATCTTCTGAAATTCTTCTGACATCCACTGATTGAATTGATCCCAGGGAGCATCCAAAGCAGAAGGGTCTTCACTAGAACTTGATTCATCAGAGAGTATGTTTAATCTCCTAACTACACTGCCTTTAAAAACAAAAATAACTTCATCTAGGTTATGAGGGGGAAGATCAGAAGGTTTATTCTTAGGGAATGGTTGGGTTTCTTCATCAGAATCACCCAAATTGGTGATATCATTATTTTTAGGATTTGATTTTGGTGAAGAAGGTTCAGTCTGGTATGGTTTATAGGATTATTTGTGGAGATGTTAATGGTGTGGGTGATGGAGAGTTGGTTGTTTGAAGAAGTTTAGTAGGAGGTTCTTCAAAAAGTGGATTTAGTGGTTAATGGTAGGGAGATAGTGGAAATTGGTTGTTCAGATATGGTGGAAGTTATTGGTAAGGAAATAGTGGGAGTTGGTTGAGTTGAAGTGGTTTGGAATAACGGTGGTGGAATTTGTATAGAGGGTGTAGAGGATGTAATTATTTGAGTTTGTGGTTCAGTAATAGGTATGGGTAAGGTGGTGACAATGGTTGAGAAGGTTGGTGGTGATGTTGAGATAGATGAAGACATATTCCTGTTAGTAATAATAGATGCAGTTAATGAAGAGGATTTAGAAGACTTACTTAGCTCGCCAGCAGGAGAAGCAAATGTAGTTGTGATCTTCATCTTCTTGTTTGATGGTTCTTCACCATCATCATTTTTCTTTTTCTTGCCTTTTCCGTTATTCTTTAAAATCTCTGGAAGATTACTCATGTCAATCCACACATCCAATGCTTCATCTTTGCATCCCGCAAGGTAGTGTGTAAGTTCATCGGGATTATAAGTTCTTGAAAAGTGTGGAAATCTAGAAGTTGGAAACCTCATAGAGTTAATGTCATCCTTTGATGGTAGAGCAGATTGATGAGACGTCTTTTTAATAAGATTCATATTCTTCAAATTCTTCGCCCAGAAGATGTTTCTAGAATTCTTTACTAGTTTATTTGTTTGTCCAGCAACTAATAGAGCTTCAACAATTCCAAACTCAATAAGAATATCAAAAATGAGTCTGTCGTAACGGATATGACTCCCCTTTTTGGTAGGTCCAGTTCTTGAAGTCATTATTGAGTCTCTCAGGAATATGAACAGGATGACAGGGATATGTATCTTCTTTCCTTTCATTAGGAAGTATAGAACATACTTCTGAGACAAATTTATGTAATCAGAAGAATGAGTAGGATGATAGTGGTAAATACTTCCCAACATTATCTTGAACCAAAATCTTAAATAGTCTTTTAAGAATGAAGATGAAGGATCTTTCTTAGAATCCAGAACAATTCCTTCTTTGAAGATAGATTCATTGACTTTTGCTTCCCTTTGTTTATCCGCTTGAACATTGTAAATTCTCAGCCCATTTCCATCATGAGAGATTAAATCAAAGATGATCTTTTTTATGATGATGATACGTTTTCCAAACACAAAGGAGATAATGATTTTTCCGCTTGCAGTTGCATGAATCCAGGAATCTTTAACCAGGATAGGAAAGGTGGGTCCTTGCAATCTTTTAAAGAACCTGTTCCAACCTTGGAAATAAAGTGTTTGAGTAAGATTACACACATTATCCTTTAGATATTTGAAATCCACCATGGTTTCACAAAGAACATGAAGATTAGCTACCGGTGTATCGAGAGTAATATCAGGTTTCTCTGGAATACTGAACTTATTTCCTTTTTTTGAGGATCCATTAAAGAACATGATAGAGTCATAGAGCACAAAGGGTTATATGGTTTCTAAGAAAAAGTGTGGGAAGTGAAAGAGTAGTGTAGTGTGTGATGGTGAGATTGTGAGTATTTATAAGAAAAATTGAGATTATGAAAAGGTGGGAGTAATAGGAAATAATTACTTGAAACCTAGTCTCACGAAATCACAACGCTCGAGGTTTCTCTATAATAGTAAGATATGATTTGATTTTGGACAAGTGTCACAAGAAAATCATAGTCGTTTGTTCAAGACAACACATTTGATGTTCCCAAAGTCAAGAGTATCGAGAGGTATTTGACTAGACAAGTTTCTGATTAAGACATCTTCTAACATGTAGAAGTATCATCAATCAAAAGAACATTAAATAAGAGAGAATAACCTATTTAACGTTAGAACCTTATCTCAGAAGTTATGGTGGCTTGACACATAAAACATTTCATCTACTCATTCTAGACACGGTTTTATAAATAAATTTTCCAAAATGAATATGAATCTATCCTCAGCAAGGGGTTTTGGGAAAATATCAGCTCACTGGTGATCTGTATCCACAAATTTTAATTGAAAATCACCCTTCTAAAAATAGTCACGTAAAAGGTGATGTTTTATTTCAACATGTTTAGCCCTAGAATGCAAGATAGGATTTTTGGATAAATAAATAGCAGAAGTATTATCGCAGAAGATAGGAATATTACTCTCATGTATCTGAAAATCTTCTAGTTGATTCTTCATTCAGAGTATTTGAGTGTTGTATAGTGACACTGAGATATATTCTGCTTCTGCAGTTGAAAGTGCAATAGTTGATTGTCTTTTACTAGCCCAAGAGACGAGGTTGTTACCCAGAAACTGATAGTTTCCATAAGTACTTTTCCTTTTTAAGCTGTCTCCCGTATTATCTCCATTATAATAACCAGAAAGCCTGTACTTTGATGTTTTCTTATACATCAAGCCAAGTTTATTTGTTCCTTTTAGATACCTCAGGATTCTCTTAACAGTTGTTAAGTGAGTTTCCCTTGGATCTGATTGGAAACGAGTACAAATACATACACTAAACAGAATATCTGGACGAGTAGTAGTTAGATACAGAAGATAACCTATCATACCACGATAGAGCATATGAAAAACCTTTTTACTTACTTCTTCTTTCTCCAGAATGCATGTAGGATGCATAGGAGTCTTTGCAGGTTTACTATCTGACATATTAAACTTCTTCAGAAGTTCTTTTACATACTTTCTCTGATGAATGTATGTTCCTTTTGGACGTTGATCAATTTGAATTCCCAGAAAGAATCTAAGTTCTCCCATCAGACTTATTTCAAACTCGGTCTGCATTAACTTAGAAAATTCCTTGTACAAGGAAGTATTAAAAAGACCAAATATATATCATCAATGTAAGTTTGCACAACCAGAATGTCATTTTTAAAGGTTTTGCAAAAGAGTGTTGTATCCACTTTTTCTCTAGTAAAGTTATTTTCCAAAAGGAAGTTACTTAGCCTTTCATACCAAGCTCTGGAAGCTTGTTTCAAACCATATAATGAATTTTTAAGTTTGAAAACAAATTTTAGGTTTTTAGAACTTTCAAAATCAGGAGGTTGGTGTATATACACTTCTTCCAAAATATACTAGTTTAAAAATGCACTTCTTACATCCATTTGATATAAAGTGATATTGTGATTAACAACAAATGAAAGTAAGAGACAAATAGATTCTAACCTGGAAATTGGTGAAAATATTTATGTATAGTCTATCCCTTCTTGCTGACTATAACCTTGTGCTACCAGTCGTGCTTGGTTTCTTACGATCTCACCTTTCTCATCAAGCTTGTTTCTGAATACCCATTTTGTTCCAATGATGTGGACACCTCATTTTCCATAAGAGCTTTATCAACTGATGTTGGCTCTATCAATGACACCAAACCCATAAGAGTTTCTTCAGAAGGTTTAAATGATGAACAGGTTCTGAATGGATTAGCTTTGTCTCCCAGAATCAATTCTTCAGAACGAGAAGTCTTTAGCTTATTCTTCTTCTAATGAGATAGACTATTCATTGTTTATGGTAATATTGTATCTGATTCTGTAGGTTCTGTGTATTTATCTCCTTCTTTAGAATCTTCCTCCTTGGATTCTGATAAGGTAATCTTCAAATCTGCAAACTTTTCAACTAGCTTTGCCTTTTCAGGGCCAAGCTTAATATGAAATATGACATGGATTGATTCCTCAATAATTCTTGTTTTTGTGTTATAGATTCTATAGCCTTTATAGCGTTCAGAGTATCCTAACAATAAACACTTTTGAGCTTTGGAGTCAAACTTCCCAAGATTCTCTTTAGTGTTTAACATAAAACAAATACAGCCAAAAGGATGAAAATATGAGATGTTGGGTTTTCTATTCTTCCACAAATCATAAGGAGTCTTACCTAGAATAGGTCTGATAGAAATCCTGTTCTGAATATAACATGTTGTATTTACTGCCTCTGTCCAAAAGTGCTTAGCCATGTCAGTTTCTTGGATAATTGTGCGAGCCATTTCTTGCAAAGTCTTATTCTTCCTTTCCACTAATCCATTCTGTTGTGGAGTTCTAGGACATGAGAAATCATGGGAAATTCCATGGAAAAAAAAAGATTCTCAAAGTATCTGTTCTCGAATTCTCCACCATGATCACTTCTGACTCTGACAATTTTGCAATCCTTCGCTGTTTGCACTTGTGAGAAAAAGGTATAGAACACAAAATGCGACTCATCCTTGTATTTCTAGAATTTTAGGCAGAAGTGATCATGGTGGAGATGTTTTCCAAAACCTCTTTTAGAGCGAAAAAATGTTGTTTCTACTTCTAGACCATTAAAACTTCTGCACATTGATCTTTTTGGTCCAGTGAAAACTGCCTCAATCAAAAGGTATAGAACACAAAATGCAACTCATCCATTTTGAGGCAGTTTTCACTGGACCAAAAAGATCAATGTGCAGAAGTTTTAATGGTCTAGAAGTAGAAACAACATTTTTCGCTCTAAAACAGGTTTTGGAAAACTTGCCTTTCTGATATGCTTCACAAAGAGCATATGAACAAAACTTTAGATTATCTGATTTTAATGCTAACATGGCCGAAACGTCTATGCCATACCCATTGCTCTTTATTTACATACATTAGACATTTAACATTCTGGTCCTTAAAATTAGAAAATCTGATTTTGTAAATGTTGTTTTTCCTCTTTCCATTAAAAAGGATTGAGCCATTCTTCTAATAACAACCTTACAAGACTTTTGATTAAAAATGATATCATAACCATTGTCACTAAGTTGGCTAATTAGCAATAAGTTATGCATCAAAGAATTGACCAGAAGAACATTAGTAATAGAAGGAAGTTTGCCATTACCAACGGTTCCAGAGCCAATGATCTTACCCTTCTAGTTTCCTCCTAAACCAACGAATCCTTCAGGCTTAAGTGCCAGACTTTGGAACATATGCCTTCTTCCCATCATGTGTCGCGAGCAACCATTGTCCAGAGTGTTTCAATTGAGCTGCTAAGGATATCTACAACATAGATTATCTTATCCTTAGGTACCCACTTTCTGGGTCCTCTTATTTTAGTTTTCCCAGAGTTTCTCACAACTTTGGGTTTCTGTGCAAAATGATAATCAAGTGGAATTTGTGCATGATAATTTAGTTTAAGATCAGATTCCAGTTTCTGTGAAGGTGCTTTCACAAACTCAGAACAATCAAGCTTAGTACTAGAAGGCACAAAATGATCATAGAGAGGTTTTGGTTTTACAGGTTGACTTTCGTCATTTTCAAATGTTTTTGTACACTGCAAACCTTTCTTACCATTTCTGCTAACTCCATAGATCATGGAAGAAATCTTACTTCTATCTATGCTTTTAGTTAAAAAGTGATGGAATGCTCTATCATACTTGTTAACACAATTAGTGTTAGAGATGTTTGAGACTAATTGTTCTTCTAATTTAGAAACTTTTCTTTTCAAAGCATAGTTACTATTTTTAAATAAAAAATATTTTCATTCAAAGAAGAATTTTCTGTTCAAGCTTATCTCTGGCTTCAGAAGTAATTACATGGGATTTTTTAAGATCCTTGTATTTACTTTGAAGAGTTTGATATCTTTCCAGCATTTCTGAAAGATACGACTCTAATTCACAACGAGAGAGTTTAGGTAATACCTCTGAGTCAGAGTCTGATTCTGATTCTGATAGCATTTTATCTTCTGCTTCTCCAGAGAATTCAGCGTCAATTGTTGTTGCCCCTAGTGCAACATTTTCCCATTCTTCATCAGATTCTTCTTCTTCAGAATCAGAGTCATCCCAAGTTTCCATGAGTCCCTTCTTGAGTTTAGTGAAGTTCTTCTTAGGCTTCTTGTCTTTCTTAAGCTTTGGACAGTCGTTCTTGTAATGACCTGACTCATTACGCTCATAGCAGATGACTTATTTTCCAGAACTCTAATTCTTCTGTCTGGATGATGAGTCAGAATGACCATTATTCCTTCTTGATCCTCTGAACTTCCCTTGCCTATGTTTCCAGAGTTTGTTGATCCTTCTAGAGATAAGTTATAACTCATCTTCTGAGTCTTCATCAGAATCTTCTGATTCTTCCTTAGCTTGATAAGCCTTTGCCTTTTCAGCAGTAGAATATCCTTTATTTAGCACTCTAAGTCCTGCTACCAGCATCTAAAATCTTGAAAACATAGTTTCCACATATTTATCATCATCCACCTTGAAGGCTTCATATTTCTTGATTAGGGAAAGAGCCTTTGTTTCCTTTACTTGAGCATTTCCTTCATGAGTTATTTGAAGTGAATCAAAAGTGGACTTGGCAGATTCTCTATTTGTTATTTTCTCATACCCAGTATAAGAAATAACATTCAACAATATAGTTCTTTCCTTGTGATGATTCTTGTATTCTTTCTTTTGTTGATTTGTTATAGCACTTCTTGATACTTTTACTCTTTCAACATCAACTGGGTGAGTATAGCCATCAACTACAAGCTGCTAAAGATCTACGTCATAACTAAGAAAGAAACATTCAATTATATCTTTCCAGTAATCAAACTTTTCACCATCAAAGACTGGTGGTTTGGCATTGTAATAATATTTCTCTTTTGGAATAGGATTAGCATTAGCAGCAACTATGATATCCCACACAAATTATGGCTCAGTACTGAACACGGTGAAGTGTTGATAAATTTTTTATCACAATCAGAACCGAAGCTCTGATGCCAATTGAAGGCGTGAGAAAACACAAGAAAGGGGGGTTTGAATAGGATTTTCAAAAATGAAAGCTTTTTGTGAAACTCAAACAAAGATCAAAAATAAATTAACAAGAGAGAAAGACACACGATATATCCTAGTTCACTTGAAAACTATCAAGCTAATCCAGTCCACGCGCCAAGGTGATTTCTCCTTATACACAAGGACTTAATCCTCTATAATCAACTGATTACACTGCACTAGCAACCGCTGGTGACTAACAACCAAAAGACTAACTGTCTCTTCTTAAGAATTCTGACCTAACTGGTCCCTTAAGGAATTACAAACAACTGTTTGAACAAAAATGTTTACAATGAATTTCTTTTACACAAGCAGATATAAATACTATTAATAGCTCAAATGACTTAAAGAAAACTTAAACAGTATGAACAATTGTCTTTCTTTGTATTGCGGTGCTTCAATACTGTTGGTTCAGTTCATCATAGTTCGTCTAATTCTTGTCATTCATTATTTTTCTTAAGTAATCAAGTCATTATATAGCCAGAAAAAGATCCTTTGGAGAGCATATCAGGAATATCCTTTAGATAGTTGGCGACTTGAAATAATGTCATTACGCAGGAATGAAAATCATACACAAAAGTAGTCATTTGTAGCACCAAATCAGGATAGTGGAATGGAAGTGGAATAGAACGTGTTTGATATGTACTATGTACTATTTCCCTCGTAAGCGTTTGATCTTATCTTCTATACATCAGAGGCTTCTGAATAGAGATGATTGAAGCATGAGTAGAAGAGTTAATCACTGGGTCTTCAAAGTCTTCAGAACTTGTTCACCAGAACCTTGTCTTCAGATTCTTAAGAACCCAGAGTTTAGAACCCTTGGCCTTTAGTAACTTAAGTCTTAAGAGTCTTCATAACGTTGTTAAGCTGAACTTTGTCTTCAACACTTAATCTTCAGAAACTCAAGTCTTCAGAGCCTTCAGAACTTTGTTCTATAGAACCTTGTCTTCAGTACTTAGTCTTCAGAAGATAATGACTTCAGAAGCTAGAAAGCCTTCAAAAGTAAAACATCAGAGTCATGCTCAGAGGCAAAAACCAAGAGAGCATTGCAACAATACCTTATTGTCTTCTTAGAATCTTTCTAAATGTGAATAGATCAGAAGCATACTTTCTTATATGGCGCATAAGCGACTTTGGTCCGATCAGAGTAATGTTGCACATGGTCTTTATCAGAGTTAGATCTTTCTCTATTAGAGTTAGAACCTGTTTGTTAATTATTTAGAAAAACAAACGTCAGAGTACCAAAATGTTTCTCACACAAATATTACTTTGTTATTATCTAAACTTGGAGATATCTGGCAGAACCAAATCTTGCTCTAACACATTTGGAGGTGGAATCTTAGGTCCAATCAGATGCAATTGGATAGATCCAACTATTTGAGGAGTCTGGACATATATATAGATGCATCGTAATATCCACTTCTAGATTCACAACATTTTGTTGAAGAGGTGAAGGTAGAGGTGGTTGATTGATCGCTGCTTCAGCTACAACAACGATGTGAGCTTCTAGAGAAGTAGTGGAACGAGTAGCTTTAGATTCAACCATCACTTGGAATCATAGAAATTAGAGATCTGGAAATTCGAGGAGTCGAAGTTGAAATGATGCTCAATTGGATCGAATATGATGAATCTTAATGTTCGATTCTAAATTCTCTTGATCCGGTGATCTGAGAATGAGTTAAAATTGGCTACAAAAACTAGTTTTTCTAGTCATGTATATGGAAAGGATGTAGAGAATCATCTAAAAACTCATATGTCGTATGTGATTATAAATGTATCTTAGCAAAAATAAATTGTGTTTCATCAAATATTACATGCCACAAAATAAATATTTTTCCGTTTTACAAATCATAACATTTATATGCTTTGTAATTTAATGGGTAACCCAAGAACACGCATGGGGTAGAGTGAGGCTGTAATTCATGGATAATGGTAGAAGGAAACAGAGGGTAGCATAAACAACCAAAAACTAGGAGGCATGTATAAGTGGGATCCCAGGGATATAATATTTGAGTAAGTGACTTGTAATTCAGAGATTGATATGGAAGAATATTTAACAGTTAAGTTTCCATTTGAAGAGCATGATGCTAAAAGGAAGTGGTCATGAAAGAGCGATAAAGGAAAGTTTGAAACACATTATTTATGGTGCATATTTTTCGTTTGCTTTACCATTATGAGAATAAGTATGCAGACAAGAGAAACAAAAAATAAGGTTGTTGGCATCACAATATTTTCTAAAAGACTCATTGTAAAATTTGTGTACGTTGTCACAACTAAAACATTTAATGAATTTAAAAAATTGAGTTTTATCCCACGGGAGGGAAACGAAACGATCAGGGAAAACCTAACGAAAAGGGAGAAGATCGGTCATCGCAACCAAATATCGGGTTCGGGAGTCAGTTACGCAAGGGGAAGGTATTAGCACCCCTCACGTCCGTCGTACTCGATGGGATCCACGCTTGGGTTTTCTAGTTTATGGGTGAAAAACAATCTAATCTACGGCTTCTAGAGCTAAACATAAAAAAACTGACTTGATAGAGCATCGTCACTCCATGCCTACGTATTCCCTCGTGCAATGGGAAAGTCAGAGTCAACGTAGTTCGGGAAACTACGGGGGAGGTTGCTCACCAAGATGTCGCGTCTTGTGCCTACGTATTCTCATCTGGTACGAGAAATCAGAACAAACCGTAGTTCATGCTAACTACGAGATAAAAAGGGTGTTCTCGGTCACACGGGGTGAGAGAAAAGGTTGACGATACTAGCGTACACATTCTAGCAGTTAGGTGTATGTTGCTCGACCATTGGAGACTTAGGCGTTACCTGTTTGCGGTAGAACGAACGTAGTATGTCATTGGTTTGGAGGTACGGGAACCTACAGGAACTAGAACTACGGTCTGGTCTCAATTGCACTAGGGCAAGAGAAAGGGAATGATTAGTTGTAAGTGAAAAAGTCTCGATCGCACCGAAGCAAGAGAAAAGGGAAGTTAGTTGTTAGTGTGCGCGCCAAACATCGTGTCTTGTACCTACATATTCTCGTCTGGTACGAGAAATCAGAGCATATGTAGTTCAGCTAACTACAGGAAACGGTCTCGATTGCATGGGGGCAAGAGAAAGGGACTCAATCGCAAGGATGCGAGAGAAAAGGTTCGGAACGGGACACACACACTAAGTCCTAGACGTAGGAGCGAATGCGTCGTATATCACCCAAAGGGTGCTACACTAAACACTCTAGGCCATTAAGGGGAAACCCTCAATCACCATTTCCCACGTATCTAAACGCTACAACTCACAACACTCAACTGTTGCAGAAAAGAGATGAAATAAAAACAATGTTAACGAATGGAGTGGTTCCGTTGACCCCTGACTTTTGCGTGCAAGCTCCTTTCTAAGCTTTCCTATTTTGATCCTTGATGATGACATTTGAATCAGAACCAATATGACGCTGAACCATCATAGTTCGACTTATAAATGAAGTCAAACCCAAAGAGGTAGCGCATTGATATCCATGTCAAAGACATGATAGAGAAATGATATTACGAATCATTCTCCAATTGAATCGTGTCACACAGAACAGAACAACATAAAGCCAAAATAAAAATCAGATGGAAAAGAGAAATGAGGAGAGAAAGGAATGGTCTCGGATCATGCATTATCCATCAATGAGTCGATTAATAACGGTTTATGGAAGTGTCGTCATCGACCTATAAAACAAAAGTGATGTGAAAAATCCAATAACAAATGGGAATTGAATTCAACTTCTAAAATTGGAATAAAACCCATAATAGAAAAATTAAGCTTCTAAAGGAATCACTAAAGGGAAATGGGATTGAAAATATGGATATAAAAATCTATACAAAAATGTATGTACACAATATTCTAAGGAAATTGTAAAAGCAACTGCATATAGAAAATAGAATACAAAATTCTATGTAAAACCCTATATATCCTAAAAGAAAATAGAACATAAAACTAGAATATAAACTCTATATACAATATTAAAGAAAAAATAGAATATAAGATTCTATTAAAAAAAAAAGTATACCATGATATTCTAAGGAAGAAAACTATAATTTCTAAAAGAAAAAATAGTAAAAGAGTACTTACAAAATATGTACAAACTATTTTAAAACAATATCCAAAATTCTATACAATTTGCTATATGTATTACAAAAAATAAAATCCAAAAGAAAATGGAAACATGGGGTATGGCCGTAAAACAGGGGTGTAAGTCCAAGAATAACCCGGTTGGGCTTGGCCCAACTCCAAAACAACAACAACAAGCAAAAGGGGCGCACGTATCAGGTTAGGGGGTGCGAACAACAACACCACAGTTGGGCTTATTGGTTCAGTCCACAGACAGAAAAAAAAGTAAACAGAAGGGGGTGCAATGGAAAGCGGGGGGCATACAGTCCAGAAAAGTCAACAATGGGCCGAAGCCCACTAACCCACTTGAGGAACCCCAGAAGTCTCATCTTCTTCTTCGATTACCTTAGCAAAACCCTAGCCGCTCTGTCAGCTACTCCCTCTTCATCTCCCTCACCTCAACTCTTTCTCACAATCTCTGCTCCAACCTCTTTTCCGATCGGTCTCGACCTCCTTCTTCACTACTGTTCAAGAACGCACCTAAATATTTTCCAAGATCCTCAATCACTGCTACTCTAAATCCCGTCTGCCTGTTGCCGTCTAGACGTTACTCTTGCGTCATCACGAATCGCAGATGAAGTTCATGGAGGAGGCCGTTCGCATTAATCTGAACACGATGAAGGAGGGTGGTTAGTATGGTGTGGTTCGATGAAGATGGAGATGAGTTATTGTTTGTGAAGATTGGAAGGTTGATGTGTTTGAGTTTGATTCGAGATCTGGAGAAGCTTGGTATTGATGATGAACGTTAATGGTGAGTCAAGATCTGTGGACGCAAAGATGTTTGCATGTTGAGGATCTACAAGATCTTCATGAAGAAGATGAAGATCTGCAGTTAGTTATAAAGATCTGTGGATGTTTCACGGAATCAACGCGAAAAGGTGGATCGGAACTGAGATTATGATGTCTTTCTTGTCCGTTTCAAGAGTCGTTTGGAGGCTGAATCAATGGTGAAGTTGTGGATCTGGCTAATGTTTGAAGATTTGTTGCGATATGGAAAACATGTAATGCGATCTGGAAGTTTTCTCTCCGTCTATCCTTAGACGATGTGAGATTTCAGGACGAGTTTCGAATATGGTTTTCTTACCGTCTATCCTTAGACGATGTGTTTCCCCAGCAAATTTTCTTACCGTCTATCCTTAGACAACGTGAGTTTCAAATACGATCTTCCGTTTTGCTCAACATTCAACGATTTGGATTTCAGAAATAGTTTTCTTCCCGTCTATCATTAGACGAAGTGGATTTTGCAGATATTTTCTCTTCGTCTATCCTTAGACGATGCGATTATCGGTTATGGTTTTCTTTCTGTTTATCAGATGAGATGATGCTCTAAGAAGGTTTTCGTGTTGTCGATTCCTATTGACGTTGTGGCTCTTTGAAGAATGTTTGGTTTTCCTTGTTGTCGATCCCTATGGATGATATGTCTCTTTGAAGATGGTTTTCTTCCTATCGATTCCTATTGACGATGTAGCCCTTTGAATATGTTTTCCTTTTCATCAATTCTCGTGAACGAGAAGATTATGTGATTTGCTGAATGGTTTTGAAGTTCATTGACGTAATCTATGGTTTTGATTCTTCTTTCCGTCTATCCTTAGACGATGTGATCATTAGCGTTTTACTTACCGTCTATCATTAGATGATGTGGTGATTAGATGATTTTCTTTCTGTCTATCTTTAGACAATGTGAAAGGATCAAGTGCATGTTGATCCGTCTTTAGAGAATGCGAACGTTGTGGTGTCTTTTCGTCTACCTTTAGACGATGTGAGTATGCTTTTCTTGCTGTCTATCCTTACACAATGTGAAAGGATCAAGTGCATGTTGATCCGGATTTAGACGATGTGAGTATGCTTTTCTTGCTGTCTATCCTTAGACAATGTGAATTGATCAAGTGCATGTTGATCCGGCTTTAAACAATGTGAAAGGATCAAATGCATGTTGATCTGGTTTTAGACAATGGAAAGGATCAAATGCATGTTGATTCGTCCCGTGGGTTTGATGATTGTGGTGTTACACAGGTGACTGGCAGCAAGGTCAGGTGTTCTTTATCAGATGATTAGTCTATAGATTGCAGTTACAACTGGATTCAGTTTTCTGGATATTTTTCCCCAATCAGTTTTGCAGTTTATTTCTGAAGTTGGCAAATTTTCGGGTTTATTTTGTATTCAAGCGTTGTTTACCTTGATTATTTGAGAGTCGTTCGCTTCTCACCCAGTCAGGTCCAAGCCGTTTGAATAGAGGCAGCTGCTGCACCCCAAAATTTGCCCAACTTTTTGCTTTAACTGGCTTTTGTTTCATTGCACAAGCATTACATTTCATAGCATTAGCATCTTGCATATCATTATCCATATACAGGGGATTAAGGGAGGTATGCTCATCAAGAAGAGTTTATCATAGGTCTAAGCCTAATCAAGAGGTTGTGTTCAAGCATACAAGGGTTTATCATCCTCATCAAGTCACCAGAGAAGGTCAAAGCTCATTGAAAGAGTGGATGGTTGAACTGGTTGTATCTCCTATCTTGGGGTTCAATGAAAGTCATCAGAAGGCTATGAGTCCATGGTTAGAGATAGAAGCTATCATAGGAGCTCATGAGATGTCTTGAGGGTCATTGTGGAGCTCATTCAAGTCATTATACTAAGTACAAGAGGCCACACTCAAAGGTGGTGCAATTAGGGTTTTCATCTGGTCAACCCTAAGTCAACTGTGAGTCTTGAGGAGATTAAGGTTCATTTCCAAGCAACTATGATCATGGAATGTTGTGTTGGGACATGTCATATACCATTTCAAGATCAACTCATCAATATTCAAGAGTGTGAGAAGTTACTAAGCTAGGGTTACTAAGCTTGTCAGAGTAAAATCCCCTATTTAGTGTCTAACGTCAAGACCATATAACTCAAGATACAAGTTTCATCTCATCTTGACACCAACATGAGACTTGTAGAGCATGTTCTTATCTTTCTTTTGAGTACTAGAAGTCCTTGATTGGATTTCTAGAACTCAAGTTATGAAGCAGACAAGTTACAGATCAATAGATCAGTGTGATTTTGGACTGTGAAAGTCAACCAACTTCCATTCCATTTTTAACCTAGAAGGATGTCTATCCTCATCTTGACCTAAACATGAATGTTGTTCCTCATGATCGTAGTTTTCCAAAAAGTCCTAAATGTCCTTCATTGGATTTGTAGAACTCAAGATATAAGGCTTGCAAGGCAGGGGTATTTTGGGAAACTTTTATTTGAGGTAATTTTCACCCCTTTGCATACCTCAAATGAAGATCTTTCCAACTTGAAAGTTTCTCCAAATGGGATCATTTTCTTAACCAAACATCAAGGCATCATTGAATTGGTTTGGATTGGAGAATGTGTGAAGAAAATTTCATGAAAGGAAGTTGTAAAAGGCCTAGTTTAGATCTATTTCATTTTAAATCAATTCATGGCATATGTGTGCATATTTTGAGTGCCTTAAATGTTCTAAGAACAATGCCAACATTACAAAACAATTTTGAGGACATTTCCATGGCAAAATTAAAGGTTACTTCATCTTGAAGTAACATAATCCAAATCCACCATTGGTTTACTTTCAAGGCTTCAATCTCAGCCATTCATGATCCTTACATCTCAAGTAACAAGAATGAACCAAGTTCCAAGCATTTTAGCTCTGTTTTGACAAGAATCACAAAGCTTCAAAAATGAAAACTTGGGTTTTTCAATTGATCAAAGTGGGCTTCAATTGGGCTTCAAAGTGATTGAGATCCACTCTATATAACTCTACATCATCAACAACCATTCATAACGGATTTTGGAGGGAGAAGTGACTAAATTCTGTTGAGAAAAAGTGGAGAGCAATTGAAATTCGTTTTTGGAGATTCTTCCATTTTCAAGCCAACTCAAGGTGTGGGAAAGCTCTAGCAAGGTGCAAGGAGTGTTTCTGGGCAGTTGTCTTGTAGAGTTGGTGGCCATTGAAGGCTCTGTGGAAGCTTCTAACCAGGTAATTACAATTCACCATAGCTCACTGTATAGGGATCTTTCTTGTGCCATTTTCACATGTATGTAATCCCCATATATAGTAGATGGATTCTGGTAGGATATTAGGAACGTTCATGACAATTTATGGATCTTGCTCCATTCTCGAGGAGCTTCTTTTCCATGATTTATGCCTCATAACTGAAAAAGAATGTGATATTCATGATGGGCGTGAGGAGAGGAAGAGATTGGTGTAAGAAATCGTAGGTTTTGTTGAGCTCGTGGGACTAGCACTGTCTCACTATACATTGAGCTTTGACTTCCACACATGATCACTAAACTCAGAGGTCGGCGTGGGCTCCGACCACCGTCTGGTTTCTCCCTCCATTTTCTATTTTAAAACTCAGAGGCCTGCGTGTCACCTTGTTAAGCGTTGGATCTGCTTGACTGAACTTAGGAACGGATGGCCATGATTGTTCCCCATTTATGTTAAGTTCCATGTGCTTGCATGTCTGTCCTTGAGCCACTAGATCTTGTGGACTTAAGCTAATCCAACGGATACGCGCGCGTCTCACCATACATTGAGCTTTGACTTCTACACATGATCACTAAACTCACCGTTTCATTAAACGGTCATTGGACTTGGGCCTTAATCACTTTTCAAACCCCCTCTAGTGTGTGGCCCAATCATTATAACTGGTTTGAATTGCTATTCATCACAACCTTTTTCTTTTTCTATTTCTTTTTCTTATTTTCTTTGATTTGTTGTTGTTTACTTTTATTTCTTTAAAAATAGTAAAATGACTCCAAAATGCATGCAAATTTTCCCCAATGTACCTTAGCATGTTAAATAATTTTTAGAATTGTTGGATTAATTTGTGGATCATTTTTTAATTTAATGTGGATTTTCCATTTCTGGTTGTTCTTTAAATGTGAAAAATATGTAACCTTTGATTTGGAATTTTATTGATAGATCAAAACTCCATGGATTGAACTGATTTTTCTTGAGTATGTTGTGCACGTGTTGGTTAATATTATGGTATTGTTATCCTGTATTTTAGAGGCTATTAGGGTAGGTTTTGGACTAGCTCTTTAGACCCTTTTCCCTTGGCCTTATTCATAGAACACATTAGGGTTTTGGCCTCTGTTAGTATACATAGACTTAGATTTTTTCTCCACAATTTTAACCATAAGTTCTTAACATCATGAGGATCCACTAGGAATTTTCTTAGAAGTTTTAGGCTTGTTTTGCTATTTTTAGTAGATTTTACATTCCGACCCTTCTTAGTGTATTTCCAACTATACCTTTGACCTAGTTTGCACTTGGTGTGATCCTTTTGCATTGTGTGAGTATCCAACTCTCCCATAGCCATACCTTAGACATATTAAGGCACTTGTAGGTGCATTTCCAAAGTCAAATATTACTTCTAACTAGTTCCCAACTTAGGCTCCCTTTAGGACCTCTTTCATTAATCTTTCCTTAAGATGCCTTTGATTGATTTTCCTTCCTCACATGATTCTTCTAATTCATAGTCCTGCGATATTTGGATCATTCTTGTGAGAGCCTAGTTCTTCCTTAGGAAGAACTCTGTGCATTCCATGGGAAGTTGAACCTTTGAGGATTATTCTTGAATGGTGAGTTTGGTTTAGAACATGGTGAATTCCTTAGGTTTTCACTATGCCTCCCATCATCATTCTCTTCATTTCTCAAGAACTCTAATCTTAGGACCCTTCTTGTGAATGCCTGGTTCTTCCTAAGGAAGAACTCTGTGCATTCCATGAGAAGTTTGAGCCTTTGATGGACATTCAATGACATAGTGGGTTCCTTAGGTTCACAATATGCTCCTCTCTTCCTCCAAGTCCTATAATCATAGGATCCTTCTTGTGAGAGCCTCATTCCTCCCTAGGAGGAATGCTGTGCCTTCCATGAGAAGTTTTATCCTTTGAGGACTCAAGTACCTTGTACATACCATCTCCTTTTCTTGTCCTACAATCTCAGGATCCTTCTTTTGAGAGCCTGGTTCTTCCTTAGGAAGAACTCTATGCATTCCATGAGAAGTTTGAGCCTTTGATGGACTCTTGTGTTGATAGACATTCCATGACATGGTGGGTTCCTTTGGTTCACACTATGCTTTCTCTCCTTCCCTTGCATGATTGTGTGATGTTGTGCATTAGAAGTAGGATAAGCATTTGATATATTTCTCTTTTCTTTTTTTCTATGTTGGCATCTAAAGGTTGAGCTTGTCTCCCTTTGCTTGTGTGCTTTCTCTGTGCATTTCCATGTTTGCATCTAAAGGTTGAGGTTGCCTCCCTTTGCTTGGATGTTGTTTTCCTTTCATACTTGATATGTTTGCATTTAAAGGTTGAGTTGTCTCCCTTTGCTTGTACTGCTGCATTGCATCCAATTATTTACATTTCATCTGTCACATGCTTGATAGCTTTGTTTTGTTTCCCTTTGACATGTTCCCTTAGGTTTCTCACTTCCTTGTTCAAGGACAATGATGACAAACATTAGGTTCTAATCCTTTGCATGATAACATATAGGATAGATTCACTTTCAATCTTAACCATAGGACCATCTTGCATGATAACATTAGGGTTTTGATTAGTCCCCTTGTAGAGTCCTTTTCTCTCTTCTCATCTTCAAGCAACAGTAAAACACTTAATAAAGCCTAATGAGTATTGTACGTTACGAGCCTTAAGCTACTTAGGAAGTGATGAATGGGGGGCCTCTCCTTAATTACCTAGAGTGTTTAGTATACGTCCTTAGGACGATATGCTACGCATTCGTTCCTAAGTCATAGTCTCTAGTGCAGTATGAATTACAAACATTCATCTAAAACACTTCTTTCCTTAAAAAACATCAAAACAAATCATCGAACCTCCTTTTGTCCCTTTGGAACTTTAATCAAGGAAAATCTTTTCAGATAAAAGAGGGTTGTTAACTCTTAGTTCTACCGTAAACGGTAACGCTTAAGTCTCCAATGGTCGAGCTGCATACACCAAACTGCTAGAATTATTTGTTAACCCTACTCGGGTAAAAATAATTGAACAAACCTGTGTTCCATTTTATCCCGAACTATGTTCGCTCTGATCTTTCATACCAGATGAAAGTACGTAGGCACAAGACGCGATGTCTTGGTGAGCAGCCTTTCCCCATCAACCGTAGTTAGCCAAACTATGTTGACTATGACTTTCCCATTGCATGAGGGAATACGAGGCCCAGAGCAGCGACGCTCTGTCGAGTCCCTTTCCTTTTTCCTTTCCTTTTCCTTTTTCTTTTCTTTTAGCCCAGACCTCTTAGCTAGATAGATAAACAACCCTTTTAGATAAAAAAACGCAAGGGTGGATCCTGTTGAGTACAACGGACGTGAGGGGTACTAATACCTTCTCCTTGCGTAATCGACTCCCGAACCCGAGATTTGGTTGCGAAGACCGGTCTTATCCCTTTTCGCTAGGGTTTTCTTGATAGTTTCCTTTCCCTCCTTTGGGATAAATAACGATAGGTGGCGACTCTTCTGTCTTTGCCGGCACCTTTTTTCGCAGTAGCGACAGCTGGCGACTCTACTGGGGACTCCAACGGTTCCCTACACGAGTCAATCCTAGCTCTTGTTTGTTTATCTTTTTGGGTTTTGTACATACCTGTTGTACCATTATCTTTAGTTTCCCTCATTTTACTTTCCTGCATTTTATTTTCAGCATTATATATTATATCATTATTGTGCTGTTGTGGGAGGGGTGTTCTGATAAGTGAAAAGCCAGACCCAGGCTTGAGTGCAAACATAGCATTAGTTGTGGAGATTAGTGGGGACCTGTTTGCTTAGCAAACACTAGTTCCCATGAAGTTCGCACTCAGATGAGATTCTCTTTGATGACTTCTTTTTCTGGCCCTTTGGGCTCGACGAGTTGTTCGATCTGAGGATTATCGACTCTGGGAACCGATCATTTGTGATTCAGCTAAGTGAGGCCTCTTTAGGAGAGGATGATGCCAAACCAGAAATGGTGAACGTAGCATCATTTCTTGAAAGTCTGTGACGCTGATGGACGCATAGGGTGTCATACCTTTATCAGTGGATTATGTCCATACCTGTGAGTGGGACTGGGATTTTTACAGGAAATCTTTACCTTCAGACTACCCGGTTTTCTCTACAACTTGAATCAGAATTATTAGTATCAGTTGGTTCCTATCAGAGTAGTGTTATGTTCTTGTCAAGGCAGAGCTTTGGTTATTCTCAGTCAACAAGCACAATGATCTTGATCCCTTGTGTGTGCATTAGCATTTTGCATGTTTGCATTGTATTGCATTTGCATTTCATTTTTTCATATCTATCCTCAGCCGGAACAGGGAGCTCACCCATCTTTTGTCCGCTTCGTCAGTTGATTTCTCGACATCCGCATTGGATTTGAGGATCATGAACTTAGAGGAGAAGAACTTGGTTGTTACAAGGGCATTACGCCATAGCATAAATTCAAACATACGCATATGCATACGAAGCATAAGCCAGTTTGTCAGCCTTCCGTGGCAACGTGAATCACTCTGCAATCAGTGCAGGGGCATTTATCCAGCAGCTTTGTTCAGACAGCTCATCAGTATACTCAAGTTCAGATTATACGTCGGTTATGTTGTGTCCATCAGCCCTCTGATGACGACATGTTCTCTTTCCATTGATTCCTATTGACGATGTGTTTCTCCGAGCAGATTTTCTTTCCGTTAATCCCTATTAATGATGAATTTCCCCAGCAGGCTTTCTTTCCGTCTATCCTTAGACGATGTGCCTCCCCAACAAGTTTTCTCTCCGTCTATCCTTAGACGATGCTAGATTTCAGGACGAGTTTTGAATATGGTTTTCTTACCGTCTATCCTTAGACGATGTGTTTCCCCAGCAAATTTTCTTACCGTCTATCCTTAGACGACGTGAGTTTCAAATACGATCTTCCGTTTTGTTCAACATTCAACGATTTGGATTTCAGAAATAGTTTTCTTCTTATCTATCATTAGACGAAGTGGATTTCGCTGATATTTTCTCTCCGTCTATCCTTGGACGATGCGAGTATCGGTTATGGTTTTCTTTTTGTTTATCAGATGAGATGATGTTCTAAGAAGGTTTTCGTGCTGTCGATTCCTATTGACGTTGTGGCTCTCTGAAGAATGTTTGGTTTTCCTTGTTGTCGATCCCTATTAATGATATGGCTCTTTGAAGATGGTTTTCTTCCTGTCGATTCCTATTGACGATGTAGCCCTTTGAAGATGTTTTCCTTTTCATCAATTCTCGTGAACGAGAAGATTATGTGGTTTGCTGAATGGTTTTGAAGTTCATTGACGTAATCTATGGTTTTGATTCTTCTTTCCGTCTATCCTTAGACGATGTGATCATTAGCGTTTTACTTACCGTCTATCATTAGACGATGTGGTGATTAGATGATTGTATTTCTATCTATCCTTAGACAATGTGAAAGGATCAAATGCATGTTGATCCGTCTTTAGACTATGTGAATGTTGTGGTGTCTTTCTGTCTACCTTTAGACGATGTGAGTATGCTTTTCTTGCTGTCTATCCTTAGACAATGTGAACGGATCAAGTGCATGTTGATCCAGCTTTAAACGATGTGAAAGGATCAAATGCATGTTGATCTGGTTTTAGACAATAGAAAGGATCAAATACATGTTGATTTGGCCCGTGGGTTCGATGACTGTGGCATTACACAGTTGAATGGCAGCGAGGTCAGGTGTTCTTTATCAGATGTGTAGTCTATAGATTTCCGTTGCAACTGGATTCAGTTTTCTGGATATTTTTTCCCAATCAATTTTGCAGTTTATTTCTGCAGTTGACAAATTTCTGGGTTTCTTTGGTTTTCAACTGTTGTTTACCTTGATTGTTTGAGAGTCATTCACTTCTCACCCAGTCAAGTCCAAGCCGTTTGAATAGGGGCAGTTGTTGCACCCCAAAATTTGCCCAACATTTTGCTTTAACTGGCTTTTGTTTCATTGCACTAGCATTGCATTTCATAGCATTAGCATCTTGCATATCATTGTCCATATACAGGGGATTAAGGGAGCTGTGCTCATCAAGAAGAGGTTATCAGAGGTCTAAGCCTAATCAAGAGGTTATGTTCAAGCATACAAGGGTTTATCATCCTGATCAAGTCACCAGAGAAAGTCAAAGCTCATTAAAGGAGTGGATGGTTGAACTGGTTGTATCTCCTATCTTGGGGTTCAATGAAAGTCATCAGAAGGCTATGAGTCCATGGTTAGAGATAGAAGCTATCATAGGAGCTCAAGAGATGTCTTTAGGGTCATTGTGGAGCTCATTCAAGTCATTATACTAAGTATAAGAGGCCACAGCCAAAGGTGGTGCAATTAGGGTTTTCATCTGGTCAACCCTAAGTCAACTGTGAGTCTTGAGGAGATTAAGGTTCATTTCCAAGCAACTATGATCATGGAATGTTGTGTTGGGACATGTCATATACCATTTCAAGATCAACTCATCAATATTCAAGAGTGTGAGAAGTTACTAAGCTAGGGTTTCTAAGCTTGTCAGAGTAAAATCCCCTGTTTAGTGTCTAACTTCAAGACCACATAACTCAAGATACAAGTTTCATTTCATCTTGACACCAACATGAGACATGTAAAGCATGTTCTTAGATTTCTTTTGAGTACTAGAAGTACTTGATTGGATTTCTAGAACTCAAGTTATGAAGCAGACAAGTTACAGGTCATCATATGAGTGTGATTTTGGACTGTGAAAGTCAACCAACTTCCATGCCATTTTTGACCTAGAAGGATGTCTCTCCTTATCTTGACCCAAACACGAATGTTGTTCCTCATGATCTTAGCTTTCCAAAACGTCCTATAAGTACTTCATTGGATTTGTATAACTCAAGATATAAGGCTTGCAAGGCAGGGGTATTTTGGGAAACTTTGATTATAGGTCATAAAATTATAGGTCATTTTCACCCCTTTGCATACCTCAAATGGAGATCTTTCCAACTTGAAAGTTTCTCCAAATGAGATCATTTTCTCAACCAAACATCAAGGCATCATTTAATTGGTTTGGATTGGAGAATGTGTGAAGAAAATTTCATGAAAGGAAGTTGTAAAAGGCCTAGTTTGGATCTATTTCATTTTAAATCAATTCATGGCATATGTGTGCATATTTTGAGTGCCTTAAATGTTCTATGAACAATGCCAACATTACAAACCAATTTTGAGGATATTTCCATGGCAAAATTCAAGGTTACTTCATCTTGAAGTAACATAATCCAAATCCACCATTGGTTTACTTTCAAGGCTTCAATCTCAGCCATTCATGATCCTTACATCTCAAGTAACAAGAATGAACCAAGTTCCAAGCATTTTGGCTCTGTTTTGACAAGAATCACAAAGCTTCAAAAATGAAAACTTGGATTTTTCAATTGATCAAAGTGGGCTTCAATTGGGCTTCAAAGTGATTGAGATCCACTCTATATAACTCTATCATCATCAACAACCATTCATAACGGATTTTGGAGGGAGAAGTGACTAAATTCTGTTGAGAAAAAGTGGAGAGCAATTGAAATTCGTTTTTGGAGATTCTTCCATTTTCAAGCCAACTCAAGGTGTGGGAAAGCTCTAGCAAGGTGCAAGGAGTGTTTCTGGGCAATTATCTTGAAGAGTTGGTGGCCATTGAAGGCTCCGAGGAAGCTTCTAACCAGGTAATTACAATTCACCATAGCTCACTGTATAGGGATCTTTCTTGTGCCATTTTCACATGTATGTAATCCCCACATATAGTAGATGGATTCTGGTACGATATTAGGGACGTTCATGACAATTTATGGATCTTGCTCCATTCTTGAGGAGCTTCGTTTTCCAAGATTTATGCCTCAAAACTGAAAACGAATGTGATATTCATGATGGGTGTGAGGAGAGGAAGATATTGGTGTAAGAAATCGCCGGTTTTGTTGAGCTCGTGGGACTAGCACTGTAGCTCGCAGCCGGAGAAGATGACCAGCGTGGGCTCCGGCCACCGTCTGGTTTCTCCCTCCATTTTCTATTTAAAACTCAAAGGCCTGCGGGTCACCTTGTTGAGCGTTGGATCTGCTTGACTGAACTTAGGAACGGATGGCCACGATTGTTCCTCATTCATGTTAAGTTCCAAGTGCTTGCGTGTCTATCCTTGAGCCACTAGATCTTGTGGACTTAAGCCAATCCAAAGGATACGCGCGCGTCTCACCCTACACTGAGCTTTGACTTCCACACATGATCACTAAACTCACCGTTTCATTAAACGGTCATTGGACTTGGGCCTTAATCACTTTTCACACCCCCCTAGTGTGTGGCCCAATGATTGTAACTGGTTTTAATTGCTATTCATCACAACCTCTTTTCTTTTTCTATTTCTTTTTCTTATTTTCTTTGTGTCGTTGCTGTTTACTTTTATTTCTTTAAAATAGTAAAATGACTCCAAAATGCATGAAATTTTTCCCCAATGTACCTTAGCATGTTAAATAATTTTTAGAATTGTTGGATTGATTTGTGGATCATTTTTCAATTTAATGTGGATTTTCCATTTCTGGTTGTTCTTTAAATGTGAAAAATATGTAACCTTTGATTTGGAATTTTATTGATAGATCAAAACTCCATGGATTGAACTGATTTTTCTTGAGTATGTTGTGCACATGCTAGTTAATATTATGGTATTGTTATCCTGTATTTTAGAGGCTATTAGGGTAGGTTTTGGACTAGCTCTTTAGACCCCTTTCCCTTGGCCTTATTCATAGAACACATTAGGGTTTTGGCCTCTGTTAGTATACATAGACTTAGAGTTTTGCTCCACAATTTTAACCATAGGTTCTTAACATCATGAGGATCCCCTAGGATTTTTCTTAGAAGTTTTAGGCTTGTTTTGCTATTTTTAGTAGATTTTAAATTCTGACCCTTCTTAGTGTATTTCCAACTATACCTTTGACCTAGTTTGCACTTGGTGTGATCCTTTTGCATTGTGTGGGTATCCAAATCTCCCATATCCATACCTTAGACATATTAAGGAACTTTTAGGTGCATTTACAAGTTCAAATCTTACTTCTAACTAGTTCCCAACTTAGGCTCCCTTTAGGACCTTTTTCATTAGTCTTTCCTTAAGATGCCTTTGATAGATTTTCCTTCCTCACATGATTCTTATAATTCATAGTCCTATGATATTTGGATCCTTCTTGTGAGAGCCTAGTTCTTCCTTAGTAAGAACTCTGTGCATTCCATGGGAAGTTGAACCCTTGAGGATTATTCTTGAATGGTGAGTTTGGTTTAGAACATGGTGAATTCCTTAGGTTTTCACTATGCCTCCCATCATCATTCTCTTCATTTCTCAAGTCCTCTAATCTTAAGATCTTTCTTGTGAAAGCCTGGTTCTTCCTTAGTAAGAACTCTGTGCATTCCATGAGAAGTTTGAGCCTTTGATGGACATTCAATGACATAATGGGTTCCTTAGGTTCACACTATGCTCCTCTCTTCCTCCAAGTCCTATAATCATAGGATCCTTCTTGTGAGGGCCTCATTCCTCCCTAGGAGGAATGCTGTAATTCCATGAGAAGTTTGGGCCTCTTATGACTCAAGTACCTTATACATACCATCTCCTTTTCTTGTCCTACAATCTCAGGATCCTTCTTTTGAGAGCCTAGTTCTTCCTTAGGAAGAACTCTATGCATTCCACGAGAAGTTTGAGCCTTTGATGGACTCTTGTGTTGATACACATTCCATGACATGGTGGGTTCCTTTGGTTCCCACTATGATTTCTCTCCTTCCCTTGCATGATTGTGTGATGTTTTGCATTAGAAGTAGGATATGCATTTGATAGCTTTCTCTTTTCTTTTCTTTTATGTTTGCATCTAAAGGTTGAGCTTGTCTCTCTTTGCTTGTGTGCTTTCTCTGTGCATTTCCATGTTTGCATCTAAAGGTTGAGGTTGCCTCCCTTTGCTTGGATGTTGTTTTCCTTTCACACTTGATATGTTTGCCTTTAAAGGTTGAGTTGTCTCCCTTTGCTTGTATTGTTGCATTGCATCTAGTTATTTACATTTCATCTGTCACATGCTTGATAGCTTTGTTTTGTTTCCCTTTGACATGTTCCCTTAGGTTTCTCACTTCCTTGTTCAAGGACAATGATGACAAACATTAGGTTCTAATCCTTTTCATGATAACATATAGGATAGATTCCCTTTCAACCTCAACCATAGGACAATCTTGCATGATAATATTAGGGTTTTGATTAGTCCCCTTGTAGAGTCCTTTTCTCTCTTTTCATCTTCAAATAACAGTAAAACACTTAACAAATACTAATGAGTACTGTACGTTACGAGCCTTAAGCTACTTAGGAAGTGGTTAATGGGGGGCCTCTCCTCAATTACCTAGAGTGTTTAGTATACGTCCTTAGGACGACATGCTACGCATTCGTTCCTATGTCATAGTCTCTATTGCAGTATGAATTAAAAACATTCATCCAAAACACTTCATTCCTTAAAAAACATTAAGACAAATCATCAAACCTCCTTTTTTCCCTTTGGACCTTTAATAAAGGAAAATCTTTTCAGATAAAAGAGTGTTGTTAACTCTTAGTTCTACCGCAAACGGTTACGCTTAAGTCTCCAATGGTCTAGCTGCATACACCAAACTGCTAGAACTATTTGTTAACCCTACTCGGGTAAAAGTAATTGAACAAACCTGTGTTCCGTTTTATCCCGAACTATGTTCGCTCTGATTTTTCATACCAGATGAAAGTACGTAGACACAAGATGCGATGTCTTGGCGAGCAACCTTTCCCCATCACCCGTAGTTAGCCGAACTACGTTGACTATGACTTTCCCATTGCACGAGGGAATACGTAGGCCCAGAGCAGCGATGCTCTGTCGAGTCCCTTTCGTTTTTCCTTTCCTTTTCCTTTCTCTTTTCTTTTAACGTAGACCTCTTAGTTAGATAGATAAACAACATTTTAGATAAAAAATGCAAGCGTGGATCCCGTTGAGTAAATCGGACGTGAGGGGTGCTAATACCTTGCCCTTGCATAATCGACTCCTGAACCCGAGATATGGTTGCGATGACCGGTCTTATCCCTTTTCACTAGGTTTTTCCTGATCGTTTCCTTTCCCTCCTTTGGGATAAATAACGATAGGTGGCGACTCTTCTGTCTTTGCCGGCACCTTTTTTCACAGTAGCGACAAGTGTGAACATGGATGAGGGTTGTTGAAGATTGAGGACTTCACTGGGGAATTGTATGAACGCTGATGAATGCGATGAAGATTGCTGGAAAATATTGAAGAACATGATGAAGATCGCATGAGTTTTCCCACGATGGTTAGAGTGGATTTCCAATGTGGATGACGGCTGTGTGATTTCTTCGGCGGTTTGGATTGGTGTTTGCATGCGTGTGTGGCGAGGTGGCACGCATGGGAGAGAAAGAGGATGAGGTGTTAGCGCAGGGTGCATATATTAATTAAGCTAAGAATCAATTGAACTAAATGCTGAGAATGAAACGCAACATGACTTCATCTTAAGCCAAAACTAATTATAACTAATCAATTAACCCTAATATTCTAATATTAATTCTAATCTAAACTTCTAACAAATCTTAAGAATTAATAAAACCAAAAAAGCAATATTAAAACTAAAAACAATTAGTAACTAACCAGATTAAATTCTAATAAAAAAGAATTAAATCTAACATAAAACCCTATTATATTCTAAAGAATCCACTTAATTTCTAGAAAGTTATTAAAATCTATATTATCTCTAATACTCTAAAAAAAAGAAGAATAGATCTAAAATCTATTTAAAATCTAAAAGAATAAAATCTAGTAACATTCTCAGAATAGAAAATTAAATCTAAAAACCTATTTAAAGTCTAATTTCTATGCAAAAAAAAATGAGAAATAAATCCTAGAAAAATTAAATCGGTGAATATAAAATGCGAGAATGCGGCAAAGTAAACGGTAAAATGGCGGACACTGAAATATCCTCAAGATAACAGTACAGACTGAAAACACCGGGAAGAGCACCATTTCCAAAATAATCTTGCTTATTCGAAATGGTTTAAATCATATGAGACATGATGAAAAGGACTGTAATCCCGATAAAATCAATTCGGCTGGAAAAAAATGCACTGTATGAGGTATGCAGATGCAAATGCAAATGAAACGAAACATAAGCCAAATAACGAGAAATGGTTGGTCAAATTTTGGGGTGCAACAGCTGCTCCTATTTAAAAGGCTTGGACCTGAAGGGTTGAAAAGCGAACGAATTTCAAACATTCAAAGGTAAAAGACGGTTGAATACCAAAAAACCCAGAAATTTTCCAACCGCGGAAATAAACTGCAAACTCTGATATATTGGAACAAAATATTTCCAGTAGTAACTGAAGGAATGGTTGCAACGACAACAAGATGATTGATTGACAATTTTCAAATCACCGACACTAAGTCGGGAAGGTCACCTGACATCGCCGTCAGGCATCAACACTAAGCCGGTAAAATATCTGACATCATCGTCAGGCATCTGTTAAATAAAAACAGGCATCGACATCAAGTCGGATCATCTCAAAGTTGATAGGAAACATCTGACATCGCCACCAATAATTTGCATTAAATTGGAAGAAATCATCTGACATCGGCGCCAGAAATCTACAAGAGATAAAATTTTCTGACATCGCCGCCAGACAACCCAAATTCGATAAACATATGACATCGCCGCCACACTACCACAAGGTTGACAAACATCTGACATCGCCGCCAGACCAACACCGATAAACATCTGACGTCGCCGCCAGACAAGCGCTGAGTGGATAAGCATCTGGCCTCGCCGCCAGGCAAACAAAACATTAATAAACATCTGACATCGCCGCCAGACTACCACAAGGTTGAGAAATATCTGGCACCGCCGCCGGACAAACACTAAGCTGATAAATGTCTGACATCACCGCCAAACAACCAGAAAATTGATAAACATCTGACATCACCGTCAAGCATTTGCTAAATAAAAGCGAGCAATCAAACCCGGAGGTAAGGATATTTGGCATCACCTTCAGGCATTCGCTAAATAAAAGCGAGCAACGAACCCGAAGGCCGGATCAACCGAAGCTGATAAACATCTTGAATACTCTACTGGGGAAGAGGGAAGCTTAACCAAGCAACTCTAGCAGGGAGAGAAGAGAATCTTAAACCAAGTAACTCTTCTTTGGGAGCATAAAGAGACCTAACTAGGCAACTCTGCTGAGGAACTTAGCCAAGTAATTATGTTGGGGAAACATATAATAAGATGAACTCGTCCATCAAAAACTGCGCCATGGTCTGGATACCATATAGGCTGGAGAACAACACTTCAAATTGCCGGAATCTGGATATTCAAAGAACAAACTGAGTCGACAAAGTTTTCCAGAGGCTGGATACTCAACGTAAAAGTCGGAGCCTGGATGCTCAACGACGATTGGCCGAAGTTTGGATACTCAATGGACGAAGAAACACTCATTAGGGTCTGAATACCATCTGGGTTCACAAAAATACCAACAACCGAAGTCTGGCATCCTTGGGAGAAATAACATAAGTCGGGGTCTGGATACCCAATGAATATACCCATCAAGGTTTGGATACCATTTGGGCAATAACCAATCACCAACTTGCCATGGTCTGAACACCATACAGGGAAAGATATCAGTCATCTGCTCGAAATACACCTGAGAACAGAGAGGTAACAACCTGTCTTATGTTTCACATGTATATGTTTGAGAATGGCGTAATGCTCCATAAGAAATGGAAATGCTACCCATTTAAGAGGATGATATACATAATGCGAAATGCAAAGGAACCGCTCCAGCAAAATAAATGCTGGAGAGAAGAAAGCCAACTCTACTGGGGATCAAATCAAACCTACGGAGGAAACAAAGTGAGAAAAAACCTCACTAAGTCCAATGTGTATCAACACAAGAGTCCATCAAAGGCTCAAACTTCTTATGGAATGCACATAATTCCTCCTAAGGAGGAATTAGGCTCTCACAAGAAGGATCCAAAAAATTTAGGACAGGTAGGAATTAGAAGAGAGACATAGTGAAGACCAAAGGGATTCACCATGTGCAATGTGTATCAACACAAGAGTCCATCAAAGGCTCAAAATTCTCATGGAATGCACAGAATTCCTCCTAAGGAGGAATTAGGCTATCACAAGAAGGATCCTAAGGTTTTAGGACTTAGAGAAAAGAGGAGGATGATAATGGGAAGCATAGTGAAAACCTAAGGAATTCACCATGGCACTCAACCAATCTCATCACATTCAATGTCCTTAATGGTTCAAACCTATCATGGAATGCACATAGGAATTAGGCTCTCACAAGAATGATCCACATATCATAGGAATTGGAATTAGAAGGAGAAAGAACCATGTAAAGAAAGAAATCACTCAAAGGTATCTTAAGGAAAGACCAATGGAAAAGGTCCTAAAATAAACCTAAGTTAGGAACTAGTTAGGAGAATGATTAACACTTGGAAATGCATATACAAGTGCCCTAATATGTCTAGGATATGAGTATGGGAGAATTGGATGCACAAACATTGCAAAAGGATCACACAAAGTGCAAACTAGATCAAAGGTATGATTGAAACTACACAAAGATGGTTCAGAATGTAAAATGCCTTAAAAATAGCAAAAAGAACCTAAAAATCTAAGAGAATTCCTAGGGGACCCCTATGGTCTTAGGGACCAGGGGTCCAAATATGGGGAGGAAATTCTAATTCTAGGTAGGTTAATGGCAAGCAAAACCCTAAGGTGCTCTATGGACAAGGCAAAGGAAAAGGGTTCTAAAGACACTACCTAAACCCTATCCAAAAGGTATCTAAAAATAAGGAGAAAAATGCTACAACATCACTTAATGTATCAACAATAAGCATAAAAAATATCATGAATTTATTTGGAATATTGAGCAAGAAAGAAAATTAAGAAAGCATGGCATATCATTTTTCATATTTACAAAGCATATTTTTAGGAAAAATACACAGTTAAATGAAAAAGAAATGGAAAATCAAAATAAAAAATATGGAAAATCAGATCACATGCTAAAATACCTACAACATATTTTTACATGACTTTAGGAATTATCTAACAATTTTAAATGAATTAAAATGCCAACTGAAAATTAAGATGCAAAATAAAAGAAAGAAATTAAATTGGAAAATTAGTGGTGCAGATTGCAAGGGTTTCACGTGTATTCCTTTGGGCTTATGTAGCGTGAGGGTGTAAAAAAGAAATTGAGCCCAGGTCCAAACACGCTGCATTGGCAATACACAGCGTATCACTTAAAGTTCAGTCAACGGGTCAAAGAAGAACCTCAGATGCAATCTCAGCCTTCTAATTCAAAAACGAGTCAAATATATCCAACGCCTATGATGGAAACACACATGCGTCGGAGATGAAAACCAGACGCCGGAGCCACTGTGCTCCAGTCGTCTTCTCCGATTTCCCAATTACACAATGGAATCTCAAACTCACCAAAATCCAACATTTTTTACACCAATGTGATCCTTATGTCGTGTACATCACGAATACCATTTCCTTTTCATTAATTCTCCCTAACAAGCCTTAACCGAATCCAACAAGAGTGGAGGTCATTTCAAGAATTGCTATGAACAGCCATAAAACCTATCCTAAATCCATCTACAAGTCTAGAGGAGCAAGAATCCATAAAAATGGCACACAAATACATATTAAATAGAGAGGAATTTCGATTGACAACTTACTCAATGGAGCACCTCCATTGGGTTTTCAAATGGTGATGAAACTTGATGAAAAGTTGCAGAATCTTTCCTTGAATCACCCTGGAGCTCTTGGCAATCTCAATTTGGCTTGAAAGTGGATGATTCTCCAAAAACGATTTTCAATTTTCATCTACTTTTTCCCAACTGAATTATGTTATTTCTCCATCCAAAGTTACTTATTTTCAGTGGTAGATGATGGAATCAATATATGGAATGGACTAGGAGTGATATAAACCCCAGTTGCAGCCCATGGAGGTCCAATTCAAAAATCCAATTTTCTCATTTGAAGCTTGGTGATTCTCATGAAAACATAGCTTGGACTGCTTGTAACTTGACTCATATCAATTACTTGTGATGTAAGGTAGCTCAATGGCTGAGATTGATCCCTTGTTTGATCTTAATGGTGAGTTTTGAATATGTTACTTCAAGGTGAAGTAATCTTGAAAAATGCCATGGAAAAGACCTCAAAATTGGCTTATGGTTTTGGCATTGTATTTATAATATTCAAGGCACTCAAAATATGCACACACTTGACATGAATTGGTTTAATTTGAACTTGATCCAAACTAGGCCCTTTCAAACATCCTTTCATGAAATTTTCTTCACACATTCTCCAATCCAAGCCAATTCAATGATGCCTTGATGTTTGGTGGGGAAAATGACCGTATTTGGAGCAAGTTTGAAGTTTGAAAGATCTTCATTTGAGGTATGAAAGGTGGTGAAATTGACCTATAATCAAAAGTGACCTATAATCAAAGTTTCCCAAAATACCCTTGCCTTGCAAGCTTCATATCTTGAGCTCTACAAATCCAATGAAGGACTTCTAGGACTTTTTGGAAAGCTAAGATCATGAGGAACAACTCTCGTGCTTGGGTCAAGATGAGGAGAGACATCCTTCTTGGTCAAAAATGTCTTGGAAGTTGGTTGACTTTCAGGGACCAAAATCACATTCATTTGATGACCTGTAACGTGTCTGCCTCATAACTTGAGTTCTAGAAATCAGATGAATGACTTCTAGTATTCAAAAGAAAGCTAAGAACATGCTATACAAGTATGATGTTGGTGTCAAGATTAGATGAGACTTTTATCTTGAGTTATGTGGTCTTGAAGTTGAGCACTAAATAAGGGGATTTTACTCTAAGAAGCTTAGAAACCCTAGCTTAGTAACTTCTCACACTCTTGAGTATTGATGAATTGATCTAAAACCCTAATTTTTCTATAAAAAATGGCTTTGAAGATGGCTGTTTCAAACATAAAACTTTCCAGAAATAGAAAGTTCTAAAACCCTAATTTTTCAAAAGTGGCAAGTTTCACACTTCTTGATTTTTTTTTAATGATCCCCTTGACTTTTCTTGATCAAATTCCATCCATTCCTCACATTGGACTTAAGGAACATGATCTTGACCTCAACAAGTCAGGAGTTGACTTTTCCACTACATAGTTGACTTTCTTCCCAAATCTCTTGACTTTCAATTGACTGATTAATTGAAACTCTTATGATTAAAATTGACGGACCAACTCTCATCCTCAAACACCTTAGGACATATGGAGGGCCATGGAAACAAGTTTTCTTCAAGAAACAAGTTTTATCCTGATTAAAATTGAAACCCTAATTCCACCCTTTTTGCCTGGGCATTGTGCAGATGAATTATGTAACCATTTCCACTCCATCATGACCTCTGAGGTACTCAACAAACTTCTACCTCATGCCTCTGTTAATGATAATTCTTCATGAATCCTTGACAACCTTCTGATGGTTTGTACCAATGAAGACCCTCCTCTTGGATGACACACACACAATCACTTGATCCCCTGTAATAACTATGCTATGCAATTTAATATGCTAGAACAATGAAATGAAACAAAAGCTAAGGTAAAGAAAAAGGTTGGGCAAATTTTGGGGTACAACAGCTGCCCCTATTCAAATGACTTGGACCTGAATGAGTGAAAAGCGAATGGCTTTCAGGCAATCAAGGTAAAATACGGTTGAATACCAAAGAACCCGGAAATTTGCCAACCGCAGAAAATAACACTGCGAACAAGAACCTCCGGAGATAACTGCTCTGATCACAAGAATACTCCGCTGGGGAAAAGAGAAGCTTAACCAAACAACTGTGTGGGGAACAAGCGTCCACCAAAAGACAATAATCGAAGGATACCATCCAAAAGATGGGATAAGTGTTCACTCTCTGGAGATATAAATCAAACACTACCAACCAAGGGTTGGGATCACAGTAATACCGAATAAAGTTGAACCCAAACTATCAACCAAAAGTTGAAATCACCAAATGGAAACATTCAACCATAAGCTACCAACCAAAAAATGGGAACGATGGGAAAACAATATCGACCTGAAGTAGGAACACAAGCTACCAACCAAAAATTGGGATCGCTGGTAGCGCTAAACAGAGATGACTCCACCATAAAACACTACCAACCCAAAAGTTGGAATGATCATCCGAAATTACCTACCAACAGTAGGAATAAAAGGCTGCTAACCAAAAGTCAAGATTACCAAAAACGCCAAACGAAAGCGAACTGACTACAACAAAGATTACCAACCTAAAGATGGAATAAAAGCCAGAGGATACCAACCAAAAGATGGAATAAAACCCAACGGATACCAACCAAAAGATGGAATAAAATCCAAAGAATACCAACAAAAAGATGGAATAAAAACAACGGATACCAACCAATAGATGGGATAAAATCCTACAAATACCAACCAAAAGATGGAATAAAGACAAAGGATAACAACCAAAAGATGGGATAAAATCCAACAGATACCAACCAACAGTTGGGATAAAACAAGGCATACCAACCAAAAGATGGAATAAAAGCCAAAGGATACCAACCAATAGCCGGGATAAAATAAGGCATACCAACCAAAAGATGGAATAAAAAGCCAAAGGATACCAACCAATAGTCGGGATAAAACAAGGCATACCAACCAAAAGATGGAATTAAAGCCAAAGGATACCAACAAATAGTCGAGATAAAACAAGGCATACCAACCAAAAGATGGAATAAAAAGCCAAAGGATACCAACCAATAGTCGGGATAAAACAAGGCATACCAACCAAAAGATGGAATAAAAAGCCAAAGGATACCAACCAATAGTCGGGATAAAACAAGGCATACCAACCAAAAGATGGAATAAAAAGCCAAAGGATACCAACCAATAGTCGGGATAAAACAAGGCATACCAACGAAAAGATGGAATAAAATTCCAAAGGATACCAACCAATAGTCGGGATAAAACAAGGCATACCAACCAAAAGATGGAATAAAAAGTCAAAGGATACCAACCAAAAGATGGAATAAACAAGGCATACAAACCAAAAGATGGAATAAATGCCAAAGGATACCAACCAATAGTCGGGATAAAATAAGGCATACCAACCAAAAGATGGAATAAAAAGCCAAAGGATACCAACCAATAGTCGGGATAAAACAAGGCATACCAACCAAAAGATGGAATAAAAAGCCAAAGGATACAAACCAATAGTCGGGATAAAACAAGGCATACCAACCAAAAGATGGAATAAAAAGCCAAAGGATACCAACCAATTGTTGGGATAAAACAAGGCATACCAACCAAAAGATGGAATAAAAAGTCAAAGGATACCAACCAATAGTCGGGATAAAACAAGGCATACCAACCAAAAGATGGAATAAAAGCCAAAGGATACCAACCAATAGTCGGGATAAAACAAGTCATACCTACCAAAAGATGGAATAAAAAGCCAAAGGATACCAACCAATAGTCAGGATAAAACAAGGCATACCAACCAAAACATGGAATGAAAAGTCAAAGGATACCAACCAAAAGATGGAATAAACAAGACATACCAACCAAAAGATGGAATAAAAGCCAAAGGATACCAACCAATAGTCGGGATAAAACAAGGCATACCAACCAAAAGATGGAATAAAAAGCCAAAGGATATCAACCAATAGTCGGGATAAAACAAGGCATACCAACCAAAAGATGGAAAAAAATGCCAAAGGATACCAACCAAAAGATGGAATAAAAAGCCAAAGGATACCAACCAAAAGATGGAATAAAAAAAAGCATACGAACCAAAAGATGGAATAAAAAGCCAAAGGATACCAACCAAAAGATGGAATAAACAAGGCAAAGACCAACCAAAACATGGAATAAAAGCCAAAGGATACCAACTAATAGTTGGGATAAAACAAGGCATACCAACCAAAAGATGGAATAAAAACCCAAAGGATACCAACCAATAGTCGGGATAAAACAAGGCATACCAACCAAAAGATGGAATAAAAACCCAAAGGATATCAAGCAAAAGTTGGAATAAAACAAGGCATACCAACCAAAAGATGGAATAAAAAGCCAAAGGATACCAACCAAAAGATGGAATAAACAAGGCATACCAACCAAAGGATGGAATAAAAAGCCAAAGGATACCAACCAATAGTATAAAGACTCTGCGAGAGGAAACCGGAGATTACCAACCAAAAGTTGGAATACCAAACACAAAAAATCGGATCACGCTGGGGGGTACCAACCAAAAGTTGGAATAAATCCTTAGAATAAACAGGCAACGGAATCGACCGACTCACAATTTGCAAAGAAAGCTCTAACGAGGAGAGATTTAAACAAACGGCTCAACCAAGGAACATCCGTTCACCATCCACTTTATTGGGGATAGTACAATAATCTCCTGAATCAAACAGCTTCTGCTGGAAAAGAAAACCGGCCTACAAGGCAACAAACTTGGCTTATGCTTCAGATGCAAAATGTTTGAAAATTGCGTAATGCCCCATACAAAATGGAAATGCTACGCGTTTAGGTAGATGCTATGCACACGTGCAGATGCAACGGAACTGAATCAACAAAATAAATGCTGAAGAGAAGGAGCCAACTCCGCTAGAGAAAAGACTAGACATGTCTAGTGCAAACAAACTCATGCTGGGGGATACAAGCCCTGGATGGCCTCCGAGAAAACTTCTGGGTAAAACTGCTCTGCTAAGCACAAATCTACTTCGCTAGGGAACAAGACCAAACTTTGCTAAGGAAACGTCCCGGATGGCCTACCAGAATACAACTCTTCTGGGGAAACAAAACAACCAAATTGAATAACCTGTCTTACCTGCCGAGGAATCTACGATTCTGCGGGGAAATCAACTCTACCGAAGACCTCGGTCGATGCTGCTGAAAGTTGAATATCTACAAAAATTTGCTGGAAGGCAGAGAGTAATAATTATTGCTAGGAAAATTTTCACGAACTCAGTGGAAAGACATCCAAATCTTGACTCGCTAGGGATTAATCACGGAGCTGTACTTCGTGGGGATTAAACGTGTATCGACCAACTGCTGGGGATAAACATACACCTATGTGCACACCACCATGATGGGATAGAGACACAACCTTCAATTGCTGGGGAACCACTCTGACTGGGGAAAAAACAAATTACATCTATACCTTCTCGGAAACTTTCCCCAAGGGTAACAACATGCCCCAATCCAAACTCTAGAATATTTCATCTTGAAAGAAAAGCTTGTCATGAAATGACTTCGAGATGGCTTGCCCCTAAACCTGCAACAACTTCTGATAAACTCTAAAAATATAGAGAGGAACAATTCCTTCATTTCCAATTTTTTCCCAGCTCATGGGATCTCCATAAAATCTTCCTCTAAAGGAACCCTGCAATCTCTGTACCCTGACGGTTTGATATGAACTGCTTTGGCATTTTAAACGTCGAAGAGGTGCTTCAGATTAATTGCCTTCTGGCCAACAATAACTTATGTGCTCTTAGGGTGGCTTGCCCCAGCCTTACTATGACTTTGCCCTTGATTGACTGGTTTGTGGAGCAGTATCTCTGCTTGCGAGAGACTTACTGAATCTCGACCTGATTTCCTCAGATTAACTGATTTTTGGATGGATGACTCCCATGCTTTAATAATTTGATCAATTGATATAGCTTGCCTTGGCTCAACTGAGGTATTTGGCGTTCTGCATTCTATCCTGATCAGTCTTTCCATTGTGGAAACTTTCCTGCTGTCAAACGCTTACCTGCAAGTAAAACTAATTGTTCTGCATAAAAGATATATTAAATGCAATGCATATGACAGTCTTAAAATCCAAGTCTGTTCACTGGAAAAATTTGTGACATAAAGTGTATGAATTATTCAAAATGTCAACATGTCAAAATTAATACAATGTTGTAAGAGGAATCCTTTTAGGCGTCAGTTTCGATGCGATCTTTACCGAAGTATGCTTTCAAAATAAACCTGCTTCAATTAGGACTTTTGAGGGTTGTAATGTGGTCATGTTCACGGTTTGAAGGGAAGGATAAAGGCTCAAAATTTATTTTAACCCACCCATTCTCCTTAATGTTCTCCAATCCTACGTTTAGTTAATTCGACCTTAGCGTTCACCTTTCAAAGGTTGAATGATAAAAGTAATGGTTCAGGAAACCACCAGCTTTTGGAGTGACAGTCACTCGCTTTTCGTCTTTCGGTGCCTGAAGTCACACGACTTTGTTCTTGTTTGAGGATTTTCTATTGTAATTGTCGCTACTGCGAAAATCGGCGCCGGCTGAACAGAAGAGTCGCCACCGTGCGTTATTTATCCCACGGGAGGGAAAGGAAACGCTCAGAGTAAACCTCGCACAACATGGGAAAGGTATGGTCGTCGCAACCAAAACCTGGATTCGGGAGTCGGTTACGCAAGGGGAAGGTATTAGCACCCCTCACGTCCGTCGTACTCGACGGGATCCACGCTTGTTTTCGGGTATGGATTGTTATTCTATCTACTCTACTGGTCAGGGGTGAAAAAGAAAATAAAATGAAAATAAAAATGACTCGGCAAAGTATCGCACTTTATGCCTACGTATTCCCGTCTGGAACGAGAAATCAGAGTCGACGTAGTTCGCCTACCTACGGGAAAGGAGGGGAAGGTTGCTCGCTAGGATATCGCATCCTATGCCTACGTACTTTCATACAGCATGAAAGATCAGAGCAAACGTAGTTCGGGCCACGTACGACACAAGTCTGTCTTGATTGTTTTTATTCCTTCTGAAAAAGGTTTTTCTGATTAGCAGTCCAAGAGGACAAAAATGACGTCTTGATGAGTTCACATTCTTTTACGGAAGAAGTGTCTTTTAGTGTGTTTGAAATATTTATTGTGTTTTTCTGTTTGTTTTGAGAAAGAAGAGACAGAACCCTAACCTACGGTTGCGAAGGGAATCAAACTAACCTAATGTTATCACGCATGGGTTAAGACCTAATGTCTATCATGCTCCTCTCTTGCGCAGAGAGAAACAGAGATCCTAAGGGAATAGACGGAAACAGAAACAATATCCGATATATACAGTAAAGCGGTAAAATGCATGAATGCAACAATACAAGCGAGGCAAGGGAGTCCCACTCAACCTCGAACCTAGAAAACAATAGGCAAAAGTGAACAGGCTTCACTTTCAACCCAACAGGGTAAACAGCAAACAATACAGTCCAGAAAACCAATCAATACATCAGCAATGAAATACAACAGCAAAAGAAACAGCATCAGCAGCTCTGAATCAACATCTGACTTCAAGTATTCTCCAATCAGCTACAGGCTTCAACAAGCATCAATCTCCATCTTCATGGCCTTCAGGCAAGGGCTTTGATCATCAGTCTCCCATCTGCAATGGCTTTTCTTCAAGTTCAAACCTCCAGGACGAGGAATTAGTCACAAGAGTGAAGTGGGTGTTAAGCAATCAGCTGACTACCAAGGGTGGTGAACAGACTGCTTCTAACACAAGAGACATTTTCTCTCAAGAGTTCTATCTCATGGACACTATCACCAAGCCTTCCAAAGGAAGGGGGTGAGTGTCTTAGAGAGACTCTGAATCACAGAGAAGAATGGATGCAGACAAGGCAATCCATGTTTGAGAAACAAACTTTCTAACCTAGAGCTCTGCCTAGCTCCTAAACCCTAGTCTCCTCAGCATCTGCTAGCAAGAACCTTCTCTCCAACTCTGGCAGTTGAACTTCAATCTTTGGATCTCCAATGGTCTTCATCTCCTCAAGTCTTCAGCTCTCCCAAGTCCCCAGACAATCCCAATACCCAAGCAAGCAAGCAATAATCCCCAGAGGGCACACCACACCAATCAATCAGACATACACAGAGTATTAATAGCAGTAGGGGAATCCTGACTTTTTTCTAAGGGATCTAATAACTACCCATAGCCCCTATAGTCCCATAGCTAAACTATTCAAACCCTAAGTCCTAAGGGAAAGAATCAAACTTCCTAAGTCTTCACCTAAAAACCCTAATTTGTTCATGTTGTTCAAGCCTACATTATGCACCTAAAATTAATTCCTAAAAATGGGAACTAAATTGTTTCTACAAGTTCAATATCTAATCTAAACAATATAAAAAGAATGAACAAAAAATATGAAAGCATTTAATAGAACAAAAATTACTAAAATCATGCATGAAATGAAACTATTTAAAATGATATTTATTTAGAAAATATGGAAAAAATATCAAATAAAAATAAAAATGCAATTTTATTTAATGACAATTTTCTACACATTCTAGTGAAAATGATGTAAAAAGAATGAATAAAAAATGATTTTTTATCTATTTATTATGATTTTTTTAAAATGAATGAAAATAAAAAGAAATTGAAAAAAAGAAATAGATAGAAATAAAGGGGGGGGGGGGGGGGGGGTACTAATAGCCAAGCGCCCCAGTTCAAATTCAGGATGGGCCAGCAAACGGGGGGTGTGCGTAGCAAGTTGCACTAGGCCCAGAACACTTCAGAAACAATGACAAATAAAAAAAAACGCAGGGGGGTGAAAATAGTAAGCATAGCACGTTCAGATTCATAATGGGCTCATTACTGGGGGTGGGGATAGCACAGCACTCTTAGGCCCGCCCGTTTCAATTAATGAAACGGTGCGTTTAGGGCACCTACAGCTTCCCTCCAAAATCTGCTTTAAACAAGAGCCACAGGATTGGCTTCTGAGTCAAAGGTCTAACACGAAATGGACGTTCAAGATTTCGTCTCCTACCTTGGCTTGATGAGAACTTAGGGTTTCCACCATGAAACTCCATGCACGCATACAATTCCACCACTCTGTTCTCCCTCCACAGTCCATGGATCAACACGATACAAACATGAAACTTACTCAGAATCTCTCCCTCTATACATCTATGCCATTAGTTTGCTCTGAAACTCAACAAATCACTCAAACCGATCGGGATAATTTCTGACTCCATGAAAATACTCTGCAACTCATCAGCATAATTCTCAATCAAACTTAGACTAATCTCTTCTATGACTAATGGTGATCATTCTGCGCTAACAACCTAAGATTATAATGCACTATGCCACGAGTTCTACATCCTAACAGTTCTAACAACCTGCTAACAATCATCACCAAACCACTCCAAACTCATCCTAATTGCTCTACTAACATCCTACATCATATCTAAACTAACAAAACCATGCTAAACTAACTAAATCAAGCTGTGGCAGAGAAAATGCACCTGGTGTGAAAGCTTGTGGATGATGATGAAATTCGTGGATCTGAGGCTTTTGAGGCTTGGATCTTGATCTACAATTGCACTACTTGATTCTGTATGCAACACCTTGAGGAGTCTGGCCTTGGATCTTGAGTTCCAACTGAATTTGCAGCTTGTGTGTTCTTGAAGAAAGTGCACGAAATTGAGCTCTAACCACCAAATCTTTGATTCAATTCTGATCCAGGATGATGATTGAATGTAGGAGGATCAATGTTGATGAGAATTGATGAAGATTTTGGGAAATTTGGAGAGAATTGCAATGAGAAAGAATGAGAAAACTTTGGGAAATTTTGGTGAAAAATGAATCCAACCCTTGCTCAATTCTGATTTCATGAATATATAGGGCTCACATGAACTTTCTAGAACCATCTTGCCACATTCCCTTGCATTCCAAATTGGTTGATCTTGGTTATGTTTCTTCAAATACAAGTAACCATGAATAACTTTTCTTTTTCCTTCTAAACTCAAAAAAGTGTTTGAACCATTGTCTCTAAAATGTCTTTTGGACCCAAAATCATATATTGGAAGTCTCCATTTGGACTTATAAATCTCCCAAACCATTTTTCACTTTGACTTTATTCAAATTATAAGCCATTTTAGTTCAAATTTGGACCAATCATGCAACTTCATGTTATGAGCTTTTCCAACAATTTGTGACCTTCTTTCTAGACTCAAAATGTCATTTGGAGCAAGTTTGATGTTGTAAGTTTTTCCATTTGAGGCCTCCTTGTATGAGTTTTGGACATAGGTTAAAATGACCTGTAATTCACAAATGCCCAAAATACCCTTTGCTTGCCAAGGCCATAAGTTGAGCTCCACACCTCATATGAAGGCATGCTATACCATTCTAGAAAGCTAAGACAATGAGGAACAATTCTTATGTTGACTAGAAATTCATTTGAAATCTCCTTGAGGGGTAAAACTAGCTTGGAAGTCAAGTCACTTTCACAGACAAATTTTCAGATACCTCAGATGACCTGTAACTTGCAAGGACCATAACTTGAGTTCTATAAATCTCCTTGATGTCTTCCACCACTCAAATTAAAGGTCTTGAGATCCTCTACAAGTTTCATGTTGGCCAAGAAGCCATTTGAAGCTATCATTTTGACTTATCTTGCTTGGAAATTTGACCTAAACTAGGGGATTTTACACAGAAACCCTAATTTAGAAACTCCTCTTCTCCTTGATTTCTCTTGAATTCTTCTTGGAATATCTCCATATCCTTCTTTATATGTCCAATGATGAACCCCACACCTCTCCACTAGACTTGAATTCCCCTTAAATCAGTCAATTGACCTAGGGTTGACCTAGGGTTGACCCAGATGAAACCCTAGTTGACTGCCTTCAGCTATAGCTCTTGTGCTCTCATCAATGACTTGTCTCCTTCTTCAAATGACTTTCTAAGTCTCTCATAATGTCTAGATACTCTCCATGCCTTCAACTCACAGCTCACAATCCTCTTGCTGACCCTCAGATACCCTCAGCTAGGAGATGGACTCAAGGCTTGATCTGCTGAACTCTTTGCTTTCAAATTCCTTCCTGATGACTTGAATGAGATTGAATTGGGATAATAACCTCTTGATAGGCTTCTAGAGGTGAGAATAATGATTGGTCCCCTGTTGAATGACTTGCTATGCTTATGCTATGCAGATGGTTAGTCTATGTACATGACTCTATATGCAAATGCTAATGATAATGTAACATAAACCAAGTGAATAAGGTGGAGCAAATTTTAGGGTGCAACAGCTGCCCCTATTCAAGCGGCTTGGACCCGATTGGGTGAAGAGCCCGGAGCCTTCAGACATTCGCGGTACGAGACGGTTGAATACTAGTGAAACCAGAAATTTGCCAACCGCAAAACTAAATTGAGCTCCTGCTTGAGGAACGACATTCATCAGCTGAATATGACTGTTACAGCAACCCACCGATCTCATGTGACTGTGCTGGGGATTGTCTTCATCGTTCTGAAGAGGATTCTGTCATAACAGATTGCTTGCTTGTCCACGTTAGGACTCTGTCTGTCATCAATACGAAGGAATCTCAACTAAAACCTGTCCACGTTAGGACTCCACTTGCTGTTAACCCAGAAAAAATCTCGGCAACTCCGCTGGGGGTAATTCGTCTGCATTTCCATAAACTGAATCGTCCACGTTAGGAATAAAACTCTTCCACGTTAGGAGTATCACCTGTCCACGTTAGGAATCATCTCTTCTGTATCTGTCCACGTCAGGACTAACCCTTTCATCTTTCCACGTCAGGAAGCTATCTTCTTTCCGCGTAAGGAGAACTATATCAATCTGTCCACGTAAGGACTCCAATACCACTTGACATGTCCGCGTCAGGACTCCAATCTTTCCACGTAAGGAGAACTCAACTTTGGTTCTGAACCTGTCCACGTCAGGACTCAACTTTCCACGTAAGGAGTACATCATTCTTCCACGTCAGGAATCAACTTTTCTTGAATCTGTCCACGTAAGGACCCCAATTTTTCCACGTAAGGAGTAAATCTTCTTCTTCCACATTAGGAATAACTTCTTTGATCTGTCCGCGTCAGGACTAAACTCTTCCACGTCAGGAATAGTCCATTTCTTTCCCCGTCAGGAATCAATCTTGATATGTCCGCGTCAGGACTAAACTCTTCCACGTAAGGAATAAACTCGTCTTCCCACGTAAGGAAACCATTTTTCTTCCACGTAAGGGATGCTCTTGATATGTCCACGTAAGGACTCTGATCTTTCCACGTTAGGAATCACCTCTTTTGATATGTCCGCGTAAGGACTACATCGTCCACGTTAGGACCCACTTCTCCACGTTAGGAATAATAATTTCTTTGATTTGTCCACGTCAGGACACTGATCTCGTCTTGATTTGTCTATGTTAGGACTCAGGCGTCTTCGACCTGCTGAGGAAATGAGGCTTGTCCACGTAAGGACTCACACGCTGGTCTGATCTGTCCACGTCAGGGCACCAACACAAAGAGTAATCACTTTTGTCAACGTCATGACCTCCCATTCCACTAATTTCGAGAAACCGAATCTGCCCACGTTAGGAATAACACACCTCACCAGTCCGAGGAAATAAACCTGTCCACGTCAGGACGCCCTCTTCTGAAGAAATCCCGTCAATCTAGGAGTAAATTGTCCGCGTCAGGACTTAGTTCTCCAATGATCCTCACCCACAAACTTCTTAGCACTGACGTGACAGCGACTTTGAGATGAACTCTACTGGGGATGTCTGGAAACCAACTATCGGACGCCTGTTCTGATAACCGGCGGTGGCCTCTGCAATTCTGACTCTTGGAACCCCTGATGACAACTAATTCTGCCTGGGAATAAAGAGAAACTTATCCTGGTAACTCTGTGGGGAATACTGCCGAAACTGACCTTGGATGTCCCATGCCGAGATCTTGACTGTTTGGTAGTTCATTTGAGCCAGAGTTCTCTCCACCTGAACTGCTAGAGTACAGGAACTGCTTCAGCAAAATAAATGCTGGAAGGATAATGCCGACTCCGCCGGGGATAGCCAGATGCTACAGAATTATTCCAACAAAATAAATGCTGGAAGGGTGAAGTCGACTCAGCTGGGAAATTAGGAACTTAAACCAAACACCTTGTTGAGGTAACCCCCTGCTGGGGAATATAACTTTGCTGGGGAATATTAGATGTGCATAGTATGATCGGACTTTCTGCTGGAACGTGGACTGATATTACACAGTATCTCTGACAAAATAAATGACAGGACCCACCATCAACTCTGCTTTGGAGAGTCTTAATCTTCGAGTTCCACTGGAAGGAATGAACACTTGCTGAACAGAGAACTCCGCTGGGGATGGGACTTCTCTTGGGGAAAATTAACTGACTCCACTGGGGAGAGTGCATGACCCTGCGGGGAAAGATGAACCTGTCTGAATACAGCCTTATGATCTTGGAATCGCCAAACTCTGCTGAGGACGAATAACTTTTCTGGAGCACGTCCTTTGGATAAGCTACGGCTAACTGGGGAATTCCATCCTTCTTCAGGAAGAACATGCATGACCCACGTGGGGATTAAGTCTTTCGTTATCGCAATCCTTTGATCACCTTCTTCGTATGGTTATGAAACCTGTAACAACACAAACAAGACACGACAAGCCTATGCAATCAAATCAATTCAGGTTGGCGACGTTACACTCAGTTAATTCAAAGCTTTACCAATTGTTGGCAAGGGCCAGTGATGTTATACTCATGCTAGCTTCAATAAACTTAGGCGTTTTATCATGCACAAAACAGTAAAGAACCAGCATCAAGTACTGAATAACATATTTTATTGATCGGGCCCCTGAATGGGCGGAGTTTTGTACACGGGATGTAACTCCTGAAAAGAGGAAGCTACGCAAAGCAAACATACAAGTATGCAAGTATGCACGAGAAGCGTAAATATTGACAACTTAAATTTGTACACATGTCGGCAACGGGATGCAGATGAACACCACGAACTGATCCTCCTATGACTCATCCGACTCTAATGCTTTCCCGGTATCCCGACTTCTGAAGAGATTGTATCCGATAACTGGCTCCTCAAATATATTCTCCCGCATTGATGCTCATTGAATTCGGACCGCAGTCATTTTCTTTTCAAATCCCTAACTTTTGCGTGAACCGCCCTTTACGGGTTTTCAGTTCACCGGGATACCCTTTTTTGCCGAAGCCGCCCAGTGTAGGTTTTCAACTTCGCGGGTGTACATTTTTTTCAATTTTATCCCTAACTTTTGCCCGAACATTTCATTCTGTTTTTGGTTCGCCAGGATGCCCCATTTTTGCCTGGACTCTCGTTTTTCTGTCCAGCGGGTCTATTTTAAGCAAAGTATTTTTTAACTGCGTCCGAATTCACAGGTGACGCAAAGTCTTCTCCGTCCATGGTGGACAACAACAAAGCTCCTCCTGAAAAGACCTTTCTGACAACATATGGCCCTTCGTAGTTGGGGGTCCACTTGCCCCTGTGATCTGCTTGCGGCGGGAGAATCCTTTTCAGCACAAGGTCGCCCGTCTGAAAGCTTCGCGGAAGTATCTTCTTGTCGTACGCTTTCTTCATTCGGCTCTGGTACAAACGACCGTATGCTAGGGAAGCTAGCCTTTTCTCGTCTATTAAGCTCAGTTGGTTCAATCTATTCGTTACCCATTCTGCCTCGTCCAGCTGAACGTCTCGCAATACCCTCAGAGAAGGGATCTCAACTTCCAATGGTAGTACCGCTTCCATTCCGTATACCAACGAGAACGGAGTTGCCCCGGTTGATGTGCGTACCGTCGTACGATAACCGTGCAAAGCAAAAGGTAGCATTTCATGCCAATCCTTATAGGTCACCACCATTTTCTGAACGATCTTCTTGATATTCTTATTGGCCGCCTCAACAGCGCCATTCATCTTGGGTCGGTAAGGGGAGGAGTTGTGATGTTCGATCTTGAAATTCTGACAGAGCTCCTTCATCATTTTGTTGTTCAGATTTGAACCATTATCCGTGATTATCCGCTCGGGGATCCCATATCGGCAAATGATATCTCTCTTGATGAATCTAGCCACCACTTGCTTCGTTACATTTGCGTAAGACGCCGCTTCCACCCACTTGGTGAAATAATCGATTGCTACTAGGATGAACCGATGCCCGTTAGAAGCCGTCGGCTCGATCTTTCCAATCATATCGATTCCCCACATCGAGAATGGCCATGGAGATGACATCACATTTAGAGGACTCGGAGGCACGTGTATCTTGTCAGCATATATTTGGCACTTGTGGCACTTCCTTGCGAACTTGAAACAATCAGTTTCCATCGTCAACCAAAAGTAACCTGCCCTCAGCAGCTTTCTCGTCATAGCATGCCCACCAGCATGCGTACCAAAGGCACCTTCGTGAATTTCCTCCATGAGAAGCTTTGCCTCTTTCTCGTCTACACAACGCAACAACACCAAATCGTGGTTTCTTCTGTACAAGACGCCATCTGGATTTAAGTAGAAATTACCCGCTAATCTCCTGAGAGTCTTCTGATCTTGACTGGATGCCCCAGCCGGATACTCTTTATTCTTCAGGAAATTAAGGATATCAAAATACCACGGTTTATCGTCGGATGCTTCATCAATAGCAAATACATAAGCTGGCCGGTCCAACCGAGAGATAGTGATTTGGGGAGCTTCGTTCCAGAAGTTGACCTTGTACATGGAAGACAAAGTGGCAAGGGCGTCAGCCATTTGATTTTCTGCCCGCGGTACGTGATGCAATTCAACCTTGTCGAAGAAAGGCAACAATCTCCTTGCATAGTTCATGTAATGTATCAAATTAGGCTGCCGTGTCTCCCATTCCCCTTTGATCTGATTCACCACCAGAGCTGAGTCCCCGTATACATCTAGATGTTTGATTCGCAAATCAATGGCTTCTTCAAGCCCCATTATACAAGCTTCGTATTCGGCCTCATTGTTGGTAACGGCAAAGGTCAATCGGGCAGTAAACGGGATGTGCGACCCGTGTGGCGTCGTGATGATTGCCCCTATTCCGCTACCGTAAGCATTCACAGCTCCGTCAAATATCATCTTCCATTTGGAACCTAACTCTGGCCCCTCGTCTGGCAACGGCTCTTCGCAATCCTTCATCTTTAGGTACATGATATCCTCGTCAGGAAAATCAAACCTCATCGATTGGTACTCTTCAATAGGCTGCTCCGCCAGATACTCAGACAGCACACTCCCCTTTATAGCCTTTTGCGAGACGTATTGGATATCATATTCAGTCAAGACCATCTGCCAACGGGCAATTCTACCTGACAACGCCTGCTTTTCGAATATATATTTGATAGGATCCATCTTCGAGATGAGCATGGTTGTATGATTCAGCATGTACTGCCTCAAACGCTTGGCGGCCCAGGCTAGCGCGCAACAAGTTTTCTCCAGCATTGAGTATCGAGATTCACAGTCTGTAAATTTCTTACTCAGGTAATAGATCGCATGCTCTTTTCTCCCTGTCTCGTCGTGTTGACCGAGAACACAACCCATGCTTCCCTCAAGAACCGTCAAATACATTATCAAGGGTCTACCTGCCACCGGGGGTATCAGAATAGGAGGTTCCTGCAAATACTTCTTTATTTTATCGAACGCCTTTTGACAATTTTCGTTCCACGTTACAGCTTGATCTTTCTTTAGCAACTTGAATAATGGTTCACACGTGGCCGTTAGGTGAGATATGAACCGGGCAATGTAGTTCAACCTCCCTAAAAACCCGCGCACCTCTTTCTCTGTTTTAGGCGTCGGCATTTCTTGAATTGCTTTTATTTTAGCAGGATCGACCTCTATTCCTCTTTCGCTTACGATAAACCCCAGCAGTTTACCCGATCTTACCCCGAAGGTGCATTTGTTAGGGTTCAGCCTCAGCCTGAACTTCCTAAGTCTTTTAAATAACTTCAGCAGATTCACCAGATGCTCTTCCTCCGTCCTGGGACTTGGCGATCATATCGTCAACATAAACTTCGATCTCTTTATGCATCATGTCATGAAAAAGAGTCGTCATCGCACGCTGATATGTTGCCCCAGCATTTTTCAAACCAAAGGGCATCACTTTGTAGCAAAATGTTCCCCAAGGTGTTATGAAGGTAGTCTTCTCCATATCCTCTGGCGCCATTTTAATTTGATTATAGCCTGAAAAGCCATCCATGAAGGAGAATACAGAGTACTGAGCAGTATTATCAACTAACACGTCAATGTGAGGAAGTGGAAAATCGTCTTTTGGGCTTGCCTTATTCAAATCTCTATAATCCACGCACATTCGAACCTTGCCATCTTTCTTTGGCACTGGTACGATGTTGGCAACCCATGAAGGATACTTCGTCACAGCCAGGAAACCAGCGTCCCACTGTTTCTGCACTTCCTCTTTGATCTTCATTGCCATATCTGGTCGAGTTCTGCGAAGCTTTTGCTTGACCGGCGGGCAATCTTCTTTCAGTGGCAGGCGATGCACAACCATATCTGTATCGAGCCCCGACATATCTTCATATGACCAAGCGAATACGTCATTATACTCTTGGAGCATTTCAACCAGTTTTCGCTTGATATCACCCTGCAGTGCGGCTCCGATACGAATATTTTTCTCAACCCCTTCCGACCCCAAATTGATAATTTCGATAACCTCGTCGTGAGGCAGAATGGCTCTTTCCTCTTGCTTCACTAACCAAGACAGTTCTTTCGGAACGTCGCTATCTTCGACAACCTCTTCTTCGGCCTGGAATACCGGGTGCTCGAAGTCGGGACGAGTCATAGGTGGTTCAAGGATGTCATCTGAAAATGTTATCCTGCAAAAGGAATGGTTAAGTGCTTCAAAATGCGTATAAAGCGAATAACCCCGTTGCCATTTTATTGAAAAATACAAAATAAGAAAGACAGAGATTACAGTATTTGCACATGAAAAAAACGCCATTTATTTAATGATTAGCACGCAATGTTTATAACAACACAACCCTAAGCAAATCCTGATGCCCCGGGCAAGACACCAGATCATTCAACAATTAATAAAGCAAAGCATTACTGTTTAAAAGTCACAGGAACAAGCTCCTGAATAGACCAGTTGCACAGTCCTTGTCCTGGCGTGCTTGGCTGAATCCAGGCATCCATATCACAGTCGCTGTCTCCTTCATCGGACTCTGAAGCAGCATTGACAGTTTCATGACATACTCCACTGGCAGAGATGATAATTGGCTTTCTGAAACGGGGGGCTCCCACGGAAGGAGTTGATGACGACGGTCGGTACCCCAGTCCGAACCGGTCCATCTTCACAGGAATGTCCAGCACTTTTCCCCAGCCCTTGGCTTCTCCTGCTTCTACTAGAGCTTGAGCTTCCTTATATGATGAGACAGCTATCTCTGGCACTTTGCTCGGCCCGGGACCTTTGTCCTTGATGCGCAAACCTTCGAATGCCTGGCATGGTGTTTCGTGGATCTCCCCGTCGACTTCCACATATTTAAATGACGATAGATGGCTGACCAGGATGTCTTCTTCTCCGCACACGGTGACTACACTGTCCCCGACCATATATTTTAACTTCTGATGCAGGGTAGACGTGACAGCCCCTGCTCCATGAATCCAAGGTCTTCCAAGCAAGCAGCTGTACGCAGGCTGTATATCCATGATATAAAACTCCGTTGCAAACACTTCCGGCCCCACTTGCAGAGGCAAAGTGATCGATCCGAAGACTGTTCTCCGCGTGCCGTCAAACGCTCTGACTACCAAATCACTGGGTGTGCACAAAATTCCTCGAACATCCAGCTTCATCATCGCCTTCTTGGGTAACACATTCAAAGATGACCCGGTGTCGACCAAGACGTGCGACATTACTGATCCTCTACACTCAACAGATACGTGTAATGCCATATTATGATCTCTCCCTTTCGGAGTCAAGTCAAAATCGGTAAAACCCAGACTGTGGCCTGCATTCACATGTGCCAATACTCCTTCCAGCTGATTCACGGAGACGTCTTGTGGTACAAAAGAAGTGTCCAGGACTTTCAGCAAAGCATTTCTGTGAGCTTCCGAACACAACAGCAATGATAGGATAGATATTTTGGACGGTGTCTGCTGCAGATGCTCCACAATCTTATAATCACTTTTTCGAATCAAGCGCATGAACTCTTCCACATCCTTCGATGCTGCTCCTTTTTCACTTGCTTGTACCGGAACATTTTCAACTGCTTTCCCTTTTCCTTTCGCTAGTCTTTCAGCCTCCACTTCAGGAGATATAAATATCCTGCCACTCCTCGTCATGCCTCCTGAGCCAACAACGTTATCCACAATCCCCACTGGCTGCTTGTTAACATCAATCTTTATCCCGTCACAATACACCTCTAACCCATATGACCATGGGACTGCTTTCGTGTTCTCATACGGGATTGGCCCGGCCTTAGTTATGGTGATCGGTGGTCGCTGAGCTGGCGCTGCAATAGTGATCGTCTTCCGAGGAATTGTTACCGTGGCCACATCACTCCGATTATCCACTACTGCCCCTGCAGGCTCGTCAGTTGCCGCTCGATCAAACTGCAATATGCCCTCATCAATTAAAGCCTGAATGCCTTTCTTCAAATCCTCACACCCCCCAGCTAGGGTCCAACAATCTAAGCAATACTCGTTACATCCCGGGTAAACACCTCCTTGTAACAGTCGGCTCTTTATCTCGCTCAGCGGCGTCTTTAAATCTTCAACATTCATAATAAGATTCAGACCTTCCTCAGTCAGAACGGCGTTTGCCCCATGATTGGGCATGGGTTTCTGGACTATATTCGGACCTGCCGTTCCGAAATTGATGGTCTTGTTGTCTAAGAGATCCTGCACAACGTGCTTAAAAGCATGGCAACCTTCTATATCGTGGCCCGGAGCCCCAGAATGAAACTCACAGTGCCTGTTTGCATCATAACCAAACGGGGGAGCTCCCGTTATCGGTGCCAGAGTTCTTTTCTCTACCAGATTCAATCCCAGCAATGTCTGCAATAAATCGGCATATGTTGAGGGAGGCTTCTCAAACACTCTTCTCGGTTTACTACCCTGGAATCTTCGTTGAGCCTGCTGTGCCCCCTGCTGAGGCTGCTGCTGCTATGGCATTGGTTGCTGCTGAACCGGTTGTTGTTGCTGGAGTGGTTGTTGTTGATATGGGATAGTAACACTCGACACCTGCTGCGGCTGACGATATTGACCTCGTCCCCTGCCTCGGCCTCCAAATACTGCGCTGGCTTCGCCCTGACGGCGTCCACCATAAGCTTTCCTATTACTGCCAGATGCAGTTGATTCCTCGACTTGGAACTTTCCTTGCTTAATGTTACGTTCAATCTTTTCCCCCATCAGAATCAGGTCTGAAAAACTGGCCAGAGACGTATGAAACAGCATATCATGAAACAGCCCTGTGAATGTGCCGACAAACATGTCATTCATTTCCTTATCTTCCACCGGAGGACGGACCCTGGCAGCCATATCGCGCCACCTTTGCGCGTACTCTTTAAAACTCTCCCCCTTCTTCTGCGAAAGCCCGGCCAACTGGACCCGATTGGGTGCCAGGTCGCTATTATACTTGTAATGGGCTACAAATGCCTCCGCCAATTGCTTCCATGTCTTGATATCAGTTGGCTCCAACCCCATGTACCACTCTAGGGAAGGGCCCGATAGACTATCCTGAAAGAAATGCATTAGCATTCTTTCATCAGTGGAGTATGCAGACATCTTTCTGTAATAAGCTCGTACATGCACCTTCGGACATGTGTCTCCTTTGTACTTATCGAACGCAGGAGCTTTGAATTTAATTGGCACCCTCAGGCCAGGTACCAGACCCATGGTCGCCATGTCCAAGCCCACAGCACTTTGGTTTAAGACTCCCTTCATCTGCTCTTCCAGCATTCTAATCTTTTGGGAATCATCCATCGGCCCTTCAAAACCTCCTCCGGAGAAGGCATCCTCCTGCTGATCCTCTTGCCACATACCATTTCCAGCCCCGTACCCATCGTATCCATTATTACGTCCAGCTCTGATCTGATTCATCCCCGGACCCCGGCCTCTGTTGCCGTACCCTTGAACCCCTCCAGCAGGACCAAAAGCCATAAATCCAGTACCGTTTCCGTTTCCAAAGCCTCTGTAACCCTGATTGACCATACCATAACCATCTTGCCCAAAGCCTTGAGCATTTAAGCCATACTTCCCAGTGTTATCGAATCCCTGATCGTTGAATCCGAATCCAGTATTGACAAAGCCGTTGCCTCCTAGATTATCTCCCAAATTGACATCACCCAACCCAGCATTATGGACAGCAGTTTCATTCCCAACTCCGACGTTACCGTTCACAGCAGCGGTAGCGTTGTTGACATTAGCAGCGAGTATGTTGACTACAGGCGGAGCCACTGGCGTGGGAGTACCGTCTCCATGAGCAGTATCAACCCGGACAGACTGATGATCTTCATTACCATGACCAGCGTTTCGGGCCAACAGAGGCTGGACCATGGCCTGCAAATTCTCCTGCCCTTTTGCTATAGCTTCCATGGTCTGCATGAAGAGAGCGATCTTCTCGCGCACATCTTGCATCTCGTTCTGCATTTGGTCCATGATTTTTCGACAATTGGAGCGTGTAGAATAGCGGTGCGGATGCTGATCTGCAATCCTGAAAGGTACCTGGTGCAAAGCAGGGAATAAGACACCATTCAAAGATTACCTGTAATGCAATATGAATATGAATGCAATGCAATGTGTCTGTGCATTAGGGAAATTCATTCCCCCAGTTCTAGTGCGAAGGTGCCGGTGCAGTGACAGTGCTGACAATAGGAATATCGGAGCTGAGTCATAGAAAACCTCATATATTGCAGGGAGAATCAATAAGCCCAGGGTACAATATCACTGAGAGTACAAAGAAGGCATGACCTCAACCAACAATCCTGGTGATGGTCAGCACTATGCAAATAAAGCATACAAGTTACTACATGAAATGATCAAATCCTCCCAAAAGTCTGGTACTCCTCTATCAACTTCTTGGTCTCCGGATGGCTTGGTCGATCAAGCAGCCCTTCAACAAGCTGGTTTCTCCTCTTAAGGACACGGCGTACGTCTTCAGCAGTTTCTTCCCATGTTGCTTCTCCGAAGCAATCTTCTAACTTTCGCTTCTGAGACACCGCTTCATCTCTGGATTTGATTTCCTTGTTCAGTGCATGCTGGACACTATACCGGGTCATCACTTCTTCCTCGCACTTCTTGATGCTAGACTTCAACTTCTCTTCGAGGTCGGAGATTTGCTGCTTTAGCTTATCTTCCCTCTTCTTGTTGTTGGTGAGTGTAGCATTCCAAGTCTTATTGCAAGAGGAGATTTCTCGGTGTGCTGCGTCGAGCGCCTTCTTTTTGGCTTCCAGCATGTCATGGGAGCTTCTGAACTCTTGCCCCAGACGTTCACGCTTTTTCTTTTCCTCAGTCAACTCAGCCCCTAACCTGTTCAACAGCTCGATCTGTTGTTGAAAAGCATATACGGCCTTGTTTTTCTCGCTGCGTGCCTGGGCTAGCTCTTGCTCTAACCCTTCATTAATCTTCATTAAGGCTTCTTTCTCTCTCACAATTTGCTCATAGACTTCCCTAGAAACAGTAGTTGGCTCTTCTGCCGGGACGGGAACAATGACGGGTGCAGCTGGAAATGGCATTAATAACTGACTGGCTCTCTCCTGGATCCAAACTCTATAAGGTGCATAGGCCTGACAGTCATTCTTTCCTAACAGTGGCTTCCCTTTGCGGTTAATACGTGTCCAGGCATGTTGCAACTTGGCTAATAACTCCCCCTTCACATCTCCAGTGAAGTACAGAGATTCCTGTACTTCTTCCTCCTGAGGTGGATTCTTCAGCGCATACCCAAACTGGCGAATGAATAGAGAAGGGTTGTAATTGATACACCCTTTTCTTCCTATCAACGGCACATTAGGGTACCCAGAACAACTGAAGATGAGCTCAGATCCCAACAGGTCTCGATCAAACCACTCCATATCTTCCGACGATAGCCTCATCAGGCGCTCTGGCCAACCAGCTGGAACTGTAGTCTCTGCAACAGATCTTCTCTTAGGGAGGTGACTCTCAAACCACCTACTCAACAAGGGCACACACAGATGAACATTCTTCCCTCTTCCCTTCTCATTCTTATAATGCAGTGAGTGGTAGAGATCTCCGAGTAAGGTAGGTACAGGATTACCAGCGGCAAACAGGTAGAAAGCATCGAAGTCCACAAAATCCGGTATGTTGGGGAACAAAACTATGCCATAAATGCATAAAGCCAACACAGCATTGAAAGCAACCCAGCACCCGCTCTTGGCATACTCTTGGGCTTTACCAACTAAGAATTGAAGTGAGAAGCCTGGAACTCCACGGGAGACAGTAGTCACAAGTTCAGAAACATCAATATGCAAGGCTTTTGCCAAATCCTCCGGCTTGGGCTTGGCGTCATAATGAATGAATGGAACCTGGTTCTGCACGGGCAGCTCAACATACTCAGCGTATTCCTCCAGGGTTGGTCCCATAATAAAGTCAGAGAACGTAAAGCACCTCAAAGCAGGGTCGTAGAATTGCATCAAAGCATACAACCCATCTAACTCTACCTCTGTAGGTTTGCACACCAATCTCAGTAGTCTACCATAGCTCATCCGGAAGCTCCTACGAACACCCTCATCAGCAAGAGAGATCAACCCAAGTAGAGGAACAATATCAGGCGTAGGCAATTTGTAAGCAACCGTTCTCCTTAAGCTAGTCATGATCAAACACTCAGAAGTCTGGGCACTAGAACTAGGGAAATGCAAATGCACCTGCAGCACAGACACACGTTAGTGAAATGCAAATGGTAATGGATATGCAGGGATGCAATGCAAGTAACATGCAACAGGGACCAAAGCTGTAGCTGAATAGCCTGAACCCAATCAAGAAAGGTCTCAGATAGACCATCCAGAAGTCATCAAACCCTGGTCTCAGATAGACCTAAAATAAAACTCCAACACTGGTCTCTGACAGACCTCAAACCATAACTCCAACTGATCTCTGATAGACCTCAAATCACATCTCTAATTGGTCTCTGACAGACCTCAGAACTCTCCAACTGGTCTTTGACAGACCTCAAAACACATCTCCCAATGGTCTCTGACAGACCTCATAACTCTCCATAAATAACCAGGATCTCTGATCAAGAAATAACCTGTAGTCTGAAGGTCTAGTTACCTGCATAACCCCAAACCCTCTCACAGGTGGGTGGCCCTATAACTGGCACAAGGTACGGCATCCTATGCGGTCGTCGGTGTCACAGACTTTCAGGGTCGATGATACGATTCCCAGAAGGAGTGGCATCATCAAATCCTGAAGAGGCCTCACTCAGCCAACTTCCAAGTGATCGGTCCCCAGAGTCGACAATCCAACTAACCAGCAACCCACGCCAACCAAAGAAAGGGGCAGGAGGCCAACCAGAGGAACCTCGTCTGAGTGTAGATTTCATGGGACACCAAAGCAAGCAAAGCAAGCGGGCGCCCACTAATTTCTACTCTAATTCTAGGTGCACTCAAGCCCAGGTCCGGCTTATCTCTCAATATCAGAACACCCGTCACACCCCAGATACAGCAACAATAATCAATATATAAAGCTGAAAATACAAGGTTAGAAATATAAAATAACTCCATACAAAATCCTCGACGGGAAAACAAGCGTTAGGATTGACTCTCTTAAGGGACGTTGGATCCCAAATGCATAAGAACCATCGCAGTTCTTAGCAGCCAGGGGACGTTGGTTCCCCAGCAGAGTCGCCAGCTGTCGCTACTGCGAAAATCGGCGCCGGCTGAACAGAAGAGTCGCCACCGTGCGTTATTTATCCCACGGGAGGGAAAGGAAACGCTCAGAGTAAACCTCGCACAACATGGGAAAGGTATGGTCGTCGCAACCAAAACCTGGATTCGGGAGTCGGTTACGCAAGGGGAAGGTATTAGCACCCCTCACGTCCGTCGTACTCGACGGGATCCACGCTTGTTTTCGGGTATGGATTGTTATTCTATCTACTCTACTGGTCAGGGGTGAAAAAGAAAATAAAATGAAAATAAAAATGACTCGGCAAAGTATCGCACTTTATGCCTACGTATTCCCGTCTGGAACGAGAAATCAGAGTCGACGTAGTTCGCCTACCTACGGGAAAGGAGGGGAAGGTTGCTCGCTAGGATATCGCATCCTATGCCTACGTACTTTCATACAGCATGAAAGATCAGAGCAAACGTAGTTCGGGCCACGTACGACACAAGTCTGTCTTGATTGTTTTTATTCCTTCTGAAAAAGGTTTTTCTGATTAGCAGTCCAAGAGGACAAAAATGACATCTTGATGAGTTCACATTCTTTTACGGAAGAAGTGTCTTTTAGTGTGTTTGAAATATTTATTGTGTTTTTCTGTTTGTTTTGAGAAAGAAGAGACAGAACCCTAACCTACGGTTGCGAAGGGAATCAAACTAACCTAATGTTATCACGCATGGGTTAAGACCTAATGTCTATCATGCTCCTCTCTTGCGCAGAGAGAAACAGAGATCCTAAGGGAATAGACGGAAACAGAAACAATATCCGATATATACAGTAAAGCGGTAAAATGCATGAATGCAACAATACAAGCGAGGCAAGGGAGTCCCACTCAACCTCGAACCTAGAAAACAATAGGCAAAAGTGAACAGGCTTCACTTTCAACCCAACAGGGTAAATAGCAAACAATACAGTCTAGAAAACCAATCAATACATCAGCAATGAAATACAACAGCAAAAGAAACAGCATCAGCAGCTCTGAATCAACATCTGACTTCAAGTATTCTCCAATCAGCTACAGGCTTCAACAAGCATCAATCTCCATCTTCATGGCCTTCAGGCAAGGGCTTTGATCATCAGTCTCCCATCTACAATGGCTTTTCTTCAAGTTCAAACCTCCAGGACGAGGAATTAGTCACAAGAGTGAAGTGGGTGTTAAGCAATCAGCTGACTACCAAGGGTGGTGAACAGACTGCTTCTAACACAAGAGACATTTTCTCTCAAGAGTTCTATCTCATGGACACTATCACCAAGCCTTCCAAAGGAAGGGGGTGAGTGTCTTAGAGAGACTCTGAATCACAGAGAAGAATGGATGCAGACAAGGCAATCCATGTTTGAGAAACAAACTTTCTAACCTAGAGCTCTGCCTAGCTCCTAAACCCTAGTCTCCTCAGCATCTGCTAGCAAGAACCTTCTCTCCAACTCTGGCAGTTGAACTTCAATCTTTGGATCTCCAATGATCTTCATCTCCTCAAGTCTTCAGCTCTCCCAAGTCCCCAGACAATCCCAATACCCAAGCAAGCAAGCAATAATCCCCAGAGGGCACACCACACCAATCAATCAGACATACACAGAGTATTAATAGCAGTAGGGGAATCCTGACTTTTTTCTAAGGGATCTAATAACTACCCATAGCCCCTATAGTCCCATAGCTAAACTATTCAAACCCTAAGTCCTAAGGGAAAGAATCAAACTTCCTAAGTCTTCACCTAAAAACCCTAATTTGTTCATGTTGTTCAAGCCTACATTATGCACCTAAAATTAATTCCTAAAAATGGGAACTAAATTGTTTCTACAAGTTCAATATCTAATCTAAACAATATAAAAAGAATGAACAAAAAATATGAAAGCATTTAATAGAACAAAAATTACTAAAATCATGCATGAAATGAAACTATTTAAAATGATATTTATTTAGAAAATATGGAAAAAATATCAAATAAAAATAAAAATGCAATTTTATTTAATGACAATTTTCTACACATTCTAGTGAAAATGATGTAAAAAGAATGAATAAAAAATGATTTTTTATCTATTTATTATGATTTTTTTAAAATGAATGACAATAAAAAGAAATTGAAAAAAAGAAATAGAAAGAAATAAAGGGGGGGGGGGGGTACCAATAGCCAAGCGCCCCAGTTCAAATTCAGGATGGGCCAGCAAACGGGGGGTGTGCGTAGCAAGTTGCACTAGGCCCAGAACACTTCAGAAACAATGACAAATAAAAAAAAACGCAGGGGGGTGAAAATAGTAAGCATAGCACGTTCAGATTCATAATGGGCTCATTACTGAGGGTGGGGATAGCACAGCACTCTTAGGCCCGCCCGTTTCAATTAATGAAACGGTGCGTTTAGGGCACCTACAGCTTCCCTCCAAAATCTGCTTTAAACAAGAGCCACAGGATTGGCTTCTGAGTCAAAGGTCTAACACGAAATGGACGTTCAAGATTTCGTCTCCTACCTTGGCTTGATGAGAACTTAGGGTTTCCACCATGAAACTCCATGCACGCATACAATTCCACCACTCTGTTCTCCCTCCACAGTCCATGGATCAACACGATACAAACATGAAACTTACTCAGAATCTCTCCCTCTATACATCTATGCCATTAGTTTGCTCTGAAACTCAACAAATCACTCAAACCGATCGGGATAATTTCTGACTCCATGAAAATACTCTGCAACTCATCAGCATAATTCTCAATCAAACTTAGACTAATCTCTTCTATGACTAATGGTGATCATTCTGCGCTAACAACCTAAGATTATAATGCACTATGCCACGAGTTCTACATCCTAACAGTTCTAACAACCTGCTAACAATCATCACCAAACCACTCCAAACTCACCCTAATTGCTCTACTAACATCCTACATCATATCTAAACTAACAAAACCATGCTAAACTAACTAAATCAAGCTGTGGCAGAGAAAATGCACCTGGTGTGAAAGCTTGTGGATGATGATGAAATTCGTGGATCTGAGGCTTTTGAGGCTTGGATCTTGATCTACAATTGCACTACTTGATTCTGTATGCAACACCTTGAGGAGTCTGGCCTTGGATCTTGAGTTCCAACTGAATTTGCAGCTTGTGTGTTCTTGAAGAAAGTGCACGAAATTGAGCTCTAACCACCAAATCTTTGATTCAATTCTGATCCAGGATGATGATTGAATGTAGGAGGATCAATGTTGATGAGAATTGATGAAGATTTTGGGAAATTTGGAGAGAATTGCAATGAGAAAGAATGAGAAAACTTTGGGAAATTTTGGTGAAAAATGAATCCAACCCTTGCTCAATTCTGATTTCATGAATATATAGGGCTCACATGAACTTTCTAGAACCATCTTGCCACATTCCCTTGCATTCCAAATTGGTTGATCTTGGTTATGTTTCTTCAAATACAAGTAACCATGAATAACTTTTCTTTTTCCTTCTAAACTCAAAAAAGTGTTTGAACCATTGTCTCTAAAATGTCTTTTGGACCCAAAATCATATATTGGAAGTCTCCATTTGGACTTATAAATCTCCCAAACCATTTTTCACTTTGACTTTATTCAAATTATAAGCCATTTTAGTTCAAATTTGGACCAATCATGCAACTTCATGTTATGAGCTTTTCCAACAATTTGTGACCTTCTTTCTAGACTCAAAATGTCATTTGGAGCAAGTTTGATGTTGTAAGTTTTTCCATTTGAGGCCTCCTTGTATGAGTTTTGGACATAGGTTAAAATGACCTGTAATTCACAAATGCCCAAAATACCCTTTGCTTGCCAAGGCCATAAGTTGAGCTCCACACCTCATATGAAGGCATGCTATACCATTCTAGAAAGCTAAGACAATGAGGAACAATTCTTATGTTGACCAGAAATTCATTTGAAATCTCCTTGAGGGGTAAAACTAGCTTGGAAGTCAAGTCACTTTCACAGACAAATTTTCAGATACCTCAGATGACCTGTAACTTGCAAGGACCATAACTTGAGTTCTATAAATCTCCTTGATGTCTTCCACCACTCAAATTAAAGGTCTTGAGATCCTCTACAAGTTTCATGTTGGCCAAGAAGCCATTTGAAGCTAGCATTTTGACTTATCTTGCTTGGAAATTTGACCTAAACTAGGGGATTTTACACAGAAACCCTAATTTAGAAACTCCTCTTCTCCTTGATTTCTCTTGAATTCTTCTTGGCATATCTCCATATCCTTATTTATATGTCCAATGATGAACCCCAAACCTCTCCACTAGACTTGAATGCCCCTTAAATCAGTCAATTGACCTAGGGTTGACCTAGGGTTGACCCAGATGAAACCCTAGTTGACTGCCTTCAGCTATAGCTCTTGTGCTCTCATCAATGACTTGTCTCCTTCTTCAAATGACTTTCTAAGTCTCTCATAATGTCTAGATAATCTCCATGCCTTCAACTCACAGCTCACAATCCTCTTGCTGACCCTCAAGATACCCTCAGCTAGGAGATGGACTCAAGGCTTGATCTGCTGAACTCTTTGCTTTCAAATTCCTTCCTGATGACTTGAATGAGATTGAATTGGGATAATAACCTCTTGATAGGCTTCTAGAGGTGAGAATAATGATTGGTCCCCTGTTGAATGACTTGCTATGCTTATGCTATGCAGATGGTTAGTCTATGTACATGACTCTATATGCAAATGCTAATGATAATGAAACATAAACCAAGTGAATAAGGTGGAGCAAATTTTAGGGTGCAACAGTAATCCTTTTTGCTTTTTGTTTTTTTGTTTTCATTCCCTAATTTTTGCCTGGACTGACTCTTTTGAGTTTCTTTTGATTTGTAAGTCCAGAGGGATGCCCTCATTTTTTCCTAAGTCATTTGTTTTCAAGATTCGACTTAGCGGGCTTTTCCTTTTGATTCTTTTCTTTTCCTCTCTTTTTTTCAGAACAAATCGCGTGGCACCGACTTGTCTGACTTATTTGAAAAGGGATTGTGAATGTTTCACTCTTGATCGGCAAGATTTAACCACTGTGGTTTTTTAGGCACGACCTATAGAGGTGTGATTGATCCTCGAACGAGAACACTCCTTCTGTAATTTAGACGCTCGGTCAAATCATTTGACACCTACCCTGCCTCGGGTTAAGATTTAGGGTTTTTCCGTTTTCAGAAAGAAACTCCTACTACTAGGCTCGAAGGGGTTGACAAGGGATTATCTTCCTTATATCTCCGGTATTTAGAAATTTGAAACAATGCTTGTACATCATCAGCAGGTTTTATTCAAAAGCATACACTCGGAAGCTTGCACGTCTTTCAACTTCGTCATCCTCCCCAGATTCCACTTGAACAAGCGTTTGACACACAAAAAATGAAAGCAATAGAGTGAACACGAATGGATTTAATCAAAACATGCATATTCATTTCATTATCATTATCAATTGAAAACAAACAAGTTTTACAAATAAGATTTGCACTTTAAACAGGAAAGAAATTACAAATGCAAAGAAATGACTGGATAAAACAAAAATTGCCAGCTTCTGGGAACTGGGCTTTCACATCTGATTTTCCGCTGAGGGACGCGCCCCTTGAAGTCTTCCAACTCAAATATATAAGCGATTGACGCGTACGATTAACCTTCCCTTTAGAAAGGATATGCACCTTTTATCCATCAACTGTTGCACCCTGGCTTGAAAAGCCTTGCAATCTTCAGTTGAGTGTCCACTGGATCCCCCATGATATCCACATTGAGCACTGGGATCGTACCCGGGAGGGTAGGGCTTTGGCACCGGTTTGAGAGTTTTGGGCTCCACCAAAGAGTACTGAATTAGATGCAGTAGCAGCTGATTGTACGCCATAGGCACTGGATGAAGAGGAGCACTCCTTCTTTCCAAATTACTGTGAGGCTTAGTCTGATTTTGACGATGACGGTTTTGCTGCCGAGGAGCATGAGGTTGTTGGTACTGGGCTGACTGTTGAACAGCAGTTGTAGCAGATATAGTACTGGTTTCTCCTTCCTTCCCGACATAAGGCTTCTTTGCATCTTTTGAAGAAAGAAGGGAAACTTGAATCTTTCCCATTTTAATACCTCTTTCGACTCTATCTCCCGCTACTACCAGGTCCGAAAAACTTGCAGACGTGCAACCTATCAGCTTCTCGTAATATAATCCGGGTAGTGTAGCCATGAACACGTCATTCATCTCTCTTTCCGCCATGGGAGGTTGCACGCTCGCTGCTAAATCTGGCCATCTCTGGGCGTACTCCCTGAAGCTCTCAGTATTCTTCTGCGACAAGCTCTGCAATTGTAACCTGTTGGGTTCTTGACCTCCGTTGTACTAATTAAGGCATTCCTTATGTTCAGGCACTTTCATTCTCAGACTTAGCCCAGGAACAGGCAACAGTTGTGGGCCGGGGGATTCTAACACCAAAGATTTTAGGATATACTCCTGACCTTTTGCAGCTTCAAGTGAGGGAAAAGGAACAAATTTGCCTGATACATTCATGCCGCCTGACACGAATTCAATTGCCTTTGAATCAATCAGGTCCTGAACTTTATGCTTAAAAGCTTTGTAGTTCGTTATGTCGTGCTCCGGTAATCCAGAGTGGAAGTCGCAATGGGCATTGACATTAAAGGCCGATGGTGGTTCGCTGGTCAATGTAGACAAAGTCTGAGGTTTAACCAACTGAAGTTGGAGAAAGAGTTGCACCAATTGAGCATAATCCATAGGGATCTCATCAAAGATTCTGTTGCATGGTCTCGTCTTTTAAGCATATCTTCCAATCCTGGGATTTCCTTGAGGAACAGGAGGTAGCTGCTGACGCGGGAATTTTGGGACCTCCGGTTGTGCAGAAGATTTCTGACGCACATTATGCTCTGGTATAGGTTCCACAAAAAAAAATGGAACAAGCATCTTGGCTGTAACTTCGGGCACTTGATCACCCTCTTTTCTAAGCACATTCCTTATCACTTCCATGATCAAGCCCACCTGGGTCTTCAGCTACTGATTGTCCTCTCTGAGCGCATTCTGATCCAAGCGCAACACTTGCATCTCCAACACGAACTGCCCTAACTGGCCCTGAACTCCCCTCAGCTCTACTTTCATTTGTTCCATAGCCATCTTCTATCTTCCCCACAAGTTGGTGTCTGAAATTCTGAAGAAAACCCGGATCAAAACAATAAATCCCATCCTCGAACACCTGCTATGCAAATGAAATGCGAATGTCATGTTCGAGTATTTCCAAGGAACCTGTCTACTCCGATTCATGTTTTACACAGACAAACCACAATGAAAATATTTAACGCTCAACAGTGAGTCTCAAAGTTAAGATCCTTGGAAATACATGAACATGTATTCCAAAATGCAAATATGTTATGATGATGCAAAGAAAAATGCAAAAATGCAACAGATGCAAACAGGGGATCAAGATTGATGTGTTGTGGATCGAGAAGAACCGGCACTTCGCTCCGGTGGCAATATAACACTAACATAAGGATCCCATTGTAACTGATGAGAAAAAATGGTAGGCTGAAGGTCAAAGTTTCCTGCAAACCCAATCCCTCTCATAGGTATGAACCTAATCTGACAAGGTTTGGGATCCTATGCGGTTATCAGCGTCACAGACTTTCAAGAAACGATGATATGTTCACCATTTCTGGTTTGGCATTATCATCTCACGAAGCGGCATCACTTAACTGACTCCCAAGTGATCGGTATCCAGAGGCGACAACTTCCAGATCCAACACCCTTTCCTGACCAATGCACAAGATATGATGTCTTCAACTGAAAACCTCGTCTAAACGCGAATTTCATGGAGACTAGTGCACGCCTAACGTGCAGGTCCCCACTACTCTCCACTCTAATGCTATGTGTATCCTCAAGCCTGGGTTTTGGCTTATCTCTCAAAGGAACACCCCACCCCCAGCACAACAACATGATATATAATAACAATGCTGAAAGCAAAATGCGATAAGAAAAACGCAAATGCAAAACAATAAAAATGCAAACATATATACGCATATATATAAACCCAAAGACAAAACACACAAGCGCTAGGATTGACTCGCATAGGGAAACTAAGTCCTCAACAGAGTCGCCAGCTGTCGCTACTGCGAAAATTGAGGCCGGCAATGATAGAAGAGTCGCCACCTATCGTTATTTATCCCAAAGGAGGGAAAGGAAATGATCAGAAAAAACCTAGCGAAAAAGGATAAGACCGGTCATCGCAACCAAATCTTGGGTTCGGGAGTTGGTTACGCAAGGGGAAGGTATTAGCACCCCTCACGTCCGTCGTACTCGACGGGATCCACACTTGTTGTCTATCTAAAAGGGTTTAAAACTATCTAACTACTGGCTAAAGGACAAAAGAAAAAGAAGTGACTCGGCAAAGCAACGGCGCTTTGTGCCTACGTATCTTATCTGAAGTGAGAAGTCAGAGTCAACGTAGTTCGGCTAACTACAGGTGAAAGGTGGGGAAGGTTGCTCGCCAAGACATCGCACAAAGCGTAGTTCGGGCTAACAAGACCACAGATTGGTTCAAGTGTTTTAAACCGAGCAGGGTTAACAATTAGTTCTAGCCGTTGGTGTATGCAGCTCGACCATTGGAGACTTAGGCGTTACCGTTTGTGATAGAACCAAGAGTTAACAAAACTCTCCTTATAAAAATGATTTTCCAAGGTTAAAGGTCCCAAAGGACAAAAAGGAGTTTGAATGTTTGTTTTTGTTTTTTTTAGAGAAGAAGTGTTTTGAGTTTTTGTTTGTAACTCATGTTGCACTAAAGCCTATGACTTAGGAGCGAATGCATCGCATATCACCCTAAGGGTGTACACTAAACACTCTAAGCAATTGAGAGAAAGCCACTCAATCACCATTTCCCAAGTAGCTTAAGGCTCGTAGCGTATAACAATCATTATTCTTTATTAAGTGCTTTATGAAAGCTTGAAGATGAGAAGAGAAAGGACACACTAAAGGGGGAATAACTCAAACCTAAAGTTGTCATGCAACGGTGATCCTAAGATTGAGGTAAGGGGAAGCTTCCTAATGTTATCATGCAAAGGATTGAACACCTAATGTCTCTCCTACTCCCATCCTAAATGGAGGGACTAAGAATCCTAGGAGGATCATGGCACAAGGCCAAGTAAACACTAACTAATTCACTCACAAGTGAAAAGAAAAAGAAAAGAAAGTGATTGGAATCCATCAAACACATTAACTTATAAATTCAAAATAAAATGATAACTAAAATGAAAAATAAAAATAAAAATAATATGATGAAAAATAAATTAACACATCAAAAATATATAAGAGATGATTTTTTTTGGATTTTAGATATTTGAGACTATAAAATAAAAATAAGAAAAGAAATAAAATAAAATGAAAAGAAAATGAAATAAATAAATAAATAAAACAAGTGGCTAAAAAAGAAAGGAAGCTTCCATAAAGGGTTGAACCTTTGACATCAAGCTGCAGGCTCAAAACTAAACCATCCCAGCCAGCGCGCACATGTGATGAGAGATGGAAAAGGAAGAATAAATATAAGAACATGGAAAATAAAAGAAAGAAAAATCAAAAACGCCCCCAGCAGGGCTCGAACCAGGGTTTTCATGGTAAGGCAAGGACTTAAGGCAAGGCGTTTAACCACTGGGGTGGCGATACATCCATGTATTAATGCCACCCCATAAATACATAAGCCTCAAGGTGCTTGAATTCTGGGCAAAAACAAAGCAAGCCAAAGCACAAAATAACAAAAGGCGTTTTGATCACAACTGCCTCAATTTTCCACCAAATTGGATGAAATTTTAGTCAAACTCACTCAGTTTTCACAAGGAACAAGATGATGCCAACTAGTTTTCAAAATATTTCACACACGCAAAAATATGATGGCTCATGCACAATGGAACTTGAAGTGCGTTTCGGACAGACAAGATCAAAATAGATGCAAAACAGTTCAATGAAAGATATGCACACATTCCAAATACAATGTTCATGGATTATGTCCAAAAGTAAACCTCAATCCCTCACTGAATCGAAATATGACCATTGTGTTGCAAAATGTTGAAATGATGTTAAAAGGGAGAACATTTATGATGTATTGTTCAAAAAATGTTTTAATAGCCTACACATGGAACTTCAACAGTCATACTTTTACAAAAGTAAGCGCACATACAAAACTCTCAAATTGATCAAATCCAACATACCAAGAGTTTGAACACCAAATGGATCAACACCTAGGAACTAATAAACCACATCGTCAACAAAATATTGAAGACCTAGGGGACTGCTAAGTCATGGCAGCATAGAGAAAACATGGTATAGTTGACAGAAAAATTCAAAGCAATGCAAACTATGGTACTAGCAAACAATTCAATGATAGGATTCAATCATGCTTCACAAGACAAATGCAGAATATTCAGCAAGAAATATGTGTTCTAACAGTTGACAAATATCAATCACGAACATGCTCATCACAAATGGCATTTATGTAAAACTGGCCAGACCTGACATTATGCTTCAAAATCATACATCAAGGGTTTCAAAAACACACGTGTGAGGAGTTCTAGCAACAATGGTTGTAAAAACAAGGCAAAGTTAAACATCTAGCATGATAGTCATAATAATGTCAGCAAAGTATTTATGAGTAAAATATGAACATGAGTAGTAACAATCCTAGGCCATTAACCTCAATTCCAAACAGTCCCTTCAAATAAAAATCATAACATAACCAATCTCTAAAATGTGAGAAACCAATTTGACAACAATAAGGTGGGTTGGCATCCTCAGACCTTAATGACAGTACTCACAACATGCTTACATTGCCAAAGCCCAATTCATTCCATCAATCCAAACTCATAAAATGGAGTCACAACTCAACTTGATCAAACAAGGAAACTAACCTAGGATTAAACAGTGCTACAAGTCTGACATTATAAGACAAGTTCATAATTTGTGGCATCAATTGCAAAGAAAGCTGAACAGGCCCAAACATTAGACATGACAAGGTCCAAAACCAACCCAGCTAACCTAAATCTCTTCAAGTGATAGTTACTAATGCAAACAGGTTTTGATAATAATTGAACATTCATGGTAAAGGTTTTGACAGCAACAGTCTAGTTCTTACAATGCCCACAACAAATGAGATTCATTTCAGCAAGCAAACCAAAACTAATTTTCAGCACAAAAACAGTCCCTACATTTTATCATGACAAACTCAAGCATCAACTCAAAATAGGTCTCAAATGGCAAACATGGACTCAATACAGCAGGTTGATATGTCAATCACCAATGGTTTCAACAGTTAATGCCAAAACAAACACCAAGTCTCAAAAATCCAATCTCTTAAAATAGGTAGCAAAAAACAAACTGCACATTCCAATGACAGTCCAACAAACTGATGAGTTGAAACAACTCAAGCCACAAAACAAAATGGTATGAAAACAAAATTTAGTAACTGTGACCAAGAGTTCAAAGCAGACACACCAATCATCAACATATCATACACACTTCAAAAGGGAAAGTCATATCCTCAAGGCAACAAGACACCAAGTGATTAAACCAAACACAAAGCTAAACACAAACAGAGTTGTAAAACCTCTTGTAGCAGCACAGGTGCAAAATCAAACATAAAATGTTGTAACAAGAGCAAGCCTTACATTACAACATTAAATCCAAACTGAAAGTTTACTAACTTCAAGACAACTTTTGACAGCATGATTGAAAAAATGATTCCTCATGATAATGTATAAACATATTCATCCAACACCAATCAAAACATGATACATAATGAAGAAAAGGTTAGACCTCCTTGAGTAAATTAGCAGCAAGCTGTCTTTCCTTCTAGCAACTTTGCAGTTTCCTTTTCCAACAGCAAGTGATTTCTTTTGCAGCCTCCTTACAACAAACTAGCAGCAAGATGTCCCTTGAGCAAGCTTTGAAAACAGTTCTTCCACAAGTTGGTTCTTGGCCAAAATATAAAGTTACCCTTTTCTCTTGTGGTAACAAAGGTCTTGAGTAACAAGGAGCAGGATACTCACAAACTGTTTCTTTTGCAAAACAGTGACAGAATGGTGTTGTTGAGGTAATGAAGTTGTGTTGAAGAGTTTGAAAAATGGTGAGGAAATGAGTGAGATTTGAGGGAATCCTCAAAGGAGAACAAAATGAAAAATTTGATTTCTCTCTGAAATGGTGGCTACCTCTGATGAGGGTTTTTCACTAAGCTTTTATATGAGGTGAGAAATGTGAAAATGGAAGTTTAACAGTGGTAAAAAAAATCAATGGTGCAGATCTGATATGTTCATGGTTCTTGAATCAAATGGTGGATGGGAGAGGCAGTACCATCCAGCTTGCATATGGAGCTGCTTTAGCTCAATAGTGGGAGCAGCATAGTGTGGCTGCTTGCAACAGAAAAAAAGCAGCTTGTCCCATTCTTGTTCGGGCAAAGATTCAAAAAGACCCTCAAGGTGGTACATGCCTTGGTTTGAGCTGAAATGGCAATGTTTCTTGTGTACCAAACTCAACCTCATGCGCATGGAAGAGGAATGGGGCTGATAAACCAAACAAATCAGCAAACCACACATTCCACACTCTGAATAAAATGTCCAAAACACCAACTTTGGACCATGATAACTTTGTGCACACGACTCCAATTGCTTAGGTCTTGTGCTCGAATGAAATAGGACATGGAGTAGAACAAATTTCATGTTGGTGAAAGTCCCATTTGATCATTGGAAGATCACAAAATCTAGGGTTGAAAATCGTGGCATGCAGGTTTTTCATGAATAACTTAGAAAAAATTCTAAGTATGGATTTTGCCTTGTTTTTTCTCAACTTTGCGCGTCCATATCTTGAGCTCCTTAAACCCAATGGAGGACTTCTAGGACTTTTTGGAAAGCATGTAATACAAGGAACAACTTTGATTTTTGGTCCACGTCCATTTGAAACCTTGATCATGATGAAAAATGGCTTCGAAGATGGTTATTTCAAACATAAAACTTTCCACAAATAGAAAGTTCTAAAACCCTAATTTTACAAAACTGGAAAGTTTCACACTTCTTGATTTTTTTTTATGATCCCTTTGACTTTTCTTGATCAAATTCCATCCTTTACTCACATTGAACTTAAGGAACATGATCTTGACCTTAAAAAGTCAGGAGTTGACTTTTCCACTGCATAGTTGACTTTCTTCCCAAATCTCCTGACTTTCAATTGACTGATCAATTGAAACTCTTTCTAATTAAAATTGACGGTCCAACTCTCATCCTGAAACACCTTAGGACATATGGAGGGCCATGGAAACATGTTTGCTTCAAGAAACAAGTTTTATCCTGATTAAAATTGAAACCCTAATTCCATCCTTTTTGCCTAGGCATTGTGCAGATGAATGTAACCATTTCCACTCCATCATGACCTCTGAGGTACTCAACAAACTTCTACCTCATGCCTCTGCTAATGATAATTCTTCATGAATCCTTGACAACCTTGTGATGGTTTGTACCAATGAAGACCCTCCTCCTGGATGACACACACACAATCACTTGATCCCTTGTAATAACTATGTTATGCAATGCAATATGATAGAACAATGAAATGAAACAAAAGCCAAGGTAAATAAAAAGGTTGGGCAAATTTTGGGGTACAACACAGATGCAGATAGAGATGCAGGAAATGAGAGATAGGATGGCTCAGTTCATGTAGGTCATGCAGAATGTAGCTAATGGACAAGAACGGCTCAGGACGCTAGTGCAGCCCTTGATTGCACGAGTTGATAATGATGGTGTGTTACATGGTGGGACTGCTTCTAATCCTCCCATTTTTGAGACTCAACATGCTGATAATTCTATACCGGTGCGGAATTTCAATGGTGACGGAGCTGGTAATGGGAACACTACTAGGGCAGGCAATGGAAATTTTGAGACCAATGGTCATGCTAGTGGAGGCATTGGTAATGCTGAGATTGGTAATACTGGGATTACTAGTAACGCTGGAAATACTGGTCAGGGTAATGTGTTTGGATTTGAGGCTAACGGGGCTAATCAGGGTAATCTGCATCAGCCATGGATAGAAGATCGTCAGGAAGACATTTTCTCGGTAAGGGATGAACGCCTTCTGAAGCTGCTAGAAGATTCAAATTATTGGAAGACAAAATGAAGAACTTTGAGATTCAAAACTCTATGGTCTTGACATGGCCAACCTTGGGCTGATCCCTGATCTGAGAGTACCGCTAAAGTTCAAAGTCCCCGACTTTGATAAGTATAAGGGTACTACATGTCCTAGAGTTCATCTGCGTTCTTATTACCGAAAAATGTCTGCCTACTCAGACGATGAAAAACTGTTAATGCACTTTCTTCAGGACAGCTTGTCTGGCCCTTCACTTGAGTGGTACATGGGATTGAAACCCACTAATGTCCGTAGCTGGAGAGACCTAGCGAAGGCTTTCGTGAAATACTATCAATACAACAGTGACCTTGCTCCTAATAGGGTCCAGCTGCAAAATCTTACTCAGAAGAACAATGAATGTTTCAAGGAATATGCCCAGAGGTGGCGCGAATTGGCTGCAAGAGTACAACCTCCTATGGTGGAGCGTGAGCTGATTGACATGTTTGTCACAACTTTGCCTGGGGTGTACTATGAGAAGCTCATCAGCAGTATGTCGGGTAGTTTTTCCGATTTGATAATTACTGGAGAAAGAGTCGAGAATGGTATAAAGCTCGGAAAAATACACGCAGGTGAAGTTCCCTTAGCTGGAGGAGGAGGAAAGAAAGTTTTCGGTAACAAGAAGCGCAAAGGGAAAGCCAGTTCAGTATCTAGTTCTCAGGGGAGAGGTAGAGGTCAGCCTCATAATCAATACCGTCAACAATAGGTCACTAGCATTACGATTCCTGTACCACCGCAACAACAGCAACCGCAACAACAGCAACCTCAGCAGCAGCTACCACAACAAAACCAACAGGGTTATAGAAGATTTCTGGATTGGACCAGGGCGAATAGAGTGTTTGATACACCACCGATGCCATATTCCCAAGTACTTCAGACATTGTTACAATTGCAGTTGATCCAAAAGAGGACTCTAGCTCCTCTAACAGGTGCACCTCCACCCGGCTGTGATGCAAATGCATGGTGCGAGTTCCATTCTGGGGCGCCTGGCCACACCATTGATAACTGCAAGGCATTCAAGCACAAGTTACAGGATCTGATTGATAGTAAAACAATAGATTTCTCTCGTGACGCGTCAAATGTTATGTAGAACCCTATGCAACATAATGGGCCGGCTAGGGTTGGTGCTATTCTGGTAGAGGAAGGTTTATATCTGATAACTGATGTAAATGAGTTGAAGACACCACTGAGTTTTGTGAAAGATAAACTGCTGAAAGGGGGTGTGTTCCCGGGTTGTAATGAAGACTGTGTCAACTGTTTGAGCCATCCTGAGGGATGTGATTATTTAAAAAGTTGTATACAAAGAATGATGGATGAGGGAATGTTGCAGTTTGACCGGACTGCAGAGAAGAAGCCTGTAGAAGTAATACAGGAAGAGCAGGATGAAATCGCGACGATTTCGATCCCGTACAAAACCATCACTATTTCTGCTCCTAGACCACCAACAATTGTTATCACCAAAGCAGGTCCCGTACCGTTTGAGAGCACCAAGGCTATTCCGTGGAACTACGGAGCTGAGGTATATTGCAACGGTCAGAAACTAGATCTGAAGGGTCCACCTGTCGACTCAGTGGACAATCTTGTGGGAGCTGGAGGTATTACCCGAAGTGGTCGAGTCTTTTCATCACCCGAAATGGTGGCTAATAAAGTGGACAAAGGAAAGGGTAAGGCTGTTGTGGAAGAGACTTCTCAGGCGGGTAAGAAGCAATCTTTGGAGAAGGACGTAGAAGAGTTTATAAAGTTGATCCGTAAAAGTGACTACAAGATAGTCAATCACTTACAGCAAACGCCTTCCAAGATTTCTATACTATCACTGTTGTTGTGTTCGGAGGCGCACTAGAATGCGTTATTGAAGATTTTAAACACCGGTTAATCAACTCGAAGGGGTTATGGCGCACGTAAATGCAGGGAACGGTCTCGACTTTACAGATCCAGACTTGACGCCCAAGGGCAGAAACCACAATTTGGCGTTGCATTCAATTAAGTGCAGGGGGGCAGTGATGTCACACATCCTTGTTGATACAGGGTCGTCCTTGAATGTACTTTCAAAGAAAGCATTAATGAAGATAGATCATCAGGGCCTTTATTGTACACCAAGTGATTTGGTTGTACGTGCTTTTGACGGAACCCGAAGATCTGTTTTTAGGGAGATAACTTTGCCTATTCAAGTGGGTCTGGAGGCATTTGACGCAGTGTTTTATATCATGGACATACAGCCTGCTTACAGTTGTTTGTTGGGTCGTCCATGGATTCATTCTGCTGGGGCTGTTACGTCCACTCTGCATCAGAAGCTGAAATATATGGTTGGTGGCAGCATTGTAACAGTATGTGGAGAAGAAGATATCATGATGAGCCACCTGTCATCTTTCAAGTATGTTGAGGTAGACGGAGAAATTCATGAGACTTTGTGTCAGGCCTTCGAAACTGTTCAAGTGAAGGACAAATCTCCAGTAGTGAGCAAAGCGCCGGAAGTGGCCATGTCATCCTTTAAAGAAGCTCAAGCAATGGTGCAGACTGGGGCATCGCAAGGATGAGGGAAAGTGCTCGACATACCTCAGAAGCAGGACAAGTTTGGTCTAGGGTACCGCTCATCATCTTCGTTACCTTCGCAGAGCGTGCCGCGCTTCAAGGGGCCCATCAGGTTTACAAGTGGAGGTGTCATCTTTGAGCAGATCAATGCCATTTCTGATGATGAAGCTGGGGACAGTGATTGCGATATGGATGCTTGGATAAAGTCATGCGCTCCAGGACAGAACCTATGCAACTGTTCCATCGAGGAATTTGTCCAAGTGACAACTGAACAATAATGCTTTGTTTTTTCGATTATTGTATGACCCTATGTTCTACCCGGAGCATAGCGGTATGCTGTTTCTGGGCTTACTTGTTTATGTTTGAACATTGTTCTATCAATTAATCAAAGGGCGTTTTTCTCATTCAAATTTTATGATCTTTGTCTTTCTTGTTTTTGTTTCAATAATAAAATGGCAATGTGGCTTTGTGCATGTTTTTGCATATCATTTGAAGCATTTAACCATTTTTATTGCAGGATTCACATTGCAGATGACACCGATTCAGAACCTTTTATGACTCGCTTCGACTTTGATTGCCCGATATTTCAAGCTGAAGAAGAGATTGATGAGGATGAAGAATTTCTAGAAGAGCTAGCTAGACTCTTGAAACAAGAAGAGAAGATCATTCTGCCTCATCAAGAAGAGATTGAGGTCGTCAATTTGGGTTCTGAAGAAGTTTTCAGAAATGTCAGAATAGGGGTTGCGCTGCAGAGTGACATCAAGCAAAGGTTGGTCGAATGCTTCGAGAGTATAGTGACATCTTTGCTTGGTCATACGAAGACATGCCCGGGCTTGATACTGACATTGTGGTTCATCGCTTGCCGTTGCGAGAGGAGCGTCCGCCAGTCAAGCAGAAGCTTAAAAGGACAAGACCAGACATGGCTGTAAAAATCAAAGAGGAAGTCCAGAAGCAGTTGGACGCTGGATTTTTAGCTGTGACAACTTACCCTCTGTGGGTCGCCAACATCGTACCTTTACCAAAGAAGCACAGTAAGGTACGGATGTGTGTTGATTATAGAGACTTGAATAAGGTGAGCCCAAAGGATGATTTCCCGCTCCCTCATATTAACATGTTAGTTGACAACACTGCTCAGTTTTTCGTGTTTTCCTTCATGGACGTTTTTTTGGGCTATAATCAAATCAAAATGGCACCGGAGGATATGGAGAAAACAACGTTTATCACGTCGTGGGGGAAATTTTGTTACAAGGTGATGCCTTTTGGGTTGAAAAACGCAAGGGCAACCTACCAGCGGGCTATGGTGGCTCTCTTTCATGATATGATTCATCATGAGATCGAGGTCTATGTTGATGACATGATTGCGAAGTTATGGAGGAACATATGGTTAATTTGTTGAAGCTGTTTGAGAGGCTCAGGAAATTCAGGTTGAGTTTGAATCCAAATAAGTGCACTTTTGGAGTTCGGTCCGGAAAGTTATTGGGGTTTATCGTCAGTGAAAAAGGAATCGAGGTTGATCCTGCAAAAATAAAAGCTATACAAGATATGCCAGCGTCGAAAACAGAAAAAGAGGTTCATGGCTTTTTGGGGAGGTTGAACTACATTGCTCGGTTCATATCTCATCTCACAGCCACGTGTGAACCAATGTTCAAATTGTTGAAAAAATATCAGGCGGTTGTCTGGAATGAAAATTGTCAAAAAGCATTTGAAAAAATAAAAGAGTATTTGCAGGATCCTCCGATACTGATACCTCCAGTAGCTGGAAGACCATTGATAATGTATTTAACGGTTCTTGAGAACAGTATGGGTTGTGTTCTCGGTCAACACGACGAGACTGGAATAAAAGAGCATGCGATTTACTATCTGAGTAAAAAGTTCACAGATTGTGAGTCCCGTTACTCAATGCTTGAGAAAACGTGTTACGCACTCGCTTGGGCTGCCAAATGTTTAAGACAATACATGCTGAATCATGCAACCATGCTGATTTCGAAGATGGATCCGATTAAATATATCTTTGAAAAACAAGCGCTTTCAGGAAGGATTTCCAGGTGGCAGATGGTACTGACAAAGTACGATATCCAGTATGTTTCCCAGAAAGCCATCAAGGGGAGTGTTCTATCAGAATACCTTGCTGAGCAGCCGATTGATGATTATCAACCAATGAAGTTTGAATTTCCTGACGAAGACATCATGTTCTTAAAGGTGAAAGATTGTGATGAGCCATTATATGATGAAGGTCCTGAGAAGGATTCTCAATGGCAAATGATTTTTGACGGCGTAGTTAACTCGTATGGTAGTAGAATTGGGGCAATTATCACTACTCCTCACGGATCTCATATCCCTTTCACTGCCAGGTTAACTTTTCCTTGCACTAACAATGAAGCTGAGTATGAAGCGTGTATCATGGGTATGGAAGAAGCTATTGATCTAAGGATCAAGAATCTCGATGTATATGGCGATTCAGCGCTAGTTGTTAACCAGATCAAGGGAGAATGGGAAACTCGTCAACCTAATATGATTCCTTACATGAACTATGCAAGGAGGTTGTTACCTTTCTTTGACAAGGTAGAGTTTCACCATGTTCCGCGAGCGGAGAATCAAATGGCAGATGCTTTGGCAACGCTTTCTTCGATGTATAAAGTAAACTATTGGAATGATGCTCCAAGGATAGTTATCTCCCGCCTTGATATGCACGCTTTCATATTCTCCATTGAGGAAGCTTCTGATGGCAAGCCATGGTTTTATGACATCCAAAATTTCCTTAAGAACCAAGAATATCCGCCAGGGGTGTCGACCCAGGATAAGAAGACTTTAAGGAGATTGTCTGGCAACTTTTATCTGAACCAGGATGGCGTACTTTACCGAAGAAATTATGACTTGGTGTTGTTGAGATGCGTGGATGAAAAGGAAGCAAGTTTGCTTATGAAAGAGGTCCACGAGGGTACTTTTGGTACGCATGCCGACGGACATGCCATGTCTCGGAAGTTATTACGAGCAGGGTATTATTGGCTGACGATGGAATCTGACTGTTTCAAATTTGCGAAGAAATGCCATAAATGCCAGATTTATGCAGACAAGATTCATGTGTCGTCGTGTCCATTGAATGTTATGGCGTCCCCGTGGACTTTCTCCATGTGGGGCATTGACATGATTGGCAAGATTGAGCCAACCGCATCTAACGATCATCGTTTCATCCTGGTAGCCATTGATTACTTTATCAAGTGGGTTGGAGCGGCTTCATATGCTAATGTCACGAAGCAAGTAGTAGCCCGATTCATAAAGAAGGACATCAGCTGTCGCTATGGAGTGCCTGAGTGAATCATCATTGATAATGGTTTGAATCTGAATAATAAGATGATGAAGGAATTATGCTATAATTTCAAGATTGAGCATCACAACTCATCGCCTTATCGGCCAAAGATGAATGGCGCTGTTGAAGCGGCCAAAAAAAAACATCAAGAAGATAGTGCAAAAGATGGTTGTAACTTATAAGGATTGGCATGAGATGTTGCCCTTTGCTCTACACGGTTATCGTACCATGGTACGCACATCAATCGGGGTTACTCCTTTCTTACTAATGTACGATATGGAAGTTTTCCTACCATTGGAAGTTGAGATTCCTTCTTTAAGAGTTTTGATCGATGTCAAGCTTGACGAGGCAGAATGGATAAAAAATAGATTGAATCAGCTTAGATTGATGGACGAGAAAAGGCTAGCGTCTATTGCATATGGTCGGTTGTATCAGAGCCGAATGAAGAAAGCTTTTGACAAGAAGGTGCGCCCTCGAAGCTTTCAGACGGGCGATCTTGTGCTGAAAAAAATTTTCCCTCCATAATCAGATCACAGGGGCAAATGGACTCCCAACTATGAAGGTCCATATGTAGTGTGAAAGGTCTTCTCCGGAGGATCCTTGTTGTTGTCCACCATGGATGTTGAGGATTTTACATCCCCTGTGAACACAGACGCAGTTAAAAGATACTTTACTTAAAATGACCCGCTGGACAGAAAAAAAGAAAATCCAGGAAAAAATGGGGCATCCCGGTGAACCATAAAAAGAATGGGTTCGGGAAAAAATTAGGGATAAAAATGAAAAGATATAAACCCGCAAAGTTGAAAACCTGAAGAGGCGACTTTGGCAAAAATGGGTATCCCGGTGAATTGAAAACCCGAACGGGCGATTCAGGCAAAAGTTAGGGATTGAAAAAGCAAATGACTGCGGTCTGTGTATAAGTTTCATTGCTTGGTGGATTGGGAGGACCTGAGGGCCGTTTTTATCCAAATCAATCTCTTCTGAAGAAAAAGCATCAGGAAAGCATCGAAGTCAGGCGAGTCATAGAGGGATCAGCTCATGGTGTATGTCTGTGCCACATTGTCGACATTTTTGTACACTCTTGTTTTGCTTTTGTGCATATCTGTATATTTCTGCGCAGCTTCCTCATTTTAGGGGTTGCATCTGTTGTAAATATTTTCCTATTTACAGGCCATTTGTCAATAAACATATACTATTCAGTACTTGATATGTTTGCTATGTTTTAACTTTTACTGTTTTGTTATTGAAAATCACCCGATGTTTTGACAAACTTGCACTTACATAGACTTGCAGGCGTTGGCCAATAATTGTTAAAACTTTGACTTAATTGAACAACGTCACGGATGATGACCAAGATGGTTCCTTTTGTATAGGATATCTTGTCTGTTTGTTTTTGCAGGGTTGTCACCCTTGGGGAAAGTTTTTAAGAAGGCATGGATGGAATTTGTTTCTCCCTAACCAGAGTTGTTCCCCAGCAGTTGAAGTCTACATCTCTATCCCAGTAGAGTTTGTATGCGGGTAAGTGTACATTTATCCCCAGCAGTTGGTTAGTACACTTTTTATCCCCTCAGAGTACAGGTGTGTGCTTACTCCCCAGCGAGTCGAGATATGGAGGTTTTTCCACTAAGTAAGTTTGGAGCTTGTTCCAGCAATGGTCTGGTACACCTTTGTACTCCAGCAGAATTGTTTATAAACATTCAGCTCTCAGCAGTGCAGACTAAGGTCTCCAGCAGAGTTTGATTCCCCTACAGAGTCGGTGATTCCCCGGCAGGTAAGAAGTGACCCCAGTGTTTGGTTGTCTCTCCCCAAGCCGAGATTTTTTGTTCCCCAGGATAGTTGTATCCTGGAAGGCCGTTCAGGGCATTGGTTTCCCCGCAGAATCTCTGATTCCCTAATAGGTTAGACAGGTTGGTTAACTTGTTGGTTTTCCCGGTGAGTTATATATTCCCCAGAAGCTCCGTATTTTGGAAGGTCGTTCAGGGCGTTTTCCTCAGCAGATGGTATTTTGTATCCCCAGCTGAGTGGATTGTCGTTCTTGTAAGAACATTGTTATCCAAGAGATCTTCTGTTACAAGAAGCCATGCAGGGCCCGCTATTCCTCATCTTAAGTCCAATCGTTATTGGCATGTGTGAGCTATCCCCAACAGAATTGTTTTATCTTCCCAGCACGATGGTTTCTGTATCTTTAGCATTTATTTTGCTGATTCGGTTCCGTTGCATCTGCATGCGTACATAGCATCTACCTAAATGCGTAGCATTTCCATTTCGTATGGAGCATTACGCCATTTTTAAACATACTCATGTGAAACATAGACCAGGTTGTTACCTCTTGGTTTGCAGGTATATCTCTGGCAGATGTTTGATATTTTTGCCCGTATGGTATCCAGACCATGGCAGTTTCTGTTAGCCCGCGTGGTATCGAGACCCCCGGCTTATGTTTCCCCGGGAATGTCGCCTGACTTCGTTTGATGGAGAATTGTTATCTTTGCCTGAATGGTATTCAGACCATGGCATTTTCCGATCGGTTTTGTCTGTTGAGTATCCATACTCCGGTCAGTTTCCTTGTGATATCCAGATCACAGCAGGAGTGGTTATGTTCTTTTACCCTCATGGTATCCAAACCATGGCATATTTCGGTGTTATTGCGCTTTATCCGTCGAGTATCCAGACTCCGATAAAGTCAAGTCGGGTATCCAGACCCTGTTGAGTTGATGATGTTTTTCTTTATCCATAGAGTATCCAGACTCCGGTAAAGACGTTTATGGTATTCATACCATGGTAGCTTATTTGATGTGTTGTGATATCCAGATCACGGCAAAGCTTGTTATTTTCTATCGTCACGAGGTATGCAGACCTTAGCAAGTATTGATTTCTTTCAGCCCGTGTGTTATTGATCCGTTGTCGCGCGCGGATCAAAGCGAGTGTTTTTATAAAAATGTAGTACATCGACAATGACTCGAATCGTATGGGGGGGGGTCGATTTTGATTTAGAGAAGAAGTTATTATTAAAATAAGCTGTTGTGAAAAAGTGATTATGAAATAAGTCAATCTACCGATTCGGTTCCTACTATCATCGATTGTTATAATGCTAATATTCTACACATTCATTCCTATTTGGATACAAACTCAACGGCAAGCGCGATAAGGGTTGCAAGATATATAATCCTATTGTCCGAATTAAGCAAACGGTAAAAAGCTTCATGAATTAAGCAAACATGATTATTCAGACACAAAAACGAATTAAGCAAACGTAAAAATGTCTATGTTAGGATCATACAGTCAACCAAATTGAATCAATATATTTCATACAATTGAATTAAGCAAACAAGAATATGAAATATCATTGAACGAAATTAAAAAAATAATAACATTATAACAATCTCAAGTGTTAGAACCTGAATTACGATAGACCGACTCCTAAGAGATTAGTTCTCCATTGTTCTCTTAAGCCTCAACTTTTTCGTGAATAGTGAATTGTTATTTTGGCTGTACGGCCAAACCTAGCCTAAAAAGAAAACAATGGATCTGGTTCATAACCCAGGCCCAAAACATGACCCAAAACTAAAATAAATTTCCAATGCCGTAACTTCAAATGAAATTCTAGAATTATGTGCTCCGAATCTGACTTTGACTCTAACACGAAAGTCGTAGCTCTCTCTCTTAGCTTTCCGACAATTTTTAGAACGCCTCAAACGAATTCTCGGAGCTCCAGTTATGATCGTTTCCGTGCAGACTGCTAAACCTGAAAAATAAAGTGCAAAAATCAAATTAAACCAAAAATAAAATAAAATATGAAAACATAATAAAACATAATAATAATCAAAATAAAGTAAAGAAATGTCTAAGTAAAAATATAGGAGAATGTGCATAAAGATGCACTGATCAAATTTCCCCAGACCGAACTTTTGCACTCCGAGCAAAAATAAAACAAAACAAAGAAAGCACAAACACATCAACAATTACTCATTCCATGCTACAAGTCTTCTTCGGTTAAGTTTGCATCGATAGGTACTAATCTTACACACTAAGGATATCGTAGGAACACTAATCCATAATTGTGCAGACATAAGCCTGCTGAATACACAAATCAACTCGAATCATGTTATTATGCTAAAGCCTAACCTACTCTTCCTCCTATCTGCTCTTTTTCATTCAGGCGCAATCACATTAAGCGCATTATCTCAACACACTCATAGCAAGGCGACCGGTTAGTGACTTTGATCCTTTTTGTTCGGGGTTCTGGTACTTACGTGACATAACCCCTTTGCTAACTCAATTGTAGTTGCGGGGGATCGGACCGTAATCCGCCCTACTTTCACCTCCCCTTCGTTGCAGGATGATATAATCACACGTCGACAAACAAATGGTTCCCATCGAGTACGATGGATGTGAGGGGTGCTAATACCTTCCCCTCGTATAACCGGCTTCCAAACCCGTTCTTGGTTGCGAGACCATCTTATCCATTTCTTTCTTAAGGTTTTCTCGATATTTTCCTTTCTCCTCATGGGATAAATAAAGTTCGGTGGCGACTATTCTGCCCTTCCCTTTTCTCCTCCCCGTCGTTGCGTGATGCATTTTTCGAGTAGTGACACCTACCAAGTTCACTCACTTATATTCATCGGCTTCCCTGCATAGAGTATGTATGAGATGGTGCTGACTGCTGAAATAAACTACTCAAGAGCCGTCAGAGAATGAAAATTTAAGGCTAAACCATAATAAGAATTCAAATCAATTTCCATATGCAGGATACTTATGGTGTTAAGACGATACTGATCTTGTGAATTTTTCCCAAGTCTCCGCAAACTAATCTCAAATTAGACTATAGCTCAGAACTTTCAAAAAGATGCAATTTTTTTTTATATTTTTATTATTATAACTGGAAAAAAAACAAGCAAATAAAACGAAGGTTCCCCTCCCCCAGACTTAACACAAGCATTGTCCTTAATGAAAGAAGATAATTATTAAAGTAGAGAGAAGGAAATAACAACTCCCTGATCAAGTTACAGTGTAGTTAGGCGCTTCCAAAGAAAGCTCCTCTATACTGACATCTTCAGGCAACAAGCTTTCATAGAATAATTTCAGACGCTGCCCGTTAACCTTACAAACTTTGTCAGTACCTGAACTTTTAATTTCTACTGCACCATGAGGGAAAATATTAGTAACAACAAAGGGGAAAATCCATTTGGATCGAAGTTTCCCAGCCATAAGCTTAACGCGGGAGTTAAACAATAAAACCTGTTGGCCCATAGAAAATTCCTTCCTAGAAATCATTTTATCATGGAAGTGCTTATTTTTTTCTTTATAAATCCTAGAGCTTTCATAAGCCTCTAGTCTAAGCTCTTCCAGCTATTGTAATTGAAGTTTTCTTTCAATACCTGCTTGTTGCATCTCCAAATTACAACTTTTCACCGCCCAATAGGCACGGTGTTCTATCTCAACAGGAAGATCACATGCCTTACCAAAAACAAGTCGATAAGGAGACATCCCAATGGGTGTCTTGAAAGTTGTTCTTTGAGCCCAAAGTGCATCTTCTAGACGACGGCTCCAGTCCTTCCTGTTCGGTTGCACCATTTTCTCTAAAACCTATTTGATCTCCCTGTTTGAGATCTCAGCTTGCCCATTAGTTTGTGGGTGATATGCAGTAGATACTCTATGCACAACTCCATACTTCCAAAGCAAAGATTCCATGGTGCGGTTACAGAAATGAGTGCCTTCGTCAATGATGATAGCTCGCGGTATTCCAAACCTACAAAAAATATTAGACCTGACAAAATCTGCAACAACTCTAGAATCATTAGTCTGAGTGGGGATAGCTTCTACCTACTTTGAAACATAATCAACAGCAAGCAGAATATAAAGGAAACCAAACGATACAGGAAAGGGACCCATAAATTCAATTCCCCATACATCAAATACCTCACAGAAAAGCATAGGTTGCTGAGGCATTTCACTCTTGCGAGTGATGTTTGTACCTACTATCTGGCACTCTTTACAAGTGCGGTAAGTCTCATAAGCATCTTTAAAAACAGTTGGCCAATAGAAGAATGAGTCGAGGACTTTTCTTGCAGTTCTTTGAGGGCCAAAATATCCTCCGACTTGAGACGCATGAGAAAAATTTAAAATGGATTCAATCTCATAGTCGGGGAACATCTTCTAATAACCTGATCACTACCAAACTTCCAAAGATATGGATCATCCCAAACATAATATTTGGCATCACTTTTGAGTTTATGAATCTGTGATCTAGATGCACCTGTAGGAAAAACACCAGCAACAAGATAATTAACAATATCAGCAAACCAAGGTGTAATACCATGCAAAACTAAAAGCTGCTCATCAGGAAAGTCATCCTGAATAGGGAAGTGGTCTTCATCTCTCTCTATCCTACTCAAATGGCCAGCCACTAAGCTCTCAGCTCCACTTTTGTCTTTAATATCTACATTAAAGTCTTGGAGCAACAACATCCACCGAATCAATCTCGGTTTCGCATCTGGCTTCTTCAACAGGTACTTTAAAGCTGCATGGTCAGTAAAAACAAAAACCTTGGAACCTAGCAAATAAGATCTGAATTTATCAAGTGCAAAAACAATAGCTAGAAGTTCTTTTTCAGTGGTAGTGTAATTTGACTGTGCAGAATCTAAAGTCATAGAAGCATACTAAATAACATGGGCAGCCTTGTCAACTCTTTGTGCAAGGACAGCCCTAACAACATAATTCGAAGCGTCACACATAAGCTCAAAAGGGAGGGTCCAGTCAGGGGGTTGGATTATGGGAGTGGAGGTCAATGCTTTCTTCAAGAAGTCAAACGCATGTTTGCATTTGTCATCAAAGTGGAAGGTGACGTCATTCTTCAACAAGTTTGACAGCGGAAGAGCTATCTTGCTGAAATCTTTGATGAAACGCCTGTAAAAACCTGCATGACCAAGAAAAGAACGAATCTCGCGAATGCAAGATGGGTAAGGTAGTGTAGAAATCACATCAATCTTAGCAGGGTCAACATAAATTCCTTTTTCAGAAATTATGTGACCAAGAACAATTCCCTGCTCAACCATAAAATGACATTTTTCATAATTTAAAACAAGGTTAGTTTCGATGCATCTTTCTAAAATCAAGCTTAAACTGCTCAAGCATGCATCAAAAGAGGAACAATAGACAGTGAAGTCGTCCATAAAGACTTCCATGCAATTTTCAATAAAATCAAAAAAGATACGAAGCATACAACGCTGGAAAGTGCCAGGAGCATTGCAAAGACCAAAAGGCATCCACCTATAAGCAAAAGTACCGAAGGGACAAGTAAAAGTGGTCTTCTCTTGATCTTCCAGTGCAATATGAATCTGAAAGTAACCTGAAAAGCCATCAACAAAACAATAATGTGATTTACCAGCTAGTCGTTCAAGCATTTGGTCGATGAACGGTAAAGGAAAGTGATCCTTTCTAGTAGTCTGGTTTAGTCTCCTGTAATCGATACAAACTCTCCAGCTATTCTGCACTCTAGTGGGAACAAGTTCATTCTTTTCATTTTTGACAATTGTAAGTCTAGATTTCTTAGGTGCAACCTGAACTGGGCTTACCCACTTACTGTCAGAGATAGGATAAATGATACCTGCTTGCAAGAGTTTGGTTACCTCTTTCTTCACAACATCGAGAATCAAAGTATTAATCCTCCTTTGGGGCTGCCTTAATGTTTTCGCACCATCCTCGAGTAAAATTTTGTGCATACACATGGAAGGACCAATTCCTGGAAGGTCTGCTAATGTCCACCCGATTGCCTTCTTGTGCTTCTTCAAAACCTGCAAAAGCTTGTCTTCTTGATAGAAATCAAGGTTAGAATAAATAATAACAGGGAGTTTTTCATTACTCTCCAAGTAAGGTATTTCAGGTTTTCAGGGAGCTCCTTTAGCTCTAAGGACGGGGGCTACTCGATGGATGGAGTGTTTGGGGCAGCCGGGATGTCGAGAGCATCAGCTGTAAAAATAGCTTCATCGGCTACAACTTCACCTATAGGAAATATATCAGCCTGCAAGGCAGCATCAATCTCAGCACACACAACACAAAGGTTATTGTCAGTACAATCAGAACATGAATAAACATCATCAAAACCCGAAAGAGATGGAAAATCAAGTGAAAATAATTCAGAACAAGTATCTTTAACCAGCTCAGATATCAATCCAATATGAAAAACAGAATGTTCCTCCAATGGATGTTTCATGGCATCAAAAATGTTGAATTTTGCAACAATGTCTCCAAACTCCATGGACATGCTTCCATCATCAACATCAATTTTCGTTTTCGCTGTTTTCATGAACGGTCTTCCTAAAATGATGGGAGCTTTGCTGGACTTTGTGTCTCCTTCCATGTCAAGAATATAAAAATCTGCAGGAAAAATCAAATCGTTAACTTGAACAAGGACATCTTCGATTATGTCGGCAGGGCGAGTGTTGCTCCTGTTCGCCAACTGAATGATTAAACCTGTAGGCTGCAAGGGACCAAGACAAAGGTTATTATAAAAAGAAGTAGGAATAACATTAATGCTCGCTCCTAAATCAAGCATGCAGTCATCGAATTTACTATTCCCGATGGTACAAGGAATAGCAAAAGTTCTGTGAGGAGGGCTGAAACATTTCCTTCGCCTATAAATTTTTCAGATGAAGGCTTGGGATGAATAAAGGAAGAAATATTTCTTCCCAAATTGACTCTCTCTCTTCCCTTCATCCTCCTCTTGTTGGTGCGCAAATCCTTCAGAAACTTAGCATACTTAGGAACCTGCTTAATCACATCAAGTAACGGAATGTTTACCGCAACTTTTTGGAAAACATCTAATATCTCTCTTTCTTTGTCTCCCTCCTCAATTCTCTTATTTTTCAGAACTCTATGTGGGAAGGAGACTGGTGGTACATATTCTTTTTCTTTATTTTTTCAGTTTCGACCACAACAAAAGAAGGGGATGAAGGTTCAACTGGGTGAGGTTCAGAAGTAGGAAGTTCAGAAGTTACCTCAATGATTTTTTTATTTTTTTCAGGGGCTGGTTCTGTAACTTTTCCAGATCTCAAAGAAAGTGCACTCACATTAGCATTAGGACCATTTGGATTGACAATTGTTTGGGCTGGAAGTTGGTTCGACCCTTGGGCTTGCATGTTATTAATTTGAGTAGCAAGCTGTCCCATCTGCGTGTTCAAGGTCTGGATGCTAGCATCGGTCCTTTGTTGGAACTGGAGGTTGTTGACAACCATTTGTTTAACAATTTCCTCTAAAGAAGGTCCGGAAGGTGCAGGGGCAGCCGCTTGGGGTGGGTTAGGTTGTTGGCTGGTTTGTGGGTTTCCATATCAGAGGTTGGGATGGTTCCTCCAATTTGGGTGGTACTTATTAGTGGACAAGTCAGGAACGTTGTACTGGTTCTGGTTGTTACTTTGGTTGTAAAGGGCTGTAGCATATGCTAGAGGTAATTCAGTAGGCTTATCATCTTGCAGAATAGGACATGTATCAGTAGGATGATCAGAAGAGGTACAAATACCACATAACCTTGGTGTTGGGGTTTAATGGGCTGCTTGCGCCTTACCTACGACTATCAACTGCTGCACTAAGTCCTTCAGCTCACTCATTCTATTTTCGAAGGCTTTATCGGAGTGAGAAACATGAGAGGAGACGTGAATTTCGTTCACACCCTTTATTTGGACAGAATTGTTTTTTGTTGTGAACTGTTGTGAATTAAGTGACATATTATCAATTAGAGCCTTAGCAGCGGCTGAAGTCTTATCAACAAGTGCTCCACCACTAGCAGCATTAAGAATGTTCCTATCCATCGGTAACAACCCCTCATAAAAGTACTGGATGAGTAGTTGCTCGGTGATCTGGTGCTGAGGACAGCTGGATACCAAATGTTTGAATCTCTCCCAATATTCGGTCAAAGACTCATTACCCTGTCTAATACCACAAATATCTTTTCTTATCGAGGCAGCTCTGGAGGCAGGAAAGTATCTCTCTAAGAACATTTTTTTCAGAGCATTCCAGTTTGCAATTGAATTTGGCTCGAGGGAATTTATCCAATCCTTTGCCGCACCCTGCAATGAAAGAGGAAAAGCTCGAAGTTTGATATGATCTTCAGTGATCCCTTCAGGCTTCAACGGCGTAGAACACACCACTTGAAATTCTTTCAAATGCTTATGAGGATCTTCACCTGCAAGACCACTAAACTTGGGCAACAAATGGATTAAACCCGATTTTAATTCAAAAGGAACAGCATCAACAGCATACTCAATACACAAATCGTTATAATTCACATCAGGAGCAGCTAATTGCCTTAAGGTTCTATTGTCAGCCATTTCAGAATCAAGTTCAACGGTGGGTGGTGGTGAACTAGTGGAAACCTGGACTGCTCTATGTCGTGTGTGCAAAGTTCTCTCTACTTCAGGATCAAAAACAACAAGTTCAGAACAGGATGACCTAGTTGCCAGGACTAATGCACAACAATGCAGCAACAATATTCAAAATGCCAACAATGTCCCTAAAAGTAAAAAACAAACACAAAGAAGGGAATCGATCAAGATAAATTCAGAAAAATAAACTAACACCGAAATTAATCTAATGACTTAAAAATATAATTTTGATAATTTTTTCGATTTTTTTCGACTCTATGACAACAGTAACAAATTCATTAAAAATAGAAAAATGATGAATTTGGGAATTTGAAAGCACACCGTGAGGAAACTAATGTTTAGACTCGAAGACACTAACTCTAAGACTCTAAAATTGATTAATAACGACAAGAATCCCCGGCAACAGCGCCAATTTGATCCGCTGTCGCGCGCGGATTAAAACGAGTGTTTTTATAAAAATGCAGTACAACGACAATGACTCAAATCGTATCGCAAGGATTCTTGTAGGAATAGCCAAATACAGTAACGAAATATGAGGGGGGGGGGGTCGGTTTTGATTAAGAGAAAAAAGTTATTATTAAAATAAGCTATTGTGGAAAAGTGATTATGAAATAAGTCAATCTACAGATTTGGTTCCTACTATCATCGATTGTTATAATGCTAATATTCTACGCGTTCATTCCTATTTGGATACAAACTCAACGGCAAGCGCGATAAGGGTTGCAAGATATATGATCCTATTGTCTGAATTAAGCAAACGGTAAAAAGCTTCATGAATTAAGCAAACATGATTATTCAGACACAAAAACGAATTAAGCAAACGTAAAAGTGTCTATGTTAGGATCATACAATCAACCAAATTGAATCAATATATTTCACACAATTGAATTAAGCAAACAAGAATATGAAATATCATTGAACGAAATTAAACAAATAATAACATTATAACAATCTCAAATGTTAGAACCTGAATTACGGTAGACCAGCTCCTAAGAGATTAGTTCTCCATTGTTCTCTCAAGCCTCAATTTTTTCGTGAATAGTGAATTGTTATTTTGGCTGTACGGCCACACCTAGCCTAAAAAGAAAACAATGGATCCGGTTCATAACCCAACTGGGTCGACAACATAACCCAGGCCCAAAACATGACCCAAAACTAAAATAAATTTCTAATGATGTAACTTCAAACGAAATTCTAGAATTATGCGCTCCGAATATTACTTCGACTCCAACACGAAAGTCGTAGCTCTCTCTCTTAGCTTTTCGTAGATTTTTAGAATGCCTCAAACGGATTCCCGGAGCTCAAGTTATGATCGTTTCCGTGCATACTGCTAAAGCTGAAAAATAAAGTGCGAAAATCAAATTAAACCAAAAGTAAAATAAAATATGAAAACATAATAAAACATAATAATAATCAAAATAAAGTAAAGAAATGCCTAAGTAAAAATATAGGAGAATGTGCATAAAGATGCACTTATCAGTTAACCAGACCACGGCTCATATTATTTCCTAGCAATGTCTTCGGACTTCAGTTGGTATTATTATTCTAAACATAAGTGGTATCCAAACCATGATGAGTACATTTATGGTGAATCTCCGCGTCCGTTGAGTATCCAGACTCCGGTCCTTTTCATTTAGCATTCAGGCTCCAGCTTCTCCGTTGAGTATCCAGACTCCGGTGAATCCTTATTTGTGATAAACTACTTCGTCCGTCGAGTATCCAGACTCCGGTAAAGTCAGTTAGGTATTCATACCTTGGTAAGCTCCATTGAGTATCCAGACTCCAGTTTATTGCTTCGAGCATTCAGGCTCCGATTTTCATCGTTGAGTATCCAGACTCTGGTGAATTTCCAATTCGGGTTGTATTGTTTGTCCGTCGAGTATCCAGACTCTGGTAAATCCCCATTGAAATCGTTAATGCCGTTAAGCATCCAGGCTTCGATTGTCGAACTGAGCATCTAGGCTCCAGTTTTTTTTCATTGAGTATCCAGATTCAGACAAATCTCCAATTTATGAATCTCTTTGTCCGTTGAATATCCAGATTCCGGTCATGTTGAGCATCCAGGCTCCGATTTCTCCATTGAGTATCCAGACTCCAGTAATTCGTTTGTTGATTTACCCTGTCCGTTGAGTATCCAGACACCGGTCATTTTCGAGCATCCAAGCTCTGATTTTCGTCGTTGAGTATCCAGATTCCGAAAAATATTTAATTTACAGCTCTATTGTTTGTTGAGTCTCCAGACTCCGGTAATTTGAGATGTCATCCTTTCGCCTATATGGTATCCAGACCATGGTGCAGCTTTTGATGAATTTGTTCATCCTATTATGTGTTACCCAACAGAGTTACTTGGTTAAGTTTCTCTTTGTTCCCTACAGAGTTGTTTGGTTAAGCTTCTCTTTTTCCCCAGCGGAGTTATTTTTGTGATCAGTGTAGTTATCTTCGGAGATTCTTGTTCGCAGTTTTGTTTTCTGCGGTTGGCAAATTTTCGGGTCCTTTGGTATTCAACCGTCTTTTACCTTGATTGTTTGAAAGTTGTTCGCTTTTCACTCAGTCAGGCCCAAGTCGTTTTGATAGGGGCAGCTGTTGTACCCCAAAATTTGACCAACCTTTTTCTTTACTTGGTCTATGTTTCATTTCATGTTCTAGCATTTTGCATTGCATTGCATTGTTCATTTAGCAGGGGATCAAGAGAGGTGTTCCTAGAAAGAGAAGGTTGCTAAGGTTTTTGAATCTAATCAAGAGTTTTACTTAAGCATGAGTGCTCATTAAAGTCATCAAGAGGTGGTCAGTGCTTTTTGAAGGAGTTGATGGATGTATGTGGTTTGTCTCCTAGCTTGGCGGTCAATTGGGGATCATCAGAGGATTGTGAATTAATTATTATGGATATGGGATATTGAGGAAGCTCATTGAGCGCTTTGAGATCCATTGTGAAGCTTGTCCAAGTTGTTGTGTTATGTGTAAGAAGCCACAGTCAAGAGTTTTGTATCTAGGGTTTTCATCTAGTCAACCCTAAGTCAACTGTGGATTTGAAGGAGATTAAACTCAATTCTAGGTCATGGTGACCATGGAATGTTGTGTTGAGGCATTTGAGATGTTATTCCAAGATTAAACCAAGAAGAATTCAAAGTTTGAGGAGTTACTAAATTAGGGTTCTCAGTGTAAAATCCCTTATTTAGTGTATAAATTCAAGACCACATATCTCAAGATACAAGCTTCATCTCATCTTAACTCCAACATGAGACTTGTAGATCATGTTTCTAGATTTCTTTTGAGTACTAGAAGTCATTCATCTGACTTCTAGAACTCAAGTTATGATGCTGACAAGTTATGGATCCTCAGATGAATGTGAAATTGGTCAACACAAGTCAACCGACTTCCAAGACATTTTTGACCTAGAAGGATGTTTCTCCTCAACTTCAAGTGAAAATTAAAGTTATTCCTCATAATCTTAGCTTTCCAAAATGTCCTAGAAGTCCTCCATCTGATTTGTAGAGCTCAAGTTATGAAGCGTGCAAGGCAAGGGCATTTTGGGAAAGCAAGATTATAGGTCATTTTTATTATAGGTCCATTTCACCATCTTGCACACTTCAAATGGTGATCTTTCCAACATGAAACTTGCTCCAAATGAGGTTATTTGATCAATCAAACATCAAGGTACCATGGATTTGGCTTGGGTTGAGGAATTGGTGTGAGACTTTTTCATGAAGAAAGCTTAAAAAAGGAGAAATGATAATTATTTCCTTTTTAATCATTTCAAGACATGTTTATGCATTTTTTGAGGGCCAAAGACATAAAAAACAATATGCACACATTGAATTTCAGTTTTGGTACCTTTTTCATGTGTTCTTCAATTGCCATTTCAAGTGAAAAATTGACATTCCAATTTCAACCATTTGATCAAACCAAGGGATGAATACTATCCATTTGATCAATATGAGATCCCAGCAAGCTGAATGATTGAATTTCCAAGGGTTTTAGTTTAGTTTTCGTGCACATTCATGAAGCTCCATGTGCAAAATTCTTGGATTTCAATTGGACCTAAAATCACTGAAATTGGGCCTCTATTCCCTCCAAATCCATCATATATAACTTCAGAATGCTTCACAATGCATCAGAACACGTTTTGGTGAAGAATTGCTCAAGAACATACTTGGAGAAGGTGAAGGAAAAGGGAAACACGAATTTCCAGATTTAACCAATTTCAAGTCAAATTAAGCGCATCTAAGGATTCAGTGAAGATCAAGGAGTGATTCTGGTTGGTTTTCATTAAGCTTCATCAAGGAACAAGGCTCAGTGGAAGCTCTCCACTAGGTAACTTTTAAATCAACATTTCTCTCTGTTCATGATGCATTTGAATGCCATTTTTGCATGATCAAGACATAGGAACTATGTAGATGATTTATAACTAAAATTGACTGGCATTGGTGATGATCGGTGTTTTGAGCTTCAAACTTGTTGTCTTCGATTTGGCTTGATTATGGACTGAAACTAAAAACAAACCATGGATTTGGATTCTACGTGACATAAGGATGAATTTGGACTATAATTTTGCATGATTTGGTGATGTTGGGATTTACCTGCGTTTTGTTCCACCGGAGAAGATGACTGGAGCCACCGTGCTCCAGCAATATGGTTTTCCCTCCGTTTTCATGTTTGAATGGGAAAGATGAAGCGTGGCTTGCTTATAGACCTTAGATCCATGTTTATTTGTTTGACCTGGACCATATCTGATGGTCCTGATTTAATTTCATTTGTGTTGATTTTCTGTTGCTTGTGTGGCATGATTTTATCCTTTAGATTGTTTGGTCTCAGGGATTGACTTCCCTTTAAGTGAAACGGTGCGTTTTACTGGTTTGCATCTCAGCCTTTGTTTTGTTTGACTGGTCTTGGATCGTGTGGTTGTGATTTGTTTGCAATTTGTTTTGTTTTTTGATTGCACGCGTGTCATGTTTTGGACCATTGGATAGTGGACTGGTAATTGAAATGTGTGGGTGTGATTAGTTTTCGCTGGTTGATTGTTTTCATTTGGATCTGGGCCCCAATTTCTTTTGGCACACCCCTCAAGCCAGGCCCATTGTTTTTTACATGATTTAATTGTTATTCATACCGTGCCTTTGTTCATTTCTTTTCTATTTTCTTTTTATTTTTGCTTTGTATCTGTTTAGAATTAAATCATTTTAAAATTCTTCCAATGATCCAAAAATTCAACAAAAATATTTTTAGGACATTTTAGGATGTCCTTTAATTTTAGGAAATTTTTATTTTATTTTTTGGATTTATTTTGAATTAAAAGGGGATTATTGGATTGGAAGTGTTTTAAGTGAATTTCTTCTTGACATGTTTTGTTTCTTGATTTGTTTCTCCTTATTCCTTTTGATCCAATGACTGAAAATCAATCCTCATATCAATGATGAGTTGATTGATTTTTGAGGACCATTTTGCCCCTATTTTGTTGACTTTAGGGTTGACTTTGGTTGATTTTCTTTTGACCCTCGATTCTCCCATTTCAAAGTGGTACATCTTGAGGATTGTTTTCTTTTGATGGTGCTTTGATGGAATATTACCTTGATCTTTTGGCCTCTGGTTGCCAACTTGTTTATCCACCTCTTGTATTTTATTTGGTCATTTTTGAATCATTTTCCTAATTTTGAGGTAACTTGCAAGTCAAGTTACCTCCAAGGGAGGTTCATATGTGCACATTGACCTAGTTTGCCTTAGAGATGACACTTGTGGATCCTTTGATCCCTAAAATCTTTTTGATTCATGTTTCTAACATGTTAAGGTTGATGCTTGCTCATTTTTAGGTCATGACATGTTTTTTTTCCTTGTTCATTTGCTTGTTGCTTTTGAAGTTTCCAACTAGGGTTTCCATATGTAGCTTGCTTGCCTTTTTTTTATGTACATGCTTGCATTCTTTTATGATGTGATTGCTTTTTCTTTTGAGCTTTATTCTCTCATCTTCCCTTCTATCCAATGACCTTGGAGTCACATTTAAGGTGGTTTGGTCCCTCCTTAAGAGGTACTTGAAGCATACCTAAAGTGATGAATCCTTGAGGACTTTCCTTGTGTTTCTTTGTACTTCTTTGCACTTTGTTTGTGATGCTTATGGTTGAGTGAATATTATGGGATCCTTGCTACCCTCATATAGCCTCCCATCCTCACTTTTTTTTAGGTCTTCTTTGCCTTTCATTTGTGTTACCATTTTGGTAATGTGGTTGATGTTGTTTGGTTTAGGCCATTTCATCCCACTATTGTTGTATTTGTGCGTTTACTTTTGATGCATCTCTTTCTTCTTTCTTCTTTGCATTTCTCATATGCATGCTTGGTTGCGATGAACTTGTGGAGGCTACTTCCCCACACAATTTTCCTCCCACACTTTCATTCTACTTGTGCATTCTATGTTTGCATGTTTACATTTTTCATGATCTTTCTTCTTCTTCTTTTGTCTTCCTTCCCTTAGGATCTCTAATCTCTCTTGTTCATGAGAGGTTATGATAAACATTAGGTTCCTAACTATGCATGATAACATTAGGTAGCTCCCTTACCTCAACCATAGGACCATCTTTGCATGACAACTTTAGGTTTGATTTAGTCCCCCTTTAGTGTGTCCTTTCTCTTCTCATCTTCAAACATTCTTAAAACACTTAATAAAGGTTAATGATTGTTGTACACTACGAGCCTTAAGTACTTGGGGAATGGTGATTGAGTGGCTTCCTCTCAATTGCTTAGAGTGTTTAGTGTACACCCTTAGGGTGATATGTGACACATTCGCTCCTAAGTCATAGTCTTTAGTGCAACATGAATTACAAACAAAACTAAAAAACACTTCTTCTCTAAAAAACACAAAAACAAATCTTCAAACTTCTTTTTGTCCTTTGGGACCCTTAACTTTGGAAAACCATTTTCATAAGAAGAGTTTCATTAACTCTTTGTTCTACCGCAAACGTAAACGCCTAAGTCTCCAATGGTCGAGCTGCATACACCAACTGCTAGAACTGATTGTTAACCCTACTCGGGTAAAAATTTTGAACCAACCGGTGTTCTTATTAGTCTGAAATACATTTGCTCTGATCTCTCATACCGGATGAAAGTACGTAGGCACAGGACACGATGTCTTGGCGAGCAACCTTCCCCACCTTTCACCCGTAGTTAGCCGAACTACATTGACTCTGATTTCTCGTACCTAACGGGAATACGTAGGCACGGAGCGGCGACGCTTTGCCGAGTCATTTTTTATTTTCTTTTGTCCCTAAGACCTTTAGATAGATAGTTTAATCACCCTTTTAGATAGATAACAAGCGCGGATCCCGTCGAGTACAATGGACGTGAGGGGTGCTCATACCTTCCCCTTGCATAACCGACTCCCGAACCCAAGATTTGGTTGCGATGACCAATCTTATCCCTTTTTCGCAGGTTTTCTCTGATCGTTTCCTTTCCCTCCTTTGGGATAAATAACAAATGGTGGCGACTCTTCTATCTTTGTCGGCCTTCTTTTTTTCGCAGTAGCGACACAACTAATAGAAAAGAAACTACAAATACAAATGATAAAAATTCTGAGGACTGCCAATGTTAGGGACGTCTGCCTGTCTGGTCCACTGGCTTCTGGAAATGAACCTCTGAATCTGCGAGCTTAGACACCTGAGAGGTTGACATGAACCACCAAAACTCCTTCTGGAAAGGAAATGCACCCTTTGTCGATCAACTGATGCACTTTTGCTTGAAAAGCTTTGCAATCTTCGGTCAAATGCCCCATGGATCTGCCATGATATCCATATTGAGCATGGGAATTGTACCTAGGAGGGTAAGGTTCTGGCACAGGATTAAGAGCTTTAGACACCACCAAAGAGTTATGGATCAGATGTGGCAGAAGCTGGCTATACGACATAGGAACTGGATGAAGAGGAGCATTCCTTTTTTCCAAGTTGTTACGGGGTCTGTTCTGATTCTGACGCTGATTCGGATAACCTCGGCCACGGGTTCGTTGATTAGCATGAGGAGCGACCCAAATTTTTTGATGTGGTGCCCTAGGCACAATTGTCTGTTCGGAATAACGAGACACAAAAGATACTGACCGTTGAGAAGATGAAGAACCAAAAGATTTCACCGATTCATCTTGAGAATACCCAACATCTTCCATGACTGCATTAACCATAATTTCTTCTTCAGTTTGGGAGCTACAGAGAGATTCAGTTTCACTAGCCTGACTGCTTGAGATATTCTGAATTCTTCCAGTCTTTATACCATTCTCAATGCGTTCTCCTGCCATTACCAATTCAGAGAAGTTCGGTGCAATTCCAAACATCCTTTCAAAATACGGGTTCTGCCATGAGTTTACAAACATGTCTGCCAACTCTTGGTCTAGGAGCGGTGGTTGCACTCTGGAAGAAAATTCTCTCCATCTCTGAACATACTTTCTGAAAGGTTCGTCGTTCTCCTGAGACAATTCTTGCAACTGCATGCGACTGGGAGCCATGTCCAGATTGTAGTCATATTGTTTCAGAAAAGCTTTGGCTAAATCCACCCATGATTGGATCTGATTACTCTCCAACTGCATATACCAACTCAGAGATGCCCCAATCAGACTGTCTTGAAAACAGTGAATCATCAACTTGTCATTGTGCACAAACAAAGTCATTCTTCTGCAGAACATCACCAAATGTTGCCTCGGGCAACTATCCCCTTTGTAATTTTCAAACCTCGGGGCTCTGAAATTCGGAGGTAACACTAGGCCGGAAACCAGGCACATGTCTGAAGCATTGAGACCAACAACATATTTAACTTCCAAGGCCTTTAATCTTTCATCCAACGCATGAAACCTTTTAGCATACTCAAGAGCTATCGGGTCCTCAGTATTCGTTATCGGAACCTCTCTTCTGGAAATCAACACAGAGGGAATAGTATCATGATAATCTGAAGTATCAAGAGAAGAAGAATGTTCACTTCGGACAACAAACTGTTCATGTAGATCTTGATCTTCAACAGAAGGCTGCACAAGTTGAGCTTCAGTAAGGTTGTTCACTTGCGGAAAGTCTTCTTTGGGCAAAGAACCATACAGAGGATTGGTCGACATAGTAAAACCTGACAAGGTATCAACAACCTGGAAATCAATCCCTGACATAGCTACCAACAACTTTCAACTGATTTCACCGCTTGATACTGCTTGATTCTGCTTAAAACCACTTGGTCGTCTTCTAACAACCAACACTTGCTCAGAACAGGCACCGGAGAATCACTTTCTGAATCAAAACAAAGGTTGGATAAGAGCTCTGGCCATCTAGAGAAATGACATGCAAAATGATGCAAAGATGCTTATGCAAATGCAATGCAAGATGCAGCAAACACGGGATCACAGCCCCCACAAAGCTCTGAATACAGCTACACTGCTGACTGGATAAGTTTGCTCTGGAGAGAAAACCAAAATACCGGGTTGGCTAGAAGTCAAGTTTCCTGCAAAAACCCTCCCACTCACAGGTATGGACCTAATCTACTGACAAGGTTCGGCATCCTATGCGTTCATCAGCGTCACAGACTTTCAAGAAATAATGATACGTTCACCATTTCTGGTTTGGCATCATCATCTCCCGAAGAGGCCTCACTTAGCTAAATCACAAATGATCGGTCCCCAAAGTCGAAAACCCTCAGATCCAAAATCCCCTCAAGCCCAAAGGGCTGGAAAGAAAATCATCATAGAGAATCTAGTCTGAGCGCGAATTTCATGGGGAACTAGTACATGCAAAGCATGCACGCCCCTCACTAATCTCCACTACTAATGCTAGGTGTGTACTCAAGCCTGGGTTTTGGCTTATCTCTCAAAGGAACAACCACCCAACAACACAACAGCAACAGATAGTAATATAGTGCGAAAAATGTAAATACAACAATATACAAAATACAACACACAAATAAAAACACCCAAAGAAAAACAAACAAGCGCTAAGATTGACTCGCATAGGGAACCGTTGGAGTCCCTAGCAGAGTCGCCAGCTGCTGGGGAAGACCCAGAAGCCAGGAAAAAAAGAAGGTGAGACTGCATATGAAGTCCCCAGCAGAGTCGCCAGCTTCTGGGGATGACCTAGAGAGCCAGGAAAAAACAAGGTGAGACTGCATATGAAGTCCTCAGCAGAGTCGTTAGCTGTCGCTACTGTGAAAAAAGGTGTCGGCAATGACAGAAGAGTCGCCACCGTTCGTTATTTATCCCACAGGAGGGAAAGGAAACGATCAGGGAAAACCTAGCGAAAAGGGATAAGATCGGTCATCGCAACCAAATCTCGGGTTCGGGAGTCGGTTACGCAAGGGGAGGTATTAGCACCCCTCATGTCCGTCGTACTCGACGGGATCCACGCTTGGGTTGTCTAGTCAATGGGTGAAAAAGAATCTAATATATGGCTTCTAAAGTTAAACAGAAAGAAATTGACTCGATAGAGCATCGCCACTCCATGCCTACGTATTCCCTCGTGCAATGGGAAAGTCAGAGTCAACGTAGTTCGGGAAACTACAGGGGAGGTTGCTCGCCAAGACGTCGCGTCTTGTGCCTACGTATTCTCATCTGGTATGAGAAATCAGAGCAAACCGTAGTTCAGGCTAACTACGATACGAAAAGGTTGTTCTCGGTCACACAGGGGTAAGAGAAAAGGTTGACGATATTAGCGTACACATTCTAGCAGTTAGGTGTATGCTGCTCAACCATTGGAGACTTAGGCGTTACCTGTTTGCGGTAGAACAGACATAGTATGTCATTGGTTTGGAGGCACGGGAACCTATGGGAACTAGAACTACGTTCTGGTCTCAATTGCGCTAGGGCAAGAGAAAGGGAACGATTAGTCATCAGCGGGAAAGTCTCAATCGCACAAAATCAAGAGAAAAGGGAAGTTAGTTGTTAGTGTGCTTGCCAAGACATCGCGTCTTGTGCCTACATATTCTCGTCTGGTACGAGAAATCAGAGAAGTTGTAGTTCAACTAACTACAGGAAACGGTCTCGATTGCACGGGGGCAAGAAAAAGGGACTCAATCGCCAGGATGCGAAAGAAAAGGTTCGAAACGGGACGCACACGCTATGTCCTAGACGTAGGAGCGAATGCGTCACATACCACCCAAAGGATGCTACACTAAACACTCTAGGCCATTAAGGGGAAACCCCTCAATCACCATTTCCCATGTATCTAAACGCTACAGCTTACAACACTCGACGGTTGTAGAAAAGAGATGAAATAAAAACAATGTTAAGGAATGGAGTGGTTTCGTTAACCCCTGACTTTTGCGTGCAAGCTCCTTTTCAAGCTTCCCTCTTTTGATCCTTGATGATGACTGTAATACCCCAAATTTTACCCTTTCTTTTTTTTTTTATTCTAAATTCTGATTAACTTAATAAATTAACCTTTTTTTTTGTCTTGTTTTTTTAACTAATAATAATTTAATTAAATTTTTTTTATAACTTTACTAATGTTTTTTATTAACTTTTTTTTTCTATTTAGTTTATTTATTTAAATCATTTTAAACTCTTCTTACTAACTTTTAGGATTTAAATTAAAATTTACCCTTTTTTTTTTCTTTAAGAGTAAATTTTTTTTATAACCTTTTTTAAATTAATTTCTAACACATTTTTTAATCAAATTATAATATTTTTTTTAAAAATAAAAATCTAACTTGTTTTTAAAATTAAATCTTTTTTCTAACTTTTTTTTTAAATCTTTTTTCTAACTCCTCTTTAAAGTTAAATCTTTTTCTAACTTTTTAAAATTAAAACTTTTTTTCTAACTCTTTAAAGTTAAATCTTTTTCTAACTTTTTAAAATTAGAACTTTTTTTCTAACTTTTTTAAAGCTAAATCTTTTTTTCTAACTTTTTAAAAGTTAAATCTTTTTCTATCTTTTTTAAAGCTAAATATTTTTTCTAACTTTTTAAAAGTTAAATCTTTTTCTATCTTTTTTAAAGCTAAATATTTTTTCTAACTTTTTAAAAGTTAAATCTTTTTCTATCTTTTTTAAAGCTAAATATTTTTTTCTAACTTTTATAAAGTTAAATCTTTTTTTTCTAACTTTTTTAAAAAAAATTAAATCTTTTTTTTCTCTAACTTCTTTTTAAAGTTAAATCTTTTTTTCTAACTTTTTTAAAAAAATTAAATCTTTTTTTTCTCTAACTTCTTTTTAAAATTAAATCTTTTTTTTTTTTCTCTAAATTCTTTTTAAAATTAAATCTTTTTTTCTAACTATTTTAAAAATTAAATTTAACCTTTTTTTTATAAATTAAATCTAACCTTTTTTTTATATATTAAATCTATCCTTTTTTTTTTAAAATTAAATCTAAATCTTTTTTTGACACCTTTATTTTTCAAATTAAAATTCTAAATTTCTTTTTAAAATTGAATTCTAACGCCCTTTTCTTTTTCTTTTTTTTTTCTTTTTTTTTTTTAATTCTAAATTCCTTCCAACAGTTTTTAAAATAATTCTAACACTTTTTTTTTAAATCAACATTCAAATGTTTTTTATTTTAAAATTCTAACTCATTTTTTTTAAACTTAAAATTCTAATTTTTATTTAACTTGAAACTCTTATTTTCTTTGCTAACTTTTTAAATTTAAATCCAACACTTTTTTAATCAAATCCAATCACAATGAATCACATATGGAGCTAAATCAAATCAATCAGAGCATATCATCATCATAAGGAAATCAGATCCAGATATCATCATCACCATCATTGAATCAAATCTGAAATCATCATAAAAATTCATTCAAATCAAATCAGAGATTGAAAAAGATTGAAATATTCAAATCAAATCTGAGATTGAAAAAGATTTAAAAATCAAGTATAAAAGGACCCTCAGAAGCAACAAAACAGGAGAGATCAAAAAGCAACCCGAGAAAAGAAGGTTCACCGGCGCCGTTTCGAACAACAACGGGCAAACCCTCTTTGAAGCTCAGACTATATCGTCATCATCGCAAGCCTCTGTGAAAACCACCGTCAAAACAATGTAAACTCATGATTCATGATCGATATGTATTTGTTTTTTCTTTTTCAGGTTGGGAGGATAAGAGCATACGAGAGAGAGTTGCGGCGAGAAAGAAGAGGAAGACGAAGGGACAAACGCGCCGCGAAGACGAGGGTTCTGAAACCCTAAATGAAAGTTTTGGTGTATTCACAACAACCGGGTTGGGTCCGGGTGTGATGACCGGCCCAACCCCTTTATATTTTTATTTTTTTGTTTTGTTTTTTCTGTTTTTAAAAGTTGTTTTTTACTATTTTTATTTTTATAATTTAAAAACTGTTTTAAAAACTCTTTTGTGTAAATATTAAAAATAAGTAAAAACTTTAAAAAATTTTAAGAAAATTAAAAACCTCTTTTCATATAATAAAAATAAAACTTTTTTTTTATAAATAACTTAAAATATTTCTTAAAATTAAACTTTTTTTTTAAGATAAAAATTAAACCCTTTTTTAAATTTAAATCTCTTTTTTTAAACTAATATTAATTTCTCTTTAAAATTTACTCTAAAATCTTTTTGCATTTTTGTATTCCCCTTTAATATTATTTGTTTTCGTCTAACCTTTCACTAACGATTTTTTTTTCAGTTTCTCTCTGCAGATTAAATTCCAATTCATTATTATATATGTATCTGTTTCCCGGTTGTAATTTTGCGAGACAATTGTCGCATTTATCTTTCCGCACTTTATTTTTTGTCGTTGTATGTATATTTAATTTCATCGCATCTTTATAGTTAATTTCACATCCGAAGGTTAGGTCTAGCTTTTGGTCGCCGCGCCAATAGTCCTCAACTTCAAACCCTTACAACTACAAACCCTAATTTTCACAAATGCCTCGCTGCAGGCAAAAATTACAATTTTACCCCTAGTATTAGGTCAAAGAGCCGCCGCGCTCATTTTAGGGTTTCCCGCCGCGGAATCCCTAATTTAACCCTAATTACAACTTAACAATTTACAACGTAGATATTGGAGTTTCTACACTCCACGTAAGCGTGTCCTTAAGACATGTTTATTCCCCTTGAGACCTTGACCACAGTCAAGAAGTCTCTAACCTCCCTTTTGAGGGGAACTACGATTACTCTGATTCCACTCCCGTAAGGATACGTAGGCACAAGATGCGATGTCTTGCCGAGTAAACTTAGAATTAACCCCTTAGGTCTCTTTTCTCACTTTTAATCCTTTGTACATATACCTTAAGCAAATAAATAAAGCAAATAGTAAACATTTGAACAAAAGGTTCCTGTAGAGTACTACAGAAGTTTAGGGTGCTAATACCTTCCCTAAATTTAACCAACCCCCGAACCCTAGATCTTTCCCCGCATTGTGTTTACGATGCAAAATAGGTTTTCCCTCTTTTGACCTTTTCCTTCGGATAAATCAAAGAGCGGTTGTGAATTGAATTGCGATTCAAACTCATTAATAGTTTGTGATCCTATTTCCACCGCAACAGAAAATGGCGACTTCACTGGGGACGCCTAACTTTTGAGGGTTATCCCTAACTTGTTCATATTTATTACTATCTGTGTTATTATTCATTTGCATGTATATATTTGTGCTTTGATTGTGGGACTGTTCCTTGTGCTGTGAGATAGGTCCTACACCCGGATCTAGTGTACCTTAGGTAAATGGCAATAGACCAAGGAAACTGTACGACGTATATCGATACGGTTGATCTGGTGGCCATGGTTAGTGCGACTTCTTGGTTGGTGCTTATATTCCTTAAGTCAAGTTGAGGATAATATTGAGGCTGCCATATGTTGTCAACGCACTAACTGACTTTTAGAACCCTAGTTAACTCATCTTAGCCTTTAGAAAGTAGTGAGGTAACCGGCTTTGGTGCAGACTGAAGTTGGTTGACACTCGATACTACGCTCATTGAGATCTTAAACTTGGAGGGTTTTGGTTGGCAAGTAAGTTGCCTTCTGAACAACCACCCTGGTGAAGGATCAATGATATTGAGATCCCTTAGAACCTGGTTACTTTTGTAGGACAGGATGAACCATCTAACTTCAAGGGAGGGTACTTGCCTTTGAACCTCATGCAAGCCTTTAACCTAGGACTTTGTGTGTTTTCATGCATTGCATCCATAAAGCATCTCATTGCATTGTATTTCATGGAGTTCAAATATCATTTATGGATATCGCGGGATACCATAAATAAAAAAAAAATAAAATGAAAAAACAAGAAAAAGATTTCTTTGGTACCCCACGACATTCGTAAATGTTTTGAATTCCATGAAATCTTCATTTACATTCACATTTTAGCATCATACTCTTGCATTGCATGTGTCTCCCGATTTCTCACACTCGGTTCTCTCACCTTCCAGTTTCGTCACCCTGAGTTCTCGGCACCAATACAACACCAGAGCTCAAACTCGGAAAAGAATGGAGGATCAGGCAAAAGAGATTGATCGCCTTAGCAATGAACTTGAAGACCTTCGAGGGGGTATGGGGCGAATGATGGAATTGTTACATGTCATGAATGCTAAGATGGATACCCAGCCCACTGTTGTTTCTGAGATTACCGGCGTTACTGTGGACCCTCCACCAAGTGTGACCGTAGCAAGGGACCCACCTTATGGTCTTGCTCCGGGTTTTGTGCCTCCTCAAGCCACTGTTCCGATTAATCAACCTGTTCAGCAAGCCGTGCCTTTGTTTTCTGAAGTTTCTAGGGGGGCTCCTATCTTTGCACCACCTGTTGTACACACTCGTGCGCAACCGTACTTCAATGAGACAGTTTTTGATAATCTTGATGAGAATGTTGAGGGTTATGAGAAACACGATAAGCTTCGTGAGGAAGTAAACACTATCGTCCAGAGATTGAAAAAGGTAGAGGGTGATCAAATTTTTGGGACTGCTGCAAGGGATGTTTGTTTGGTCTCAGGTTTGGTTATTCCCCCGAAGTTCAAAACTCCGAACTTCGATCGTTATGAAGGTGCCACCTGTTCTAAGAGTCATCTGATCATGTATTATCGCAAAATGGCTGCCCATGTTGAGAATGATAAACTGATGATTCATTGCTTCCAAGACAGTTTGAAGGGTGCTTCTTCCAAGTGGTATTTAACTTTGGACCAATCCCGCGTTAAGAGCTTTCAAGATTTATCTGACGCTTTCATCAAACACTACAAGTACAATATGGATCTGGCTCCTGACAGAAGACAGTTGCTGAGTATGTCACAAAAGAATTCTGAGTCATTCAAAGAGTATGCTCAAAGGTGGAGAGAAACTGCTTCGCAGGTAGAACCTCCTTTGACCGAGAAAGAGTTAGCTGATTGGTTTGTCGACACAGTCCGTCCAGAATTTTACGAGAGAATGGTGGGTAGTGTGACTTCAAATTTCTCCGACATCGTTGCTGTGGGTGTCAAGATTGAATTGGGTATGAAGAGTGGTAAAATGACAAATAATCATGGCGCTTCTAAGGATCAGCCGAAGAAACCTCCTTATAGCTCCCAGAAAAAGAAGGAGAGTGAGACTAATGCTATATCCTCTGGTAAACCAAGGGAACGCTTTTATCGGCATCTGCAAGGTTATGCTCAACCTCAAGGGTACCCGGTCCAATATGCTCAACAACCCTATGTGGCAGCTATTACACCTTCTTTCAATCAACAGGTTCCCATGTATCAACCTATGCAACAACCTCCTGTTTAGCCGCCTCCTGTCAACTACCTACAGGCACCCAATACTCCTGCTCCTCAACAGCCAAAGAGTCCGGCTCCTCGCCAGAATATGCCAAACAGAAGAACGTATAAACCTTGTCCGCCGATCCCGATGACTTTTACCGAGTTGTGTCCCTCTTTGGTCAAGCAAGGTCTCATCACTACTCGGGCTTTGGGTCCGCCTCCTAATCCTCCACCTAATCCATTACCTGCAAGTTACAACGCTACCGCTCATTGTTTATTTCATGAGGGTGTGCCCGGCCATGATCTAGAGAATTGCTATGCTCTTAAGAAAGTTGTCAGAAATTTGCTAGAAACGAAGAAGTTGTCTTTTGGCGATGCTCAGCTGAAGATCGAGACTCCTTTCGGGGTTCCTCACTCGTCAAGTGCAAATTCTGCAAAGCATGCTACGCCTATCAGCCGAATCCAGTCATTATTCAAAGGCCTAGCCCGCTTCATTTCAGTAACCCTCAAGGTGATATGACCGGGATCAACAAAGGATCTGGGAAATTTATTTTGAAGCAACGACTGAAAACTGTTGAAGATGTGACCAGCATAACTGGGGTAAGCCATGACGACTCACAGTGATCATGAACCAGACGTCCTTTCCATTGAGGCTCCGCCAAAGGAAACTGTTACTCTTGAATGCAAGATTTCATAAACATTTAGAAGGATTTTTCCGACAGTTCATTTGTTTATTTATATGTATTTCTCTTCGATTAATCATATTTAGCATGCACAAACTTGTTTATCTTTGATTAATTAATGCAACGCATATGTTTGTCTTGAATAAATCCATTCGTTTCACTCATTCAAAATATATTTTTCATAAATTATAATGCCAACTTTACCCGATCTCTTGTTCAGATGGAGAATTGGGAGGAGGATGACGAACCCAAAACGTCAGATTTCTTGTCGTATGCTTTCGATTGAAACCCGCTGATGATGTAAGGCATTGTTTCAAATCCCAAACACTGGAGATATAAGGATGTTAATCCCTAGTCAACCCTTTGAACCTTGAAGTAGGAGTTTTTCTTTCTTTTTAAGAACCTTCATCCTAACCTGGGGCAGGGTAGGTTTCAGTTAAACCGATCGAGCGCTTAGATCCTCAAAAAGGAAGAGCAAACCTTCGAGAATTTATCCTTAGCATCTTAAGAAGTCCAATACAATGACTATCCCTCGGTTACCTAAGGAGTGGGGCAGTCACGAGCCTTTCAAAAGATTTACACGACTTGTGCATAAAAGAATATTCAAAAAAAATAAGAGCCCGCTAAGTCAAAACCTATGAAGGAGACTTAGGCAAAACTGGGGCATCCCGCTGGACTCCAAAGTCAGATCAAAAGACGTTGTCCAGGCCAAAGTTAGGGAATAAGAACAACAAACCAGTAGTTTTTTATAATCCCTATTAAAGAACAAGGTCGTGTGATAGAAACGCCAAAAGAAATAGGTGAGTGACTGCCATGTCCAAAGCCTTGATAAGTTCTCGACCATAGCAAATCCGCTTGAGATATGAGCGTTCGTATCCGGTTAACTGAATTAGGATTGGAGAACATCACGAAGAATGGGTGGGTACAAATATAACTTTGAGCCTTTATCTTTTGTTTCTTAAACCGTGAAACGAGCCACGATACAACCTTTAAAAGACCTAATTGAAGTAGGACTTCGTTTGAAAGCATACTTGACAAGATCACGTTTCCTGACTCCTACGAGCTATGCTCAGAAAAAAATTCATGATGGCATTATAATTAAAACTTATATCCTGACTAGTGATTTCGGTCACAAGTTGTTGCGATATCTTTTTTTCAAAACAAAAATTCAAGACAAATATATGTGTACATTGACAAGCTCAGGATAGGCATTTCAGGCATGACAACTTTGCTTGATATCTTAGAGATTTACATATGAACATAACCCGTGGAACTTGAAGATCCTGCTGAACAGGGGCAGGCAGTTTCCCAATTCGCTTACCAACGCGAGTCTGACATTCTTAAGAGCTATTTCCCAAACGTTTCGTCGTAACACGATTAATTTGTGCCAGTTACGTCGAGACCTGACAAATCTCTCAAAGAGTTTGAGAACAATGGGGCAACCGGACTCGGTGTTCTCTATAAAATCCTCTTGAGATGACCCTACCTCGCAACGCAAGTATCCTGGGGCACCATGTTTTTGAAGAAACAAATGGCGGCTACTATAAGGTCCTGCAAGATCAAAACCATGGGATTTCACAATTTTTTCATGCACCCGATGGATTTTACTCACAGCGGCCTTCATACCCCAGTAAGCCTCAGTGTTGCAACAGACTCCTAAACTATTGCCTCATCATAGTCCCCAGAGAGACTATAAGCTGACAACTTTTTCTTGGGTAACTCAAAAGTGTCCCTCAGGTTTTCTTCTCCCCATGTGAAGACGTGATACTGTACACCCAAGCAGATTACCTTCTCCTCAAGAATTCAGAACTTTAAAACCAGACTTGGTTCTACTATTGATCTTTCGCACCCATGATTGACGTATTGGTTGCAGAGAACGCAGGGTATCTCCGTCGAGATGTTTATTTCATCTCTCGTCCCATCTCTAGTCTGTTTCGTCAACGTACGCAAGGGCATAAGCATCACATGCCTATTTCATTACATATTCATTACATATTCATTACATATTCATTACATATTCATTACATATTCATTACATACTCAACATACTCATTTCATAACATCTTGCATAGTTACATACATAGACATTAACATACATTCACATTAACATATGCATCAACATATGCATTAGCATTCACAGGTTCATTGTGTCTCTCCATCATTGGTTGTTACCGCCGAGTAACTGGGTTTGTCCATTCTCTCCAAATAGATTGTCAGCCCTAAGCATAAAATACATATGTGTTTCCAGTTTCCCCACGGAGCTCGATCCTCGTGGATGACGGTTACTTCAGCTATCTTTCCTCGCCAGGATAAGATATCTACCCTTCGAGTTCATTCCCTCGATGGAGTCTTGATTACCAGTCTTCTTTCTAGCTCGATCCTAGATTGAATCTCAGTCTTGTCGGTCGTCAAGCCCAACCGGACGTGCATTTATTTTGCACCATCTAAGATTTTCACCATACCATGACAGATACGCGACTGTTCTCGCCCGAGAAGTTTATCATTGTACCCGGACGTGCATTTATTTTGCACTATCTTTCAACCGCAATCAACTACAGATACATGCCAGTTCACGCCTGGAAAATCTATCAGTAAAACACTTTACAATCCTACATGTTACAACCCTTTACACTTTACATCTTACAGCATCAACATATGACATTTCTCACTTAAAAAGTCGATCATATCCTCGTTACGACTCGCAGCAAATGGCCATCTCCATGGAGCAGTTGGGCTTCCATTTATCTGCCGTCTTGAGGTACGAACCAATTCGTATTCAGGAGAGCACGATCTTGAGTTACGAGAAGGTTTGAGCGAAATCATATTCAGAAGAGCACGATTCTGAGTTATGAAGAAGTTCATTTACCCTTTAGTAAAAGAAAAAGCCGAATCATATTCAGGAGAGCACGATTCTGAGTTATGAGGAAGTTCAGTTTACCCTATTCATATTCAGGAGAGCACGATTCTGAAGTATGGAAAAATTCATTTACAACCAAATCATATTCAGGAGAGCACGATTCTGAAATATGAGTATATTCAGTCAACCAGTTTCATATTCAGGAGAGCACGATTCTGAAGTATGAGTATATTCAGTTTCATATTCAGGAGAGCACGATTCTGAGTTATGAAGAAGTTCATTTATCCTTTAGTAAAAGAAGGAACGAAATCATATTCAGGAGAGCACGATTCTGAGTTATGAGGAAGTTCAGTTGGCCGTTTTTCAGGAGAGCACGATTCTGAAGAATGAAGAAATTTCAGGAACCGAATCATATTCAGGAGAGCACGATTCTGAGTTATGAGGAAGTTCGATTACCCAGTTTCATATTCAGGAGAGCACGATTCTGAAATATGAGTATATTCAGTCATCCAGTTCCATATTCAGGAGAGCACGATCCTGAAGTATGAGGAAGTTCAGTTTACCCTTTTCATGTTCAGGAGAGCACGATTCTGAAGCATGAAGAAGTTTATTTATCCTTCAGTAAGAGAAGAATCAGAATCGTATTCCAGGCGCCGACCTTAAATGCGAGAAGATTTATTTATCAGATAAGCAGCAGCCTCTTTATTTGAGTGCTTATCCATTTTTTGCACATAAGTCCCTTCCAACGATAAGTGACAGTTCTCCCTCGAGAAGCTTATCAGGGCAATTCCCATCAAAGTCCATTTATTTTGGCATACAGTCGGTCTTTACCCTGTATATTTGCTACGGAGTTCCGAAAAGTCCGTTTGATCCTGTCACGAGGGGTAGTTTACAGAAGCTTGGATGTTATTCCTTGCTCAATGCTCCAGCATTCTGTAATCGATCTTACAATCGTATGTGATCCAGTTTTATTTTTAGATTCCCCAGTGGAGGCCGTCTCATAGGTACCATCTCCATTCGAGGATCTCGTTCCTTTTCTAAAAGTGACAATTGGTCATTCGCACCAGTTGACTATCATTTTTAGAATTCCCCAGTGATGTACTGTGTCTCAGCGCGTCGTTTTCCCCAGTGTGTTCTTCTCGTAGCATCTGTGTCGTCGTATTCGTCAGCATTTTCGCATTCATCATTCCAGCATACGCATCACATCATATTCACGGCATCATCTGCATTAATCTGTTCTCGCTTTGTCCATAGCATTGCATATCGCCGCATATAAGGGCAAAATTTTCGGTTATCTATATTTAAATCCCTCCACCATGATTCCTTGAGTCTCCGTCACTCAAATCATCTAGTGTAGCTATTTAAATAGGGGCAACTGTAATACCCCAAATTTTACCCTTTCTTTTTTTTTTTATTCTAAATTCTGATTAACTTAATAAATTAACCTTTTTTTTTGTCTTGTTTTTTTAACTAATAATAATTTAATTAAATTTTTTTTATAACTTTACTAATGTTTTTTATTAACTTTTTTTTTCTATTTAGTTTATTTATTTAAATCATTTTAAACTCTTCTTACTAACTTTTAGGATTTAAATTAAAATTTACCCTTTTTTTTTTCTTTAAGAGTAAATTTTTTTTATAACCTTTTTTAAATTAATTTCTAACACATTTTTTAATCAAATTATAATATTTTTTTTAAAAATAAAAATCTAACTTGTTTTTAAAATTAAATCTTTTTTCTAACTTTTTTTTTAAATCTTTTTTCTAACTCCTCTTTAAAGTTAAATCTTTTTCTAACTTTTTAAAATTAAAACTTTTTTTCTAACTCTTTAAAGTTAAATCTTTTTCTAACTTTTTAAAATTAGAACTTTTTTTCTAACTTTTTTAAAGCTAAATCTTTTTTTCTAACTTTTTAAAAGTTAAATCTTTTTCTATCTTTTTTAAAGCTAAATATTTTTTCTAACTTTTTAAAAGTTAAATCTTTTTCTATCTTTTTTAAAGCTAAATATTTTTTCTAACTTTTTAAAAGTTAAATCTTTTTCTATCTTTTTTAAAGCTAAATATTTTTTTCTAACTTTTATAAAGTTAAATCTTTTTTTTCTAACTTTTTTAAAAAAAATTAAATCTTTTTTTTCTCTAACTTCTTTTTAAAGTTAAATCTTTTTTTCTAACTTTTTTAAAAAAATTAAATCTTTTTTTTCTCTAACTTCTTTTTAAAATTAAATCTTTTTTTTTTTCTCTAAATTCTTTTTAAAATTAAATCTTTTTTTCTAACTATTTTAAAAATTAAATTTAACCTTTTTTTTATAAATTAAATCTAACCTTTTTTTTATATATTAAATCTATCCTTTTTTTTTTAAAATTAAATCTAAATCTTTTTTTGACACCTTTATTTTTCAAATTAAAATTCTAAATTTCTTTTTAAAATTGAATTCTAACGCCCTTTTCTTTTTCTTTTTTTTTTCTTTTTTTTTTTTAATTCTAAATTCCTTCCAACAGTTTTTAAAATAATTCTAACACTTTTTTTTTAAATCAACATTCAAATGTTTTTTATTTTAAAATTCTAACTCATTTTTTTTAAACTTAAAATTCTAATTTTTATTTAACTTGAAACTCTTATTTTCTTTGCTAACTTTTTAAATTTAAATCCAACACTTTTTTAATCAAATCCAATCACAATGAATCACATATGGAGCTAAATCAAATCAATCAGAGCATATCATCATCATAAGGAAATCAGATCCAGATATCATCATCACCATCATTGAATCAAATCTGAAATCATCATAAAAATTCATTCAAATCAAATCAGAGATTGAAAAAGATTGAAATATTCAAATCAAATCTGAGATTGAAAAAGATTTAAAAATCAAGTATAAAAGGACCCTCAGAAGCAACAAAACAGGAGAGATCAAAAAGCAACCCGAGAAAAGAAGGTTCACCGGCGCCGTTTCGAACAACAACGGGCAAACCCTCTTTGAAGCTCAGACTATATCGTCATCATCGCAAGCCTCTGTGAAAACCACCGTCAAAACAATGTAAACTCATGATTCATGATCGATATGTATTTGTTTTTTCTTTTTCAGGTTGGGAGGATAAGAGCATACGAGAGAGAGTTGCGGCGAGAAAGAAGAGGAAGACGAAGGGACAAACGCGCCGCGAAGACGAGGGTTCTGAAACCCTAAATGAAAGTTTTGGTGTATTCACAACAACCGGGTTGGGTCCGGGTGTGATGACCGGCCCAACCCCTTTATATTTTTATTTTTTTGTTTTGTTTTTTCTGTTTTTAAAAGTTGTTTTTTACTATTTTTATTTTTATAATTTAAAAACTGTTTTAAAAACTCTTTTGTGTAAATATTAAAAATAAGTAAAAACTTTAAAAAATTTTAAGAAAATTAAAAACCTCTTTTCATATAATAAAAATAAAACTTTTTTTTTATAAATAACTTAAAATATTTCTTAAAATTAAACTTTTTTTTTAAGATAAAAATTAAACCCTTTTTTAAATTTAAATCTCTTTTTTTAAACTAATATTAATTTCTCTTTAAAATTTACTCTAAAATCTTTTTGCATTTTTGTATTCCCCTTTAATATTATTTGTTTTCGTCTAACCTTTCACTAACGATTTTTTTTTCAGTTTCTCTCTGCAGATTAAATTCCAATTCATTATTATATATGTATCTGTTTCCCGGTTGTAATTTTGCGAGACAATTGTCGCATTTATCTTTCCGCACTTTATTTTTTGTCGTTGTATGTATATTTAATTTCATCGCATCTTTATAGTTAATTTCACATCCGAAGGTTAGGTCTAGCTTTTGGTCGCCGCGCCAATAGTCCTCAACTTCAAACCCTTACAACTACAAACCCTAATTTTCACAAATGCCTCGCTGCAGGCAAAAATTACAATTTTACCCCTAGTATTAGGTCAAAGAGCCGCCGCGCTCATTTTAGGGTTTCCCGCCGCGGAATCCCTAATTTAACCCTAATTACAACTTAACAATTTACAACGTAGATATTGGAGTTTCTACACTCCACGTAAGCGTGTCCTTAAGACATGTTTATTCCCCTTGAGACCTTGACCACAGTCAAGAAGTCTCTAACCTCCCTTTTGAGGGGAACTACGATTACTCTGATTCCACTCCCGTAAGGATACGTAGGCACAAGATGCGATGTCTTGCCGAGTAAACTTAGAATTAACCCCTTAGGTCTCTTTTCTCACTTTTAATCCTTTGTACATATACCTTAAGCAAATAAATAAAGCAAATAGTAAACATTTGAACAAAAGGTTCCTGTAGAGTACTACAGAAGTTTAGGGTGCTAATACCTTCCCTAAATTTAACCAACCCCCGAACCCTAGATCTTTCCCCGCATTGTGTTTACGATGCAAAATAGGTTTTCCCTCTTTTGACCTTTTCCTTCGGATAAATCAAAGAGCGGTTGTGAATTGAATTGCGATTCAAACTCATTAATAGTTTGTGATCCTATTTCCACCGCAACAATGACATTCGAATCAGAACCAATGTGACGTTGAATCGTCATAATTCGACTTATAAATGAAGTCAAACCCCAAGAGGTAGCGTATTGATATCCGTGTCAAAGACAAGATAAAGAAATGATATTTCGAATCATTCTCCAATTGAATCGTGTCACACGGAACAAAACAGCATAAAGCCAAAATAAAAATCAGTTGGAAAAGAGAAATGAGGAGAGAAAGGAATGGTCTCAGATCCTGCATTATCCATCAATGAGTCGATTAATAACGGTTTATGGAAGTGTCGTCATCGACCTACAAAACAAAAGTGATGTGAAAAATCCAATAACAAATGGGAATTGAATTCAACTTCTAAAATTGGAATAAAACCCATAATAGAAAAATTAAGCTTCTAAAGAAATCACTAAAGGGAAATGGGATTGAAAATATGGATATGAAAATCTATACAAAAATGTATGTACACAATATTCTAAGGAAATTGTAAAAGCAACTGCATATAGAAAATAGAATACAAAATTCTATGTAAAACCCTATATATCCTAAAAGAAAATAGAACATAAAACTAGAATATAAACTCTATATACAATATTAAAGAAAAAATAGAATATAAGATTCTATTCAAAAAAAAGTATACCATGATATTCTAAGGAAGAAAACTATAATTTCTAAAAGAAAAAATAGTAAAAGAGTACTTACAAAATATGTACAAACTATTTTAAAACAATATCCAAAATTCTATACAATTTGCTATATGTATTACAAAAAATAAAATCCAAAAGAAAATGGAAACATGGGGTATGGCCGTAAAACAGGGGTGTAAGTCCAAGAATAACCCGGTTGGGCTTGGCCCAACTCCAAAACAACAACAGCAAGCAAAGGGGGCGCATGTATCAGATCAGGGGGTGCAAACAACAACACCACAGTTGGGCTTATTGGTTCAGTCCACAATCAGAAAAAAAGAGTAAACAGAAGGGGGTGCAATGGAAAACGGGGGGCATACAGTCCAGAAAAGTAAACAATGGGCCGAAGCCCACTAACCCACTTGAGGAACCCCATAAGTCTCATCTTCTTCTTCGGTTACCTTGGCAAAACCCTAGCCGCGCCGTTAGCTACTCCCTCTTCGTCTCCCTCACCTCAACTCTTTCTCTCAATCTCTGCTTCAACCTCTTTTCGGATCTTTCTCGACCTCCTTCTTCACTACTGTTCAAGAATGCACCGAAATATTATCCAAGATCCTCAATCACTGCTACTCTAAATCCCGTCCGCTTGTTGCCGTCTAGACGTTACTCTTGCATCATCGTGAATCACAGAGGGAGATGGAGTTCATGGAGGAGGCAGTTCGCATTAATCTGAACACGATGAAGGAGGGTGGTTAGTGTGGTGTTATTCAATGAAGATGGAGACGGTTTGTTGTTTGTGAAGATTGGAAGGTTGAGGCGTTTGAGTTTGATTCGAGATCTGGAGAAGCTTGGTGTTGATGGTGAACATTAATGGTGAGTCAAGATCTGTGGACAGAAATATGTGTGCATGTTGAGGATCTACAAGATCTTCATGAAGAAGATGAAGATCTGCAGTTAGTTATGAAGATCTATGGATGTTTCACGGAATCAACGCGAAAAGGTGGATAGGAACTGAGATTATGATGTCTTGCTTGTCCGTTTTAAGAATCGTTTGGAGGTTGAATCAATGGTGAAGTTAAGGATCCGGGTAATGTTTGAAGATTTGTTGCAATCTGGAAAAAGTGTGATGAACGATGAAGATCGTTCGTAGATCTGATAAACGGATGAAGAATTCTGATGAACATGATGAATGTTCATAAAGAAATCTGGAAAGTTCTTGAACGGATGAAGAATTCCAGAAAAAAGTGTGAACGTGGATGAGGGTTGTTGAAGATTGAGGACTTCACTAGGGAATTGTATGAACGCTGATTGTTGCACCCCAAAATTTGCCTAACCTTTTCTTCACCTGGCTTTTGTTTCATTGCATTCATCATAGCATTAGCATATGCATAGCATTGTCATTTGTGTAGGGGATCAAGAAATGTGCCTATCAAGAGGAAGCTACTAAAGGTTCTATGGCTAATCAAGAAGCTTTATTCAAGCTATCATCCTCACCAAGGCCTCAGAAAGAAGTCAAAGTTCTTTGGAGAAGTGGATGAGCACAAGGGTGCCTACCTCCTATCTTGGGGGTCAATGAAAGTCATCAGAGCATATTGAGTCCATGATTATGGATAGAAGCTTTTGTGAAAGCTCATGGAATGTCTTGAGAGTCATTGAGAAGCTTGTGCAAGTCATTATTCAAAGTGCAAGAGGCCACAACCAAACGTGGTGCAGTTGGGTTTTCATCTGGTCAACCCTAAGTCAACTATGAGTCTTGAGAAGATTAAGATTCAATCCCAAGCAACTATGATCATGGAATGTTATGTTGAGACACCTAAGAGACTTTTCCAAGATCAATTCATCAATATTCAAGAGTGTGAGAAGTTACTGAGCTAGGGTTTCTAAGCTTGATAGTGTAAAATCATATGTTTAGTGCCTAACTTCAAGACCATATAATTCAAGATACGAGTTTCATCTCATCTTGACTCCAACATTAGACTTGTATAGCATGTTCTTAGCTTTCTTTTGAGTACTAGAAGTCCCTCATTGGATTTCTAGAACTCAAGATATGAAGCAGACAAGTTACAGGTCATCAGATGAATGTGATTTTGGTCCTTGAAAGTCAACCAACTTCCAAGACATTTTTGAGCTAGAAGGATGTCTCCCCCCATCTTGACCCAAGCATTAAAGTTGTTCCTCATGATCTTATATTTCCAAAAAATCCTAGAAGTCCTCAAGCTAATTTATGGAGCTCAAGATATGAAGCTTGCAAGGCAAGGGTATTTTGGAAAAATAAGATTATAGGTCACTTTTGGTTATAGGTCAATTTCACCAATTTTCACATCTCAAATGGAAATCTTTCCAACTTCAAACTTGCTCAAAATGGGATCATTTGCACTTCCAAACATCAAGGGATCACTGAATTGGCTTGGATAAAAGGATTGATGAAGGAAAATCCATGGAAAAGGCATTAAAAGTACAAAAACCAAATTAATTCATATGGAACCAATTTTGTTCAAGTTTGTGCATATTTTGAGTGCAAAATAATTCTAAGCACAATGAAACTTTTGGAATTGCAAGTTGAGGTCCAAAACCATGACATTTTCACACTTACTTCAAGCTTAAGGTACATATCTAAATCATGCCATGGGATCAAAACAAGGAAGAATTTTTGGCCCTTGGATCAATACTCATCATATGCAAGCTACCTAAACTGAGATTGAAGCTTGAGAGCTCCGTTTTACAAGGTTTATGAAGCTTACCATATCAATGAAATTGGATTTTCAATTGGGCTTATACAGGCTGCCATTGGGCTTTTTCACCATCCATATCCAAAGTATAAGTTGCTAGGATCATTCACAATCAATCATAACAGAATTTGGAGCCATTTTCAGTTAGAAAACAGTTGAAAAAAGTGAGAGAAGAGGTGAAATCGTGTTTTCCATTTCTTCAAGTTTCAATCCAAATTGATCATTCAAACAGCTCTAGGAAGGATCAAGGATCGTTTCTGGTTCATTTCCATCAAGAATTCATAGCATTTGAAGGCTCAGTGGAAGCTCTCCACTAGGTAACCTATCTTTCAACCTTCCTCTCAATTCATGATGGATTAGCATGCCATTTCTATATATTTGTGATCCTCATGTTCCATAGATGGATTTAGGATTAATTTGAAGCTTGTTCATGACATTTCTTGATGACACCATGGATCTTGTAGCTTTCGATTAAGCTTATTTAGAGACATTTAGGTCAAAAGAACCATGGATTATTGATGTAGGCAAGGAGACGAGTTGATTAGTGTAAAAAACTAGGAGTTTTGTTGAGTTCGTGGGACTGGTATTGTTGCGTTCCCAAGGTTGAAGATGACTGGAGTTACTCCGGCCACCGTCTGGTTCTCCCTCCAATTATTGAGTTCAAATCCCATGCGTATTAACAGCCATTGGATCTTGTTGACTAAGGGTAGTGTTAACGGCCAAGATTACTTTCCACTTTGTGTTTAGTTTGCTGAAGCTTGCGTGTCAATCCTATAGCCATTAGATCCTTTGACTTGATCTAAGATAAGAGACTACGATCGCGCTTTAGCATAGTTGACCATTTTATAGCAAACTGGTGCGCATCAATAAGTGACCCTGATTTGGACCTGGGCCACATATCACTATCTACGCCTCCCTTTGAATAGGCCCATGCAAACCAACGTGGATTTCTTACTATTTGCACCAACATTTTATTCATTTTATTTCTTTTTCTCTATTTTTCTTATTTCCTATCTGTTTGCAAATTAATTCATGAAAAATACTTCTACACTTCTAAAAATCCTAGAAAAAATACTTTTGCACATTTTGGCATGTAAATTGATTTTACAATTTTTTTTGTTGAACTTTTAATTCATTTTTCAATTTAATATTGAATTTCCTTTTTAATGTGTTCATTGTAAATGAGAAATTGTATACCATGCTTTCTTGATTTTATTTCTTGCTCAATACTTCAAATAAATTCCTAATACTCCTTGTGCATGTTTTTGATACCCTAAGTGTTTTTAGGTATTTTATAATTAATTTTAGATATAATTTGGTTAGGTTTTAGGTAGTGCCTTTAGAACCCTCTCTTTTGGCCTTGTCCATAGAATACCCTAAGCTTTTGCCTTCTGTTGGCATAGCTAGACTTAGAATTTTTCTCCCATCTTTGGACCCCTGGACGCTAATACCAGAGGGGTACCTTAGGAATTTTATTAGAAGTTTTAGGTTCATTTTGCTATTTTTGGTAGATTTTACCTTCTGACCTGCCATTGTGTGATTTCAACCTTACCACTTGCCTAGTTTGCATTTTGTGTGAACTCTTTGCAATGCTTGTGCATCTAACTCTTCCATATCCATATACTATACATTTTAAGGCACTTGTATGTGAATTTCCAAGTCAATATCATGCTTCTAACTAGTTCATAACCTAGGCTTCCTTTAGGACTTTCCTTTAGTCTTTCCATAAGAACCCTTTAAATGACTTCCATCTTTACATGGTTCTTTCTCCACTCCTTCTTCCTATAATCCATCATTGTCCTATGATCTTAAGATACTTATTATGAGAGCCTAATTCCTCCTTGGGAGGAACCAAGTGCATTCCATAAGAAGTTTGAGCCTTTGAGGACTCAAGTACTTTGTACACATCTTCTCCTCATTCCTTTAGTCCTGTGACATAAGGATCCCACTTGTTAAAGCCTAGTTCTTCCCTAGGAAGAACTTTTTGCGTTCCATGAGTGGTAGATCCTTTGAGTACTATCCAAGTGTGATGAGTTTGGTTGAGTGACATGGTGAATTCCTTAGGTTTTCACTATGCTTCCCATCATCATCATCCTCTTTTCTCCTTTAAGTCCTACAATCTTAGGATCCTTCTTATGAGAGCCTAATTCTTCCTTAGGAGGAACCAAGTGCATTCCTGTCGCTACCGCAAAAATAAGGTGCCGGCAAAACAGAAGAGTCGCCACCTTTCGCTATTTATCCCTCAGAACGGGAAAGGAAACGATCGGAAAAACCTGACAAAAAGGTATAAGACAAGGTCATTGCAACCATTGTCTGGGTTCGGGAGTCGGTTACGCAAGGGGAAGGTATTAGCACCCCTCACGTCCATCGTACTCGATGGGATCCATACTTTTTGTGTTTATCTGACGGGTTGGTTTTATCTATCTACCTATCAAGGTTGGCTCAAAAAGAAAAGAAAAATGACTCGGCAAAGCGTCGCGCTTTATGCCTACGTATTCTCATCAGAGAATGAGAAATCAGAGTCAACGTAGTTCGACTAACTACGAGTGATGGGGAAGGTGGCTCGCCAATACATCAGTATCGTGCCTATGTACTCTCAACAAATATGAGAGATCAGAGCTTACGTAGTTCGGGATTATACGGATTACGGGAATTCAGATTCATCTGTTTTTTCGAGTAGGGTTAACAAACAATTCCAGCAGTTTGGTGTACGCAGCTCGACCCTTGGAGACTTAGGCGTTACCGTTTGCGGTAGAACTGGGACTTAACGACACTTTTTTCTTTAGAAAAGCTTCCTTTGAATTAAGGGCCCACGGGGCAAAAAGGTTTGAAGTTTGTTTTTTGTCTTTTATGGAAGAACTGTTTTTTATGGATGTTTGCAACCAATACCGCACTAGAGACTATGACCTGAGAGTGAATGCGTCGCATGTCACCCAAAGGGTGCCATACTAAACATCCAAATCATTAGAAGGAAACCCTCTAACAATCCTTTCTCAAGTAGCTTAAGGCTCGTAACGTACGACGTCAGTTAACCTTTATTATTGTATTTTGATTTGTTTTGAGATGAGAAGAGAGAACAGGCTCAACTAAAGGGATACTATCAAGTCCTAATGTTGTAATGCCAAGGATTCATCCTATGGTTGAGGTTTGAAACAAGGGACTCCTAGAAGTTATCATGCATAGGTTTCAACCTAAAGTTCTAATCATCACTTCCTTATCAAAGGAAATGAGATTCCTAGGGGATCATGTCAATGATAAACAGAAACAGATAAAGCATCAGCTCAAACAGTAAACAGTAAATGACTCTAAAATGCATGCAATGCAAGTGAGGGAGGAAATGTGTGTGGGTCATCAGCCTCCACAAGCTCATCTCAACCTCAAGCCAAATATGAATAACTGTAATCATACAGGAAAAGTAAAATGCTATCAAGCAAAATATAATAACTGCAATCACACAGAAGAGAATAAAATGCTATCAAGCAAACACAACCCACATAGGCAAGGGAGCTGGGCTCTACCGAATACCCGCAAGCAAAGCCATACAGTAAAAATACAAGCAGAGGGAGCAACTCAACCTCTAGTGCAATCATGCTCCTAGGTTAAAAAAATATAAATATGAACTTATTCTAATGCATCAAGCAAATCAAACAAGTCACATTAATACAGTTGCACAGAAAGCAAACGGACAGACAAGCAGATCAACAGCCCCCATAGCTTCACAGTAAAGCTCTCCTCTGACAGCAGTTCAGTCCTCAGTCTATAACTGCTCTTCAAAGCTCTCTCCTTCAATAGCAAGTGTCAACTTGCTTCTTCAAGCCTTCACCACCTCACACACAAGTATCAACCTGTCCTTCCCTTTCTTCAGTTCCAAAGCATATTCCACCTTCAGGCTTCAATCCCAATAGCAAGTATCAACTTGTCCCTTCAGGCTCTCAATGCATCAAACACACAAGTATCAACTTGTTCTCCAACTTCAAGCTTCAGCTCTTCATTCAATCTCAATTTGATCTCCTTCACAAGTGTCAACTTGTTCTTCTTGGTCTTCAAGCTTCAGCTCCAATGGAAGTCTTCAGACAAAGGGAAGTGCAACTTCTAGCATCTTCAATCTTATAGCAAGGAGCTCCATCCTCTGGCAAGGGAGAAAGATTCATCTAACAAGAGCAGGGTTTGGATAATAGACAGCAGAGTGAAGACCAAAGGTCACCACAGAGCACTCCATCATCAGAGAAAGGAACCCTCAAAGGTTCTACCAACTTTTGAAGAGCCACACATCCTACCAAAGGAGGGATGAGGTCTTTACAAGGGGACCTTACATCATAGGGAGGAATGGAAGTGATCAACACCTTCCATGCTTATGAAGGAAGAGGATCTATCTAGAAGCTCTACCTACAAACCCTAATCTTAACACCTAAACAAAACTACACCAAAAGAAGGGAGATCTTCACATCCAAGCTTCTTCATGCATTCCTCAGCAGCCCACACATGTCTTCATCACTATCCAAGAGCAATCAAAGCAAAACCCTAATCTAAGGGAACTAAAGAAATCAATCTAGTTGAATTAGCAAGTTAGGACCACCTAACACTTAGTACTTAAGTTAGTCCTAACTAAAATACTAAAACCAATTGTAAAATTCCTACAAAAATAACTATGAGAATATAATTCAATCATGAATCTACCATACAAAATCCAGGGGTTGAATCATCCACTAAGTCCTAGAAATAAAACCTACACCATAAGGTACTAAGCTTAAACCCTAAAACTAGAGCACCTAAAGTTTCAACTTAGAACTAGCCCTAAACTTCTTCACAAAAATGTGAGAAAATTACTAGGGGAACATGCATATCTATTCTAGCTACACACAAAAAATCAAGGCAAGAATCATCACCACATGATCAAAAAAAATCCAGCAAGACAAGGTATCAACCATGGCCATTTTAATATCAATTAAAATTCAAAAAATGCAAATAAAATCACAAATGCATGAATTCCTAATATTTTTTATGTATAAAATTCTAGATTCAATCATGAATCAGGGGGAAAAAGTTTGGAATTAATTGAGTTAATTTCCTATTTTTTATGAATAAATTCTAAGTCATATGAAATGATGAAAATAAAAGAAAATAAAAGAAATTAATAAACAGCGCGTGGTAAATAGCAACTATGATCAGTTCATTTCAAAGAATTGGGCCAAAGGGGGGTGTGGATAGCAGTCTGAGTCCTAATACCAAAACACCAATTAAATGAAACGGTGCGTTTCAAGCTAATGTCTCTCTTCAGAGCTGAGAAGCAATTGTGGCCTTCCATCGCTTGCCTGAGTCAAAGGTTCAACACTCATCCAATGGCCATGGCTCATCTTCCCCAATTTGAATCAGTTGGAGGGAGATAACTAGACGGTGGCCTGAACGGTGGCGCCACCGTCTTCTCCGGTGAGACAACCTCCATAGTTCCTCAAAACTCATAAAATAAATCATCATTTCACTCCAAATTTGATGCTGATCAAGAATCCAACCTTAGAATTATCTAATTCCCTCTCTAACTCAAAACACGATGACATTTTCAGAATTCATCCAAATCTTGAATCTCACCATTCTTCAAATTAAAGGTCTCAATTCAATCCTCACTATTCACTGATCAATTTCCACTATCCCATCGTGATTATTCCTTCAAGAATCTTGAGATATCAACCTCAATAGAAAATGATCACACACCTATTTTGTCTCTAATTCACCAATTTCCGATCCTAAATCCAACTACATGTTGCAAGGATCCTAACCACATGTAGAATGCTAACTATCTCCTCCTAAATCATGCATAAAAGTGAAATGTACCAACCTGAGTTCAGAGAGGTAACAAAGATGGTTTTCGATCACTTCAACTTCCAAAACGATGCAGACACACTCCAAATTCACTCCCAAAGCCTTTGCACACCTTGATTTGGCTTGATTCTTCCTTGAACTCAAAACACGATTCTCACTTGCACCTCCAAAAATTCAATGGCTCTCTCTGCAACCAGCTTCAATTCCTTCCAAAAAAAGCACTGAACTCACTCAATGACTTATATAGAAGTGTTTAGACTCATCTAGAAACTTCTGGAATCATCCAAATGAGATTTTGGATTTTCAATTTCTTCTCCAAATATCATTCATGGCATATGCAATATCTCCTCTGTTTGGGCCTCAGCAAGCTTGTTTTGCACTCCTCATGAGCTAAGGAATTGAATGGTGATGATTGTTTCCTTGTTTGCAAGCCAAAGGTGTGAGTTGGATATGTCACTTCATCATGAAGAAATGAAATGGAATGGTATGAAAATGACCTCAAATCAAAATTCTAACATTGCCATTGTTTCTAAAATCATTTTTCCTATCAATTTGACCTATTATTTTGCTTCATTTGGGCACAAAATGAATTTTTTGAATTTTTTGCCATTAAATCCTTTTAATTCTTCTTTTTTTCAAAATTTCTTGAACCAAGTCTCTCCTTGAGCCATTTCAATGCCTCCTTGATGCATAGTCAAGGTTAAAACCCCATTTTAAGCAACTTTCTAGTTGAACAAAATTTCATTTGAGGCTTCTAAGTTGGTGAAAATGGCCTATGATCACAAATGACCTATAATCACCAAATGTCCAAAATACCCTTGACTTGTCCAAGCCATAAGTTGAGTTCTACAAATCCTATCAAGGACTTCTAGTACTCTCTAGAAATCTAAGAGGATAAGGAACAACATTCATGTTTACCAAAAGTTCATAGGAATCAACCTTCTTGGGCAAAGGTGTCATGCAGGTTGGGTAACTTTCAAGCTCCAAATTCACATGCCTCAGATGACTTGTAACTTGTCAAAGCCATAACTTGAGTTTTACAAATCCTATCAAATACTTATAGCACTAAAATTAAATCTAAGACCATGCTCTACAACAATCATGTTGGGGTCAAGATGAGATGAAAATCATATCTTGAGTTACATTGCCTTGAAGATAGGGGTCAAACTAGGGGATTTTACACTGTCAAGTCTTAGAAACCCTAGCCTGAAATTTCTCAAACTCTTAAATCATGATGATTTAACCTTGGAATAATCCTTAGAACATCTCAATGTATCAATCCATGATCACATGGCTCTTGGATTAGGTCTCAACCTTCTTCAAATCATCAGTTGACTTAGGGTTGACCCAGTCAAACCCTAGCTGCACCACTCATGGCTGAGCCTTCTCAATCTTGCACAATGACCTGTCTAGTCCTCAAAGTGATCTTCAAAACTTCTCCTAAGATCTCTCAAGACCTCAAGTCTAACTTCATGGCTTCAGAGTCATCTGATGGCTTCCCTCAACTCTCAAGTTAGGAGACACACACTCTTGGTTTCAACCACTCTCTCTGAGGATCTTTTAACTTCTCTGACAAGGATATCAACCCTTGAACACTTGAATAACCTTCTTTGCTAGCCTTGAAAGTCTTGTGTAGATCTTAATTGGTAATCATACCTCTTAATCTCCTGCATACATGTCAATGAAATGCAAATGATAATGCTAATGTGAATGAAATGAAACATAAGCTAGGTAAAGGAAAGTTGGGAAAATTTTGGGGTGCAACAATTCTATAAGAAGTTTGAGCCTTTGATGGACTCTTGTGTTGATACACATTGAACATAGTGGGTTCCCCTGGTTCACACTGTGCTTCTCCTTATTCTTTCCTCTTTGTCCTATGACATAAGGATCCCACTTGTGAGAGCCTAGTTCTTCCTTAGGAAGAACTCTGTGCATTCCATGAGTGGTAGATCCTTTGAATACTATTCTTGAGTGATGAGTTTGGTTGAGTGTCATTGTGAATTCCTTAGGTTTTCACTTTGCTTCCCATCATCATTCCCTTCTTTCTCCACCATGTTGTATGATGTTGTGCATTAGGGTAGAGATAGGCATGTGATAGCTTTCTCTTTTCATTTTCTACTTGCATCTAAAGGTTGAGGTTGCCTCCCTTTGCTTGGATATTGGTTTTCTCCTTTGTGTTTGCTTGTGTGCATTTAAAGCTTCAGGTGTCCTCCATTTGCTTGTATTGTTGCATTGCATGTGCCTCCATTCACATTTATATTTCATCTGCTTAATAATTTTTGCTCTGTTTTTGCTCTCTATTGACATGTTCCATTAGGGCTCTCACTTCCTTGTTTAAGGATGGTGATGATAGACACTAGGTTTTTATCCTTTGCATGATAACAAATAGGATAGAATTCCCTTTCAAAACTCAATCTTAGGACCATCTCGCATGACAACATTAAGGTTTTGATTAGTCCCCTCTGGAGTTCTTTCTCTCTTCTCATCTTCAAACAACTTCAAAATACATAATAAAGGCTAATGAGTATTGTACGTTACGAGCCTTAAGCTACTTAAGAAATGGTGATTGGGGGGTTTCTCCTCAATTACCTAGAGTGTTTAGTATACGTCCTTAGGACGATATGCGACACATTCGTTCCTAAGTCATAGTCTCTAGTGCAGTATGAATTACAAATATTCATCCAAGAAACTTCTCTAATAAAAGACAAAAACAAACAATCAAACTCCTCTTTTACCCTGTGGGGTCCTTTAATCAAGAAAATCTTTTCAGATAAAAGAGTGTTGTTAACTCTTAGTTCTATCGCAAATGGTAACGCCTAAGTCTCCAACGAACGAGCTGCATACACCAACTACTAGAACTACTTGTTAACCCTACTCGGGTAAAAACAGTTGAGCAAACCCGTGTTCCCTTTTTAACCCGAACTACGTTCGCTCTGATCTCTCATACATGTTGAGAGTACGTAGGCACAAGACACGATGTCTTGGCGAGCAACCTTCCCCCATCACCCGTAGTTAGTCGAACTACATTGACTCTGACTTTCCCATTGCACGAGGGAATACGTAATCCCAGAGCAGCAACGCTCTGTCGAGTCCTTTTCCTTTTTTCCTTTTTCTTTTCTTTTGTCCCAGACCCCTTAGTTAGATAGATAAACAACCCTTTAGATAAACAACGCAAGCGTGGATCCCGTTGAATACAACGGACGTGAGGGGTGCTAATACTTTCCCTTTGTGTAACCGACTCCCGAACCCGAGATTTGGTTGCGACGACCGATCTTATCCCTTTTCACTAGGTTTTTCCTGATCGTTTCCTTTACCTCCTTTGGGATAAATAACGATAGGTGGCGACTCTTCTGTCTTTGCCGACACCTTTTTTCGCAGTAGCGACACTAATGAATGCGATGAAGATTGCTGGAAAATATTGAAGAACATGATGAAGATCGCATAAGTTTTCCGGCGATGGTTACGGTGGATTTCCGGTGTGGGTGGCGGCCGTGTGATTTCTCCGGCGGTTTGGATTGGTGTTTGCATGCGTGTGCAGCGAGGTGGCACGCATGGGAGAGAGAGAGAGAGAGAGAGAGAGAGAGAGAGAGAGAGAGAGAGAGAGAGAGAGAGAGAGAGAGAGAGAGAGAGAGAGAGAGAGAGAGAGAGAGAGAGAGAGAGAGAGAGAGAGAGAGAGAGAGAGAGAGAGAGAGAGAGAGGATGAGGTGTCAGCGCAGGGTGCAGGTGGCAGCCATGCATGTGAGAGAGGGGAACGTGGCATCCAAACGGAGAGAGAGAATGGAACTTTTATAGAGTGACACTTGTCGCTGAACTGGGCCTGCGAAATTGGACATGCGGCCTGCAAAATCTGACTAGTGGACCCATATTAATGACTGTAAGCTGGCAGATTAGTGATAAGTTAATGATTAAAATGGATTACTTAAGTAAAGCTGCAGATATTAATTAAGCTAAGAATCAATTGAACTAAATGCTGAGAATGAAACGCAACATGACTTCATCTTAAGCCCAAACTAATTAAAACTAATCAATTAACCCTAATATTCTAATATTAATTCTAATCTAAACTTCTAACAAATCTAAATAATTAATAAAACAAAAAAAAACAATATTAAAACTAAAAACAATTAGTAACTAACTAGATTAACTTCTAATAAAAAAGAATTAAATCTAACACAAAACCCTATTATATTCTAAACAATCCACTTAATTTCTAGAAACCTATTAAAATCTATATTATCTCTAATACTCTAAATAAATAAGAATATATCTAAAATCTATTTAAAATCTAAAAGAATAAAATCTAGTAACATTCTCAAACCTATCAAAATAGAAAATTAAATCTACAAACCTATCAAAATGAGAAATAAATCCTAGAAAAATTAAATCGGTGAATATAAAATGCGAGAATGCGGCAAAGTAAATGGTAAAACAGCGGAAACCGAAATATCCTCAAGATAACAGTACAGACTGAAAACACCAGGAAAAGCACCATTTCCAAAACAATCCTGCTTATTCGAAATGGTTTGAATCGTCTGAGACATGATGAAAAGGACTGTAATCCCGATAAAATCAATCCGGCTGAAAAAAGTGCACCGTATGAGGTATGCAGATGCAAATGCAAATGAAATGAAACATAAACCAATTATCGAGAAATGGTTGGTCAAATTTTGGGGTGCAACAGAGAGTAAGAAAAAAATCCACTCCCGAAGAAGATGAACAAGGTGAAAAATCTCTACATTGCATTTCACTAGCTACGCACATTACAATTATCGTCGATTTTTTTATACTAATTTCATTTCTATGATTCTGATTCGTGTTTCTATTTTTCAGAGAAAATCCAAAGGAAAGGGAAACGAAAATTAGCTTCTACTGTTGACGACGATGACGCTAACTCCATGAACTTAGGTTCAATCAGCTTCAGTGAAAGAGTTCATTTAGTGATTGTTTTCAATTTTTTGTTGTGTAGTTATTATTGCATGTGTTGATTTTTGAACATTTTGAAGTGTAAGTGAAAAATGTAATAATGCTCTTTATACGGAAATGCAATGATGCTGTTTTTATTTTATATTTGATCAAACGATTTTTGTTTATATTTTTTTTTTATTTTTTTAAGTATACGGGAAATAAGTTTTTGGTACTTGTTATGAAGCACTTACATGAACACGGTATTGACACTCAGAAAATGGTAATAATCTAAGAAAATGCGAGTGATTAAAATTTAAAAAGAATCTGTATGTGACAATGTCATGAGTGTTGGACTCCGGCATGAGAGATACCTTCAATTTAAAGTGTTTGTGCTACATTCATTGATTGTTTGAACAAGAGAATGTTTTTCTAGATTAATTTTAATTTTATGTATTATTATAGTGATGTGTGTCTGTCGCTACTGCGAAAATAAGGTGTCGGTAAAACAGAAGAGTCGTCACCTTTCGTTATTTATCCCATAGAAGGGAAAGAAAACGATCGGAATAAACCTAGCGAAAAGTTATAAGACAAGGTCATCGCAACCAAGTCTGGGTTCGGGAGTCGGTTACGCAAGGGGAAGGTATTAGCACCCCTCACGTCCGTTGTACTCAACGGGATCCATGCTTGTTGTGTTTATCTGAAGGGTTGGTTTAACTATCTACCTATCAAGGCTGGTCTGAAAAAGAAAAGAAAATTAACTCGGCAAAGCATCGCGCTTCGTGCCTACGTATTCTCGTCAGAGAACGAGAAATCAGAGTCCACGTAGTTCGGCTAACTACGGGTGAAGGGAAGGTTGCTCGCCAAGACGTCACATCTTATGCCTACGTACTTTCATCTGGTATGAAAGATCAGAGCTTACATAGTTCAGGTTAACGAAACACATGTTGATTCAAGTGTTTTTATCCGAGTAGGGTTAACAAATAGTTCCAGCAGTTTGGTGTATGCAGCTCGCTCGTCGAAGACTCGTGCGTTACCGTTTGCGGTAGAACTGAGAGTTAACGACACTCTTTTTCTGAAAACGTTTTCTTGATTAAAGGGAGCCCACGGGGCAAAAGGAGGTTTGATGTTTGTTTTTTGTCTTTTACGGAAAGAAGTGTTTTTTATGAATGTTTGTAATCCATACTGCACTAGAGACTATGACTTAGGAACGAATGCGTCGCACATCGTCCTAAGGACGTGGGCTAAACACTCTAGACGATTGAGGGGAAACCGCTCAATTGTCATTTCCTAAGTGGCTTAAGGCTCGTAGCGTACCATAGGAACTTACCTTTATTAGATGTTTTGTTATTGTTTGGAGATGAGAAGAGAGAAAAGACTCTATGGGGAAACTATCCTATGTGTTGTCATGCATGGATTAAACCTAATGTCTATCATCACCATCCTTGAACAAGGAAGTGAGAATCCTAAGGGAACATGCAAAAGGGAAAAGGAACACAGCTAAAATCATTAAGCAAATGAAACGTAAAGTAACTGGATGCAGATGCAATGCAACAGTACAAGCAAGGGAGACAAGTTCAACCTTCAATGCAGACATGGGATGCAAACAGAGATGCACAGAGAAAGCACACAAGCAATGGAGGCAAACCTCAACCTTTCATGTAAACAAGCAAAGGGAGACTAGCTCAACCTTTTAATGCAGTCATGCACCTAAACAAAAGTATTCTACTCATGTAAGTCTATCCTAATGCAGCAAATCAATCAAACAGGGAGGAGAAGTGTAAACAAGATGAGCAACAGGGAAATCATCCCAGGCTACATCAGGTTTAGATATGTGTTAACACAATAGTCCATCTCAGGTTCAACCTCTTGAGGAATGCACAGAATCCAACCAAAGGAAGGATTAGGCTCTCACAAGAGGGATCCTAAGAATTTAGGACAGATGAGAATGGTGGAACCTAGATGTCAATCTAATGTATCCGGTTAGTGTGTATCAACACATAATGTCCATCAAAGGCTCAACCTATTGAGGAATGCACAGAATCCAACCAAAGGAAGGATTAGGCTCTCCCAAGAGGGATCCTAAGAAAGGGACTTGGAGAAAGAAGATAGTATAAACCAAAGGAATATACCATGCCATTGAATGTCAATCCAAGGCTCAACCTCTTGAGGAATGCACAGAATCCAACCAAAGGAAGGATTAGGCTCTCCCAAGAGGGATCCTCATCAAGACTTGGAGGAGGAAGATAGTGCAAACCAAAGGAATGTACTATGCTATTGAATGTCCATCAAAGGCTCAACTTATTGAGGAATGCACAGAATCCAACCAAGGTAAGGATTAGGCTCTCCCAAGAGGGATCCTAATAATAGGACTTGGAGGAGGAAGATAGTGCAAACCAAAGGAATGCACTATACTATTGAATGTCCATTCAAGGCTCAACCTCTTGAGGAATGCACAGAATCCAACCAAGGGAAGGATTAGGCTCTCCCAAGAGGGATCCTAAGAATATGACTTGGAGAACGGAATGGCAAGGCAAGCTCAAGTAAAGAAGTCACACCAGGGAGAGAAATCATCACAAAAACTTCTAAAGAAACCTTCAATATTTAAGCTCTAAGGAAAGTTCATCCTAAGGGAACTTAAAGGTATGTTAAGGACTTAAAATGGACTTAAAAGGGTGTCAACCTATGTACTAAGTGTTAATGGGAAGATTGGATGCTTAAAGTTGGCTACAAGTTCATTTAGAGGCCAAACTATGAGAAGGTGCAAGTTGAAACATGCAAACATTGGTCAGAATGCAAAATATGGGAAAAATAGGAGATCAGGTCCTAAAATCTTGATAAATTTTCTAAAGGATCCTAAAGGTGTTAGGAGTCTATGGTTAAAGTTTCAAGTCAAAGCTCTATGCCTAAGGGCACTAACAGAAAGTTAAACCAAGATGTATGCTATGGGAGATTCAAATGGGGAATGCTCTAAAGATGTGCTTCAAAACCTATTCAAATGGAATTTAAAAAATGCAAGAAAAATATTACAATATTCTACAATGTATCAACCAGCATCACAAAAAAAGTTAGAGATTAATATGGATTATTGAAAGAGAAAGAAAATCACAAAGCATAGTATGTAATTTTTCAATTATTAAAACACATTAAAAGAGGAAATATGCAATTAATTGAAAAATGCATTAAAACTGAAATTAAAAAATTTGACAAAATTCTAGACATATTAAACCACCTACACGATTTTTTCCAAGATTCATTGGCATCATTTAATATTTTTTCTGAATTAAAATCAAACAGCCATTAAAAGAAAAAGAAATCAAAAAGGAAAATAAAAGGGGGTGCAGTGAGTAACAGATTCACATGTAATTTGCTAATGGGCCTGCACACGAGGGGGTGTGGTTAGCGAAGACTTAAGGCCCAGCTGAGTTTCTTAAGTGAAGCGTTTCATGCCAAAGGGGAAAAGCCACTCGCGAAATCAAATCCTGGCCGTGTATTGAGATGACGAAGTCAATGCTCTATGCGATCAGACAGTCAGTATACGAACTAGAAATTTAAAATGGACAAATGGAGGGAATACTTTGCACGGTGGGGGCGGTGGCCGGAGAAGATTTCGGTCATCTTCTCCGGCGGTAATGAACAGTACCAGATTTTCAACCTTAACAAAAACTTAAATTTCTTATACCAATCTATTCCTCTCACTTCCTAGATCATGAATATCAAATTCTTTTTCGTTTTTATCCAATAAATAAGAAGAAATGTGAACAACAAGCTAAGGTACAATTTTCTAAAGTTTCAAGAAACTTAACCAAACTAATCCTAAAACCTTCTACCTATCCTAAGGAGTGCAAATCCATGAAAATGACACTAAAATTCCACAAGAATAGAGAGCATGGATAAGAAATAGGAACCTGGTTTTAAGCTTCAATGGAGGTGTCAATTGGCCATGGTTCTCACTCCAAATGGTGTAGAATGTTTCAATGGATCATCCTCAAGCTTCTAGCAATCTTGGTTTGGCTTGAATGTGTGTAATTCTCCAAAAACGAAAATCGATTTTTCTTCACTTTTTCTCCATAAAATTCTGTTGTAACTGCCTCCAAATTCTGTTATATTCTGTTAGGAATGATTAGAATGTTATATACAATGGATATTGAATGATTTGTAGCCCAATGGAAGCCCATAATAGTCCAATCCAAAATTCAAAATTTTGATTTTGAAGCTTTACAGAAATGGTGAAAACAAAGCCAAAACAACCTGCAAATTGACCCATTCTAGTTACTTATGATGTAAGGAATATGAAGGGCTGAGATTGATGCCTTGGAAATGAATGGATGGTTGATTTTGCATTTGTTGCTTAAAGATGAAGAAACCACGAATTTCCACATGTAAATGGCTTCAAAGTTGATTTGTAATTTGTCCAATGTTCTTAAAACATCAATTGGACTCAAAACAAGCACAAATATGACATGAATTGGTTCCAAAATGAATTGATTTGAATTAGCCCTTTTCAAGCTTCCTTTCATGATTTTTTCTTCATATATTTTCCTATCCAAGCCATATCAATGATCCCTTGAGGTTTGATTGACCAAATAATACCATTTTGAGCAACTTTCAAGTTATCAAGATTTTCATTTGAGGTATGCAAAGTGGTGAACTTGACCTATAATGAAAATGACTTGTAATCTTACTTTCCCCAAATACCCTTGACTTGTTAGTCTCATATCTTGAGTTCTACAAATCTAAATGAGGACTTCTAGTACTCTTTGGAAAGCTAAGATCATGAGGAACAATATTCATATTTATCAAAAGTTGAGGCGAAACATTCTTCTAGCTCAAAAATATCCAAGAAGTTGGTTGACTTTCAAGTACCAAAATCACATTCATCTGATGACCTGTAACTTGTCAGCTTCATAACTTGAGTTCTAGAAATCCAATGAATGACTTCTAGTACTTAAAAGAAAGCTAAGAACATGATCTACAAGTCTCATATGGATATCAAGATAAGATGAAACTTGTATCTTGAGTTATGTGGTATTGAAGTTAAGCACTGAGATAGGGGATTTTACACTGTCAAGCTTAGAAACCCTAGCTCAATAACTTCTCACACTCTTGAATATTGATGAATTGACCTTGAAATGATCTCTTAGGTGTCTCAAAACAACATTCCATGATCATAGTGGCTTGGAATTTAGTCTTAATCTCCTCAAGATTAACAGTTGACTCAGGGTTGACCAAGTGAAAACCCTAGTGGCACCACCTTTGGTTGTGGCCTCTTGTACCTTGCATAATGACTTGAATAAGCTCCATGATGACTCTCAAGACCTCTTATGAGCTCCCACAATGCTTCATACCCATATCCATGGATTCACAATCATCTGATGATCTTTTCATAGCCCCTAAGACAGGAGGGAAACCACATACAACTCTTTGAGTTTTCTGATGATCTGATGAGGATGATAAACCTTTACCTACTTGAATGAAGCTTCTTGATTTGGCTTGGCCCTTTGATAACCTCTTCTTGATGGGCACAGACCCCCTGATCCCCTGTAAATGGATGATGGTATGAAAATGCTAATGCAATGCTATGCTGGTGCTGATGCTATGCAAATGAACAAAGCTAAGTGAAGAAAAAAGTTAGGCAAATTTTGGGGTGCAACAGTGTCATTTTTTTTAATTATACATTTTTTGTGCCGGGCTTTGCTAGTATGCGAGATTCACAGGTGGTGTGAGACAGTAGTACTACCGAGGACGTTGTTGGAAAATGTTTTGATGGTTTAGTTTTTCTTGACTTGATGAAGCAGATGAAGAGATGGATGAGTTTGAGGTGTATGGGTTTTTAGTTGGTAGTGATGAATACGAGGAAGATAGCGGTGAGGAAGATGATTCTAAGCAAACACAAAAGAAGAAAAAGAGAAAGTTATTATATTTTCCTACCCTTTAATGCAAGTTCACATTTCTGCATTGCCTAGCAGTTATCATTGACTCAATACTGTGTTTTTATTGCCCATTTTCAGGAGATCGTCAAAAAACATTGTTCTTGATGTCAGATTTTATAGTGGACGAAGCGCCTGCTATCTATGGGAAGGGAGAGTCTCTCAAGTATACTATATCACGATTAACATGAATAACTGGATAATATACTGATAGCTTTTATAATGTCTTGCTGTTATTAGCCCTTCAATATTAGATTTTGTTGTTGACTTATAGACCAAAAAAGTTTAAAGGCATGAAACATTCATCTTCGCTTTCAAAAGAAGTCAAACGTAGATCTGGCAAGTCAGACGATGATCCTAAAAATATGGACGTCGCTGGAGCGGGTAACTCTATTGCGGATTCATACTTACCTGAGAGGATACAAGTTGCTTTCCGTTTTAGATTCCGTTTATTGCCATGTACTGTAAAGAACAATGCCCCAGTCTTCTGAGAGATAGTAAACAGAATGATTCGGAAAGCCCATTATTGAATGATGGTGAGGGAAAACCTAAACTGAACTGGCTCAAGGTAATTTTAATTTTCTGTTTTTATTGATGGATGGTATGAATTAAGCTAGAAGTAGTTGTATTTTTTTAAGGATTTATATGTTGCATTAGAAAAAATATAAATAGTTAAAATTGCAAATTAAGTGAATTAATAAACTTAATGCATAGCGGTATAAGAGCATGACAAAATGGGTCCATTTTGATTGTAGATACTCTGGATAATTAAGGAATTGGATATAAAATGGCTACATCTTCAGAAACGAAAGAGCATGCTCCAAAGATACTATAACAAACATTTTGAGGATGAATGCCAAATGTCTTTCCTTGCCGAGGAATCCAGTTTCCACAAGCAGATTTTTGACTCGATCACCAATATGCTCGAGAAGGCGGAAACAGAGAAAGAGATTGATGATGTGGATATGAAGTTTAATTTGTATTTTCCACCAGCTGATGAGTTCTTAAGTAGTGGTTATAAAAGGCCTCTGATGAAGACATAGTATTCCGATTGCAGAAAGGCAGGATTGTCTTCACTTGCTAGGAAAATTGGAAGTCCTGAGAAATTTATTTCTCTAGTTACTCTTAACAAAGTGGTAAATTTTTGCTTTCGTTGGCCCGTGCTTTAATGTTTTCATAATTCCATTTGTTTTTTTATTGATAGATAACTGGAGAATTTATTGTATACTAGGGAATTGAATGTGAAGAAGATCCAGAGGAATCTCCATAGGAGATGGCTACGATATATATACATGTGAAACTTTTCGAACGTCTGAAGCCGTACTTAAAGGCGATAGGCACATGGTATTCTGTTTAGTTTATCAATTGGTCCTCCATAAGTTTATCAAATTAATTTGTCATAGCTTAGCTTACACTAAAATTTTATTTTTCAGGCTTCCTTGATGTTAAGCTGTGAGATACCTTTCAGGAAACATGTCCGCAGCATATTTATGGATAAGGCTTTAGTATCAACTAGCCCTACATTGAAAGGAAATATAGCAATAGATTCCTTTCATGAATTTACTGGATTTAAGTGGCTGAAGGACAAACCTCTCTTGAAGTTTGAGGATTCTCAATGGCTTCTCATTCAGAAGGGTGAAGAAGAGGAACTTCTTAAAGTTGAAATAAGTTGCCTGATGATGCTGTAAAGGAGTTGATGGCGATCTTCAACGATGCTTATCTTAAAGACACTGAAGGAACATCTACTCAACTTTGGAATGAGCAGCGTAAATCAATTATGCAGGACACTATTTCAAGCATTATTTTTCCTTCTATGGAGAAGGAAGCACAGGCATTGTTAAATGCTAAGGCCAAAATCTGCTCATTAATGAAGTATGGGATACAGTTTTGGAACAGAATTTTTGTTGCACCGTATCTAAACAATGACAATGCTGCTGCACAAGAGCGGGGAGTAGTGGCATGTTGCTGGGGAAATGGTAAACCAGGTACCACATTTGTCATGCTGGATTCTAAAGGCGAGTTGGTTGATATAATGCATGTCGGGTCACTGACACTGCAATCTCAGAATTTCAATGACCAGCAACGTAGAAAAAGTGACCAGAAGTGTGTCCTCAAGTTCCTAACAATCCATCGACCAAAGGTTATTGTACTAGGAACTGCCAATGTGACCTGTATATGATTGAAGGAGGACATAAATGAGGTGAGTTACTCTTACTGGATGAACCATTTTTTTGGTACTATTCGAGTTTAATCACATCTTACCATAAAGAGTGATTGGATTTTATGGTTGGACTGAAACTGTACCCTGAGCTAGCGTGCATGCATCTCAATAAGAGAAAATTATATTCTGGTAGATTCCAAATGAGACATTAATGCACTACACAAATTTTTTTGGTGCATTTCTTTGATTTTTATTTTCTTTCTAATTATCTTGGGTTGCACATCATATACTATTCAGATTTTCTGAGTTTCACGTGGAGGAAGCAAGTGCCTTGCTGAATGCTAAGGGTAAATTTCATAGTTAATACAGTATGCAATGTTAAGGCTAAACCATTATGAAATTTTGCAGGTTTGTCCAAGTTATGGCTCACACCCTCCACTATGCCTGCTTTGCTTAGTTTTTTTGCGTGCTCTTGCAGGCATATTTGAATAAAATTGCTGCCCCTAATATTATGCATGAGTTGGGACCTTTATTTTGTTAGTAGCTGATGATGGTTGGGGGTAATAGTTGCTGATAACGGTGGTTGGGGGGTAATAGCTGCTGATAACGGTGGATCTGGAAATGATAATTTTGGATGGAGTTCCGCTCATGGGAAGAATGCAACCTCCTTTGGCGGTGAGAGTGGATGGGGAGCAACTGGTGGTAAAAGTTGAGGTGGAAATAGTTCTAACAAAGAAAGCAATACAACAGAAGGTGGCTGGAGAGTCACAACTGGATTGGCAAATGAAACAGGTGGCAGGGGTAATTCTCATCTGGTTTGCATATGCATTATATATGTGACCATGTGAATACTTGTGTATGTGTTGCTTGTGTATGTGTTGCTTATGCATTATATATGTGGATTATTTCCTTGGAGTGGATTATTTTATTTTAGATCCTTCGAATAATAATCTTATTTAAGTTATATTATTTTTATTTTGCAGGTCATGAATGATAATATCAATGAAGATTTTGAATTTGAAGATGAAGAAACGTAGATGTAGAGATGTAGATGTTTAAGTTTAATTTTATAGATTAAAGATGTTATTTTGACTATGAATGATGATTGACATTGGGATATGTAATTTGAAGATGTTTTGTTGACATTACGATATGCAATTTGAAGATGTTTTGTTGATTGTGAATCAATGGACATTATGATATTTAAATGGATTATTTCATGTATTTTTTTTAATGCAGGATCATTTTAAAATTTGTATTTGAATATTATTATATAAAAAAATTGTGAATGATGTTATTATCAGGTTTATAAAATAAAATAAAATTTTATTTTATTAAAAAAAATATTTGGTTTATAAAATAAAATAATTTTTTTTTGCAACAGTTATAAAGTGTGTCTGTAGTAAAGAAGGCGTTGTTATAACCTATGAAGAAAAAATGAATTTAAGCCTCTATTAGAACGGTTTAGAATAGGCTACGGCTAAGATACGTTGTTATATTCCATAAAATAGTCGTTTTCTAATAAACAACAATTGCAATGGTTTAAATTTGAAAACGGAGTCCAGCCGTTGCTGTTCTAGACCGTTCTCTATATAAAATTACAGCAGCGGCTCTGAACAAGGCATTGTCGTTGGCTAAATAACCATTCCTAAAGGCTAAAACAACGTTTTGGTTTAAAACGTCCTGAAAACCGTTCTCATATGTAAAGGCAACGACTTTTTTGGATTTTGCAACAGTTTTTTTGTGTTGCTGTATATTCAAAATGTTGTAGTAATTTCATATGTTAGTCCAATAGATCCATTAAAATTAAGGTTGTTGAAAAAAACTATGAACCGAATTGAACCGCCCGAATCGAATTGAAGTTAAAATAATTGAACTGTTATGTTTAGTTAGTGAATTGAACCACGTTACATAAAAAAATTCTAGAATCGAACCATATTTTAAGTAAACGATCCGAAATTGAAATCGAACCAAATGAAAAAATTACTAAAAACAAGTTTAACTTTTTAAAAAAAAATACAAAAAATGGTTTAACGATTCGGTTCGGAAAAAAATTGTCTTTTAACAGTTCAGTAGGGTTCGACATTTTGAAATGGTTTACCAAACCAATAATTTTGGTTCGGATCAATTCTTAATAAATTAAAACAGTTTGGTTTGGTTCTAGAAGATTTTTAGCATTGTTTAGTTCAGGTTGATTTATTTTTCTCATTAAACTTTACCATGAACAACCCTAATAAAGATGGTAGTATAATTTAGATTGAGGAAACACCTTGTAACATTTTAACGGATACTAAAATAGATTTGGTCCATTATAATTTATTAGCCCTAATTTCAAAAATAAAGATTCATCAAGAATAAAACATTATCGACTAAACTTTAAATCATGAAAAATAAAAAACTTTTGTCTTAAAACTTTTGTGTATTATAAATATATTAAAAATCTAAATTGTATATATCATTTGTATATTATTGCATTATTTAATAGACTATACATTAAAGTTCAAGTCTAGCTATTATCAATGATATTTTCAATACATAATAAGTGTAGAAGAAAAATTATACGATCATATATAACATTTATTTATTAAATTAGTTTATTATAGTTATGCAATGACGAGATTGTTTGTGGTATCCTTTACGAGAAAACTAAAGTATGAATACCTGTATACTTAATCATACATTTTTAGTTTTATTGATATTTTTATAAAAACTTAATGGAAAGAGAAACATACATTAAATTTTAGAATAAGTTATTAAAGTACAAATATTATGACAAACAAATATAGTTATATGCTTTGAAATAATATAATTATAATGATTTAAGAAAGAATAACACAATTATTGTCAAACTTAATTATTCCTCCTTCATAAAGTACTCACAATAATTATTAATGCACTTTTTAACCGGATGCATAAACATTTCTGGACACTCGTCTATATTTTCACACTTATAGAGAGCTGCATTTTAAAATATTAAAAAATATATATTAGTAAAGGATGAAATAATATTGTGTATAAAATAAATGAAAAAAATTTAAAAATAGTGTGAAAAATAACAAACTTTTATGAGTTGTAGCAAGAAATATAGAAAGAGAGAAGATCAAAGCATAGACAAATATGAGAAATTGAGCCATATTTTTTCTCCTATGCATGTAGTACTTAAAACATTTCATTGCTTTATAAGTAACAATTTCATTCTTTGTTAACTTCAATTAAATATTTTTTTAACATTAAGGAGTTGCAAAAAATAATTTATAAAATAGAAATTAATATTAAATTTCTCTAATCAATATGTCATGTTTACCCTTTAGATTACCCTTTTAATCACTTTCATGTGTACCCTTTAGATTACCCATTTAATCACTAACTTAAATAAAGATCTTACATAAAAATCTTGATGATCAGAATTTACTATTATTAATACTAAATTTCATTGTATATATTTTACCCCATTGGTAAAATAAAAGGGTAAAATCTAAAAAGAGAAATAAGACAAATAAATGCTGGAAAAAGATAATTAATTTTATAAATAATGTAGTGGCAACATATTTATTTTGGATGTGATTGGGAGACTTTAAATTTTAAAGAATGGGTCTTGAGTCATGACTTAACCTTAATATATTTGGATTAAAGTTTTTCAGAGGAAAAATATAATTTCACAATTGATCGGCTGCATACTAAAATATGTTAATAGTGAGTTTGATATAAGATAAGATGATTGTGAATTTATGTGCTAGCAGGTTGTATGCAACGTTTGTTGATCATGATGATTTTAATGATGACAATACCATATGTTAAATGATTTAATGTGAAGTCTTCATATATTAAAAAATAGCAATGGTAAAGATATTCTATTTAGATAAATATGTTATTTTGTAAGATCAAGTCAAATTCAATGAGGACGGCACCTAAGGTTAAATGATGTTTAGTGAAGTTTATGATGATCTCTTGTTCAATGATCCTCGATGATGATATATATAAAAAAAAAGCTATATTAAGCTTCATCAATTATTAGAAGAGTCAAGTTATAGATGAAGTGTTAAGTCAATGATAAATTAAGCAAGAGAATTTGAAACTTCAAGGTTGTGAAAGAGAGGAAGTGTGAAAGCTCGTTTGGTCATGTGTCTAAGTGGTGAGTTTAATGTAAAGGTATAAGAGTAGTTGTAGAATTATTAAGGATGCTCACACACACACACACACACAAATTTTCTTAAGCCTATCTCAATATACTAAAACACCTTAAAACTACTAGAAAAACTATCAAGGTTTATCTGGAATTGACTAATGAGTGTTCCTAATCAATTAGGAAGTATTTCACACAACTTATTCGATTAAGGACGCAGTCCAATCGATTAGAGCAAGTAAAAGTACTCCTTAATCAATTAGGTATACTCTTAATAGATTCAGTCTCATAACAATTGTAGGGTTTCCTTGTTGGTATTTAGGTTGCCATCATTAGAAAGCTCTTAATCGTCTACAACTATGGTCAATCGACTAAGTCATTAAAAAGGTCCATGAATATTTTTCCTTTTAGAGTAAGTTTTTTTCTTAATAATAGATGACTTCTCATACTTTCATTTTACACCAAAAATTTAATTTAGAACTATTCTTTTTCACTTTCTAATATCGTGTACTTCGTTTTTTTATTTCTGACCAAAGTTGTCTTAGTACTTTGAGAGTGAAAAATATCCATGAGATCTTATTATTCTGGTGTTATTTGATTATTGTAATCTACTCAAAAGATGTTATCTCATGTAATATCATTTTAAGAAATTGGTGTTTGGTTCTTCAGATTAACTAGTTAAAATCTCTGTTTTGATCTTTAGCTAAGCCGATTAAAAACTCTTGTTTAGTTAGTCAATTAGCATGTTAAAATATCTCATTTGGTTTCGAGATTAATCTGTGTAAAATATCTTATTTGGTTCATGGGATTAGACAGTTAAAATCTTTGTTTGATTGTAAGAATGTTTGGTTCCATTGCTTTATTTTCTTTATGCCTTATTTCTTTTTCTTCATCTCTTCACCATTCTTTATTTATTCTATTATGTATCTTAATCTCTATTTAAATAATAAAATTAACTTAAATATTTTTATAAAGCATAGTTTTTATAATTGGACAATGTTTTTCAACCAACTCAATTCACCCCTCTTATGTTTTGGTTTTGTTTTAAAAATTCGTTCAAAATTTGGTCTAATATGATCTGAGCGGTTTTCACAAAATAAGATCCAAGTACATCCAATAATATTCTATTTTGTGTGTTTTTTTTTGTTTTTGGATTAATTTACAATTTTTATTTAAGTCGGTTTGGATTTGAACTCGCACAATGTGTAGTGACTGAAGGTAAGGAAAACACTGAGAAGGGGGGATTGAATAAGGATTTTCAAAAAACAAATAAGGCAATAAAAATAACAGGTATTTTTATACTGGTTCGTTTGAACTCAAACTACTCCAGTCCACCCGGCCAAGGTGATTTCGCCTCTCTCAAACGAGGACTTAATCCAATAATCAAAAACTGATTACAATCTTTTCACTAAGACAAACTTGTCTTATTCTTCTCAAGAATACTGACCACAACTTGGTCTCTCAAGGATCTTTTACAAAGTAATACAATAGAGTGTGTTTAAGTGCTTCTAAGAAAAGCTATTTCACAAGAGTGATTTTACACAATGAAGAACAATGAAACTATTCTATATTCTAATATGTTCGTTGTAGAATGATGTTCTTGTTTTTCTACTTGTATTTCGTTGGTTTGAATTGTTGTTGAAGACTTGTTTAAATACTCCATTCATTTCTCAAATAGTGTGCAGATTTTGTCTTCTTTCCAGGAGAGGAATGTTCAGAGATTTCCTTTTTGTTCTGACATTTTGTTCCATACACAAAAGAGGAATAGTGTTGTTGGATGTAGACAATGAATTAGGCAACGAGTCTTTCTTGATCAGCATCTTTTTACATGAACGAATATGGAAATATTTCCTGCATCAGATCCTCTGATGATGTTCCATTTTCTTCTTATCAGAGTAACTCTCTTCCAGAGTTTTGTTTTCTTCTTATCAGAGCTACTCTCTGTTGCACCCCAAAATTTGCCCAACTTTTTGCTTTAACTGGCTTTTGTTTCATTGCATTCATGTAGCACTAGCATTGCATTTTATGACATTATCATTTTGCATACCATTGGCCATATACAAGGGATTGAGGGAGGTGTGCTAAACAAAAGGAGGTTATCAAGGTCTATGCCTATTCAAGAGGTTGTGTTCAAGCATATAAGGGTTTATCATCCTCATCAAGTCATCAGAAAAAGTCTGAGAGCAAGTGAATGTGTGTGGTTGTATCTCCTATCTTGAGGCTTAATTGAAAATCATCAGAGGATTGCAAGTCCATGGATATGGGTGGAAAACATTATAGGAGCTCATTAGATGTCTTGAGTATCATTTTGGAGCTCATTCAAGTCATTATACCAAGTACAAGAGGCCACAGCCAAAGGTGGTGCAGTTAGGGTTTTCACCTAGTCAACCCTAAGACAACTGTGAGTCTTGAGGAGATTAAGGCTCATTTCCAAGCAACTATGATCATGGAATGTTATGTTGAGATATGTCATATATCATTTCAAGATCAATTCATCAATATTCAAGAATGTGAGAAGCTGCTAAGCTAGGGTTTATAAGCTTGACAGTGTAAAATCCCCTATCTTAGTGCCTAACTTCAAGACCACATAACTCAAGATACAAGTTTCATCTCATCTTGACATCAACATGAGACTTGTAGAACATGTTCTTATATTTCTTTTGATTACTAGAAGTCATTCATCTGATTTCTAGAACTCAAGTTATGAGGCAGACAAGTTACAGGTCATCAGATGAATGTGATTTTGAACTGTGAAAGTCAACCAACTTCCAAGACATTTTTGAGATAAAAGGATGTCTCTCCTCATCTTGACCCAAACACGAATATTGTTCCTCATGATCTTAGATTTCCAAAAAGTCCTAGAAGACCTTCATTGGATTTATAGAACTCGAGATATAAAGCTTGCAAGGCAAGGGTATTTTGGGAAACTTTGATTATAGGTCATAAAATTATAGGTCATTTTCACCCCTTTACACATCTCGAATGGAGATCTTTCCAACTTCAAACTTGCTCCAAATGGGGTCATTTGCAAAATCAAACATCAAGGTATCATTGCTTTGGCTTGGATTGAAGATTTGATGAGAAAATTTCATGAAAGGAAGTTGTAAAAGGCCTAGTTTGGATCTAATTCAAATTAAATCAATTCATGGCATATGTGTGCATATTTTGAGTGCCTTAAATGTCTTAAGAACAATGCCAACATTACAAACCAGTTTTGAGGTCATTTCCATGGCATAATTCAAGGTTACTTCATCTTGAAGTAACCAAATCAAAATCCACCGTTCATTCACTTTCAAGGCTTCAATCTCAGCCATTCATGATCCTTACACCCCAAGCAACTAGATTGAGTCAAGTTACAAGCATGATGGCTTTGTTTTCATGAAAACCACAAAGCTTCAAAATGAGAAAAAGTGGATTTTGGATTGGACCTCATGGGCTTCAATTGGGCTTCAAAATCATTCCATATCCATTCCATATAACTCTCTGATCATGTGCAACTGAAAATAGCTAATTTTGGAGGTAGAACTAACTGAATTCAGTTGAGAAAAAGTGGTGATCAAGTGATTTTTAATTTTGGTATTTCCTCCATTTTCAAGCCAAATTGAGGTTGTAGATAGCTAGAGGAAGATCCAAGGAGTGTTTCAGGGCTGTTATCTTGAGGAATTCGTGTCCATTGAAGGTTGTTTAAAAGCTTCTAACCAGGTATGTACAATTCACCATAGCACCCTATTTAGGGATCTTTTTCACACCATTGTTACATAAACATGTTCCCCTAGACTAGTAGGTGGATTCTGGTAGGATATTAGGGTTGTTCATGACAATTTATGGATCTTGCTCCATTCTTGATGAGCTTCGTTTTCCTTGATTTATACCTCAAAAATGAAAAAGAATATGATATTCATGATCTAGGAAGAGAGACGAGTCGATTGACATAACAAATCATGAGTTTTGGCAAGTTTTCAAGACTGGTATGGTGCCTTCCCACCGGAGAAGACGACCAGAGTCTTCTCCGGCCACCGCCTGTGAGAGCTCCCTCAAAGTTAAGTTTAAATCTCCAGGCGTGTCTTTAGCCGTTGGATCAACTTTGAGTGTGGAATATGGACCAGATCGTGTGGTCCTGATTTGATTTCATGTTGTACTAATTGCTTTCTGATTGCATGGCATCATTTGGTCCTTTGGATGGTTAGACTTTAGACTTAATGGAGGGCCAGGATTGCCTTGAATCCGTTTTAATGAAACGGGGTGTTTCATTAACACCCTCATAGCCTTTGGATTGTCATACCTTGACCTAATCGTATGGCCAGGATTTGTTTGCGTTTTGTGTTGAAGGTTGACTGCACACGTGTCCTCTCCCAAACCCTTGGATCATGGACCAATATTCAGATCTAGTGGCCAGTATTATTTGCATTTTATTTCTTTTGTCTTTCTTATTTTCTTTACATTCTTTTTCCTATTTCTTTTTAATTCATTAAAAAATGGTAAATAAATTCAATAAATCATGAAAAAAATGCATCTAGGTAATTTGACATTTGCTTTAATTTTGCATATTTTTTAATTGCATTCTTAATTCTTTTTCAATTAATTATGCATTTTTCCATTTAATATGCATTTAATAAATAGAAAAATAACATGTTTACTTCTTGGATTTTGTTTCCCTATCAAAACATCAAATAAATCCATGATATTTTGTGTGCTGATGCTTGACTCCTTCATTGACATTGTAGTATTTTCCTCCTTATTTTTAGATATGATTTAGTTAGGCTTTGAAGTAGATCTTTAGCACCCTTTCCCTTGGCCTTATTCATAGAACACATTAGGGTTTTGGTCTCTGTTAGCATACTTAGGCTTAGAGTTTTGCTCCATAATTTTAACCATAGATTCCTAACATCATAAGGACTCCCTAGGAATTTTGTTAGAATTTTTAGGCTTGTTTTACTATTTTTAATAGATTTTGCATTCTGACCGATCTTTGTATGTTTCAAATTGTGCTTTAACCTAGTTTTGCGTTATAAGTGATCTAATTGCAATCCTTATGCACCCAATCTTTGCATGTCCCCTAGTACATAGGTTGAAGCCTTTGTAGGATAATTTTCAAGTCATCAACATGCCCATAGCTTGATTAGGATAGACTTCCTTTAGAGTTTAACATTTAGGGTTCCTTAGAAGCTTTTAAGTGATTGTTTTCTCTTCCTTATGTGATCCCTTAGCTTTGCTTTGCCTTGCCTTGTCCCTCCTATATCCACATCCCTTTATCCTATAGGGTTCCCATTCGTGAGAGCCTGGTTCTTCCTTTGGAAGAATTAAAGTGCATTCCATGAATGGTAGAACTCTTGAGGATATATCTTGAAGATTTTGGTTGAGTGTCATAGTGGGTTCCTTTGGTTCACACCATGCTTCCCGTCATCATTCCCTCCTCTTTGTCCATTAATCTTAGGATCCCTCTTGTGAGAGCCTGGTTCTTCCCTTGGAAGAATTAAAGTGCATTCCATGAGTGGTTTGAGCCTTTGATGGACAGGCAATGACATAGTGGATTCCTTTGGTTTACACTATCTTCATTTCTCTTATAAGTCCTATTCTTAGGATCCTTCTTGTGAGAGCCTCATTCCTCCCTAGGAGGAATGTTGTGCATTCCATGAGAAGTTTGAGCCTTTGATGGATATTCAATGACATAGTGGGTTCCTTAGGTTCACACTATGCTCTTCTTCTCCTCCAAGTCCTTCAATCTTAGGATCCTTCTTGTGAGAGCCTCATTCCTCCTGTTGTGCATTTAATGAGAAGTTTGAGCCTTTGAGGACTCAAGTGCCTTGTACATACCATCTCCTATTCTTGTCTTACAATCTCAGGATCCTTCTTGTGAGAGTCTGGTTCTTCCTTAGGAAGAACTCTGTACATTCCATGAGAAGTTTGAGCCTTTGATGGACTCTTGTGTTGATGCACATTCCATGACATGGTGTGTTCCTTTGGTTCACACTATGCTTTCCCTCTTTTCATTTGCATGATTGTGTGATGTTTTGCATTAGAAGTAGGATAGGCTTGATAGCTTTCTATTTTCTTTTCTTATGTTTGCATTTAAAGGTTGAGCTTGTCTCCCTTTGCTTGTGTGATTTCTCTGTGCATTTCCATGATTGCATCTAAAGGTTGAGGTTGCCTCCCTTTTCTTGGTTGTTGTTTTCCTTTCATACTTGACATGTTTGCCTTAAAGGTTGAGTTTGTCTCCCTTGCTTGTAGTGTTGCATTGCATATGCATATGTTTTACATTTCATCTGTTTAATGCTTGATAGCTTTGTTTTGTTTCCTTTGGCATGTTCCCTTAGGATTCTCACTGCCTTGTTCAAGGATAGTGATGATAGACATTAGGTTCTAATCCTTTGCATGATAACATATAGGATATAATTCCCTTTCAAAACTCAACCATAGGACCATTTTGCATGACAACAGTAGGGTTTTGATTAGTCCCCTATAGAGTCTTTTTCTCTCTTCTCATCTTCAAACAATAGTAAAACACTTAATAAAGGCTAATGAGTATTGTACGTTACGAGCCTTAAGCTACTTAGGAAGTGGTGATTGGGGGGCCTCTCCTCAATTACCTAAAGTGTTTAGTATACGTCCTTAGGATGATATGCGACGCATTCGTTCCTAAGTCATAGTCTCTAGTGCAGTATGAATTACAAACATTCATAAAAAACACTTCTCTCCTTAAAAGACAAAAACAAACATCAAACTCCTTTTGCCCTTTGGGGCCCTCCCTTAATGAAAAATCTTTTCAGATAAAAGAGTGTTGTTAACTCTTAGTTCTACCGCAAACGGTAACGCCTAAGTCTCCAATGGTCGAGCTGCATACACCAACTGCTAGAACTATCTGTTAACTCTACTCGGGTAAAAACAATTGAACAAACATGTGTTCCATTTTATCCCAAACTATGTTCACTCTGATCTCTCATACCTGTTGAGAGTACGTAGGCACAAGACACAATGTCTTGGCGAGCAACCTTCCCCTATCACCCGTAGTTAGCCGAACTACGTTGGTTCTGAATTTCCCATTGCACGAGGGAATACGTAGGCCTAGAGCAGCGATGCTCTGTCGAGTCCTTTTTCCTTTTTCTTCTCTTTTAACCCAGACCATTAGTTAGATAGATAAACAACCCTTTTAGATAAACAACACAAACGTGGATCCCATTGAGTACAACGGACGTGAGGGGTGCTAATACCTTCCCCTTGCGTAATCGACTCCCGAACCGGAGATTTGGTTGCGATGACCGGTCTTATCCCTTTTCACTAGGTTTTTCCTGATCGTTTCCTTTCCCTCCTTTGGGATAAATAATGATAGGTGGCGACTCTTTTGTCTTTGTCGGCACCTTTTTTCGCAGTAGCGACACTCTCTTCCAGAGTTCTGCAGCTTAGTGTTAGCGTGATTGTTTTGACAAACTGTTCATCCAGAGGAGCGCTTTAGATCAGAGCAGATCTTCACTCTTCAGATATCCGTGTTATCCAAATGTATCACTTTGTTACTAACGTTTCAGAGCCTTCTTCCAAATGTATCACTTTGATTCTCAGAGCCTCTGCAGTTGCAGTGTTGAGTTTAGTATGCTCAGAGTCTTCTGAATCTTTGCTTTATACTCTATGCTCAGAGCCTTCTGTAGCTTCGCTTTTTACCAAACGCTCAGAGTCTTCTGCGTGTTGTAGCTTAACGTTCAGAGGAATATTTCGTTCATAGGAATTCTTTGCGTTCAGAGGAATATTTGTTATGTTATCTGAAACAAAAACACTTGAACAAAATTAGAGTGTATATTTTCTCCATACAAAATTTCATTATTGTTATCATCAAAACATTGAGACATATTAAGAACCAATCTGTGTTCTAACAATCTCCCCCTTTTTGATGATGACAAAAACTATACGAAATTTTATTCATAATTAAAATATATATCTCCCCCTGAGAATATGATTCTCCCCCTGAAATGAATACTGCTAGAAAATTTAAAACTTCCCTTTCAGCACTTGTATTCTTTCTAGAGTCAGAGAAAGCTTGTGGACTATCTCAGACCTTGTTCAAAGTTAATGCTATAAATATTTTTAGATGAGTGACTTTAGCTCTGAAACACTGAATTCATGATTAGTTAGTTTTTAACATGTGTGAGTTTCCATTCAGTATCTGTTTATGTGAATGATTCAAAATTTCCATTTTCTCCCCCTTTTTGTCATATCAAAAAGTGATTTTAGAAAATCATTTAAGAAAAGAAAAAAAAATCAGAGCAAGAAAAAATAGGAAACCATAAGATAGAATCAGATGTAAAACAAAAAGTCACAGATGTATTTAGAAACTCATAAAAGAAATAAAACAGGAAAATTCACAGAAGAGCACAAACTAACAAACAATTAAGTTAAATGAGAAGTTAAAAGCTTAAGAAGCTCTGTCATCTCAGAAGTTGAAGCTTCTTGTTTGGCCATCCATGTCTTGATCTCAGTAGTGGATTCTTCCTGTTTGACCATCCACTCCTGAATCTCTGATGTAGTTTTCTCTTGCTTTATCATCCATGATTTTATCTCGCTGTTAGTAGCCTCTTGCTGAGCAAATTTGTTTTGCACATCTTCATTTTATTTCCTCAAATCTGTTGAATTCTGAACAGCCAATGAAGCAGATACATTCCCTAATTCCAAAATAGAGGGCTGACCAGAGTTAGGAATTTCTTCAGTAACAGGAGCCTCTGTGATACCTTCTTCAGCATGAGGACCTTCATTAGTCTGAAGTACAGTAGATTTCCCAGATGAGGAACACACAACCTCTACAGGTGTGTTTTCCAGACAAAGAATAAAAGTTCTGCTGATACTGAGTTGAGCAACTCTCATAGCTTCAGAAACTCTCTCTTGCGCATCTGCTGAGCAAACATCTTGAAGATTCATAGTCACAGAAGTGAATCTCTTTCTGAAGGCATTCCAGATCTCTTCAGAGTCACGAGGATTCGTGCTAGTGAGGCACTTCTCTCTTACAGCAGAAAACCATATATGCATCTTCGTTTCAAAACTAGATAATAGATTACCAACATTTGGTATGGTTTTAGGCTTAAGGTAGGCCTCTCAGAAGGATGTCCTATTGTCGCTTTCGCGAAAATAAGGTGCCGGCATGACAGAAGAGTCGCCACCTTTCGTTATTTATCCCTCAGAGCGGGAAAGGAAACGATCGGAAAAAACCTAACGAATAAGGGTAAGACAAGGTCATCGCAACCATTGTCTGGGTTCGGGAGTCGGTTACGCAAGGGGAAGGTATTAGCACCCCTCACGTCCGTCGTACTCGACGGGATCCTCGCTTGTGTGTTTACTTGGACGGGTTGGTTTTATCTATCTACCTATCAAGGCTGGCTGAAAAAGAAAAGAAAAATGACTCGGCAAAGCGTCGCACTTTATGCCTACGTATTCTCATCAGAGAATGAGAAATCAGATTCAACGTAGTTCGGCCTACGAAGGGTTATGGGGGAAGGTAGCTCGCCAAGACTTCGCCATCTTGTGCCTACGTACTCTCAACAGGCATGAGAGATCAGAGCTCATGTAGTTCGGGAAACTACGGTTTATTTCCTGTCTTTTACGAAAGAAGTGTTTTTTATTGTGTTTGCGATTTCAACCGCACTAGAGACTATGACCTGAGAGTGAATGCGTCGCATGTCACCCATAGGGTACCATACTAAACATCCAGACTGTGGAAAAGAAACTCTCCCACAATCCTTTCTCAGATAGCTTAAGGCTCGTAACGTACAAAAGAAATCATTCATAATTACTGTATCTTAAACTATTTTGAGATGAGAAGAGAACAGGCCCAACTAGGAGGGAGACTATCAAGTCCTACTGTTATCATGCCATGGATTCATCCTATGGTTGAGGTTTGAACAGGGAACTCCTAGATGTTATCATGCATAGGTTTCAACCTAAAAGTCTATCATCAAATCCTTATCAAAGGAAATGAGAGTCCTATGGGATCATGTCAATGATACACCAAAACAGACAAAGCATCAGCTTAACAGTAAAATGCATGCAATGCAAGTGAGGGAGGAAATGTGTGTGGGGCTTCAGCCTCCACAAGCTCGTCTCAACCCCAAGCCAGTCATGAAATAACAGTAATCATACTGAAAAATAAACAACATGCTATCAAGCAATAAACAGTAAACTGCAATCATACAGATAAAAGAAATGAAATGCCATCAGGCAAACAAACCACATGGGCAAGGGAGCTGGGCTCTACCGAATACCCGCAAGCAAAGCCACGCAGTAACAATACAAGCAGAGGGAGCAACTCAACCTCTAATGCAATCATGCTCCTAAATTCTACTTATTCTAGATGAACTTATTCTAATGCAACAGACAAATCAGGCAAAACACACAATACATAAAAAACAGAAGAAAGCCTCAGCTCCTCCAGCAGCAACTCAGTCTTCAGACTTCAGATATCAATTGCTTTCCAGGTTTCAACCTTACAACACGAGTTTCAACTCATCTTCTCCCTTAAGCTTCAGCTTCTTTGATCAGCTCCACCTTCAGGCTTCACCATCTTCAGGGATCTTCAAGTATCAACTTGATCTTCATGCTCTTCAAGCTTCAGCTGGAATGGCACTACTCAGGGATTCACCCTCTTCAATAATCTTCAATGAAGTCTGCATCTTCATGCCCAGGCTCCACCTCTCAAGACAATCAAAGCCAGAGAAAATCACTTACTGGATAAGTTGGGGAATATTGAACTGCTTATTTGATCACCAAAGGTGACCTATAAGGGTTCAACATCAGAGGAAAGGTTCCCTCAAAAGTTCTACCTCCTGGGTATAGCACTTATCCCTCCAAAGGAGAGAGGTGTATACCCTGGAAGGACTTTGAATCATAGGGAGGAATGGATGTGAAGGATACTATCCATGTTTGAGAAAGAATTCATCTACATCTAAGCTCTTCCTAATCCTAACCCTAAAACAAAACAAAAAGAAGAAAGAACAAGCTCCTCAAGCTCCTCCATGCCTCTCCCAATCTTCTGGTATGCTCCACTAAGCTCCACAATGAGATGCCAAGCTCCTCAAACCAAAGAAAAACTCCAAAGCAAAGCAAACTAAACAAAACATGCCCTAAAGGCAACACAAACAATAATTCAATGCAAAAATCAACTAAAAATAGTATATTATTCTATTAAATCCTAATATAAATGCTAGGGGACCCTACATATCTACCCTTAAGTCCCATATATTCCCCATAGACTAAATTGCCCTACAAACCCTAAATCTAAAATTGTTATTGACCTATGTTAAAGTTTTAAACTAATTCTACACTACCTAGAATTACCTAATTAAAACTACCCTAAAAATTATCACAAAAATATGGCATTAATTCAGGGGGAATCTAAGACATACATCTAATTATCCTAAAAAGATTGAACTACAAATCCTAAGGGAACTACCCTAATTAAAATCTACAAATTCACATATCAACTAAAAGAATTAAAAAAAGCAATTAAAAGTATAAATGTGCAAAAAATATAAAAATGAATTAAAATGGCTATTTTATGATTTTATATTTTTCTAGACAGAAAATGGAAAATGGGAAAAAAAGTCTCATAAAAAAAATATTCATTTTTCATTTTATTATGAATTTTTGAAGTTATAAAAAAAAATTTGGAGAAAATTATAATAGGAAATTAATCATGGGGTGCAGATAGCATTAATATTCAGTTATTATTCACATCTGGGCCCAGCATTGGGGGGTGGCAATAGCGAAGCGCCTGGGCCCAGTTTCACAATCAGAAAAACAAATTAAAGCTAAAAGAAAAAGAAAAAACATCGGTGCGAATAGCGAGCAAATATAGTTAAAAATGTACAAGTGGGCCTGATGGGGGTGGGGATAACAAATTCACGTGAGGCCCATGCTGGTACATTAGTGAAACGCGGCATTTCACGCCCAGAACTCCCTCCACATTCGCGTTTGAAATCCTGGCCGTTGGATGGCTCCTTGGTCAAATATTCACCGCGTGATCTGACGGTCCATACATCGTCTTCTTCCTTGGCTCATTAGGGTTTGCAGCAAACCTCCATGAAAACACATCCATGCGCCAAACTTCCAGTTCATCGTGTGCACTCATTTCAGCCTCAATTTCAACAAAATAAAACCCTATCTTGACCTATTTTTCACGTAGAACACAACCATGGCCTTAGATTTCATTGAAGCAACCTCTATCCTCCAAACCGAATGGTGTAACTCCATGAATTCAAAACTTCATCAGTTTTTGACCTTCACCAAACTCAGCAATCTTTATATAGAAATTATCCTTATGTTATGCTGATTAAAACTAGCCAAAAATTATGCATTATCATCCATTAAATCCCTCATTCTAGCTCCATCAAGAATTAACCACCATGAATGAAACCTCACCAATTGGTCTTAAACTCATCCAAATGAACCACCTAATTGTCTCTAATGGTTTCACACTAACAATTAGCCCTAGCCATGCCTAAATCAGAGTGTAGGAACAATTTTGCATACCTTGCTCTTGGATATGGTAGGTGGTGAAAAGCTTCAATCCAAGCCTTGTAGATCCTCAAGAACAATCCTTAGGTGATGAATACTCCTCTGCTTGCACAAGATTTGATGGAAATGGCTTGTATCTCAAGATCCAATGCCTTTTGCTCCCTTGCAATTTCAATTGGAAAGCTCTCAATTCTTCATCAATGGAACCTCACTCTAGCATGAACATACTCATCAATGTTTGTAGAGAAGATTTGTGTAGAAAAATGGAAGAGTAATGAAGAGAAAAATGAAGTTTGAATACAATTTGCAAAATGGAGTTTTTGGATTCAATCTCTATTCTCTACCACCACTAACATCAAAAATCACCAACCTTGAATCAATGCAATTCATATTCAATATATAGAGATGCTTAGAAAGGTCTAGAACCTCTTAGAACCATCTAGTAGGAACTTGAACTTTCCATGATATGGTAATTTGCATGTTGACCAAGAGACCATAGGAATCATCCTACTAGAGCAAAAGTTGTCTGCAAGTTGGGTGACCTTCAGGGACCCAGATTCACATACCTCAGATGACCTGTAATTTGTCAGAACCATAACTTGAGCTCTGCAAATCCTATCAAGGACTTCTACCACTAAAATTAAAGCTAAGAACAAGCTCTACAACATTCATGTTGTGGGTAAGATGAGATGACAATCACATCTTGAGCTAAAACTGCATGGAAGATAGGGATCAAACTAGGGGATTTTACACTGTCAATCCTTAGAAACCCTAGCTTGAAACTTCTCAAACTCCTCAATAATGATGAGTTGGTCTAGGAATCATCCTTATAGTACCTCAATACATCACTCCATGATCACATGGCCCTTGGATTAGGTCTCAACCTTCTCCAAATCTTCAGCTGACCTAGGGTTGACCCAGTCAAAACCCTAATTCTACCACTCATGGTTGAATCTGCTGAATTCTTGTACAATGACCTCTCTAGGCTTCATGATGGCTTTCAAGACATCTCATAAGCTTTCTCAAAGCTTCAAGTCCATTCTCAAAGTCTCAGAATCATCTGAGGAGCCCCCACAACTCTCAAGCTATGAGACACACAACCTTGGTTTCAACCAATTCCTCTGAGGATTTCTTGAGCTTTCTGATAAAGGTATCAACCTTCAAACACTTGATGGGTAAATAAATGTTGGTCAAATTTTGGGGTGCAACACCTATGGCATCAAAGAGTGAAGGTTTATCTGGAGAATGAGAGGGAATGAGAGTGGGAGAAGAAATCTCAAGAGGATGGTTTAGGGAGTTATATGGAGGGGATGTAGCATTTGATTGGTCAGAGGAGGAATCAGAGGAGTCAGATGAGTCAGATGAAATTGGATGAACAATTTTGAGAGGTGTCGCATGAAAAAGTTCAGGTTCAGAAGGGTTGGTAGCAACTGGTTGGTTTGGAGAGGGGGCTTCAGCAGAATTGGTTTGCTGAGGGATATTGAATGAGGGTGTGGATGGTATAGAGGTGGTATGTTCAGAGGTGGCTTCTTGGTGATGTTGAGAAGTGATGTGATCAGAGGTGGCTTCTTGGTTATGTTGAGAGGTGGTGTGTGGAGGGGAAATAGGAGAAGGGTCAGAGGTGATAATAGGTTCAGAAGAGAGAGAGGGTTGAGATGTTGGTTCTTCTGTTACAGTTTCCAAAATAGGAGATAAAACATCAGAGGGATTACCTGATTGCTTGGAACGCTTTGAGGACTTCTTTGAAGAGTCTTCTTCCGAAGCCTTCCTCTTAGAACGTTTCTCTGAGGGACCTTCTACAGAGACCTTGCTCTTCTTGCGTTTCTTCCTCATAATTAGCTCTGGAGCAGGTTGAGAAGCACGTAGCAGCAGATCAGCTGGGATAAGAGTTCCATCTGCCATACAGGAAGCAATATAATTGAGGAGAGCTTCCTTTGGCTCCTCTGTAGTGAAGAGCGGAAAATCTTCCATTGGTACCCTCCTTTTGCGCACAACATCAGAATTAATCTGAACTGGATCAGATTGAAATTTTTCTACCAATTTCATTCTCTAAAGACTCTTGCCATCCAGAGGCTTCCCAAGAATGGGAACTAATTCATCTGTCTGACCAACATCTTTCAGAGCAGATACCAAACCATTTTCAGTGAGGATATCAGAAATTAATCTTCCCATGGGAATCCAATCTCTGATTTTCTGGTGATTGGTGCGAATGATTTCTTTGGACATCTTGACATGATTCCACATATGAACAAACAACAGGTGTGGAAGATCCACCTTGATATTCTTCCTTAGACAATACAAAAGATACAGTTGATCTTGTTGCACCCCAAAATTTGACCCCTTAGATATTCATCATCATTCTAGGATCATTTTCATTTGATTATTTAACCTTAACCTACTTCAAGATTTTCTTTGTTGAGTTACAGGTGAACCAGGGTTCCGTACAGTCGGAAATCGAGGTTTCGACGGTTTAATCAGTCAATGACTTGGATTGATTATCCATGAAGAAAGTCTCTAAACCATCAATAATACTCCATTGGGTCAATCATGAGTCCAATTTAAGGTTGTCACACAAAGATCAGGAACAGTGCAGTTCAGGGTCCCCGATTAGGGTTTCTGATCAGGAAAAGTCAATTGTGGTTTGACTTTTGATTTAAAAGGTGTTACAATGATGGAATTATGATCCATGAAGCTCATATGACTTATTCAAGTCCCCTCAAGAATTTTCAAGGCGTCAGGAGACCCAGAACAACAACAGTCGATCCGATCGTCATGAATCGATCGTTTCATTGACCAAAAAGTCAACTCTCCAACTATAAGGAATTTGACTTCAAAGTGTGAATAAAAAATGTTCCTAATATCATATTACACCTATCCATGAAGTTTCATGACCATAGGTCAAGGATTGGGGAGTAATCGCAAAAATCGGGAATTAGGGTTTTGAAAGGGGCAAGACCATAACTTCCTAACCACACATCCAAATGATGTGGTTCAAAGCTTGTTAGAAATATCTTTACAATTCCTAAAAAAGTCTCACAGATGTCCATGTGCAAAAAATGAGTAAATTGGGAGTTATGATCAAAAACATCACAAGAGGGGAAAACACTTAGAAAATTTCTAAGTCTTTTGACCTTGCAAATCTTATTTTCAGCCAACTTTGAAGGGATTTTTAACCTACTTCCACTTGGAATCTGAAGATCATGAAAACATGAAAGTTGTAGAGCTTCATGACAAAGTTAGGCATGTGTACTAGTTTGTCAACTTGCCAAAATCCAACATGAACTTGATTTCCAACTATGAACTTCATTTATAACCATGGAATAACCCCTGATATGATGTGTTAGAGGGTGAAATGAACAAAGTCAAAAGAGGATCCAAGCAAATCCAAAGAATCATCCAAGATCCGTTTGTTTATTAAGGAAAAGTACAAAAGGTACACATGAGAGAGAAGATTAGTGGCTGCAGCATGGGAGGGTGTCCTTGTACAATCTTTGGTCACTTCTTACAGCTCATTGTAGCTGGTTTTAGGGGGACTAATCTCTTTGAAAGTAAGCAAGGCCAGTAAAACAAGAAACCATCATGTAGATTCATGAGATTTTCACTAAAAACCACATTGAAAGCCAAAATTCAAATCTGCCCTAATCTCTCACTTTGCCTATAAATAGAGGTTTCCTCCCACTCTATTTTACACACCAGAGCTATCAAGAATACCACAAATACACAGCTCTCTTTCTTTCTCTCTTTGCTTGAAAGTGAAGAAATTCACAAAATCACCATTTTCACCACTTTGCATCTTTGCACCAGTTCTTGTTTCCAATCCAAAAACACTTCAAAAACCATCCACACACCTTTAAAATGATCATTTAAAGCTGTTCCCACCATTGGTTTCCTCAAAAAAATACATGAGTCAAAAAGTCAACTTTCACACCACTTAAGTTTTACTTTTATGCACATTTCATGCCAAATCACTACATAGATCTGTCGCGGTGAAATTTGGATGTCAAGCTATTGATTAACTTGAATCTTTAATTCATTTTGCAACCGAACTTTGATTTGTCCAAAGGAAGGGATAAAGATCGAAATACCCACAATGCAATGCAAATGCAAGCTAGAGAGTTATAGGTTCGGGGGTTGGTTAAACTTAGGGAAGGTAGAGAGTTATAAGTTTCTGTAGTACTCTACAGGAACCTCTTGTTTTATGTTTGTTTATTGCTAAGGTTTATCTGCTTAATGATTAAAGGCCTAGGGGTTTATTTCTAAGTATACTCGATAAGATGTCGTATCTTATGCCTACATATCCTTACGGGAGTGGAATCAGAGTATTTGTAGTTCCCCTAGAGGGTTTGAGGAGTTCTTTGACTGTGGTCAAAGTTCCTACGGGTTTAGGGTAGTTGATTGATTGATTTTAGGAGAAGAGATACGTTGTCATTTTAAGGGAGATTTAACCGCCACAAGTTGTAGGGGTGTAGTGTTTGCATCGTCTTAAGAGAAGGGCTCAAGTACTCAGATAGGGATCAACGAGGTACGCCTCTATCTCTCTTAAGGCAAAGTTCCTACGGTATTGATTGTGTTGTTGTGGGGTGGAGATTCTATCTCGCTTAAGATGATTTGGCATCTTTCTCTAATGTGTTTGAATATTTTGTATTGAGTTGAATTGTTTTGTTCTAAGTTGTAAAGATAAAGACAAGGGTCCTTCCTATGGGGTAGGATCTATCTTAATTGATTAACTTGAATTAGATCCAGGATCGTAGGGGAGAATGATGCAAATGATGCATACGCACAATTGTTGAGATCATGCGCAGATTCTTCCTTTGGACGGAATATGATGCGGAAAATGTAAATGACGGTAATGTAAATTGCTGAAGATAAATTGCTGAACAGGTAAAGCCATACACATACGCATGAAAGCGCTGAAGTGTGTGAGAGTGATGTGTCGTGTGCACGATTGAATTAGTTATGGGGTATTATTTTAGTTGAGATTGATTGAATCTCAAGGTGAAATTGATTTGAGAAAAGTTGGATTAATTTGATGAGAAAATGTTTGATGAGATTGATTTTATAAAAAGGTTATATTAATTATATTAGTTTTAATAAAAAGTTTTAGGCGTGAATTAAATTTTAAGGAGGAATTTTAAAAGGGAAATTGTTCAATTTTATTTGTAAAAGTTGATTATCAGATTAATTATGAAAATAAGCTTTAATATTTATAAGAAGCTTATTTTTTTTTGTAAAAAAGATTACTAGTCAAATTAACAAAAGTTGTTGTAAATTGATTTAATTAAATAAATTTCTTATTATAAAAGATTTAATTATTATCATAGGGTAAGTAGTTGAATTAAATTTTAAGGCTCATAAACATAACCTTTATTTTTAATTAATAAATTCTTATTAAGTAAAAAAAATTGGCTATTATAAAAAAAATGGGAGTTAGTAGAAAATGTTTTATTAATTTTAAAGGAGATGGATTTTTATTTGAACAAATTATTATGAAATAAGAGTTTATTAAGTTGGTAAAAAAATATGAGGTGTATTAAATTTTAAATGAAAAGTTAAATAAGGTTGATGAGATAAGTTAAATAAAAAAATAAGGGTAATTAATTACTAGATTAATTAGATGTATAAAAATTAATTAAGAGGATACTAATTAAATAGATTAATTGATTAATAAAAAGGGGTTAATGTCGCTTGCGCGAAAATAAGGTGCCGGCATGACAGAAGAGTCGCCACCTTTCGTTATTTATCCCTCAGAGCGGGAAAGGAAACGATCGGAAAAACCTGACGAAAAAGGGTAAGACAAGGTCATCGCAACCATTGTCTGGGTTCGGGAGTCGGTTACGCAAGGGGAAGGTATTAGCATCCCTCACGTCCGTCGTACTCGACGGGATCCACGCTTGTTGGGTTTACTTGGACGGGTTGGTTTTATTCTATCTACCTATCAAGGCTGGCTGAAAAAGAAAAGAAAAATGACTCGGCAAAGCGTCGCACTTTATGCCTACGTATTCTCATCAGAGAATGAGAAATTAGAGTCAACGTAGTTCGGCCTACGAAGGATTATGGGGGAAGGTAGCTCGCCAAGACATCGCCATCTTGTGCCTACGTACTCTCGACAGGCATGAGAGATCAGAGCATACGTAGTTCGGGAAACTACGGTTTATTTCCTGTCTTTTACGAAAGAAGTGTTTTTTATTGTGTTTGCGATTTCAACCGCACTAGAGACTATGACCTGAGAGTGAATGCGTCGCGTGTCACCCAAAGGGTACCATACTAAACATCCAGACTGTGGAAAAGAAACTTTCCCACAATCCTTTCTCAGAAAGCTTAAGGCTCGTAACGTACGAAAGAAATCATTCATGATTACTGTATCTTAAACTGTTTTGAGATGAGAAGAGAACATGCCCAACTAGGAGGGAGACTATCAAGTCCTACTGTTATCATGCCATGGATTCATCCTATGGTTGAGGTTTGAACAGGGAACTCCTAGATGTTATCATGCATAGGTTTCAACCTAAAAGTCTATCATCAAATCCTTATCAAAGGAAATGAGAGTCCTAGGGGATCATGTCAATGATACACCAAAACAGACAAAGCATCAGCTTAACAGTAAAATGCATGCAATGCAAGTGAGGGAGGAAATGTGTGTGGGGCTTCAGCCTCCACAAGCTCGTCTCAACCCCAAGCCATTCATGAAATAACAGTAATCATACTGAAAAATAAACAACATGCTATCAAGCAATAAACAGTAAACTGCAATCATACAGATAACTTGTGATTTATGATTTTCAACTTTACTTGAATTAACTTTGCCTCATTTTTAGGCCATTTTTATCACTTTTTGATATGAGCCTTTTCAACATCTCATGACCTCACTACTAGCCTTAAAACATCATTCTAAGCAATTTTGATGTTGAAGATTTTTCCATTTGAAGCTTGGAAGTAGGAGATATGGCCTTATGCTTGAAATGACCTATAACTTCCAAATGACCAAAATGCCCTTGGCTTGTCAAAACCATAAGTTGAGTTCTACAAATCCTATCAAGGTCTTATAGTACTATCTAGAAAGCTAAGAAGATTCTCTTCAACATTCATGTTGACCAAGAATCCATAGGAATCATGCTACTAGGGCAAAAGTTGTCTGCAAGTTGGGTGACTTTCAAGGACCCAGATTCACATACCTCAGATGACCTGTAATTTGTCAAAACCATAACTTGAGCTCCACAAATCCTATCAAGGAATTCTACTACTCAAATTAAAGCTAAGAACAAGCTCTACAACATTCATGTTGTGGGGAAGATGATATGACAATCACATCTTGAGCTAAACTGCCTTGAAGATAGGGATCAAACTAGGGGATTTTACACTGTCAATCCTTAGAAACCCTAGCTTGAAACTTTTCAAACTCCTCAATCATGATGAGTTGGTCTAGGAATCATCCTTATAACACTTCAATACATCATTCCATGATCACATGGCCCTTGGATTAGGTCTCAACCCTCTCCAAATCATCAGTTGACCTAGGGTTGACCCAGTCAAAACCCTAATTCTATCATTCATGGTTGAATCTTTTGAATTCTTGTACAATGACCTCTCTAGGCTTCATGATGGCTTTCAAGACATCTCATAAACTTTCTCAAAGCTTCAAGTTCATCCTCATAGTCTCAGAATCATCTGAGGAGCTCCCACAACTCTCAAGTTATGAGGCACACAACTTTGGTTTCAACCAGTTCCTCTGAGAATCTCTTGAGCTTTCTGACAAAGGTATCAACCTTCAAACACTTGATGGGTAAATAAATGTTGGTCAAATTTTGGGGTGCAACAGTTAATTAAAAGTTATTTGTCTTAAGTAAATAATTTGTTAATTAAAAGTTTATTAAAAAGCTGATTAAAGGTTTTGATTAGGTGATTAATTAGTGGATTAGTAGTGATTAGTGTGGTAGGTGTGTGATTAGTGGTGATTAAACATTACATCACAAGAATAATGAAACAACAGAAAAAGAAAAATGGAAAGGAACACGGAAAGCCCCCCCTCCCTTCGCCAAACCATGAAGAGAAAATCCTAATCCCCAATTGTCTCTCATCCGGTCTCCCTGTTCGTTTCAATCTCTCATCGCTCAATTTTTTGTACCTGAAACAACATCCAAAACGTTAATCATTCAACGAAATCAGTTTTAAACATGAAGTTACCGAAGGTTGGTAGAACGGCGAATGTGCGTGCGGTGGAATGGGCTTCGACCGTCTAATCCGTGGCGTCGGCAAGGTTTCGCGGCGGCCGGAAGTGGTTTGTCGCCTAGAGAGATGAGTTCTCCTCCTTTTTGCTTTATTTTCTTAGGTTATGAATTTGGGGTTTTACGGTAGTACTAGGTTTTTTTGTGTACCATTTCCTCTTCTTCTCACCCATCTTATATAGACCCTGAGGATTAATGGCTGTAAATCTCATTAGAAACGTTTTGAAAATATGATTTAAAACACTTTGAAGGTTTGATTGGATTTTCTATTTCGGTACAGACCAATTCGGAAACCTTTCCTTTCTCGCCCCCAATCTCTTAAATGTCTGTTGAACGAAAATCAAATCTTCGATTTGGGTGTACTAATCCGTTAAATGTTCAAAGTTTTGGATTTGGATATTCTTCGAATCTTTTCACACATAGATATATTCCTCTGGATTTGTTAATTTTGATTTTGCATTTTGTAGGTGCGAGTAGCAATTGTTTGGCCCGAATGATGAATTAGAAGCCCAGAGGGGGAAATTCGTGTTTGATGCGTTTGGTGAGGCCTTCACAAAAAACTGGTGATGCAAGGTATGCTCTTTCTAAACTCAATCTCTATTCCTCCGGTTCAAACTGATATGTGTTTACCGTCTCGTGCAATGAATTGCTTTTCTTATCAATTCCATTCATGTAGTTTTCTTTTGTAACATTGATAGGTTATTAATGGTCTGGTCGAGTTGGTCTTTGTTACCTTACATTCAGATTGGTGTTGGAATTATCTTTGGAGGGTGACTCAGTAAATCTATTTGTTGAGAGATTCATTGCCACATGCCGCACTGATTTCTCTTGTAAATGATGCTATTGAAAATATTCCTAGCATTCAAAACAACTGAGGGTGGAATATTGTTTCTATTAAACGACCGCAGACAAAAAACTTCATCCACAACACTTGCGGCCTTGACAATGAAAAGAAGAGCTTCTTTGTCTGGATCTGTAAGTCCTGTCAACCCTCTTCTCAGTTAAACCAAATAGTCGACCAAATTGTCCATGAACCTCATAAGGAACATAGTCTGAATCTTCTTTGGGCCAACAATTTCCTCCTCTTCCCGTCGAAAGGTAACTTTCGTAATTGAATGCTAGACAATTCTTTTCATTTTGAACCGCTTCTCAGTGGCTGCTAAGACTTCGTGTGCATGAAACATCTACATTCACTTTCTTTTGAAATGCAGGCACTTGTTGAGAAGGATTTCTGAAAAACTTATTTGCGTCTGTCGCTACTGCGAAAATCGGCGCCGGCAATACAGAAGAGTCACCACCGTGCATTATTTATCCCAAAGGAGGGAAAGGAAACGCTCGAAGTAAACCTAACGCAAATACGGGAAAAGGTATGGTCATCGCAACCAAAACCTGGACTCGGGAGTCGGTTACGCAAGGGGAAGGTGTTAGCACCCCTCACGTCCGTCGTACTCGACGGGATCCATGCTTGCTTGTTTGTACGGATTACACTTCTATCTAAACTAAAGGATGAGGTCTGAAAAGAAAAGAAAACATGACTCGGCAAAGCATCGCACTTTATGCCTATGTATTCCCGTCTAGAACGAGAAATCAGAGTCAACGTAGTTTGCCTAACTACGAGTGAAGGTGGGGAAGGTTGCTCGCTAGGATATCGCATCCTATGCCTACATACTTCCACACTGCATGGAAGATCAGAGCAAACGTAGTTCGGGCTACGCGCGACACAAGCTGTTCAAGTGTCTTTTATGAAAAATCTCACCTTAAACAAGGGTTTTCTTATTGCAAGAAGGTTTGTGTTTGTTCAAATCTTTTGACGGAAGAAATGAATTGATTTTGTTATAACCTTTATTAATGTTTTTCTGTTGTTTTGAAGAAAGAAGAGATGACACTCTAAAATCCTAGGGTTAAAAAGGGAATACAATCTACCCTAATGTTATCATGCATGGGTTAAGACCTAATGTCTATCATGCTCCTCTCTTGTGCAGAGAGAAACAGAGATCCTAAGGGATAAACGGAAACAGAAACAACAGATATATATACAATAAAGCAGTAAAATGCATGGATGCAGCAATACAAGCGAGGCAAGGGAGTCCCACTCAACCTCGAACCTAGAAAACAATAGGCAAAAGTGAACAGAATTCACTTTCAACCTAACAGGTTAAACAACAAGCAATACAGTCAGGGAAATTCAATCAATACAAAGAGAAATATCAACAGCAAAAGCTAAACAGCAAAGCAGTCTTCATCAACATCTGACTTCAAGCAAAGTATCTATCTTCAATCTCCCAATGGATTTTCTTCAAGTCCTAATCTCCCAGCTGAGGAACCAATCACAAGAATGAACTGGGTGTTAAGCAATTAGTTGACCACCAAAGGTGGCAAACAGACTGCTAACAACACATAGAATATTTCTCTCAAGAGTTCTATCTCTTAGACACTATCACCAAGCCTTCCAAAGGAAGGGGGTGAATGTCTTAGAGAGACTCTGCATCATAGAGAGGGATGGAGGCAAACAAGACCTTCCAAGTTTGTGAATCAAGTTTTCTACTCTAGAGCTCTGCCTAACTCCTAGATCCTATAACCTTCACCAGCTGCCAGCAAAAGATACTCCTCATCAACTCTGGAAGTTGGTCTTCATTCTCTTTGATCTTCAAATGGGCTTCATCAGCACAGTCTTCAGCTCAACCCCAAGCCCCAAGCAAACCCAATACCCCACACAGTCAAATAATAATCCCAGAGAGGGCACACCACACAGTCAATCAGATACAAGCAATATACTAATAGTAATTGGGGAAGCCTAATATTTTATAAGGGATCTATTATCTACCCATAACCCCTATAGTCCCATACCCCAAAATCAAATTAAAATTCCTAAAAGAAATGATCTATCTCACCTATGTTCACTTAAAACCCTAATTTTAATCACTCTAATCTCACCTAATCAAATCATCTAAAAAACAATCCTAAAATTATGAATTAAATCCTATGAGGAAGCTAAAGTCCTAAGTTAATCACCCTAAAAAGAATGGACCCTAAATCTAAGGGGAGCTAATTGAACTAAAATCAACAAAAACAAGTGCTAAACTAAATCACTTAAAAAGCTATTAAAAAGAAAAATACACAAAAAAAATACTAAAATGAAAAGAAATGCTAATTTTAATATTTGATAATTTTGTTAACAGAATTATGAAACCAGCACAAAAAGAAGCAATTAAAAATAAGCTTTTTTTCAATTTTATATGGATTTTACAAAATGAAGAAAATATAAAAGAATTAAAACTCACAAAATGAAATAAATTGGGGAGGGGGTGTCACCAGTAACTACGCTCAGTTCATTATGGACATTGGGCTCAGGAAGTGGGGGTGGGAAAAGCAAGCGCAAGGCCCAAGCGCGTTCAGAAAATCATAAAGAAAAATTAAAACAAAAAATAAAACCCAACGGTGCGAATAGCAGAAGAATCAAGTTCATTTTCACTTGGGCTTTGAGATAGGGGGTGGGGATAGCATTTTTGATCCAGGGCCCATGATTAGGTTTTTATTTAAACGCTGCGTTTCGCTTTGGACCTTCCCTCCGTTTTCGTTTTCAAATGTGGACCGTTGGATGCGATCCCCAGTCAACCAATATAATCTAATCTGACGGACCTCCATCATCTTCTTCCCCATGAAACCCTAGACTCTGCAAATTCCCTCCCATGCAGCCATGTTCTTCCCTTCTGTTCTCCCTCGTCTCTCAATGGAATTCAATCTTGTAAAAACCAAAAACACTCCATTCTCTCTCCTGAACACAACCATGCTCTCAGTTTCTCCTAAAACCTCTCCTAGAGCAAAACACGATAGCTAGAAATCCATGGTGTACCAAACTGCCACTGAGATGGACTCTCACGATTCTTGATTCTAATGGTACTAATGCGTTCTTCACACTACACTGATCTCAACATGCTATGGTGTGTACAATAAAACTCACTAACCTAACCAATCTTGATCATCAAAGTTTCAACATCCTGTTATCAAACCTCACGAAATTCACCCTAAGTCTCTAAAACTAATCCTCTAATCATCCCTAACATTTCTAACCTAATCCTTCTAACTAACAATGCATAAATAAAGAGATAGAAGAGAATATACCAACCTGCTTGATGGCTATGGCAGGTATGTGAACAGCTCGATTCAAGGCTTGATTCCTCTTCACTATGATCCTCTGATGAAGGTCTTTCTTCTGTTTGCAACAATTCAGAGGATGAGTGCTTGTAATGTGAGATTCGAATCTGGTTTGCTTCTTGAAACTTCAAACCCTAGCTCTTCAATCTTCCATGGATAAGCCTCTGAAGCAGTTTCTATGCACTCAACAAGATCAATGGATCATGAATGAAGAAGAAGAATGAATTGAATTGATGCTGAATATGGAGTTTCACTCTTTCTTACAATTGAAGCAACAATGAAATTCTCACTTTTTTCTCTCTCTATTCACCAACCTTTTTCACCAACCTTCTCTACTCATTATATAGATGATGATGGAAATGTCTAGCACATTCTGGATCCCTCTAGGATGATTCTAGAACTTCATGGATTTCTCATGATATGGCATAATGGAACTTATCATCTCATGTAATATCTCCTCCCATACACTTTGCAGCCCACTTGAAAATCTCATTTCATGACAAATTGGAAGTGTATTAGTGCTTACATACCCTGAATTTTGCCTTATGCTAAGTTTTGCATGGTTGCCTTATTATGCAAGTAATGGATTTACAAAGCAACTCCATTTTTAAACCCTCAAACCAAAATTGTGGCTGAACCAAAGTCTTTAAAATGTTGTTTAGAATCAATTTGGTATATTACATGACCCATTTTGGATTTATAGATTGCCCAAACCAATTTTCCATTTGAACTTTTTCAAGTTATATGCCATTTTTTAAGTCATTTTTACCAACTTTTATCAATTTGAGTTCTATGCATTTACAAACTTCCATGACCTATTTACTAGACTTAAAATGACATTTTGAGCAACTTTGATGTTGTGAAGTTTTTCATTTGAAGCTTCCTTGTATGAGTTTTGGGAATAGGCTTGAAATGACCTGTAATTCTCAAATGACCAAAATACCCTTTGCTTGCCAAGGACATAAGTAGAGTTCCACAAATCATATGAAGGTATACCATACCTTCCTAGAAAGCTAAGACAATGAGGAACAACTCTCATGTTGGCCAGAAATCCATTTGAAATCGCCTTGAAGGTCAAAAGTTGCTTGGAAGACAGACAACTTTCACAGACAAATTTCAGTGCCCTCAGATGACCTGTAACTTGCAAGAGCTATAACTTGAGTTCTATAAATCATCTTGATGACTTACACCACTAAAATTAAAGCTATGAAGATACTCTACAAGTTTCATGTGGACCAGAAATTCATATGAAGCTTGCATCTTGAGTTACACTGCTTTGAAGTTTGACCTAAATCAGGGGATTTTACACTAAAACCCTAATTTGGTAACTCCACTTCTCCTTGACTCCTTCTGATTTTTCTTTGGCACAACACCACATCCATATCCATGTAGCAAATAATGAATCCCACATTCTTCAAATGATCCTTGATGCCTTTCAAAACAAGTCTTTGACCTAGGGTTGACCTAGTATTGACCCAGATAAAACCCTAGTTGACTGACTTCAACTGAGGTTCTTGCAATCATTCCAATGACCTGGTTACTCCTCAAAAATGATCATCTAGGCTCTTCATAACATCCATACACACCTCATGCTCTTGGCTCATGGCTCACACTTCCTCTGATGATCCCCAAATAACCTCAAGATAGGGGAGAACTCACTGATCAACCTGTCAACTCTTCAAAGCTCAAATTCTTCCCTGATGACCTGAGTAGTCTTGAATATGAATGAAACCCTTGAATATGCCTCTTGAGATAAGAATAGTACTTGATCCCCTGTTTAAGATAGCTTGCCTATGCTATGCAATGCAGATGAATACACTATGTACATGATGCCAATGCAAATGATTATGCAATTGAAACATAAACCTAGGTTAGAAAAGGTTGGGCAAATTTTGGGGTGCAACAGCTGCCCCTATTCAAGCGGCTTGGACCCGACTGGATGAAGAGCGCGTAGCCTTCAGACGTTCGAGGTACGAGACGGTTGAATACGAAAGAACCTGGAAATTTGCCAACCGCAAAATAAATTGCGTATACGACCACTGCTTGGGGAAAACCCTTCAGGGAAATGACTTCTGTTGTCACGGCAACAACTAACCACTCCTCTGTCAATCTGTCTTTGTGGAATATTCTGATATCGTCCGCAGACCGCTCTATTCCGAAGAAATGAGCATACACCAAACAACGAGAAATTGTTGATATCACTTATCAGCCTTTGTTGATCTCACTTATCAACCAAGCACACGCTAACCAGCGGGAGAATATTGACTTCACTTGTCATGTTGACTTCACTGATCAACCTTTCGTATCCTGAAGAAACGAGCAAACGCTTAACCAAACGAGACAATGCTGATTTCACTTATCAACCTTTCGTTCGTACCTGAACGAGCATTCACTAAAGCGCGGGAAAATGTTGATTTCACTTACCAACCTTCCGTTCGTACCTGAACGAGCATCCTGCGGGGACACGAGAAACTTAACCAAGCAACTCTGAGAGGACAATTCTGACGACTGCCGTCAAACACCTGCTGGGGAAATTGGGAACTTAACCAAGCACCCTGACGAGAATGACCTTGTTGAAAAATATGAGGAATTTAACCAAACGACTCCTGTGGCGAATACCCTGCTGGGGACTATGAGGGACTTAAACAATTAACTCATTGAAGTAACACCCTGCTGGGGAATATAACTCTGCCGGGGAACCTGCGGGTAACCACCCAAAAATCTGCATTACCCTCTTCTAATGCTGACACCACAGCATCCTGAGAAAGACTCAGCTGGGGAATACAAGTAACTTAACCAAGCGACTTGTCAAAGAATATCCTGCCGGGGACTACGAGGAACTTAACCAAGTATCTCTTTGAAGCCCACCCTGCTGGGGATTACGTCTCTACTGGGTAACTGTGGGTAACCACCCAAAATCTGCATCCTGCCATTTCCACCGTACTCTGATAAGGACTCGGCTGGGGAGAAAGAGAAGTGCTTGACCAAGCAACTCTGCTAGGGGAACATATGGCATAGCGAACACGATCACTGCATGTCTTACACCACAAATCCATAAAAATGAGACGAACACGACCACTGCGTGTATCACAAACAACATCAACTAAAGGGACAAACACGACGAACACGATCACTGCGTGCTGTGTTACAAACACGATAAACACGATCACCGCGTGTTGCGCTACAACCAAAATCACATCGACCATAAATCCAACCGGATGAGGTAAACACGATCACTGCGTGTCAGACGGAATAAATCCACATAGAAGAGGCGAACACGTTCACTGCGTACTTCAACCACCCATATGATGAACACGATCACTGCGTGTGCTGCAATAGGACAAATACGATCACTGCGCATCTTGACCAACAAACCCCCAAAAATGATGTCAACACGATCACTGCGTGTGTCACAAAACCAACCCATGTAATAGGACGAATACGATTACTGCGTATGCCGACCAACAAAACCAACTGATACAATAGCCACGATCACCGCGTGCTCTGCATCACAAGTTCCCATGGTACTATCAACACGATCCCTGCGTGCCATACGAATACGATCACTGTGTATCCTGAACACGATCACTGCGTGTTTGAACACGATCACTGCGCGTTCTGAGCCACGATCCTCTTGACTGGAGAAAACACGATCACTGCGTGCTGGGTGTCTCAACTAACCCACATAACTGGACGAATACGATCACTGCATATCCTGACCACACATAGGGTGAACGCGATCACTGCGCGCTTCATGTGACGGCCCTCTTGACTGGAGGAAACACGATCACTGCGTGCCTTCAAACATGGGGCGAATACGATTACTGCGTACTTCGGCCACAAACAACCAGATGAACACGTTCAATGCGTGCCTCACCCCATAACCAAACCATATAACGGACGAATACGATCACTGCGTATACCGACCAACAAAAACTGGATGAACACGATCACTGTGTGTCAATCTATAACCACTGTATAACGGACGAATACGATCACTGTGTATATCGACCAACAAACATCACATGATATGGTAAACACGATCACTGCGTGTCCTGCACCACCAATAGAGTGAACACGATCACTGCGCATCCTGCCCAATAAAACCCCGAGATGATACCAACACGATCACTGCGTGCCTTACAAAAGAATCTTCTTAGACCGGGACGAATACGATCACTGCGCCATTCGACCACAGATACACATACCAAGATCAACACGATCACTGTGTGTCCTACAACATGAACCCCATAGATGGTACATATACGATCACTGCGTACTTGGGCCACAAATCAACATCTCAAAATCAACACGATCACTGCGTGCCTTACAATATGAACCCCGTAGATGAGACAAAATACGATCACTGCGTACCTTGACCACAAAATCCACATCTTCCTGAAACCACGATTTCTCTTATCGGCAGGGAACAACACATCTGAAACTGAAGAGGTAACCACCTGGCTTATGTTTCGAAAATGCATGTTTGATAATGACGTGATGCTTCCACACAGCATGGAAATGCTACGTACTCGTGTAAAATGCAAATGCTCATGATGCATGCTTATGCAAAGAGTTACTTCAGCAAAATAAATGCTGAAGACAAACTGGATCCGCTGGGGATGACCGGAATACTACCGATACGCTTTCAACAAAATAAATGTTGGAAAGATGAACTAACTCCGCTAGGGATAACCATCCTGCTGGGAAGGTAGCTCACAAACTCAAAACTTCAAATTCTGCTGAAAAATGATCATCCTGACGAAGAAGGATCAACCTGGTGAGGGAAGAGGAAAGCAATCCCGGAAACTGCTTTCAAAGATATCAACACTCTGATTACACCCTGTGGGGATGCTTCATCCTGCTATCACTGAGCTGGGAATTGACCGGTGTGCTCTGGTTCGCACTACGCAAGAAACTCTTTGGGGAAGTTAATCATATCCATCTCGACCTTCGCTGGGGAGGACTCTGCTCTGCTGGATAAACCACTCCTGAACTACTGAAGATACATTGATCTTTTCCTTTGACATAACCTCCGCTCTCTTGGGGAGACAACATTCAAATTTTCCTGGGGCGACTTCCCTGGGGAAGGACACAACGTTCATACTCTGGAGAGGGTACTAGCCTGCCATGGACTCTGGCGGGGAACTTTGCGAGCTTTTGCATACCTGCAAAAGTCAACAAGCAAACACGAGGCAATCTATGCAAAAAAAAGAAACATCTTGGTAATCACCCACGACAACCATTCAGGTAATTTCCGGTTTTAACAATCATCGGCCGAGGCCCGCCTGTTTACACGCATGTAAATTTATCAAAAACATCGACGCCTTTTACAAACAAAACTATAAAAGTTAAAACCAAAGTCACACATTACACTGAATAACACACTTTATTGATAACGGCCTGAGAACATGAAAGATTTATACATCAGATGCAACTCCTGAAAAGAGGTAGTCACGCATAGACAAAATGCAGAAGTATACAGAATAAAATTTGTACACATGTCGGCAACGTGTTACAGACGAACACCATGAACCGATCCTCCTATGACTCGCCGGACTCTGACGCTTTCCCGATCTCTGTCTTCGGAAGAAATTGCTTTGGATAATTGACCCCCAGATGCTCCTAAACCACTAACAATCAAACTTGGACCGCAGTCATTTGCTTCTCAAATCCCTAACTTTTGCGTGAATCGCCCTTTGCGGGTTTTCGATTCACCGGGATACCCTTTTTTGCCGAAGCCGCCCAATGTAGGTTTTCGAATTCGCGGGTGTACATTTTTTTCCTTTTATCCCTAACTTTTGCCCGAACCTTTTATTCTGTTTTTGGTTCGCCAGGATGCCCCATTTTTGCCTGGACTCTCTTTTTACTGTCCAGCGGGTCAATTTTAAGCAAAGTATTTTTTAACTGCGTCCGAGTTCACAGGGGACGAAAAGTCTTCACCATCCATGGTGGATAACAATAAGGCTCCTCCGGAGAAGACCTTTCTCACGACGTATGGACCTTCGTAATTGGGAGTCCATTTTCCCCTGTGATCCGATTGCGGTGGGAGAATCTTCTTCAGCACAAGATCACCCGTCTGAAAGCTTCGAGGTCGAATCTTCTTGTCGAACGCTTTCTTCATCCGGCTCTGATACAGCCTACCATGTGCAATGGATGCCAGTCTCTTCTCATCTATCAAGCTCAGTTGATTCAATCTGTTTCTCACCCATTCTGCCTCATCAAGTTGAACATCAAGCAAAACCCTCAAAGACGGTATCTCAACCTCCAATGGCAGGACAGCCTCCATGCCATATACTAGTGAGAACGGTGTTGCCCCGGTTGATGTACACACTGTAGTACGATAACCGTGCAAAGCGAATGGCAGCATCTCATGCCAATCCTTATACGTTACCACCATCTTCTGAACAATTTTCTTTATGTTCTTGTTGGCCGCCTCTACAGCGCCATTCATCTTGGGTCTGTACGGAGATGAATTATGATGCTCGATCTTAAACTCCCGACAAAGATCCCTCATCATCTTGTTGTTCAAATTCGAACCATTATCAGTAATGATCCGTTCAAGAATACCGTATCTGCAAATTATATCCCCCTTGATAAATCTGGCCACCACCTGCTTCGTCACATTGGCGTAAGATGCTGCTTCCACCCACTTGGTGAAGTAATCGATCTCAACCAGGATGAAGCAATGCCCATTAGAAGCAGTAGGCTCAATCTTGCCAATCACATCGATTCCCCACATGGATAAAGGCCACGGAGAAGCCATGGCATTCAGTGGATTGGGTGGCACATGGATCTTATCTGCATAGATCTGGCACTTGTGACACCGCTTGACAAATTTGAAACAATCTGTCTCCATTGTTAACCAGTAATACCCTGCTCGCAACAATTTCCTAGTCATAGCATGTCCACCAGCATGTGTACCAAAAGTTCCCTCATGGACGTCTTCCATGAGCAAGTTGGCTTCCTTCTCATCTACACACCGGAGGAGTACCAAATCGTGGTTCCTTCTATACAAAACACCGTCGGGATTCAGATAGAAGTTGCCTGCTAATCTCCTTAGAGTCTTTTGATCACGACTGGATGCCCCAGCCGAATATTCCTTGTTCTTCAGGAAATTATGTATGTCGAAATACCAAGGTTTACCGTCAGATGCTTCTTCAATTGTAAACACAAAGGCCAGCCTATCAAGGTGAGATATGACAATCCTGGGAGCCTCATTCCAGTAGTTGACCTTATACATCGAGAATAATGTTGCAAGGGCGTCCGCCATTTGATTCTCCGCCCGGGGTACATGATGAAACTCTACTTTATCAAAGAAAGGTAGCAACCTTCTCGCATAATTCATGTACGGTATCAGATTAGGTTGGCGCGTCTCCCACTCTCCCTTAATCTGATTCACAACCAATGCTGAATCCCCATATACGTCCAGATTCTTGATCCTCAGATCAATAGCCTCCTCTAACCCCATAATGCAAGCTTCGTACTCGGCTTCGTTATTCGTCACTGGAAAAGTCAATTTGGCCGTGAACGGAATGTGCGACCCGTGGGGAGTTGTAATGATCGCCCCGATCCCGCTACCGTACGAATTGACAGCCCCGTCAAAAATCAATTGCCATTGGGAACTCCGCTCAGGACCTTCACCAGGCAACGGCTCATCACAATCTTTAGCTTTCAAGTACATTATGTCCTCATCAGGAAACTCAAACTTCATAGGCTGATAATCCTCAATCGGCTGTTCGGCGAGATATTCGGACAGAACACTTCCCTTAATGGCCTTCTGGGAAACATACTGGATATCGTATTCTGTCAATACCATCTGCCATCTAGCAATCCTTCCCAAGAGCGCTTGCTTTTCAAACACATATTTGATCGGATCCATCTTCGATATCAGCATGGTTGTATGATTCAGCATGTATTGCCTCAAACGCTTGGCGGCCCAGGCCAGCGCGCAACAAGTCTTCTCGAGCATAGAGTATCGAGATTCACAATCCGTGAACTTTTTACTCAAGTAGTAAATCGCATGCTCTTTCCGTCCTGTCTCGTCATGTTGACCGAGAACACAACCCATACTGTTCTCAAGAACCGTCAGATACATAATCAGTGGTCGTCCCGCTACTGGGGGTATCAACACCGGAGGTTCCTGCAAGTATTCTTTTATCTTTTCAAATGCCCTTTGGCAATTTTCGTTCCAGACCACCGCTTGATCTTTCTTTAATAGTTTGAATAATGGTTCACACGTGGTCGTTAGATGAGAGATGAACCTAGCAATGTAGTTCAACCTTCCTAAGAACCCACGAACTTCTTTTTCTGTTCTCGGTGCTGGCATCTCTTGTATTGCTTTTATTTTTGCAGGATCGACCTCGATTCCTTTCTTGCTCACAATGAACCCCAGTAGCTTCCCGGATCTCACTCCGAAGGTACATTTGTTAGGATTCAGCCTCAGCCTGAACTTCCTCAGCCTCTTGAACAACTTCAGCAGATTAACCAGATGTTCTTCCTCTGTTTGAGACTTGGCAATCATGTCATCGACATACACCTCAATCTCTTTGTGCATCATGTCGTGAAAAAGCGTTGTCATAGCCCGCTGGTACGTTGCCCCAGCATTTTTCAAACCAAAGGGCATCACCTTATAACAGAAGGTTCCCCACGGGGTGATAAAGGTCGTTTTTTCCATATCATCCGGAGCCATTTTGATCTGGTTATACCCTGAAAAGTCATCCATGAAGGAAAACACTGAAAACTGAGCCGTGTTGCCAACTAACACGTCAATATGCGGCAGCGGGAAATCATCTTTCGGGCTCGCTTTGTTTAGATCCCTATAATCAACACACATTCGAACCTTGCCATCTTTCTTTGGCACAGGCACGATATTAGCGACCCAAGTGGGATAAGTGGTAACAGCCAAGAACCCAGCATCCCATTGCTTCTGCACTTCTTCCTTTATCTTTACGGCCATGCCAGGACGAGTCCTTCTGAGTTTCTGCTTCACAGGCGGGCAATCTTCCTTCAACGGCAGACGATGAACAACCATATCAGTATCCAAACCCGGCATGTCCTCGTAGGACCAAGCAAATATATCACTGTATTCACGCAGCATCTCAATAAGCTTTTGCTTGATGTCCACTTGCAACGCGGTCCCTATACGGATATTCCTGACGCATTCTTCAGACCCTAAGTTGACAATATCAATCTCTTCCTGGTGAGGCAGAATGACTCTCTCCTCTTGCTTCAATAACCGACTAAGCTCTTCTGGTAAGTCACTATCCTCCACAATCTCCTCCTCAGCTTGGAAGATCGGATGCTCGAAGTCTAAACGAGTCATAGGAAGTTTTTGGTCGGTGTCATCTGAAAATTCATGAATCCTGCGAGGGAAACGGTTAAGTGCTTCAAAATGATGTACAAGCAAAATGCATAACCATGCTGCCATTTTATTGGAAAATAAAAACAGAAAGAAAAGGATCACAATATTTGAATGTAAAAAACGCCGTCATTTATTGATCATGCAAACATACAGGTAAACAGTTAGGTCCTAAGACAAGATCATCGATGCCCCGGGCAAGGCATGTGATCATACAATGATTGAAAAAACAACGCATTACTGTTTGGTGACTTGGATGACGTCCTGGATGGACCAGTTGCATAGGCTTTGCCCCGACATGTTGGGTCGAATCCATGCGTCCATGTCGCAGTCGCTATCCACTTCCTCCGTATCAGACACGACATTAATCCTTTCGAAGCTAACTCCTCCGGGCGTGAACACCACAGGTCCCTTGTACTTAGGCGCACTCTGCGAGGGAGATGGGCGGTACCCCAGGCCATACCTATCTTGCTTCACTGGGATGTCCAGAATCTGCCCCCACTTCTAAGTCTCTCTTGCTTGTACCAACGCCTTGGCTTCTTTATATGAGGAGACGACCACCTCTTGCCCTTCACTCTTTAACGGAACCTCTTCTTTAACCTTCACCCCTTCGAACGCCTGACACAGCGTTTCATGGATCTCTCCATCTACCTCCACGTACTTGAAGGAAGACAAATGACTGACTAAGATATCCTCTTCGCCACACACCGTCACAATACTCCCCTCAACCATATACTTCAGCTTCTGATGGAGCGTAGAAGTTACTGCCCCAGCGGCATGAATCCAAGGTCTCCCGATCAAATAGCTATATGCAGGCTGGATGTCCATGATGTAAAACACTGTATCAAACACCTCCGGACCTACCTGGATGGGTAACGTCACTGACCCGAATACTGACCTCCTTGTTCCGTCAAAAGCCCTCACCACCAAATCACTAGGGGTGCACACCAACCCACGAGTATCCAATTTCAACAGGGCTTTCTTTGGTACCACATTCAACGAGGACCCGGTGTCTACCAGCACATGGGATAAAATAGTGCCTCGGCACTCGATAGAGATGTGCAAGGCATTATTGTGATCACGCCCTCTAGGCGTTAGGTCAAAATCCGTGAATCCCAGACCATGCCCAGCGTTAACATGTGCCATAACTCCCTCCAGCTGATTAACTGAAATATCTTGCGGCACGAAGGATGTCTCAAGTACCTTCAACAGGGCATTTCTATGCGCCTCAGAACACAACAACAGCGATAATATGGAGATCTTTGACGGGGTCTGCTGCAGGTGCTTTACAATCTTGTAATCACTTTTGCGGATCAACCTCATGAATTCTTCCACATCTTTGGTTATCGGCTCTTTCTCTTTACTCCCCGAAGATTCCCCCTCAACAACTTTGTTCTTACCCCTGGCCAGCCTCTCCGCCTCGACCTCAGGTGAAGTGAAAATTCTCCCGCTCCGGGTTATACCACCTGCTGCCACTATGTTATCCACGGACCCCGCTGGCGGATCATTCAAGTCAATCTTTTCCCCATTACAATACACCTCAGCACCATAACTCCACGGGACTGCTTTTGTGCTTTCATAAGGGACTGGCTTAGCCTTGGTAATAGTAATGGTCGGCCTTTTCGATGATGCCGAAATTGTCACTGATTTGAACGGAATAGTAATCGTAGCAACCTCCCTGCGCTCTTCTTCAGATTCTGCCTCGACAGACTTCCCTCGCCCCACAGACCTGTCGAACTGCAGGATTCCTTCATCAATCAAACCTTGAACTCCCCTTTTCAACTTCTCACAGCCCTCAGGTTGAACCAAAAAGTCAACACACTCTTCACTGCAACCGGGATAGACACCTCCTTTCAATAAACGATGCTTGACGCAACTCAAATGGGTTTTCAGCTTGCTCACGTCTGAAACCAAGTTCAACTCATCATCTACCAGGATTGCATTGACCCTAGCCCCACCATGCTTGGGCATTGGCTGCTGCGTGATATTGGGACCGTCCTTCCCGAATTTAATAGCCGTACTATCAAGCAAATCCTGTACTTTATGCTTGAAAGCTAGGCAATTTTCAATATTGTGCCCTGGTGCACCCGAATGGAAGTCACAGTGCTCATTAACATCATATCCGACTGGTGGCTGGCCGGTTGGTGGTGCTAAGGTCCTCTTCTCAACTAGCTGCAATTTCAACAAAGTTTGAAGGAGTTCTGCATATGATACCGGCGGTACTTCGAATACTCTCCTCGGTCGTGGGTTCTGAAGTCTGCGCTGATTATTATTAGGTTGCTGCTGAGCCTGCTGCGGTGGTTGTTGTCTCTGCTGCTGAGAAGGCCCTGGAATGGTTACGCTTGCAACTTGCGACTGCTGACGCCAGTTCTGACCTTTATTCCTTCGTCGAGCATTGTATACAACGTTGGTATCACCCTGCCTTTTACCACCAAACGTCTTCTTAGTACCTCCCGCGGAACTGGACTCACCCGCCTGAATTTTACCAATCTTCACTCCGTTTTCAATGCGCTCCCCTATCAAGATCAACTCAGAGAAAGTACTCATCGAAAAATTGAGCAACCGGTCATAGTACATTCCAGAAAAAGTTCCTATGAACATATCCATCATTTCGCGCTCCACCATCGGAGGGTGCACCCTAGCAGCCAGATCTCGCCATCTCTGGGCGTATTCCTTAAAGCTCTCGTTAGACTTTTGAGACATGCTCTGCAACTGGACTCGGTTAGGGGCGAGATCACTATTATATTGATAATGTCGAACAAAAGCCTCTGCCAGCTCTTTCCAACTCCTGATCTGAGTAGGCTCCAAGCTCATGTACCACTCCAGCGATGGCCCTGACAGGCTATCCTGGAAGAAATGCATTAGCATCTTTTCATCCTCAGAATACGCAGACATACGCCTGTAAAACGCGCGTACATGCACCCTAGGGCATGTATCCCCTTTGAACTTATCAAATGACGGCGCTTTGAATTTCAGCGGGACCCTCAACCCTGGGACTAACCCCATATTTGACATATCCAGCCCAAGAGCATTCTGGCTGGCCAATCCGTTCACTTTCTCTTCTAGCAATCTCATCCGATGGTTGTCATCCCTAGCCCTTTCATAACCCTCGTTCTGACCAGAGAACACATCCTCCTGACGATCCTCCCAGCGAGGTACTGCATCATATCTAACGTAATCTGCATCACGGCCCGAACCCGTTTGGAAGTACCTGGGGTCATACCTCAGATTACCCATCTCTTGAGCGTTGTATGCGCCAGTTCCATATCCAAGATTACCATAGCCACCAAGCCCAGCCTTGGCACCAACAATGTTTCCATACCCCATATTCACCCCATTGAAGCCCTGGTTACCAATGATACCATTCATTCCGACATTCTCAACGCCCCCATTGAAACCCTGGTTGACATTACCCACGAATACCCCAGCAGTATCCGCATTGGCATTCATATTACCGGTGTTCCCACCTCCACCTACAGGACCAGTTTCTCCAGCATTCAAACCGGTTACGGGAATAGCATTAACACTTTGACGATTCTCAATTCGGGGAGAAGCAGCAATATTTTCACCATGCGGTGTCCCGTTGTTTTCGGCCCGTGCGACTATCGGTTGAACCAGATTCTGCAGCTGCTCTTGTCCTTTGGCGATGGTCTCCATGGTTTGCATGAGCAGGGTCATCCTGTCATGCATCTCTTGCATTTCACTCTACACGTTGTCCATGATCTTCTTCTGGTTGGTCCTTGTAGAGTAACGGTGGACCCGCTTTTCTGCAATCCTGAAAATACCTGGAACGGATGCAGGAGATAAGATACACGGATCACAAACCTGTAATGCAAATATGAGTATGTATGCAAAATGCAATATGTGTCTGTGCATTAGGGATTATCATTCCCCGATTCTAGTGTGAATGTGCCGGTGCAGTGACAGTGCTAGCAATACGGTGATTGGAACCGAGTCATAGAAAACCTCGTATATTGCAGAGAAATCCAAGAATACAATATTACTGAGTGTACAATAAGAAGGCATGACCTCAACCAACAATCCTGGTGATGGTCAGCACGAATGCAAATAAAGCATACACATTAATATATGAAATGGTCAAGTACACTCATGAGCCTGGTACTCTTCTAGTAACTTCTTAGTCTCTGGATGACTTGGTCGGGTAAGCAGCCCCTCAACAAGTTGATTTCTTCGTTTAAGAACACGTCGCACGTCACCAGCGGTTTCCTCCCATGCCCCTTCTCCGAAGCGATCCTCTAGCTTCCGCTTCTGAGACACAGCTTCGTTCCTGCCTTCGATGGCCTTGTTCGATGCATTCTGGAGACTATATCTGGCCATTACCTCCTCTTCATGCTTTTTAATGCTAGCCTTCAACTGCTCTTCGAGTTCAGAAATTTGCTGCTTCAATTTATCCTCCCTCTTTTTGTTGTTGGTTAGCGTAGCATTCCACGTCTTATTACAAGAAGAGATTTCTCGGTGAGCGGCGTCGAGTGCTTTATTTTTGGACTCCAACATGTCATGAGAGCTTCTGAACTCTTGACCCAGACGTTCGCGCTTCTTTTTCTCTTCAGTCAACTCAGCGCCTAGCCTGTTTACTAGTCCGATCTGTTGTTGGAAAGAATGCACAGCCTTGTTCTTCTCACTACGCATCTGAGCCAACTCCTTTTCTAACTCTTCATTAATCTTCATCAAGGCTTCCTTTTCTTTCACAACTCGCTCGTAGGCCTCCCTAGTGACAGTGGTTGGTTCTTCCACCGGAACATGAACAGGGACTGGCGCAGCTGGAAATGGCATCAGCAGCTGTCTTGCTCTCTCCTAGATCCAAACTTTGTAGGGTGTATAAGCCTGACAATCATTCTTCCCCACAGTGGTTTCCCTTTTCTGTTAATACGCATCCAGGCATGCTGAATCTTGGCTAGTAACTCTCCATTCAAATCACCGGTGAAGTACAGAGATTCCCGTACTTCTTCCTCCTGAGGTGGGTTCTTCAACGCGTATCCAAACTGGCGAACAAACAGAGATGGGTTATAATTGATACACCCTTTTCTTCCTATCAAAGGAACATTAGGATACCCAGAACAACTGAAAATAAGCTCAGACCCCAGCAAGTCTCGGTTAAACCACTCAATGTCTTCAGAAGATAGCCTCATCATGCGCTCTGGCCAGTCAGCGGTAGTTGCACTATCCACAAAAGGTCCCTTCAGGGGAAGATGGCTCTTAAACCACATGTACAGCAGAGGCACGCAACAAGAGACGTTCTTGCCTCTCCTGTTCTCATTTCTATAGTGCATCGAATGGTAAAAGTCCCCGATCAATGTGGGTACTGGGTTGCCAGCAGTAAACAAATGAAATGCACCCATGTCCACAAAATTTGGGAAATTGGGAAACAGCACTATCCCATAAATGCATAGATCCAAAACAGCGTTAAAGACCACCCAACATCCATTCTTAGCGTATTCTTGAGCCTTACCAACCAGAAACTGGAGAGAGAAACCTGGAACCCCTCGCCAAGAAGTCATCAATAGCTCAGAAGCATTCATGTGCAAGGCCTTAGCTAAATCCTCCAACTTGGGCTCAGCGGCAGAGTGAATAAAAGGAACTGCATTCTGTACCGGCAGCTCAGTAAACTCTACATACTCCTCCATGGTGGGCCCCAAGATAAAATCAGCAAACGTGAAACATCTCAAAGCAGGGTCGTAGAATTGCATCAGTGTATACAGCCCATTCAGTTCATCATCAGTTGGTTTGCGAACCAAACTCAACAGCCGTCCGTAACTCTGCCTGAAGCTTCTACGGACGTCCTCATCAGCAAGAGAAATCAGACCCAGGAGGGGAGTAATATCAGGAATAGGTAACTTGTAGGCAACTGTCATCCTCAAACCAGCCATGATCAATACTCAGAAGTCCAGACACTAGAACTAGGGAATATGCAAATGCACCTGCAGCACAGACACACGTTAATGGGATGCAATGATAATGGTCATGCAAACAATGCAATGCAAGTAACATGCAACAGGGACCAAATGCCGTGGCTGAGAAGCCTGAACCATATCAAAAGTCTCAGGTAGACCCTCCAGAATTCCTTAAACCCTGGTCTCAGATAGACCCAATACAAAGCTCCAACATTGGTCTCTGATAGACCCCATAACATAACTTCAACCGGTCTCTGATAGACCTCATGACATAACTCCCACTGGTCTCTGATAGACCTCACAACTATCCATAAATACCCAGGATCTCAGATCAAGAAATAACCGGTATCTGAAGGTCTAGTTACCTGCATAACCCCAAAACCCTCTCACAGGTAGGCGTCCTAGCAACTGACAAAGGTATGGCATCCTATGCGGTCGTCGGCGTCACAGACTTTCAGGGTTGATGATACGATTCCCAGAAGGAGTGGCATCATCAAATCCTGAAGAGGCCTCACTTAGCCAACTTCCAAATGATCGGTTCCCAGAGTCGACAATCCAACTAACCAGCAACCCGAGCCACCCAAAGGGCAGGACAGGAGGCCAACCAGAAGAACCTCGTCTGAGTGTGGATTTCGCGGGACACTAGGACATGCAAAGCACGTGCGCGCCCACTAATTTCCACTCTAATTCTAGGTGCACTCAAGCCCAGGTCCGACTTATCTCTCAATCATGGAACACCCGTCACACCCCAATATAGCAATAATAACAATAATATACTGCTGGAAGTAAATGACAGAAATATAAATCCATACAAAATCCTCGACGGGAAAACAAGCGCTAGGATTGACTCTCTTAAGGGACGTTGGATCCCAAATGCATAAGGAACTATCGCAGTCCTTAGCAGCCAGGGGACGTTGGATCCCCAGCAGAGTCGCCAGCTGTCGCTACTGCGAAAATCGGCGCCGGCAATACAGAAGAGTCGCCACCGTGCATTATTTATCCCAAAGGAGGGAAAGGAAACGCTCGAAGTAAACCTAACGCAAAGACGGGAAAAGGTATGGTCATCGCAACCAAAACCTGGACTCGGGAGTCGGTTACGCAAGGGGAAGGTGTTAGCACCCCTCACGTCCGTCGTACTCGACGGGATCCACGCTTGCTTGTTTGTACGGATTACACTTCTATCTAAACTAAAGGATGAGGTCTGAAAAGAAAAGAAAACATGACTCGGCAAAGCATCGCACTTTATGCCTATGTATTCCCGTCTAGAACGAGAAATCAGAGTCAACGTAGTTCGCCTAACTACGGGTGAAGGTGGGGAAGGTTGCTCGCTAGGATATCGCATCCTATGCCTACGTACTTCCACACTGCATGGAAGATCAGAGCAAACGTAGTTCGGGCTACGCGCGACACAAGCTGTTCAAGTGTCTTTTATGAAAAATCTCACCTTAAACAAGGGTTTTCTTATTGCAAGAAGGTTTGTGTTTGTTCAAATCTTTTGACGGAAGAAATGAATTGATTTTGTTATAACCTTTATTAATGTTTTTCTGTTGTTTTAAAGAAAGAAGATATGACACTCTAAAATCCTAGAGTTAAAAAGGGAATACAATCTACCCTAATGTTATCATGCATGGGTTAAGACCTAATGTCTATCATGCTCCTCTCTTGCGCAGAGAGAAACAGAGATCCTAAGGGATAAACGGAAACAAAAACAACAAATATATATACAATAAAGCAGTAAAATGCATGGATGCAGCAATACAAGCGAGGCAAGGGAGTCCCACTCAACCTCGAACCTAGAAAACAATAGGCAAAAGTGAACAGAATTCACTTTCAACCTAACAGGTTAAACAACAAGCAATACAGTCAGGGAAATTCAATCAATACAAAGAGAAATATCAACAGCAAAAGCTAAACAGCAAAGCAGTCTTCATCAACATCTGACTTCAAGCAAAGTCTCTATCTTCAATCTCCCAATGGCTTTTCTTCAAGTCCTAATCTCCCAGCTGAGGAACCAATCACAAGAATGAACTGGGTGTTAAGTATTAGTTAACCACCAAAGGTGGCAAACAGACTGCTAACAACACATAGAATATTTCTCTCAAGAGTTCTATCTCTTAGACACTATCACCAAGCCTTCCAAAGGAAGGGGGTGAATGTCTTAGAGAGACTCTGCATCATAGAGAGGGATGGAGGCAAACAAGACCTTCCAAGTTTGTGAATCAAGTTTTCTACTCTAGAGCTCTGCCTAACTCCTAGATCCTATAACCTTCACCAGCTGCCAGCAAAAGATACTCCTCATCAACTCTGGAAGTTGGTCTTCATTCTCTTTGATCTTCAAATGGGCTTCATCAGCACAGTCTTCAGCTCAACCCCAAGCCCCAAGCAAACCCAATACCCCACACAGTCAAATAATAATCCCAGAGAGGGCACACCACACAGTCAATCAGATACAAGCAATATACTAATAGTAATAGGGGAAGCCTAATATTTTATAAGGGATCTATTATCTACCCATAACCCCTATAGTCCCATACCCCAAAATCAAATTAAAATTCCTAAAAGAAATGATCTATCTCACCTATGTTCACTTAAAACCCTAATTTTAATCACTCTAATCTCACCTAATCAAATCATCTAAAAAATAATCCTAAAATTATGAATTAAATCCTATGAGGAAGCTAAAGTCCTAAGTTAATCACCCTAAAAAGAATGGACCCTAAATCTAAGGGGATCTAATTGAACTAAAATCAACAAAAACAAGTGCTAAACTAAATCACTTAAAAAGCTATTAAAAAGAAAAATACACAAAAAAATACTAAAATGAAAAGAAATGCTAATTTTAATATTTGATAATTTTGTTAACAGAATTATGAAACCAGCACAAAAAGAAGCAATTAAAAATAAGCTTTTTTTCAATTTTATATGGATTTTACAAAATGAAGAAAATATAAAAGAATTAAAACTCACAAAATGAAATAAATTGGGGAGGGGGTGTCACCAGTAACTACGCTCAGTTCATTATGGACATTGGGCTCAGGAAGTGGGGGTGGGAAAAGCAAGCGCAAGGCCCAAGCGCGTTCAGAAAATCATAAAGAAAAATTAAAACAAAAAATAAAACCCAACGGTGCGAATAGCAGAAGAATCAAGTTCATTTTCACTTGGGCTTTGAGATAGGGGGTGGGGATAGCATTTTTGATCCAGGGCCCATGATCAGGTTTTTATTTAAACGCTGCGTTTCACTTTGGACCTTCCCTCCGTTTTCGTTTTCAAATGTGGACCGTTGGATGCGATCCCCAGTCAACCAATATAATCTAATCTGACGGACCTCCATCATCTTCCTCCCCATGAAACCCTAGACTCTACAAATTCCCTCCCATGCAGCCATGTTCTTCCCTTCTGTTCTCCCTCGTCTCTCAATGGAATTCAATCTTGTAAAAACCAAAAACACTCCATTCTCTCTCCTGAACACAACCATGCTCTCAGTTTCTCCTAAAACCTCTCCTAGAGCAAAACACGATAGCTAGAAATCCATGGTGTACCAAACTGCCACTGAGATGGACTCTCACGATTCTTGATTCTAATGGTACTAATGCATTCTTCACACTACACTGATCTCAACATGCTATGGTGTGTACAATAAAACTCACTAACCTAACCAATCTTGATCATCAAAGTTTCAACATCCTGTTATCAAACCTCACGAAATTCACCCTAAGTCTCTAAAACTAATCCTCTAATCATCCCTAACATTTCTAACCTAATCCTTCTAACTAACAATGCATAAATAAAGAGATAGAAGAGAATATACCAACCTGCTTGATGGCTATGGCAGGTATGTGAACAGCTCGATTCAAGGCTTGATTCCTCTTCACTATGATCCTCTGATGAAGGTCTTTCTTCTGTTTGCAACAATTCAGAGGATGAGTGCTTGTAATGTGAGATTCGAATCTGGTTTGCTTCTTGAAACTTCAAACCCTAGCTCTTCAATCTTCCATGGATAAGCCTCTGAAGCAGTTTCTATGCACTCAACAAGATCAATGGATCATGAATGAAGAAGAAGAATGAATTGAATTGATGCTGAATATGGAGTTTCACTCTTTCTTACAATTGAAGCAACAATGAAATTCTCACTTTTTTCTCTCTCTATTCACCAACCTTTTTCACCAACCTTCTCTACTCATTATATAGATGATGATGGAAATGTCTAGCACATTCTGGATCCCTCTAGGATGATTCTAGAACTTCATGGATTTCTCATGATATGGCATAATGGAACTTATTATCTCATGTAATATCTCCTCCCATACACTTTGCAGCCCACTTGAAAATCTCATTTCATGACAAATTGGAAGTGTATTAGTGCTTACATACCCTGAATTTTGCCTTATGCTAAGTTTTGCATGGTTGCCTTATTATGCAAGTAATGGATTTACAAAGCAACTCCATTTTTAAACCCTCAAACCAAAATTGTGGCTGAACCAAAGTCTTTAAAATGTTGTTTAGAATCAATTTGGTATATTACATGACCCATTTTGGATTTATAGATTGCCCAAACCAATTTTCCATTTGAACTTTTTCAAGTTACATGCCATTTTTTAAGTCATTTTTACCAACTTTTATCAATTTGAGTTCTATGCATTTACAAACTTCCATGACCTATTTAATAGACTTAAAATGACATTTTGAGCAACTTTGATGTTGTGAAGTTTTTCATTTGAAGCTTCCTTGTATGAGTTTTGGGAATAGGCTTGAAATGACCTGTAATTCTCAAATAACCAAAATACCCTTTGCTTGCCAAGGACATAAGTAGAGTTCCACAAATCATATGAAGGTATACCATACCTTCCTAGAAAGCTAAGACAATGAGGAACAACTCTCATGTTGGCCAGAAATCTATTTGAAATCTCCTTGAAGGTCAAAAGTTGCTTGGAAGACAGACAACTTTCACAGACAAATTTCAGTGCCCTCAGATGACCTGTAACTTGCAAGAGCTATAACTTGAGTTCTATAAATCATCTTGATGACTTACACCACTAAAATTAAAGCTATGGAGATACTCTACAAGTTTCATGTGGACCAGAAATTCATATGAAGCTTGCATCTTGAGTTACACTGCTTTGAAGTTTGACCTAAATCAGGGGATTTTACACTGAAACCCTAATTTGGTAACTCCACTTCTCCTTGACTCCTTCTGATTTTTCTTTGGCAACACACCACATCCATATCCATGTAGCAAATAATGAATCCCACATTCTTCAAATGATCCTTGATGCCTTTCAAAACAAGTCTTTGACCTAGGGTTGACCTAGTATTGACCCAGATAAAACCCTAGTTGACTGACTTCAACTGAGGTTCTTGCAATCATTCCAATGACCTGGTTACTCCTCAAAATGATCATCTAGGCTCTTCATAAAATCCATACACACCTCATGCTCTTGGATCATGGCTCACACTTCCTCTGATGATCCCCAAATAACCTCAAGATAGGGGAGAACTCACTGATCAACCTGTCAACTCTTCAAAGCTCAAATTCTTCCCTGATGACCTGAGTAGTCTTGAATATGAATGAAACCCTTGAATGTTCCTCTTGAGATAAGAATAGTACTTGATCCCCTGTTTAAGATATCTTGCCTATGCTATGCAATGCAGATGAATACACTATGTACATGATGCAAATGCAAATGATTATGCAATTGAAACATAAACCTAGGTTAGAAAAGGTTGGGAAAATTTTGGGGTGCAACAACGTCGAGCCAGAGTCGTGCCAGGTATAACAGGTTGGGTACCTTGTGAATTGTTTTAGCGTTAACAGCATGATGCCTTGATATTTGAATCGTATCTTTGCAGATTGTAACATTGCATTACTAACTTTACAAATTTTGTTGGCAGGTTTGGAATGTGAGCTTGGAGAGGATAAAATGAAGATTTGTCGTACGGTTTTAGTTCATTAGAACATGATCTATGTTACGGCTTCGTCGTTACTAGTGGACCCGAGCTTGCGTGTGGAGACCATGGCTCTGTCAATGTGAAGACCTTAAGATGATGCCTGATGTGTGTAAGTAATCTCTGATTCTCATTTCTAACACCGTTGTTGAAGATATTCTTTCTCACAAATATTGTGTATCCTTTTGCTACAGGAATAATTTTCGAGCACTTCCTACTTCAAGTGTCAACTTGTCTTCGGTTTTGGTGAACTTCGCGAGGCCATCACAAACTGTCTACGTTGAGTGCGCCCATGGATTCAAAAGAATTGGGTAGCTTCAGATACATGTCTCCTTGCTTCTAAAGTTCGTTTTCACAACAACCTTTGTTGCCCTGGTGGCCTTCTCCATTTTAGTGATCGATTGCTCAACTTATTGAAGCAGCCTGAGTTTTCCTAAAACAACTTATTATTTTTAACGGCATTCGAATTACCAGTTTTGTTTTGCAGGTGAGCTTGTGGTGGCAGAAACATATGCAGTTTGGCAAGACTCTGTGAGGGATCGAAGTAGAGCTTGGTATTCCAAATTCCCTCCTGCTTATCGAAAGTTTGCGTTCCGGTTCCGGTAGCTACTCAGTTCTGCTATTTTTCAATCCATTATATCATAACCTTCTTCCGTATTCTGCAGGAATATGGTTGGCATTTCTGGTTTGTGTGGAAGATGCGAGTATGCGATTTTGTGGACATGTGTTGACTGCTCTAGTAAGAAAGATATTGACGATAACGCCGGCAAATGGCAACACCTTGTTCTGGCTTCTGGTAGCTGGTGTGTTTGGAAGATGCTACCAGGAATAGTTCAATAAATAACTTGTAGGAAGTTGGATTTTGTAAAAGGCATGTTTGTAAACAAGTACTCCGTGAAATAGGAGGGACACATTGTAATACTGATTGAATTCCACTTTCCGCGTGAGCTCTTGATACAGATACTGTAGTGATAATTTGACAAACATTGTTGTAACATAAATCATCCGCTTTTCTCGTTTAATTTTGCAACAGGCTTACAACTTGTCCTTAACTGCATGAATCTGAAATTTAGTCAAATATCAAGCTGACGATGCGAGTGAGATATGTGACAACTTTAATGATAAACCATTGCCAATGTTGAGTTGGGTATTCCAGATAATGAAGAATTCAATCTTTGATGTTAATTTCCACTTTGCTATTATATGTAATCTGAACTGTTAAAATTCTTGGGCTTTGTAATCTTATCTGGCATGCCTTGATGGATCTTAATTTCCTTGGAACCAAATCTGCATACTCGAAGATTCTGATAATAGAGAAACGGGTACATCCAAGGGGTGTAACTTCGTAATATGTTGTCATAAAACCATGACCGCCCTTAAGGCCTAATCCTCTTTAAGTTCAAACTAGTAGAAGACCTTGGGGTCTTAGAATTAGAAGCCCTTGATCACGACTCCACACTTTGTCATAACTTGCTTCCAAATATTCTCAATAGTCAAATGTCATAGTATCCTACTCTCGAAGTACCATTGAGAAAGATGTGGGATTTTTTTCAACTGTCCTAGAATCCTCTTAATTTTATTAGTGAACATGAAAACCATCTCCACTTGGAATTACTGCAGCTGCACGCACTAGTTAGTCACAATAAATATGCACACCTAGGCGAAATAAAACATACAGAGGTGGAGTCTTATGGTCAAAAATTAGGGTGTGACAAGATCCATTTCCATCATTTTGGAACTTTAGACACTTCATATTTATGATGTGTTAGCTGTTCATAGTCTCAAACAACAGCTGGAATCTCATTTTCTCAAACTGTCCACAAGGTTGCTTTCTTTCTTCAAAAGGAAGTAAGCTTCACCAACTTGCTCCGAAGGAATCTCTGGTTTTTCTTGGCAGCTAACATAGTGAGAACTACAAGAGGTATGTCATTTTAAGGTCTTCCATTAATATTCATCATGTATATGTTGATTGGCCTGCTAAGTGGTTTACACATTGTCATGTTGAAATGATTTGTTAACTTTGCTGTCAAATATGAAGCCAATACCTTGTGCATTTGCTGTTGAAGTGCCATTAGGGTAGTGTGTGTATGATTTTACCTTTGTGAAGATATCCTGCTAAATGCATGATGATTTTAGGCTCTTGGCATTGTTATGTTGAGTAACCACCAAAAATGATTTGAGTTTTGAAATCTGAACTTAGCATTGTCATGTTTGGTATTTGTGAACCTACATTTTAATGTATACCAACTGTCAAGAGTTTTAAGACCTTAGAGCTACTGTTCAAATTTGGTGCCTTGTATGTCATGAGTTATGTGTGTTTAATACCATGAGTTACAACATTTCATTTGGAACAGTTTACTTGATCTAATGAGTTGGTGACATTGTCTAAAACTTGTTATTTTGGATAGGTCTGTTTTGAAACTTGTTTTTAAACATGTTTTGATTCTGTCAAGCTAGGTTTGGGTTCAGGTCTGTCAACTCCCTTGGGCTGCAATTTTTGTTTAGCTGTTGTAATCACGTTAGCCATTAGGGTATTGTTGTTGTTTTAGGTAGGAGGCCTGAGTGGTTCATGTTAAACTCATATTGCTGTTAACCATTTAGTGGATAGGTTAGCTTTTAGCAGAATAGTTAAGGCTAGAGTGTTTAGGCCTCAGTTAGTTTCTCTGCTGGTATGTGCTAATAAGGGGAGAGCTGTTGGTTTAGTTCTACCTGAATGCATGACCGGTTGGAATGTCACTTTTGTTGTCACCATAATTATGTTAGGAGCAGTTGATATATGGTTGGTCAACTAGGATTGAGAGCTTTCATCTAAAACTTTTTGGAATTAGTGTGTGTTGGTGTAGCATGAAGATTGAATTTGTGTTATAAAGTGCATACTGTCATGAGATTTGTGGATTGGTTGTGGTCATCAATTTTCCATACATAATTAGCATTGAGTTCATGCTCAGTTACTGTCAAATCTGTTTTCTTATAAAATTGTTTGGATTTAGAAATTGTTTTTTTTAATCATTGTTGCTAGAAATCCTCACATGTGTGTTTTTTGAAACCCTTAATGCTTGAGGTTGGAGTTTGACATTATGATAGCACAAGTTGTTATTGTCATGAGATAAGGAGAAGGTTGTTTTCATGAGCATGTGTGGATTTACCAATAGATTAAGATTTCAGTTTTATCTGTCATAGCTTGTTTTTGATATTTAGCCTGCTGTCCAAATTGTTGAGAGGTAAACCAATCTAGTTCCAACAAGGACCTTGTTTAATCTCTTTTTGGCTAGTGTTTAATGAAGAGTAGGAGCAGGTCTGAACTTGTTAGGATTTGTTGGTTGGGTTTAGGTTCAGCCTTTTGATATTTGTCAAGTAGTGTGATTCCCTTACAATCATATATGCCATGGTATACCAGTTGGAGTCATTGGCCACATTGACTTGAGGTTTGTGTCAAAATTCTTCTTGGAACCAATCATCAGTGGTTTAGTATAATCCTTTATCCATCTCAGTCAGTTTACTAGAATTCATAGTCTAGGTTCATAGCTAGTTTTCACTTGAAACAGTTGGGATTCATGTGTTTTTATTTAGCTTTGATTGGTTAAAACTATGATGGTTGAATTAGTTGGTCAACTTATACTTTCTATTAGAATTTGGTTTTCAGGCTCAAACTTATTTGTATTTGTTTTGATGAGTAGTCAACTTTCATTTAAAAACAACATAAGGATTTGGTGTTTGTGCTTGGCATGGTAATGATCAACTGTCATTATCATTTGTGAAGTTTTGCAACTGTTATGGTAGAATTGTAAGTAGACCTATGTTTGGATTTTGAACTCACCTTTTTTATGATCACCTTGTCTTGGTTTATCCATGTTTTTGATAGCATTTCACTTGCTAGTATTTTGTTTGATATCTGTTGACTAAATCTCTTTGTCAAAACTTGTTCAATATTGAATTTTGGATGTAAACAGACCCTCACCTGTGTGCAGTGGCATTGAGTTGTGATCCATGGTTTCAAAATGCAAATATGTTGTGTATGCCCATGTACCTTTTTGCTCTGTTGAGAACCATTTGGTCTTGGTCTTGGCTTTGCAGTCTCACTTTGGTTTTTTAGGGTCCTTGCTAATTGTCAATTCCTACTGGTGTTTGTTGAGTTTTTATGTCTTTCAACTAATCTTTTAAGTCACTACAATATGGTGTATAAGGGTTTTGACTCATGGCATTGGATTGGTAAACTACTTGCTGGCACACCAAGCCTAGTGCAAGCCATTCCACCAATTGATAACTTGACAACCACTTTTTTGATTCATTAAAAAATTGAGATGTTTCTTTGAATTTAATAGATTAGCAATACATTTAAAACATGATCATACTTTTGTTTGAACATGAGCCTACCTGTTTTTCTTCAAAAGTACATCTCAAAAAACACCAATTTCATCAACTTGCAACTCATGGGCCATTTTCTCATTCTATCTTTTTTTGATCAAACTTGCTGTTGGAACTCATCCCATACTACATTTGAAAATTGCTCAGACCCTTGCTTGCACTAAAATGCATCTGTTTTGACCTTATCACTCCGAAATGCATTTCAAATTCTCTCTTTGCATGTTCTATCGTGTTTTAATTTGTGTACATTTTCTCCAAATTTGGTTGATACCATTTTGTTCCTCATGAAATTTCAAGTAGGTTTGACTTTTATTTCATGAAAATTGGTTATATTTTGAGGAAGTTTGGATTCAAATCGTTTTGGAATTTCCACTTGAGTTGCATTGAAGAAATGGGCCCAAAAATTCACTTTGCTTTAGTATATATTTAATTGGGGTGGCATAATACATGGATGTATCGCCACCCTAGTGGTTATGCCCTGCGTTTCAAATACCTTGCCTTGCCTCCTGACCTGAGTTCGATCCGTGTGGAGATCAACTCTTTTTCTTTATTTTTTAGCGTTTATCATGTTTTGACATATATCTCTCTCTTTCCTTTGTTTGTCACGCGCGCGCATATAGTTGGTTTGGCATGAGTTTAAGTCCATAACTCCAAAGACGTGGGTTCAAACCTTGGTGTGAGCATTTCCTATTTTTTAGCACTTGGTTTATTTATTTTATTTAATTTCATTCAATTTTCAATTTTTCATAACTTCTTCATTTTTAATCCTTTTTAGTTAATTCTTTTTGCTAAATTCTTTTTGCTAAACTCTTGTGGTTTTTCATGACCACATTTTATCCACACATGTTGTATTAATTTTAACAGTTTTTAGATGAATGTAAAAAGGATACGGTAGGTGATATGTTGCATTTGTTTGGTAGAGGTGGAATCTACAGTTGCCGATTCATCCATGGAGATGAATGTAAAAAGGATACGGTAGGTGATATGTTGCATTTGTTTGGTAGAGGTGGAATCCACAATTGCCGATTCATCCATGGTTTTAATTCGTTATCATCGAAACCTATATCAAGTGTTGTATGCAAACTCGTGTGGTGTATGGCAGTTTGCCCTTACAGAATGCAATCATGCAAACAAAACAGCAAATATGACCTTCTGGTTCAGTGTTAATCGGTTAACACTCTGGGTTAACCGGTTAACCTGTTGAAAATGAGTGAAAATATGGAATTTTGCATGTGTTAATCGGTTAACACCAGGCGTTAACCGGTTAACACTGTTAACGTTTGAAAAATGTTTGAAAATTTGAACTGGTTAACCGGTTAACCATATGTGTTAACCGATTAACACTGCACCAGAAGCCAAAAATAACAGCAAAAAATCACTTTCAGCACAAAACAACTTATTCAAGAATCCAAAAGATCAACTTATCAATTAAGCACTAAATGATCAACAAAAAACAGAGATCCAACAGAATGGAAACACAAACATATAGCAATAATCAAAATTCGAACGGATCGAAACCGACGAAAACTCAATCGAATATGAAGATGAACATGGCAATCATGCGATTAAGCTCGAAACTTAAATTAAATCAGAAATCCAACCTACGGTTCGGAGGATTAATCCGGTAGTTGTTGATCAACTGAACTTGAGTAGCGGAAAACTTCAAGATTAACCGGAAAACTTCAAGATCCACAATAATTCTTTAGAGAAGGATGAAGATCAAACGGAAAACTTCGAAACCGAATTGCTCCGAATAAGTGCTTCCAACTTAAGCTCCAAAATCAGACCTCAATTCACACGAAAATTGATTACGAAACTTGATCCGATGACGATGATAAATGGAGGTTTATGCTCAAGATTCCATTGATTTCAATGAAAAATCAATGGATCCAATGATGATGAGCTTTGAGTGAGAGTTGGGAAAATGAAGAATGTGAGGGAATTGAGAGAGAATTCAAAGCAATTCTGAAAATGGATTTGGAAATTATGGATCACTAGTCCCTTGAGGCTTGGAGTGAAATGCTTATATAGATGATAGGTTTGGGTTCCAAATGAGGTATGGAGGGAGGTTTGGAAATGTGGAATGGAGTTAGGCGCGGAAACTGAAATAACCAACTTGAGAAGGTTCTAGACCCTTCTAGAATGCAAAATGGAACCTTCTAGGTGATCCAAGTTGAGTCCTAAGGCAGCCCCCCTTGAGAATTCACGTTCTGGGCAAAATTACACGTGTTAACCGGTTAACGGTATGTGTTAATCAGTTAACACTGTTAAAACATGCAAAAATAGCCTGATTTCCTTTTGTTAATCGGTTAACATCATGTGTTAACCGGTTAACACTGTTAAAATTTGAATTTGGCGCTTTTTGGAGGGAAACCTGTCCGTTTGCTCGTTTTTCAACCGTTTGAGGTGCTGTCAAGCTCCTGACACTTGTTTTTGAACGTCGTATCCAAGGGAATGCTTGGAATAATATGAATGCTGTCTTCTGACCTGAAATTATCCTGCAAAACAAAATAAAATTGGATTCGTCCGCTGGACAAAATAAATGCCAGGGTTTCTGCTGTTCTCTGTTTGATTTCTTGTACTGAAAAATGAGTCTTGCGCCACAGGAAGACCTTGATCTCCTGCTTTAAGAACGAATGCTATGCGAATGCTAATGCTATGAAAATGCAATGAAACAAAAGCTAGGTATGAAAAACGTAGGGCAAGTTTTCGGGTGCAACAGCTGCCCCTATTCAAACGGCTTGGACCTGACTGGGTGAGGAGCGAACGACTCTCGACCAATCACGGTAAATGACGGTTGAATGCCAACAAACCCGGAAATTTTCCAACCGCAAAAACGAACTGTACTCTGATGGGAAAAAACTCTGGAACTCCAGTGATAGTCGCATGGAAACTCACTGGTGAACGATTAATCTCAAATCTCCGTCAGGATGATCATCTGATTTCGCTGTAGGACTTCGCTATCAAGCAAATAAGAGATCACTGGTTACTCAGTAACTGGTGGAGGATAACTGATCTTGCCATCAGGCATTCTCCGTCACAGCATAAGGATCACCTCTGGACTCATCAGGTCACTGGGAAAGTTTGACAATCTCTGTCGGTTATGCCGTCGGGCACTCTGCGTCACCTCTGGACTCGTCAGGTCACTAGGAACGTTTGACAGTCTCTGTCGATTATGCCGTCAGGCATTCTGCGTCACAGCAGAAGAATTCCTTAACGTCACTGCTGGACTCATCAAGTCGCTAGGAACGTTTGACATTCTCTGTCGGACTTACTCATCAAGTCAATAAGGAAAATTCTCGGGCGTCAGCCAGACTTCGTCATAAAGTCGAAAAGGAAATTTCTGACGTTCGTGTCTGAAACTTGCTAGGGATGAAACTTCCTGACATCTCTGTCTGACTTACTCATCAAGTCGAAGGGAGATTTCTCTGGTGACGCATCTTCGCTGGGGATTCTGGAGCATTCTCTCAAGTAACTCCGTTAAGTATCGACCTCTCGTCGAAAGGATTCACCTGACCTCACAGTCAATCCTGTTAGGGATAGAGTCTTCTGACATCACCACTAGGCACTCGCACAGAGCGGTCTCGACCATGCTACTCTGAAGGGAGAAAAAGAGACATGTTTATCACACGACTCTGCTTTGCAAACTTGGGAATCATCCTGATTAAACAACTTTTCTGAGGAACGCCTGCACACAAGAACGGTATCCACCTAGCTCATGTTTCAAGTGCATATGTTTGAATATGACGTAATGCTCCATACGAGATGGAAATGCTACGCATTTAGGGTAGATGCTATGTAATCATGCAGAAATGCTACGGAACCAAATCAGCAAAATAAATGCTGAAAAGAGAACCAGCCTATCAAGGGAGAAGAAACCACCCGGTTGGGGAGATACAACATGCCAATATCAATTGGACTTAACTTGGGAAACAAGCCTCGAACAACTTTTCCGCTGGGAAACAAAGTTCTACGAGAACTTGGAGTTCAAACTCGGCTGGGGATTTCACATCAAAGCCTGCTGAGGGGAAGACACCATGAACGGTCTTCACAGATATAATTGCGTGGGAGATACGGACTCCGTTGGGGAACATATCATCAGCTACACGACCTCGCTCACCTGTTGGAGAAGATACAACTCTGGGGGGAAAGAATCGGGATTGACCATTGATCTTAACTGCTCTGACGGGGAACATAACCCTGATCGGCCTCTTAGAATATCAAAATTCTTCTGACGGCGACTTCACCGGGGATTTCTCCATGGGGAGAATGTTGCTTTTGCTCGGGAAAGCAGCTTAGTGACACAGTCATGTGCTCTGACTTTGAGGAGAAGTCAAGACCTGTCTGCTCGCTGGGAAGAGACTCTGCTTGCTTATCCATGCTCGACTTGTCGGAGGGTAGGTTTCATACCTGCATTTGGAGAAGATAGTCTGATCTGCTTGGGGAATCACTGGGGAAACCTGCTGGAGAGGAATTGCTGCACACGGCTCAGCTGAGAATGTGATGCTCCTGTCAAGGACACATCTCTGGAAAACTGCTTCGAGGGTCACAACCCTGCAACGAAACGAACAAATAGACAAGATACCCTTCACAAAGGGACCCATCGGGGTTATCATCCGTGACTTTGTTCAAGCAATTCAATGCTTTAACCATTATCGGCCTAGGCCTGCAAGTTTATGTATGCGTATTTTAACAAAAACGTCGGCCATTTTTTCGCAAACAAAACAGATAAATGCTAAACAAACAAAATACTGAATAATATATGTTCATTGATAAATGAGCCTGTAACGAGGCAAAATGTTTTACAACAAATGCAAACTCCTAAAATGAGGAAGCTGAAAAATATAAACATAAATATACATCAGTATATGCAAATGTCGGCGATGTGGTGCAGACGAACACCATGAGCTGGTCCTTCCATACTCACTCGACTTTGATACTTCTCCGACGTTTCTTCTTCAGAAGAGATTGACTTGGATAAACGGCCCTCATGTCTTCCCAAACCACTAGGTAATGAAAGTTCGCACGTGGAACGCAATCATTTGCTTGTTAATCCCTAACGTTTTCCTGGACCGCCCTTTCGAGTTTTCGATCCACCGGGATACCCTTTTTGCCAAAACCGCCTTTCCAGGTTTTTGACTTTGCGGGTGTACATCTTTTCATTTATATCCCTAACTTTTGCCTGAACCTTCTGGTTCGCCGGGATGCCCCATTTTTGTCTGGATATTCTTTTTTCTTTCCAGCGGGTCATTTTAAGCAAAGTATTTTTTAATTGCATCCGCGTTCACAGGGGACATGAAATCTTCGCCGTCCATAGTGGACAACAGTAAGGCTCTTCCCGAGAAGACCTTGTTGACGACATAAGGACCTTCGTAGTTAGGGGTCCATTTGCCCCTGTGATCGGAATGTGGTGGAAGAATCTTCTTCAGGACGAGATCACCCGTCTGAAAGCTATGAGGATACACCTTCTTATCATAAGCTTTCTTCATTCGGCTCTGATACAGCCGCCCGTATGCAATCGATGCTAATCTCTTCTCACCCATCAGGCTGAGTTGATTCAATTGGTTCTTTACCCATTCTGCCTCATCGAGCTTCACGTCGACCATAACTCGTAAAGAGGGAATCTCGACTTCCAACGGTAGGACCGCTTCCATACCGTATACCAACGAGAAAGGAGTTGCCTCGATTGATGTGCGTACTGTCGTACGATAACCGTGCAAGGCAAATGGCAACATCTCATGCCAATCTTTGTAGGTGACAACCATCTTTTGCACTATCTTCTTGATGTTTTTGTTGGCCGCTTCAACCGCGCCATTCATCTTCGGCCGATAGGGTGATGAATTGTGATGTTCAATTTTGAAGTTCTAGTATAACTCCTTCATCATCTTGTTATTCAAATTCGAACCATTGTCAGTAATGATCCGCTCGGGAATTCCGTATCGACAGATGATATCCCTCTTTATGAATCGCGCTACCACTTGCTTGGTAACGTTAGCGTACGACGCTGCCTCTACCCACTTGGTGAAATAATCAATAGCCACCAAAATGAAGCGATGTCCATTAGACGCAGTGGGTTCGATCTTGCCGATCGTATCAATGCCTCACATGGAGAACGACCAAGGAGAGGACATGACATTCAACGGGCACGGCGGCACATGAATTTTATCTGCATAAATCTGGCATTTATGGCATTTCTTTGCGAATTTGAAACAATCTGACTCCATCGTTAGCCAATAATACCCTGCGCGTAGTATTTTTCGAGTCATGGCATGCCCGTCGGCATGCGTACCAAATGTGCCTTCATGGACTTCTTCCATAAGCAATCCTGAGTCTCTCTCGTCCACACATCTGAGTAGCTCTAGATCATGATTTCTTTTGTACAGAACTCCATCAAGATTGAGGTAGAAATTTCCAGACAGCCTCCTCAGAGTCTTCTTATCCTGCATCGACACTCCCACTAGATACTGCTTAGTCATAAGGAAGTTCTGGATATCATAAAACCATGGCTTGCCATCGTAGGCTTCCTCAATTGCAAAAACGAATGTAGGCCTGTCGAGGCGAGAGATGACAATTCTTGGAGCTTCATTCCAAAAATTTACTTTGTACATTGAAGCCAACGTGGCTAAGGCATCAACCATCTGATTTTCAGCTCTAGGCACATGATGGAGCTCCACTCGATCAAAGAAAGGAAGCAGCCTTCTGGCGCAATACATGTACGGGATCAGGTTCGGTTGCCTGGTCTCCCATTCACCTTTGATCTGGTTGACAACAAGCGCTAAGTCACCGTATACATCAAGGTTCTTGATCCTCAGATCAATGGCTTCTTCTAAACCCATGATGCATGCCTCATACTCCGCTTCATTATTGGTGCACGGGAAAGTTACTCTAGCAGTGAACAGGATGTGAGACCCGTGGGGAGTCATGATGATTGCCCCAATCCCGCTACCATACGAATTAACCGCACCATCGAATATCAATTTCCACTGAGAGCCAAGCTCTGGTCCTTCGTCGGATAGTGGTTCATCACAGTCCTTCATCTTGAGGAACATGATATCTTCATCCGGAAATTCAAATTTCATAGGCTGATTGTCTTCGATCGGCTGCTCAGCGAGGTATTCTGAAAGAACACTTCTTTTGATGGCTTTCTGAGATACGTAATGGATGTCGTATTCTGTTAGCATCATTTGCCATCGGGCAATCCTCCCTGAAAGAGCTTGTTTCTCGAAGATATACTTGATAGGATCCATCTTCGAAATTAGCATGGTTGTGTGATTGAGCATATACTGTCGTAAACGTTTGACAGCCCACGCGAGTGCGCAACATGTTTTCTCCAGCATTGAGTAACGGTACTCACAATCTGTGAACTTTGAACTCAGGTAGTAAATGGCATGCTCCTTTCTGCCAGTCTCGTCATGCTGACCGAGAACACAACCCATGCTATTCTCAAGAACTGTCAAGTACATGATTAGTGGCCTTTCAACAACTAGGGGTGTCAAAATAGGAGGCTCTTGCAGATAATATTTTATCTTGTCGAATGCCCTCTGGCAGTCGTCATTCCAGATAATCGCCTGATCGTTTTTCAATAGTTTGAACATCAGTTCACACGTGGCCGTGAGTTGAGATATAAACTGAGCAATGTAGTTTAATCTCCCCGGGAAACCACAAACTTCTTTTTCTGTTTTAGGCGCTGTCATTTCTTGTATTGCTTTTATTTTGGCAAGATCGACCTCGATGCCTCTTTCACTCATAATAAACCCCAGTAGTTTTCCGGATCGCACTCCGAAAGTACACTTGTTAGGATTCAGCCTCAACCTGAATTTCCTAAGCCTCTCAAATAGCTTCAGCAGATTGACCAGGTGTCCCTCCTCCGTTTGGGACTTCGCTAACATGTCATCAACAGAGACTTCAATGTCATGATGAATCATGTCATGAAACAAAGTAACCATTGCCCGCTGATAAGTTGCCTCTGCATTTTTCAAACCGAAAGGCATTACTTTGTAGCAGAACATCCCCCATGGTGTAACAAACGTGGTTTTCTCCATGTCTTCCGGCACCATCTTGATCTGGTTGTAATCGGAAAAGCCATCCATGAACGAAAACATGGAAAATTGAGCAGTAGTGTCGACCAATACGTCAATATGAGGGAGCGAGAAGTCGTCTTTAGGGCTCGCCTTATTCAAATCCCGATAATCAACACACATACGCACCTTACCATCCTTCTTCGGTACAGGCACTATGTTGGCGACCCACGGAGGGTAAGTAGTGACTGCTAAGAATCCAGCATCCAACTGCTTTTGGACTTCTTCTTTGATTTTAACAGCCATGTCCGGTCTCGTCCTTCTAAGCTTCTGCTTAACTGGAGGACACTCTTCGCGTAGAGGTAAGTGATGAACCACTATATCCGTGTCTAATCCGGGCATATCTTCATATGACCAAGCAAAGATTTCACTATACTCTAGAAGCATCTCGATTAGTCTTTTCTTGACATCGCTCTGTAACGCAGCCCCTACTCGGACATTCCTAACAAGTTCTTCAGAACCCAAATTAACAATCTCGATATCCTCCTCATGAGGCAGAATAGTTTTCTCGTCCTACTTCAACAGTCGAGCCAACTCTTCCGGAAGGTCTTCATCTTCGTCAATCTCTTCTTCAGCTTGATAGATTGGGCAATCAAAGTCGAAGTGAGTCATAGACGGTCTTGAATCGGTGTCACCTGTAGAATGAATCCTGCAACGAAAATGGTTAAACATAAAAATGATGTGCAGGTCAGCACAAACCACATCGCCATTTTATTATTTTTCAAAACAAAAGCAAAACAGGAATAACAGGGATCACAAAATTTGAATGCTAAAAACGCCCTTTGATTTATTGATAATATATAAATGCATAATCAAACAAGGCCCTGAAAATAAAACCGCTATGCCCTGGGTAGGGCATAGGGTTGTACAATAATCGGAAAAAGTAAATCATTACTCTTTGCTGGTCACTTGGACGAAATCCTGAATGAACCAATTTCTGAGGCTCTGGTCTGGCTTGCATGGCTGGATCCATGAGTCCAAGTCGCAGTCACTATCTCCGTCGTCTTCAGACACAGCGTTGATCTGTTCAAAGATTACTCCCCCTGATTTATTATCATCTTTCCGACCGAACTGCAGTATTCCTTCGTCCATCAGGCTCTGGACTCCCTCTACCAACTGATCACAGCCGTCTGAGTGATTTGCACATTCCATACAGAATTTCCTGCGACCCGGGAATATACCTCTCTTTACCAACTTAGCCTTAACGAAGCCAAACGGTGTTTTCAGGTCTCTGACATCAGTCGCCAAATCTGAGTCTTCCTCTTCAAGGATTGCACTAACCGCGGCTCCCCCGTGGTTAGGCATAGGGTTCTTCAGAACATTCGGGATGTCATCACAGAAATTGATTATTTTACTGTCAACCAAGTCCTGCACTTTATGCTTAAACGCCTTACAGTTGTCAATCGAGTGGCCAGGTGCCCCCGAATGAAACTCGCATCTTGCGTTTGCATCGTAACCAGCTGGAGGTGTCCCTGTCAAGGGAACCAAGGTCCTTTTCTAAATAAGTTGCATGTGAAGCAATGTCTGCAGCAATTGAGCGTACGACATAGGTGGAGGGTCAATGTGATGGTTTGCCAATGGCCCTTTACTCTGGTACCTACGATACCCTTGCTGGTTCTGTTGCGGTTGCTGCTGCTGTGCAGGCTGTTGAACGGCTGGAATAGTGATACTAGCGACCTGCTGACGCTGACCATTTCCTTTTCCTCGAGCATTAGATACCGAGCTGGTCTCACCCTCTCTTCTCTTACCACTGAAAGCTCTCTTTCCTCCAGCTGAGGATGACTCTCCGTCTGGAATCTTCCCAAGTTTTATGCTGCTTTCAACACGTTCGCCGATGATTATAAGATCGGAGAAACTTCCCGACATACTGCTGATTAATTTCTCGTAATAAACATCTGGTAATGTTGCCACAAACAAATCTACCAATTCACGTTCGACCATTGGCGGTTGAACCCTGGCTGCCAATTCACGCCAGCGCTGCGCAATACTCTTTGAAACCCTCATTGCTTCTCTGAGAAAGATTTTGTAGTTGGACATGGTTAGGCGCTAGGTCACTATTGTATTGATAGTGGCGCACAAAAGCTTCAGTAAGTTCCTTCCAACTGCGTACACTTGCGGGCTCCAAGCCCATGTACCATTCAAGCGAAGGTCCTGATAGGTTGTCTTGAAAGAAGTGCATCAGCAACTTCTCGTCGTCGGAGTACGCTGACATCTTCCTGTAGAAGGATTTCAGGTGAACACGGGGGCATTTGGGGCCCCTGTACTTATCGAAGTCGGGTACCTTGAACTTCTGAGGTATCTTGAGATCAGAGATCAGCCCCAGCTTGGCCATGTCCAGGCCCATGGAATTCAAGTTCTCAAAACTCTTCATCTTGTCCTCGAGTGCTTTGAATCTTAGGTGGGCTTCAGCAGTCAATTCGCCCTCGGCCCCTTTCATCGAGAATACGTCATCTTGACGATCCTCATTCCAAAGTTGGTGGCCATTCCCGATGATGACTCTCGCTGCTCCGGGTCCCTGAAAGTTTCCAACTCCAGCGTTACCAGCATTGGCGGCAGCGTTGTTACCGCTTGCGCCCATGTTACCAATAGCAGCTCCAGTAGTGCCATTACCAGCCCCAGCTTGGCCAGTACCCATTCCAGTGTTCCCAATTCCTACCATGTTGGGAATGACCAAATTCGGCCCATAATTGTCAGCTCTCGGAGTATCTACCCGAGGAGGGTTGGTATTCTCGCCTCATGAAGAACACCGTCTTCGTCGATACGTGTAATCAAGGGCTGCACAAGTGTCCTGAGTTGGTCTTGGCCGTTATCGCCGTCTGCATGAGGTCCATAAAACAGTCCATCCTCTCCCTCATTTCCTGAATGTCGGCTTGAACCTGTTCCATTACTCTGACTCGGTTAGCTTTGGTAGAATACCAGTGAATTGGCTTATGATTAATCCTAAAAAAAACTACGGGAAAACACAAAGGGTTAGATAAATAAGATAGATGCACATGTCACGCAACATATTTATGCTAATGTAAACACGTGTCTATGCTTTAGGGAGGATTCCCCCCTCGATTCTAGTTTCCAAGACAAATAAAGTCTAGCATCTAATCAAGGAAAGAAAACCTCGTATATATATCTGAAAAACCCATGCGGGCAGCGTACAACTGTAATCGAATACAACTGAAGCAACAGGCATGACCCCAGCCAACAGGCCTGGTGGTGATCAGCATATCAATGCATAAAAGATACAAGGGAGTATAATAGACATCAAGTGCGGCTACGGGCACGGAAATCTTCTAATAACTCCTTTGTGTCGGGGTGGTTAGGCTTGTTGAGCAGACCTCGGATGAGTAGCTCTCTCCTCCTGATGGTATCCTGAAGACTCTCAACAAAGTCCTCCCAAGCACCTTCTCCGAAGTAGTCTTCCAACTTGCTCCTCTTGGAATCAGCTCTGAGTTGGAAATCCTTCAGGTTTGCCTTGGTTTCAACCAATCTGTACTGGATGTTGCATCGAAGTGATGCCTCAGCCTCTATCTTCTTGTCCTTGGTCTCAAGCTGAATCTTTAACTTGGCTACTTGCAGTTTCAGCTTCTCCTCTCTTTCTTGGTGGCTCATCAAAGTAGTGTTCCACAATGCCTCGAGTTTAGATATCTTCAGATATGCCCTATCCAAGTCTTGCTTCTTGGTGGCAAGGACACTATTAGCAGCTTTGAAGTATAACCCCAAACGTTCTCGAGAATCGGTCTCCTTGGTTAAACTGGCACCCAGGTGGTTTATCAATTCAGTCTGCTTCTTGCAGGAATAGACAACTTCGTTCTTCTCGCCTCGGAGTTGAACAATCTCTCTTTCTAGCGACTCATTCGCTTTCTTCAATTCCTCTTTCTCTTGTAACACCTGATTGTACCGTGGTTGGCTCTTCAACTTTGGGGGCATAAGAAAGTGCAGCTGGAGGGAATGGCATCAGAATCATCTTTGCCCTGTCTTGGATCCAACTCAAATAGGGGCCATAGGCGCGGCTATTCTTTTTCCTCAATGATGCTTTCCCTTTTCTGCGGATATTATTCCAAGCATGCTCGAGCTTGGCTAACATGTCTCTACTCAATAGCCCCGTGAGGTACATAGATTCCTGCACCTCTTCTTCTCTGGGAGGGTCCCTCAACGCATATCTGAACTGCCTGATCAATAATGACGGATTATAATTGATACACCCTTTTCTCCCGATCAGGGGAACATTGGGAAAACCACTGCAGCTGTATGAGCTCTATACCAACCTATCTCTATCGAACCAGGTAATATTCTTCGCGGTCAAACCCATCAGGCGCTCTGACAAAACCACCGTACCTGCAGAGGTGACAAAGGGGCCCACTTTGGGCATATGGTTATCAAACCATTTGTACAGTAGAGGAACACAGCACGACACGTTCTTTCCCCTCCTGTTTTCGTTTTTGTAATGGGCTGAGTGATACATGTCGCCGAGTAATATGGGTACTGGGTTACCCGAGGCAAAGATGTGAAAGGCATCCAAGTCTATAAAGTCTAGCATGTTCGAGAATAAGATAATACCGTAAATGCAGAGAGCTAAAATGGTGCTGAACACGATCCAACACCCGTCCTTAACACATTGTTGGGCTTTCCCAACCAAGAATTGCAAAGAGAACCCGGGTATCTCATTCCATTTGGTAAAATTCCGGTCCATCTCCGAGGCGTCTAGATGCAGAACAACAGCTAGCTTAGCCAGATCAGGCTTAGCGTCAGTGTGGAAAAAAGGCATCTGGTTTCGAATAGGTATATCTAACAATGCTGAGTATTCTTCCAGGGTGGGCGTGAGGATATAATAAGGAAAAGTGAAGCATCTGAGCTAAGGGTCATAGAACTGTAACAAAGTGTACAAACCATTCAATTCGTGCATTGAGGGCTTGTAAACAACGTCAAGCAACTTCCCATAAGTCTTCTTGAAATCATTCTTGACCTCTCTATCAGCTATATGGATCAAACCGGACAGAGCACTGACATCTGGAGTAGGAAACTTGTAGGCAACAATTTTCCTCAAAGCTTCCATGCCGGAGATAAGAAACCAGATCACTAGAATCAAAGGGGTGAATATGAACCTGCATCATAGACACGTGTTAATGAGATGCAAAAATGATAATGCGAATGCAAAATGCAAAAATGCAGCAGGAGATCAAGAGTGTTGTGTTGTTGATTGGAAAGGACCAAAATTCTTCTCTGACGAGAACATAACACAACTCTAATAACAAGGAAACCTCTGATATCAATATCACTGATTCAAACTGTCAAGAGAAAACCAGGTTGTCTGAAGGTTAAAGTTTCCTGCATAACCCAGCCCTGCTCACAGGTATGGACCTAATCACTAACAAAGGTACGACATCCTATGCGTTCCTCAGCGTCACAGACTATCACGAAATGATGATACGTTCACCATTTCTGGTTTGGCATCATCACTCCCTGAAGAGGCCTCACTTAGCTGAGTCACAAATGATCGGTCCCCTGAGTCGACAACTCTCAAGTCTAAAATCCCCTCAAGCCCAAAGGGCTAGAAAAGAAGTCATCCAAGAGAATCTCGTCTGAGCGCGGATTTCGCGGGACACTAGTACATGCAAAGCATGCACGCCCCCAATAATCTCCACTCTAATGCTATGTTTTCTCTCAAGCCTGGGTCTGGCTTCTCACTCATCAGAATCAGTCCCCTCCCACAACAGTACACTAATAATATAATGCTGAAAATAAATGCAGGAAAGTAAAGCTAAAGTACAACAGGCATGTACAAAACCCAAAGAGATAAAGAAACAAGCGCTAAGATTGACTCGTATAGGGAACCGTTGGAGTCGCCAGCTGTCGCTACTGCGAAAAAAAGTGCCGGCAAAGACAGAAGAGTCGCCACCTTTCGATATTTATCCCACAGGAAGGGAAAGGAAATGATCGGAAGAAACCTAGCGAAAAGGTATAAGACAGGTCGTCGCAACCAAATCTCGTGTTCGGGAGTCGGTTACGCAAGGGGAAGGTATTAGTGTTAGAACACAGATTGGTTCTTAGTTATATCTCTATGTTTTGATGATAACACTAATGAAATTTTGTATTAAGAAATTATATACTCTAAATTTGTTCAAGTATTTTTGCTGCGGATATTAAATTTAATATTCTTCTGAAAGCAAAAATGGATTTGAACGTTGAACTACGCAAGGCTCTGAGCGTCAGAAGCATCTCGTTAGAAGACTCTGAGCGTTGCCTACAGAAGACTCTGAGCACTGCCTACAGAAGACTCTGAAGCAGAAGCTACAGAAGCATCTGAAGCGTAAACTAAAGACTTTGTATGAAGAGTTTCAGGCATTGTTTTTCAGAAGACTCTGATAGTACTATTCTCTGCATGTACTGAGGATCTGATTTCCAAACTCTGCTCTGACTATTACTCACGCTGAAGCACACTTGCTGCAATATTCTGATACAACAAACTCTGATGACATCAAGACTCTGATCACTCAAGGCTCTGATGTTGATTCCTGTGAAATAGAAACTTGTTGAAGAAGATTATTCAAAGTTATATCTGTTGGTATATTTCAAACGTCTCTTTCCTCTTCTATGCTAGACACAAGAACTCAGGAAAAAAGGATTTCTCTGAACGTTCTATTTCTAGGAAAGGTCAAGTCATGTGAACACAAAAGGCTACAACTACTTTGCAGTACACGGTCTTCAAGCTTGCAACGTCTTGGACTTCTTTATCTATAAAAGCAAGACTTCAACAACTTTCTATAGTTGACGAACATTGACGTATTCTGACAAAACTATTGAAAACTCTCTCAAAGCTCTCATACAAATTATTATTCTTTGTTGAATAGTTTCATACGTTCTTAAACTTAAGTGTATAAATCAAGTTATGGTCAGTAGTTCTTGAGAAGACTAAGACAGTTGTTCTTAGTGGTTGATATTGTAATCAGTTTGATTATAATGGATTAAGTCCTTGTGGAGAAAGGCAAATCACTCTTGATAGAGTGGACTGGATTAGTTGAGTTCAACGAACCAGGATAAAAATCATTGTGTTTTTATTGCCATAATATTTTGAAAACCCTTATTCAACCCCCCCCCCCCCTTCTAAGTATTTTCTCACCTTCAGTTGGCATCAGAGCTCCGGTTCTGTGTGTGCTATCACTTTACCGTGAACAGAAAAGATCCAGTGAGAAAACTCTTGATATAATTCTTAGTTGATATTATGGCTGAAGCTTCAACATCCAACAACAACAAATATGAAGAAAGGGATAGAATCAACACAAAACCCCTTATGTTTGAAGGGGAGAAGTTTGACTATTGGAAGGACAGAATAGAGAGTTTCTTCCTTGGATATGATGATGATCTTTGGGACTTAGTCATTGATGGTTATGTTCATCCCACTGATGGGGATGGCAAGAAAATTGATAGAAAATCTATGACTGAAGCTCAGAAGAAGGAGTTCAGAAATCATCACAAAGCAAGAACAATCTTATTAAATGTTATATCTCATACTGAGTATGAGAAGATTACCAACAGAGAAATAACATTTGATTTGTTTAAGTCTTTGAAGATGACTCATGAAGGGAACTCACAAGTTAAAGAGACCAAGGCTCTGGCGCTGATCCAGAAATATGAAGCCTTTAAAATGGAAGAATCTGAATCTATAGAAGCTATGTTCTCTAGATTCTAGATCCTCACAGCTGGATTAAAAGTGCTGGACAAAGGCTACTCCACTGTTGATCATGTTAAGAAGATCATCAGAAGTTTTCCCATCAGATAGAGATCAATGGTCACTGCTCTGAGCTAGCTAAGGATCCGAACAAGATTACATTGGAGGAATTGATCAGCTCTCTGAGGAGCCATGAGATTGAACTTGAATAAGATGAGCCTTAAAAGAAAGGTAAGTCAATTGCTTTAAAGTCTAACAAATCTGTTAAAGCGTTGCAGGTGTTAGAAGAAAGTTCTGAAGAAGATGATGAACTGTCCCTGCTGTCCAGAAGGATCAACAAACTCTGGAAGCATAAACAGAGGAAGTTCAAGAACTTCAAGAAGCCAGATCAATGCAAAGAGTCTTCTGGACACAGAAGATCTGGAAAGAAAGAGGTTGTTTGCTATGAATGCAAGGAACCTGGGCACTACAAGAATGAATGCCCAAAGCTTCAGAAGGAGAAGCCAAGAAGGAAGCCTGAGCATAAAAAGAAAGTTTTGATGGCTACATGGGATGATTCAGATGCATCTGAATCTTCATCAGAGTCAGAAGAAGAATATGCCAACATGGCACTAATGGCTGGTGTGGAAGATCAGGATGAAGGAACATCTGGATCTGAATCTGACTCAAAAGAGGTACTTTCTAATCTCTCTAGGGAAGAACTTATTGAGGTTTTATCAGAAGTTCTCAAAAACTATAACCAGATTAAGCTCAAGTGCAAGAATCTTAAATGCAATCTTGAATATGAGAATAGTCTGTTAAAGTCAAAAGTTGCTGAGCTCAAAGAAAACAATTTGAAATTGAAAAACAATTTTGAAAAAGCTCAACAAGACTCTGAATCTGAAACTAAGTCAAAATGTAAAAATATTTTAGAAGAATATGACTATAGTTTTCAGAAGTTTCTGGCTAAAAGCATAGATAGAAGCAAGATGGCTTCAATGATCTATGGAGTTAGCAGAAACAACAGGAAAGGAGTTTGATATGAATCTTCTTTTGGAAAGGATTTAAATCCAATACTTATTGATAAACTTATCATTAAGAAGACTCCCTTATATTCTCATTTTAAGTTTGGTCATCTGAATGATATTAAACACACACGTTCTGATCAGAATGTTCCTGTGTTTAAACCGAAAGTTAGTCAGAACAAACTTGTTGTAAAAAGACAGAAGTTCAGACAAACTTTTAAGGCAACTAACCCAAAAGGACCCAAAAAGATCTGGGTACCTAAGGATAAGATAATACCTGTTGCAAATGTATTTAGCAGCAAAGTCAAGACGCTAGTCATGGTACCTGGACTCTGGCTGCTCACGTCACATGACGGAAGAAAGGTTTATGTTCCAAAGCCTGAAGCTTAAATCTGAAGGAGACGTCAAGTTTGGAGGGAATCAAAAGGGCAAGATAATTGGCTCTGGTACTATTGGCAATGGTAACCTTCCCTCTATATCTAATGTTTTACTTGTAGAAGGATTAAAACATAATCTATTGTCCATAAGTCAATTAAGTGACAGTGGTTATGACATAATCTTTAATCAAAAATGTTGCAAAGCTGTCGGTCAAAAGGATGGCTCAATCCTATTTAATGGAAAGAGGAAGAACAACATTTATAAAATCAATCTTTTAGAACTTAAGGTTCAAAATGTAAAATGCCTTATGTTTGTTAATGATGAGCAATGGGTCTGGCACAGAAGATTGGGGCATATTAATATGAGACGTATATCTCAGATTAATAACTCAATCTGGTCAGACAACTTCCTAAGTTGAAGTTCAACTCAGATGCTTTTTGTGAAGCATGTCAAAAAGGAAAATTTTCAAAATCTTCTTTTAAAACTAAAAATGTTGTTTCAACCTCAAGACCATTTGAGTTACTTCACATTGATCTGTTTGGACCAGTGAAAACTGCATCCATCAGAGGCAAGAAGTATAGATTGTTCATTGTTGATGACTACAGCAGATGAACATGGGTGAAATTTCTAAAACACAAGGATGAGTCACATTCTGTGTTCTTTGACTTCTAGAAACAAGTCCAGAATGAAAAAGATTTTAAAATTGTTAAAGTTAGAAGTGATCATGGTGGCGAATTTGAAAATAAATATTTTGAAAAATATTTTAATGAAAATGGCATTGCTCATGATTTCTCCTGCCCTAGAACTCCACAACAGAATGGAGTTGTAGAGAGGAAAAGTAGAACATTGCAAGAAATGGCCAGAACCATGATCAACGAGATTAATCTGGCAAAGCATTTTTGGGCAGAAGCAATAAACACAACTTGCTATATTCAGAATAGAGTGTCTGTAAGACCTCTTCTGGAGAAGACTCCCTATGAATTGTGGAGGAACAGAAAACCCAACATTGCTTATTTTCATCCTTTTGGATGTATATGTTATATGCTGAACACTAAGGAGAATCTGAACAAGTTTGATTCTAAGTGTTTCATGCTTGGCTATTCTGAACGCTCTAAAGGCTACATAGTATACAATACTGAAACACAGATTGTGGAGGAATCTATACATGTAAGATTTGATGATAAGCTTGGCAATCAAAAGCCAAAGCAGGTTGATAATTCTGCAGATAGAGAAGTAATTCTCACAGACTCTAAAGGATCAGAGGCAGAAAAGGTTCAAGTGAAAGAGCCAGAAGCAATGCCAGATGCAACTCCTTTGGCTACTCAAATGAACAACTTGAATATTTCTGAAGAACTTAATGTTAGAGGATCATCTTCCAGAATCAAGGCCTCTCACCCAGAGGATGTGATCATTGGAAAGAAGAATGACCCTATAAGAACAAGATCCTACCTCAGATCATCTAAAGCCTCATTATTTGGGTTGGTGTCAGTTATTGAACCAACTTCTATGGATGAAGCTCTGCAAGACAATGACTGGATAATTTTCATACAAGAAGAGCTCAATCAATTCACAAGAAATGACGTTTGGGATTTGGTTCCAAGACCAAAAGGATTCAACATTATTGGAACTAAATGGGTCTTCAGAAACAAGTTGAATGAAAAATTAGAAGTTGAAAGAAACAAATCAAGGCTTGTTGCTCAAGTTTATAGCCAATAAGAAGGAATTGATTACACAGAGACATATGCTCATGTGGCCAGGTTAGAGTCTATTCGTTTACTCATTTCTTTTGCTGCACAAAATAACATCACTCTATATCAGATGGATGTTAAAAGTGCCTTCTTAAATGGGATTATAGAAGAGGAAGTCTATGTTCATCAACCTCCTGGTTTTGAAAGTGATAAATTTCCAGAACATGTTTTTAAACTTAAGAAATCTCTTTATGGTTTAAAACAAGCTCCCATAGCTTGGTATGAGAGATTAAGCAACTTTCTTCTGGAGAAAAATTTTATCAGAGGCAAAGTAGACACAACTCTCTTTTGTAAAACATTTAAGAAAGATCTATTAATTTCTCAAATATATGTAGATGATATTATATTTGGATCTACCAATGTTACGTTGCGAAAGGAATTTGCTCAATGTATGCAGGCTGAATTTGAGATGAGCATGAAGGGAGAATTGAGATTCTTTCTGGGAATTCAAGTCAAGCAAACTCCAGAGTACACTTACATTCATCAGACTAAATATGTAAAAGATCTTCTGAAGAAGTTCAACATGACTGATAGTAAGTTAGCAAAGACTCCAATGCATCCAACAAGCACTCTTGGTAAGGAAGAGGTAAGTAAGAAAGTAGATCAGAAACTCTACAGAGGTATGATTGGATCTCTTTTATACTTAACTGCTTCTAGACATGACATTTTATTCAGTGTATGCTTGTGTGCCAGATTCCAATCAGATCCTAGAGAATCACACTTAATAGCTGTTAAGAGGATTCTAAGGTATCTGAAAGGTACTACTAATGTGGGTTTGTGTTACAGAAAATCTGATGAATTTAAACTAGTTGGATTATGTGATGCTGATTACACTGGAGACAGAGTTGAAAGAAAAAGTACTTCTGGAAGTTGCCAATTTCTGGGAAGTAATTTAATCTGCTGGTACAACAAGAAACAACCTACAATTGCTCTATCAACTACAGAAGCAGAATATATTGCTGCTGCTGGATGTAGCACACAGATGCTCTGGATGAAAAGTCAGCTAGAAGATTATCAGATCTTTGAAAGTAATATTTCTATATTCTGTGATAATACTTCTGCTATATGCTTGTCTAAAAATCCAATTTTACACTCTAAAGCTAAGCATATAGAAATTAAACATCACTTCATCAGAGACTATGTTCAGAAGGGTATTATAAACTTAGACTTTGTTGATACAAATCATCAATGGGCTGACATTTTCACAAAACCCCTTGCTGAAGATAGGTTTAAGTTTATTCTGAAAAATATTGGTATGGAATTCTGTCCAGAATAATATTTATCAGAAGCAACTTTCTCAGATACAAAATGGTTAAACTCTGAAGTATTTCATCTATCATTTATTTAATTACTTGAATTATTATTTCTGTGTGTATCAGAACTAACAAGTCTCAGAGGATATGAACGTTGGCTAACGTTTCATTTCTCAAAGAGTTTCAGAAGCACATGCAAGCAAACAGGTGTCACTCTAGATCTGAAAAGGTGGAGTGCAGTATACTGAATTGACGTTTGAGGTACTTTTTTAATCATTGGGTTTCTTGATTTCCCCCCAATTTGTCAGAATCATTAATTGTTTAAAATGATTATATTCTCTTCATTAAATGCTAAGTGGTAAGCGTGTTGAACGTGTGACTCTTGTGTGCCCTAATTTCTTCTATAAATGCCACAACTTTACACATTTCACACTTTTCACTCTCACGATCACTTATATGCATTTTTGCTTGTTCTATTGCTTCCATTTCTCTCTCAAACCCAAACATCTCAGAAACCCTAAATCTTCAAGAACTTCAATGGCTACTTCATCATCAACGTCTGCTCAGTTCCAATCTTCAATGGCTGTTGTTTCTTCTTCAAACTTGGGTGCTGTCCCTTTTAAGGAACCTATAAGAACTTTACTCACACCTGTTGACAAGTTGGAAGTCTTGTGTGAATCTATTGTTAACTTTGAATCGTTTGCTGAAAATGGGTATGATCTTCGTCCCATTGTTGATGCACAGTGTCGGACCAAGTTCTTTGACAGGTTAATGGGACCAGTTTATCCTATTCTGGTAAAGGAATTCTAGATACATGCTTCTACTTGTCCTAAGTTCATAGTATCTTACGTTCTGGGTAATGAAATTGTGATTACTGAAGATTTGATAAGGAAACTCATTGGATATGAGGAAACTGATGGAGTCACCAATATGCCATCTGGGCGTGTGGATATGTCTGATGTTTATAGAGAAGTTTGCTCATCTAGAGAGGCTTCTAACAAGGTTAAGGATCTGAAGCCAGTTTACAAGATCTGGGCTAAGATTTTCATGAGCTGCATTCATTACAGAAAATCTTCCAATTCTCCAAATTATGTCAACACTGATCAGCTATACTTCATGTATTGTCTGAGTCAGAGTACCAAGGTGGATCTGCCATATCTTCTGTTTAATCATCTATGGACGCATGTTAAACAGTCAAGGGAAGAGGTCAGAACCAAACACCAGAAGCTGAGGAACTAGATTCCAATGGGAAGACTTATCTCAGACATTCTGACTGAGAATGGTCTTGTTGGTCATCTGGTAGAAGCTGGAATGAAGGAAGAATTAGCTTTTGCAGTTGGAAAACCTCTGAACAGGAAGAGTCTTCAGAGGATGAAAGTTGTAGAAGAAGTTACTTCTGCTCCAAAGAAATTCAACACTGAAGAGGTTTCTCAAAGAAGAATTTCAGTTGAAAATTTTCCTATGTTCTTTGCTAATGAACCAAGGGAGATTATTCTAGATTACATTACAGAGTGTCTGAATGAAGGAATACCTCTACCAGCAAATCTGGTTCAGAAGGCAGGTGAACCTGCTCCAGATCTTTATGAGGCCAGACACAAGAAGAAGAGAAAGGTTGCTGCAGAAGAACCTTCTAAACCAAAGAGGAAGGCTACTGGTGAAGCTGCTGCTGTCAAGCCAAAAAGGGTCAAGAAGCAAGAGATAAATCCTCCAGAGGCAAGTCTAGACGAGATTCTGGAAACTGTCAAAGAGGTATTAACATCTGATCAAACTCTCCATGAACCTATACCATCACCTTCACCTTCTCCTCCTCGTGTTTCTAAACCTAAGAAACCTTATGTTACAGCTTCTTCTGTACCCCAACCTCTAGCAACTCCATCTGAAAAGTATACATCTGAACCAACACATTCTAAACCATCTGATATTCCCCCATCTGACAAACAAACAATGCACCACAATCATCTGAAATTCCCCCACCAGAACCACAAACTTCTAATCTACCAGAACCAACACCAGCAGAACCAAACTAACCAGAACCAACTCCACAAGAACCAGAACAACAACAACCACAACCAGAATCTATCCAACCATCTGAACCTTTAATACCTGATTCTATAGTCCTAGATATTCAACCCTTAACTACTTTGGTTGAACTATCTTCTACATCCTGTCATTCATCTGAATCATTTGATTCATCTGAATCTGACCTACCACCAGAAGTTTATTCACCACCCTCTCTTCGTGGCTATGAACCCAGAACTTCTGAGTTTGTATCTTTTACTTCTTTCAAACCATATCCCTCTGATTCCCTTCCTTCCGGTCTAAAACTTAAAAACTTTTATACGAGAATAGAAGCATCTGACCCTATCACTCCATATAAACCTAGTTCTTCAACTATCCTTCCATCTGTTCTTCAAACCAATCTTAAAAAACAACTAGGTATCATTCTATCAGAACCTTTGCTTTCTCATAACTCTGTGTTTACCCCCTACGCTTCTACACCATTTGATGTCATTCCCTCTGCATCAAATTTTAAACCATTTTTGTTTCCCATTTCATCTTCATCCAGACTCAAAAATTTCACTTCATCATCTAAACATCCCTCTTTACCCTCTTATCCTCGTCCTCTGTTCATCATCCTAACTTTTACCATACCACCTCCACTAGAACAACCCAAACCAACACCTCTGGAAGCCCACCTTAAAACCAAAACCAGATTAGATGTTAATGCCTTATTTGCTAGTTTCAAGAAAGAAATAAGGATGAGTTTGAATTCTGTTCAAGAGGAATGTCTCTCAAGCATTAATCCATAAGCTTCTGAAGAATGCTGGAATAAGTTCATCTCCAGATTCAACACTGTTGCTTCAAATCTGAAGAGTGTCTGCTCTGACGATGCGAAGAGCAGATTCGATGAGATTACCAGAACAATGCTTTGGAATGTGACCAGATCTCCTACATTGCTTCTTGAGGAGGCACCTTCATCTTCTGGAGTTTCTGCCGAAGGATCTGCTTCTGAAGTCATTCTGGAAGAAAATCCTTTAGCTCTGATGATTGTGGACAAATCATTTGAATCTGTGCCTCCAGAATATGCAACTGCAATGGTTATTGACTCTGTTCCTACTCCTGCATCAGAATCTGCTCCGTCTACCTCTTCTGAGATAAAGAAAGAGAACCCAGACTTAGAAGATAAGATTGTTGTGCTGGAAGCTGGTCAATCTGAGATAAAGTCCTGGATGGCAAGGCAAGATCAGAAGACTGACAATATTGAGAAATGGATGACCAAGCAAGAAGAATCTTCTTCTGAGATCACACACCTTCTGAAGATGCTTCTCTCCAAACAATCTTAGCTTTATGTTTTTTATCTGATGTTTGAGCACTTGTTTGAATTCTTCATCTGATGTTTGGTCTGTTCTATCTGAATGTTTTTAATGAATGAATCTATGAATGTTTTCTCTATATGATTATATCTTTTCTCTCTGTTTCTTTTTTATTTTTCTTTAAAAAGTTTCTTTTTGATTATGACAAAAAGGGGGAGAAAATGAAATTCTAACTGTTCAAATAAACTTTACCTGAATGGAATTCAGACATATCAAATCATAACTAACATGAATTTTTAGTATTTCAGAACTATAATGATAAATCTGACAAAATTCTGTAAAGTAACTCTGAGATCCCCAGATCAAGTTTTAACCAATCAGGCTCTGATTCTGAAACGTTTATCCAAATCAAGCTCTGATTCTGAAAAGAATACTCACGCAAAAAGGGAAGTTTCTATTCTTTCTTAGTATTCAATTCAGGGAGAGATTCATAATCTCAGAGGGAGTTATATTTATCTCTTTATTGAACAAAATTTGCTATGTTTTTGTCATCATCAAAAAGGGGGAGATTGATAGAACACAGATTGGTTCTTAGTTATATCTCTATGTTTTGATGATAACACTAGTGAAATTTTGTATTAAGAAATTATATACTCTAAATTTGTTCAAGTATTTTTGCTGCAGATATTAAATTTAATATTCTTCTGAAAGAAAAAATGGATCTGAACATTGAACTACGCAAGACTCCGAGCGTCAGAAGCATCTCGTTAGAAGACTCTAAGCGCTTCCTACAGAAGACTCTGAGCGCTGCCTACAGAAGACTCTGAAGCAGAAGCTACAGTAGCATCTGAAGCGTAAACTGAAGACTTTGTATGAAGAGTTTCAGGCATTGTTTTTCAGAAGACTCTGATAGTACTATTCACTGCATGTGCTGAGGGTCTGATCTCCAAACTCTACTCTGACTATTACTCACGCTGAAGCACACTTGCTGCAATACTCTGATACAACAAACTCTGATGACATCAAGACTCTGATCACTCAAGGCTCTGATGTTGATTGTTGTGAAATAGAAACTTGTTGAAGAAGATTATTCAAAGTTATATCCATTGGTGTATTCCAAACGTCTCTTTCCTCTTCTATGCTAGACATAAGAACTCAGGCAAAATGGATTTCTCTGAACGTTCTACTTCTAGGAAAGGTCAAGTCATGTGAAGACAAAAGGCTACAGCTACTTTGTAGTACACGGTCTTCAAGCTTGCAACGTCTTGGACTTCTTTATCTATAAAAGCAAGACTTCAACAACTTTCTATAGTTGATGAACATTGACGTGTTTTGACAAAACTATTGAAAACTCTCCCAAAGCTCTCATACAAATTATTATTCTTTGTTGAATAGTTTCATACGTTCTTAAACTTAAATGTATAAATCATAGTTGTGATATAGCTTTCTTAGAAGCATTTCAAGCACTTGTTTAGTTTACATTTGATTGTAAAAGTTCCTTAAGAAGACCAAGTTATGGTCAGTAGTTCTTGAGAAGACTAAGAAAGTTGTTCTTAGTGGTTGATATTGTAATCAGTTTGATTATAGTGGATTAAGTCCTTGTGGAGAAAGGAAAATCACTCTTGATAGGGTGGACTGGATTAGTTGAATTCAACGAACCAGGATAAAAATCATTGTGTTTTTATTGCCATAATATTTTGAAAACCCTTATTCAACCCCCCTTCTAAGTATTTTCTCACCTTCAATTAGCACCCCTCACGTCCGTCGTACTCGACGAGATCCATGCTTGTTGTTGTTTATCTAACGGTTTGTTTAACTATCTGCCTATCAAGGTCTAGTTTAAAAGAAAAAAGAAGTGACTTGGTAAAGCATCGCGCTTCGTGCCTACGTATTCCCGTCTGGAACGCGAAATCAGAGTCAACATAGTTCGACTAACTACGGGTGATGGGGGAAGGTTGCTCGCCAAGACGTCGCGTCTTGTGCCTACGTATTCTCATCAGAGAAATCAGAGCGAGCGTAGTTTGGGATAAAACGGAACACAGGTTTGTTCACTTGTTTTTACCCGAGTAAGGTTAAACTACGGTTCCAGCAGTTAGGGACATTGCCTGTTTGCGGTAGAACCGAAGCTTAACAACACTCTTTTCATCAGAAAAGGTTCTCTTTGAATTAAAGACCCCACAGGGAAAAAGGAGTTTTAATATTGGTTTTTGGTCTTTTATCGAAAAGAAGTGTTTTTTATGAATGTTTGTAATTCATACTGCACTAGAGACTATGACTTAGGAGTGAATGCGTCGCATGTCACCCAAAGGGTACCATACTAAACATCTTGGAAATTGAAGGGAAGCCCTTCAACAACCATTTCCTAAGTAGCTTAAGGCTCGTAACGTACGGTACTCATCAGCCTTTATTACGTGTTTTACTATTTTTTGAAGATGAGAAGAGAGAAGGGGACTCTACAGGGGAAACTATCAAGCATCCTACTGTTGTCACGCAATATGGCCCTATTGTTGAGTTTGAAAGGTAAATTTATCCTAATGTTATCATGCAAAGGTTTCAACCTAAAGTTCTATCATCACTTCCTTAAACAAGGAAGTGACAATCCTAAGGGATCATGGCAAAGGGAAGAACAACCACACAAAAAATCATTAAGCTGAAAGAACAAGGCTATCAAGCAAGATAAACAGATGAAATAAACAAAAATGTATATGCAATTCACAGTACAAGCAAGGGAGGCAAGCTCAACCTTCAATGCAAACACGGGATGCAAACATAGATGGCACACAAGCAAAGGGAGGGACACCTCAACCTTTAATGCAAACATGACAAGTACGAAAGCGAGTAAACAACCAAGCAAAGAGAGACAAGCTCGACCTCTAAATGCAAACAAGAAAAGGGAGGGACACCTCAACCTTTAATGCAATCATGCACTTAAACAAGAGTATCTACTCATGCAACTCTATCCTAATGCATCACAGCAACCACTCAAACAAGAGAATTCAAAAAAATGAGAAGCAAGGAAGTCATCCCAATCCTTTATTAAGTTGGAGGTGTATCAACACGAGAGTCCATCCCAGGCTCAACCTCTTGAGGAATGCTCATTAGACTTCCCAAAGGGAAGTCCAGGCTCTCACAAGAGGGATCCTAAGATTATAGGACAGATGAGAATGAAGGGTGGAACCTAAATGTCAATCTAAGGTGTAGGTATGTGTATCAACACATGAGAGTCCTCTAAGGCTCAAACCTCTTAAGGAATGCACATTAGACTTCCCAAAGGGAAGTCCAGGCTCTCACAAGAGAGATCCTCAGATCAATGAACAGAGAAGGAATGATGATGGGAAGCATGGTGTGTACCAAAGGTATCCACCATGGTACTCAACCAATCATCTTAACGATTGTATCCTCAAAGGTTTTACCATTCATGGTATTCCTTTAGTCCTTCCAAAGGAAGGACTAGGCTCCTACAAAGGAACCTTAAATCATAGGATAAGAAGTGGGGAAGGAGTTGCAAGCAAAGCAAAGCACCTAAGAGGAGAAATCATCCACCTAAAGCTCTAATGACATATTAAAGGCTTAGGAATCATCCTAAAGAGGTATCAACCTATTCACTATGACATCATGTAAAGATTAGAGGGCTAGGATTTGCAAAAGGTCACTTAAAGTGCAAACTAGGTGGAATGCTAAGTTGGGATCACCCTAAAAACAACCATCAAGCAAAATCTGGGAAAAAAATAGGTAATCAAACCTAAAAAATCTAGTAAAAATTCTAGAGGATCCTAATGATGTTAGGAAGCTACAGTTAAAATTTCAAGTCAAAATTCCAAGCCTAAGGGTATCAACCAGGGGCTAAACCATGAAGGGTGCTATCGAAGATGCAAACGGGAAAGGCTTTGAAAACCTAACTCAAAACCTATCCAAACGGATCTTAAAAATCTGGATAAAAATACTTAAGGGTCACCTAAGGTGTCTAGGAACAATCTGTTAGAACACAGATTGGTTCTTAATAATATCTCTATGTTTTGATGATAACTATTATGAAATTTTGTAATTAAGAATTATATACTCTAAAATATGCTTGAGAGTTTTTACTGTAGATAGTAAAGGAATTAACACTCTAGAAGCAAATCAGAATTGAACATAAGAAATTAGCTAGACTCCGAAGCGCCAGATGCATCCATTAGAAGATTCTGATTGCTGCCAACAGAAGATCCTGAGCGTAGCCTACAGAAGATTCTGAAGCAGAAGCTCCAGAAGGATCTGAAGCAGAAGCTCCAGAAGAATTTGAAGCAAGTCATAAGCATTTGAACCAAAGAAGAATTCTGTATGAAGAGTTTTTTCAAAGCATAGTTACTACAGAAGATTCTGAAAGTACTAAAGCTGCCAGTACTGAAGATCTGTCTCAAATATGCTCTGATCTTAAACACGCTAAAAGCACACCTGCTGCAGAAGACTCTGACTCAGCAAAACTCTGATCATCATCAGAAGGCTCTGATCTAATTAGACTCTGATGAATTTGCTGAAAACTGAAGAAGCATTATTCAAAGTTTATATCCGTTGGAATGATCCAAACGACTCTTTCCTTATTTATGCTAGACACAAGAACACAGACAAAAAGGATTTATCTGTGCTTTCTTCTTCTAGGAAAGGTCACTTGATGTGAAGACAAAAAGGCTCAGACCTTTTGGACACTCTTCTCAACGTGAAGCTCACCTTGGATCAGCTGCCTATAAAAGCAAGACTTCACCAATTTCTTCAATTGACGTTTTATCCAAAAAGAAATCAACATTCAAGCTCTCATACTATTCATATTATTTCTAAGTTTTAATCTTCATATTTATTCAACCCCCCCTTCTAAGTATTATCTCACCTTCAGTTGGCATCAGAGCTCCGGTTCTGTGTGTGCTACCAGTTAACAGTGACAGTAAAGATCCAGAGAGAAATACTTTGATATATATATTTGGTTGTTACTATGGCTGATAATACAATGTCTAACATTAATAACAAATATGAAGAAAGGGACAAAATCAGCACTAAACCCCCTATGTTTGATGGGGAGAAATTTGATTATTGGAAAGACAGGATTGAAAGTTTTTTCCTTGGATATGATGCTGATTTATGGGATCTGGTCATAGATGGATATGTTCATCCCACTGATGGGAATGGCAAGAAAATAGACAGAAAATCTATGATAGATGCTCAGAAGAAAGAATTTAGAAATCACCACAAGGCCAAAACAATATTGTTGAATGCAATATCTCACACTGAGTATGAAAAAATTACAAACCGGGAAACTGCATTTGACATGTTTGAATCCTTAAAGATGACTCATGAGGGAAACTCTCAAGTCAAGGAAACAAAGGCTCTGGCTCTGATCCAGAAGTATGAAGCCTTCAAGATGGAAGACTCTGAATCTGTTGAAGCTATGTTCTCCAGATTTCAAATACTTACAGTTGGACTAAAGGTTCTGGATAAAGGATACTCTACTGCTGATCATGTGAAAAAGATCATCAGAAGCTTACCCACCAGATGGAGACCTATGGTGACAGCGCTGAAGATGGCTAAAGATATGAACAAGATCTCCTTGGAGGAACTGATCAATTCACTAAGAAGTCATGAAATTGAACTTGAGGAAGATGAACCTCAAAAGAAAGGTAAATCTGTTGCTTTAAAATCTAATAAATCTGCTAAAGCATTGCAGGTAATAGAGGAAAGCTCTGAAGAATCCTCATCTGAAGATGAAGATGAACTGTCCATGCTGTCCAGAAGAATAAACAAACTCTGGAAGCATAAAGGAAAGAAGTTCAGAAACTTCAGAAAGCCTGACCAAAGAAAAGAATCTTCTGGACACAGAAAATCTGGCAAAAAGGAGGTTGTCTGTTATGAATGTAAAGAACCTGGACATTACAAAAATGAATGTCCAAAGGTGCTGAAAGAAAAGCCTAAAAGAAAATTTGATAAGAAGAAAAAGGTTCTGATGGCCACCTGGGATGATTCAGATACATCTGAATCTGAAGTTGAGTCAGAAGAAGAATGTGCCAATGTAGCTTTGATGGCAGACATAGAAGGTCAGGAGGAAGGAACTTCAGGATCTGAATCTGACTCTGAATCTGACTCTGACGCTGAAGAGGTAATGGCTAAACTCACTAAAGAAGAACTTATCAAAGTGTTATCAGAAGTTCTGAAAAGCTATAACAATATTAAGCTCAAATACAAGGAGCGTCAAAGCAATCTTGTATCTAAGAATAATATTCTCAAATCAGAAGTAGCTGAGCTGAATGAAAAGAACTTAAAATTGAAAAATGATTCTGAATTAGCTCAACAAAACTCTGATTCTGAAACTGAATCTGAATGCAAAAATATTTTGGAAAAATATAATTATAGCTTTCAGAAGTTTCTTGCTAAAAGCATAGACAGAAGCAAAATGGCTTCTATGATCTATGGAGTTAGCAGAAATAACAGAAAAAGAATTGGATATGAATCTTCCTCTGGAAAGGATTTAAATCCAAAACCTGTTGATAAAATTATCATCAAGAAAACTCCTTTATATTCACACTTTAAATTTAGTCACTTGAATGATATTGAACAAACACGCTCTGAAAAGAATATTCATGTGTTTAAATCTAAGGCTAGTCAGAATAAACCTTATGTTAAAAAACAGAAGTTTAGACAAACCTTCAGAACAACTAACCCTAAAGGACCCAAGAAGATCTGGGTACCTAAAAGTAAAATAATTCCTGTTGCAGATGTTCTTAGCAGCAAGGTCAGGACGCCAATCATGGTACCTGGACTCTGGATGCTCACGACACATGACAGGAGAAAGGTCTATGTTCCAAAGCCTGGAGCTTAGATCTGGAGGTGATGTGAAATTTGGAGGGAACCAGAAGGGCAAGATCATTGGATCTGGCACCATTGGAAATGGTAAACTTCCCTCTATTACTAATGTTTTACTTGTTGAAGGGTTAAAGCATAACTTATTGTCCATAAGTCAATTAAGTGACAATGGTTATGATATTACCTTTAATCAAAAATGTTGTAAAGCTATTAGTCAAAAGGATGGCTCTATCCTATTTAGTGGTAAGAGGAAAAACAACATTTATAAAATAAATCTTTCAGAACTTAAAGTTCAGAATGTTAAATGCCTCTTGTCTGTTAATGAAGAGCAATGGGTCTGGCACAGAAGATTGGGGCATATTAATATGAGACGTATATCTCAGATTAATAAACTTAATCTTGTCAGAGGACTTCCTAATCTGAAGTTCACCTCAGATGCTCTTTGTGAAGCATGCCAAAAAGGGAAGTTTTCAAAATCATATTTTAAATGAAAGAATGTTGTTTCTACTTTCAGACCACTAGAATTACTTCATATTGATCTGTTTGGACCAGTGAAAACTGCATCCATCAGAGGCAAGAAGTATGGATTAGTCATTGTTGATGACTATAGTAGATGGACATGGGTAAAGTTATTAAAACACAAGGATGAGTCACATTCTGTGTTCTTTGACTTCTGCAAGCAAGTCCAGAATGAAAAAGATTTCAAAATTATAAAAGTCAGAAGTGATCATGGTGGTGAATTTGAAAATAAATATTTTGAAAAATATTTTAATGAAAATGGCATTGCTCATGATTTTTCCTGTCCTAGAACTCCACAACAAAATGGGGTTGTAGAGAGGAAAAACAGAACTCTGCAAGAAATGGCCAGAACCATGATCAATGAGACAAATCTGGCAAAACACTTTTGGGCAGAAGCAATCAACACAGCCTGTTACATTCAGAACAGAGTGTCTGTAAGACCTCTTTTGGAGAAGACTCCATATGAACTGTGGAAGAACAAAAAGCCCAACATTTCATATTTTCATCCTTTTGGATGTATTTTCTATATGTTAAATACTAAAGAAAATATGAACAAGTTTGATTCCAAAGCACATAAGTGTTTCATGCTTGGATATTCTGAATGCTCTAAAGGCTACAGAGTATACAATACTGAGACACAGATTGTGGAAGAATCTATTCATGTTAGATTTAATGATAAGCTTGGCAATAAAAAGCCAAAGCAGTCTGAAAACTCTGCAGATAGAGAAGTAGTCTTCACAGACTCTGAAGTCCCAGAGGCAGACAAAGCTCAAGTGAAGGAACCAGAAGCAACGCCAGATGCTATTCCTTTAACTTCTCAGATGAACAATCTAAACATTTCTGAAGAATCAACTGTTAGAGGATCATCATCCAGAATTAAAGCTTCTCATCCAGAGAATGTCATTATTGGAAAGAAGGATGATCCCATCAGAACAAGATCCTTTCTAAGATCATCTGAAGCATCATTATTTGGACAGGTGTCAGAAATTGAACCATCTTCTGTAGATGAAGCTCTGCAAGACAATGATTGGATTATTGCCATGCAAGAAGAGTTAAATCAATTCACCAGAAATGATGTGTGGGATTTAGTTCAAAGACCACAAGGATTCAATATAATTGGAACAAAATGGGTCTTCAGAAATAAGCTAAATGAGAAAGGAGAAGTTGAAAGAAATAAGGCAAGGCTTGTTGCTCAAGGGTACAGGCAACAAGAAGGTATTGATTACACTGAAACTTATGCTCCAGTGGCAAGGAGTTTGCTAAATGTATGCAGGCAGAATTTGAAATGAGCATGATGGGAGAACTGAGATTCTTTCTAGGAATACAAGTCAATCAAACTCCAGAGTGCACTTACATACATCAGACCAAATATGTTAAAGAACTTCTGAAGAAATTTAACATGACTGATAGTAAGCTGGCAAAGACTCCCATGCATCCAACTAGCTCACTTGGCAAGGAAGAGGTAAGTAAGAAAGTAGATCAGAAGCTCTACAGAGGTATGATAGGATTTCTTCTTTACTTAACTGATTCTAGACCTGACATATTGTTCAGTGTATGCTTGTGTGCTAGATTCCAATCAGATCCTAGAGAATCACACTTGACAGCTGTCAAGAGGATTCTAAGGTATCTGAAAGGTACTTCTAATGTGGGTTTGTGTTACAGAAAATCTGATGATTTCAAATTAGTTGGATTTTGTGATGCTGACTACGCTGGAGACAGAGTGGAAAGGAAAAGTACTTCTGGAAGTTGTCAATTTCTAGGAAGAAATCTAATCTCTTGGTACAGCAAGAAGCAACCCACAATTGCACTTTCAACCACAGAGGCAGAATATATTGCTGCTGCTGGATGTAGCACGCAGATGCTCTGGATGAAAAGTCAGCCAGAAGATTATCAAATATTTGAAAGTAACATTTCTATCTTCTGTGATAATACTTTTGCTATATGTTTGTCTAAGAACCCCATTTTACACTCTAAGGCAAAACATATAGAAATTAAGCATCATTTCATCAGAGACTATGTTCAGAAGGGAATCATAAATCTAGCCTTTGTTGATACAGATCATCAATGGGCAGATATTTTCACAAAACCCCTTGTTGAAGATAGATTCAAATTTATTCTGAAAAATATTGGTATGGATTTTTGTCCAGAATGATATTTATCAGAAGCAAATTTTACAGATGCAAAAATGCCTAATGCTCTGAAGTATTTCTTCTGATTGCTTATTTATTTTCTTTATTTTGTGAAACTCTGAACTAACAATCCTTAGAGGATCTGAACGTTGGTTAACGTTTCATTTCTCAAGAGAATTCAGAACACATGCAAGCAAACACGTGTCACTCCAAATCTGCAAAGGTGGCGTGTACACTACTGAAGAGACGTTTGAGGTGAAGTTTGAATAGTGAAAATCTTGATTTTCCCCCCAATTTGTCAGAATCAATAAATGCTTGAAATGATTTTTATTCTTTTCATTAAATGCTTTGCTTAAACGTGCCTTATTCTAACTGTTTGTATGCCTATGTGTTTTAGTATAAATACATCTCTTCTCTTCACATTCACACTTTCCACATCTCAAACATTTTATGCATTTCTGCCTCCTCTTCTCTCTTCATAAAAACCCTAAGCGTGTGACAAATCCATCTTCAATGGCAACTTCATCATCAACTGTTGCACAATTTCAATCTACAATGGCTGTAGTTACCTCTGCTAATATGGGCGTAACTCCTTATACTCCACCAAAAAGAACTTTGCTAACACCTATTGAAAAGCTGGAGGTTCTATGTGAATCAATGGTGGAATTTGATTCACTTGCTGAGAATGGGTTTGAATTTCGCTCCATTATAGGTGCTCAAGGATGGGTGAAGTATTTTGACAGACTTTTTGGACCAGTTTACCCCCTTCTTGTGAAAGAGTTCTGGATCCATGCTTCTGTATACCCTAAGTTTATTTTATCTTCTGTTCTGGGCAAAGAGATAATCATAACAGAAGATCTAATTAGAAAACTCATTCGCTATGAGGAAACAGATGGAGTATCACACTTGCCAGCTGGGCGTGTTGATATGGATGAAGTTTATGAAGAAGTGATGACTGCTGGACAAGCTTCTAATAAGTTCAAAGATCTGAAGCCTGACTACAAGATCTGGGCTAAGATTTTCATGGGATGCATTCATCACAGAAAGTCAACAAACTGTCCAGACTATGTCAATAATGAGCAGCTCTACTTTATGTATTGCCTAAGTCAGAGCACCAAGGTAGATCTTTCATATATTCTTTTTATGCATCTATGGAATCATATAAATGCTTTTAGAGAATATGTGAAAGAAAAAGGTCAGAAGATCAGAACCTGGATTCCTTTTGGAAGGTTAATCTCAGATTTTCTAACAGAAAATGGACTTGTAACTGCTCTATACGCTGCTGGAGTCACAGAGGAATTGGAATTTATTTTGGGAAAGCCTCTGAATGCCAAAAGTCTTCAGAGACTAAAAATAGTGGAAGAAGTCACAACAGCTCCCAAGAAGCTGAACATTTCTGAACTGAGTCAGAAGAGAACTCCTGTAGATGATTACCCTCTGTTCTATGCTGAAGAACCAAGGGAAATTGTTGTAAGATATATTGATGAGTGCAAGGCAGAAGGAAAGCCTATTCCTGCAGATATTATAAAGAGAGCAAGACAACCATTGCCTATTGTAGAAGAAGAAGAAACACCAAGAAAGAGGACTCAACCAGAAGCAGAAGCTGCACCTGTTCAGAAGAAGCCCAAGATTGCTGAGAAGCCACAGAAGCTGCTAAAGAGGAAAGAATCTGGAGACACTCCTTCTGTTCCTGCTAAACGCATCAAAATCAAAGGTACTAAAACTTCTGTATCTTCTGCAAATCCTATTGTTATAAATGATTCAAATGTTAAGTCTATTCCAAAACCACCCTCTACACAAAATCAATCTGTTACTGCTCCACCTCATGTTTCTATTCCATCTCCTCAAAAATCTTCTAATCCAATTTCCATCTCACCTGTAAAACAATCCACTGTACCTAAACCATCAACAACAAAACCACCAATTCAAACTCCACAACCAGAAGTTCCAACCAAACAATCTGTACCACAAAAACAACCATCAGAAAAACAATTCACAGAACAACAACAAACAACAAAACCTTCTGCACAACAAAAGCCATCTGAACAACAAAAACAACCACAAGAAAAACAACCAGAAAAATCATCTGAACCTCTACCAGAAAAAGACTCTGATCATCAACCACAAAAATCATCTGAACCTCAAACACAACAACAAGAGAAACATCCACAATCAGAAAATCCACCATCCAAAACATCTGAACCCACTGAATGTGTACCAGTTATTTCTGAACCAATCATATCAGAACCACCTACATTTGAACCCTCATCAAATCCCTCTGAAAATCCCTCAGAATCAATCAACCCATCTGAAACCAACATCCCTGAGACAGAAGTTCTTGATGTTACAGCTCTGAAAACTGTTTTTCAAGTGTCTTCTACTTCTTGCACACCAACCACCTCATCAAATTCCTCAGAATCTGACATTCACCCAGATTTTCTAATATCCCCCCTCTCATAGAGACTCTGAGGTAAACCAACCAGAACCCCCTATATCATCCAAAGTTCCTATTCCAGATCCTACTCCCACACCTACACCATCATCTGAAATCCTCATTCCAAATTCTATCCCAACATCTACCCCAAGAACATCTATCTCATGTGCACAATTCTCATCTCTTTTTCACAATCTTACCTATGGCTTCAAACTCAAAGATTTCTATGACAGAGTTGAACCATCTGACCCTATCACTCCCTTGAAACCCAAACTTACAATCACCCTACCATCTGTGCTTCTCACCTATATTCAATCTATGTCAGATGTAGGTTCATTAGCAACAATATCCTATTCTGCTAAATCTGCAAAAGCTGTTACTTCAGCTATACCCGTTTCATCTGTTAAACCTGCTGCTTCTGATGAACCTGCAAAATTTGCTTTCCAACCTTACTCCAATAAACCCTTTGATGTGGTTTCCTATCACACCAAAGCAAAACCAAATCTGTTAAATTCTTTAAACAGATCCAAACCAGACAAATCCCCTGAAATTCCTTTCATACCATACTACCCTCCTCCTCTGATTTCCATTCAGAAATCCTTATTTCCACCTGCTCCTCAACCAAAACCAATAACATTGGAGACTCTGTTACACCCCAAACCTAGACTAAACATTGATCATTTATTTACATGCTTTTTGCAAGAAATACAGTTGTATTTAGGTACTGTACAAAAGAAGTGTTTAGCAACAATGGATGCACAAGAATCTGATGTCATTTGGAATGGATTCATAAACAGATTCAACACTGTAGCATCAGATCTGAAGAACATATGTTCTGATGATGCGAGGCTCAGATTTGCTGAAGCTGCAAGAAGTCTGTTCTGGACTGTCAAGAGATCTGGACCTTTACTTCTTACAGATGCTCCTCCATCATCAGAAGAAACTACTGAATCTGCATCTGAAGACAACCCTTTGGCCATGACTCTGGTAGAACTTCCTTCTGGCTCTAATGCTCCAAGCTCTAAAGACCTTATGGACATTGACTCTGTTCAAGCTCCAGAAAATGATCAACCTTCTTCATCTGAGATTAAGAAAGAACATCCAGATTTTGAGGATAAAATTGCTGCTCTGGAAGCTGGTCAATCAGAAATCAAGTCTTGGATGGCCAAACAGGATAAAAAGTCTGAAGACATGACTGAGCGGATGTCAAAACAGGATCAGAAGAATGAAACAATGGCTAAGTGGATGTCAAAGCAAGAACAGTCCTCCTCTGAGATCACGGATCTGTTGAAGATGCTTTTGTCAAAACACTCTTAGTTTTTCATTTTTTCATTCTAGTGTTTTTGCATCTGATGTTTGCTTATGTATTTTTGAATATCTTCTGATGCATGTACTCTTTCTCTGAACTGAATTGAATGAATGTTTCAAAGTTTTCTCCACATGATTTATCTCCTTTACTGTTTCCTTTTATTTGTCCTTTTAAAGTTTTTACTTTTTGCTTATGACAAAAAAGGGGGAGAAAATATAGATCTGAACTGTTTAATTAAACTTCACCAGAATGAAACTTCAGACATATCTATTTTTTATCTAACATTAAATCTGAGTATTTCAGAACATTTGATAAGTACACTCTGTAAAAGAAACTCTGAGACTCTCAGATCATTTGACAATTATCAAACTCTGACTCTGAAATTTGCAAGACACTCTGACTCTCAAATGTTAAAAGAACAATCAAGATCTAACTCTGAAAATTACTCAAGACAAAAGGGAAGTTTCTATTCCTTATTTGTATTTAATTCAGGGGGAGATTCATCATCTCAGGGGGAGTTATAATTATCATATTTTCAATTAAACAAAATTTCTGATATTTTTGTCATCATCAAAAAAGGGGAGATTGTTAGAACACAGATTGGTTCTTAATAATATCTCTATGTTTTGATGATAACTATTATGAAATTTTGTAATTAAGAATTATATACTCTAAAATTTGCTTGAGAGTTTTTACTGCAAATAGTAAAGGAATTAACACTCCAGAAGCAAATCAGAATTGAACATAAGAAATTAGCTAGACTCTGAAGCGCCAGATGCATCCATTAGAAGATTCTGATTGCTGCCAACAGAAGATCCTGAGCGTAGCCTACAGAAGATTCTGAAGCAGAAGCTCCAGAAGGATCTGAAGCAGAAGCTCCAGAAGAATCTGAAGCAAGTCAGAAGCATCTAAACCAAAGAAGAATTCTGTATGAAGAGTTTTTTCAAAGCATAGTTACTACAGAAGATTCTGAAAGTACTAAAGCTGCCAGTACTGAAGATCTGTCTCAAATATGCTTTGATCTTAAACACGCTAAAGCACACCTGCTGCAGAAGACTCTGACTCAGCAAAACTCTAATCATCATCAGAAGGCTCTGATCTAATTAGACTCTGATGAATTTGCTAAAAACTGAAGAAGCATTATTCAAAGTTTATATCCGTTGGAATGATCCAAACGACTCTTTCCTTATTTATGCTAGACACAAGAACACGGACAAAAAGGATTTATCTGTGCTTTCTTCTTCTAGGAAAGGTCACTTGATGTGAAGACAAAAAGGCTCAGACCTTTTGGACACTCTTCTCAATGTGAAGCTCACCTTGGATCAGCTGCCTATAAAAGCAAGACTTCACCAATTTCTTCAGTTGACGTTTTATCCAAAAAGAAATCAACATTCAAGCTCTCATACTATTCATATTATTTCTAAGAATTAATTTCTTTGTTTTTAATAGTTAAGTGAAAAATCACAGTTGTGATAAAGCTTTATAGAAGCAATCTTAAACACTTGTATTTGTATTACATTTGATTGTAAACCTTAAGAAGATCCAGTTAGGATCAGTAGTTCTTGAGAAGACTTTGAACAATTGTTCTTAGTGCTTACTATTGTAATCAGTTGATTAAATAGTGGATTAAGTCCTTGTTTGAGAAAGGCAAATCACTCTAGGAAGGGTGGACTGGAGTAGTTGAGTTCAACGAACCAGGATAAAAATACTTGAGTTTTTATTTCTAAGTTTTAATCTTCATACTTATTCAACCCCCCCTTCTAAGTATTATCTCACCTTCACAGCCTACAAAATATTAGGAATCTATCCTAAGCAATGCATTGAAAATAAAATCCAACAAGTAGTCATACCCGTTTCGCAATTCAAGAAAAGCACATGTCATGAAAAAATGAAAATTAAATTGAGAAACAACTCCAAAAATAATCCAATAACATGTAAAATCATTTAACACATTAAGGAATCAGAGGAAAAAGAATCAAGAATTATGGATGTATGTCGCTATTTAAAATGAATTAAAACAATCATGCTTCAAAACATCACAAGAGAAAAATGAACATGAAAAATGCATAACATGAAAAATGCAAAGAGGGAGGAAAAGGTATGTGGGGCAGCAGCCGCCACAAACACGTCTCAACCTTAGCGATACGATGCAAACACGATACCAAATAACGGAAAGGAACGCAAGACATGAAAGCAAATGAAAATGCAAACGAAAGATCACTTTGAACCGCATGCACAAACATTCATTCGAATGGAAAAATGGACACACGCGTGTCGACAAAATCATGATATCAACCACAAACAGTGACAAATAACCAAAATAATTCAATCCTAATGCATCACACTGATCTATGATGATTCGAATCGAAACGAAATGCAATCATGCAAACAAAACAGCAAATATGACCTTCTGGTTCAGTGTTAATTGGTTAACACTCTAGGTTAACCGGTTAACCTGTTGAAAATGAGTGAAAATCTGGAATTTTGCATGTGTTAATTGGTTAACACCAGGCGTTAACCGGTTAACACTGTTAACGTTTGAAAACTGTTTGAAAATTTGAACTGGTTAACCTGTTAACCATATGTGTTAACCGGTTAACACTGCACCAGAAGGCAAAAATAACAGTAGAAAATCACTTTCAGCACAAAACAACTTATTCAAGAATCCAAAAGATCAGCTTATCAATTAAGCACGAAATGATCAACAAAAAACAGAGATCCAACAGCATGGAAACACAAACACATAGCAATAATCAAAATCCGAACGTATCGAAACCGACGAAAACTCAATCGAATATGAAGATGAACATGGCAATCGTACGATTAAGCTCGAAACTTAAATTAAATCAGAAATCCAACCTACGGATCGGAGGATTGATCAACTGAACTTGAGTAGCGGAAAACTTCAATATTAACCGGAAAACTTCAAGATCCACAATAATTCTTTCGAGAAGGATGAAGATCAAACGGAAAACTTCGAAACCGAATTGCTCCGAATAAGTGCTTCCAACATAATCTCCAAAATCAGACCTCAATTCACACGAAAATTGATTACGAAAATTGATTATGAAACTTGATCCGATGACGATGATAAATGGAGGTTTATGCTCAAGATTCCATTGATTTGAACGAAAAATCAATGGATCCAATGATGATGAGCTTTGAGTGAGGGTTGGGAAAATGGAGAATGTGAGAGAATTGAGAGAATTCAAAGCAATTCTGAAAATGGATTTGGAAATTATGGATCACTAGTCCCTTGAGGCTTGGAGTGAAATGCTTACATAGATGATAGGTTTGGATTCCAAATGAGGTATGGAGGGAGGTTTGGAAATTTGGAATGGATTTAGGTGTGGAAACTGAAATAGCCAACTTGAGAAGGTTATAGACCCTTCTAGAATGCAAAATGGAACCTTCTAGGTGATCCAAGTTGAGTCCCAAGGCAGCTCCCCTTGAGAATTCACGTTCTGGGAAAAATTTACACGTGTTAACCGGTTAACGGTATGTGTTAATCGGTTAACACTGTTAAAACTTGCGAAAATAGCCTAATTTACTTTTGTTAATCGGTTAACAGCATGTGTTAACCGGTTAACACTATTAAAATTTGAATTTGGCGCTTTTTGGAGGGAAACCTGTCCATTTGCTCGTTTTTCAACCGTTTGAGGTGCTGTCAAGCTCGTGACACTTGTTTTTGAATGTCGTATCCAAGGGAATGCTTGGAATAATCTGAATGTTGTCTTCTAACCTGAAATTATCCTGCAAAACAAAATAAAATTGGATTCGTCCACTTGGCAAAATAAATGCCAGGGTTTCTGCTATTCTCTGTTCGATTTCTTGTACTGAAAAATGAGTCTTGCGCCACAGCAAGACCTTGATCTCCTTCTTTAAGAACGAATGCTATGTGAATGCTAATGCTATGAAAATGCAATGAAACAAAATCTAGGTATGAAAAAGGTAGGGCAAATTTTGGGGTGCAACAAGTGTTTCCCTTGCATTTGCATTATGCACATCATCTACTCAAATGCGTACATTTCCATTTTGTACGAGGCATTTCGCCCTTTTTAAACATTTGCATCTGAAGCATAAGCCAGGTTTGTTGCCTTGGAGGCCGGTAATCTTTTCCAGCAGGAGCTGTTTGATTCAGGAGATTTTTTTACTATCCCCAGCAGGTTGGATCTTTGGGTTGGTCATGTTATTGGATTTTTCCCGCCTAGTCATTTTGTTAAAAGTCTTTCTATTCCTCAGTTGGGTCAGCTGATGTGAATGCCTTTGTTCTTCCTAGGTGATTCGTTTGTGAACGTTTTCTTCCCTGGTCGAGCTTGTTGTTTGGACATCTTCCCCAACAGAGTTGTTGGTAAACTAATGTTCCTTGGCAGAGTTGTTTGTTTATACCTCTCCCCGTTGGAGCTTTCTTTGCAAGTTGTGAGTCGGTTGATTCTATTGCCTGGTTATTTTAGGGATTTATTCCAACTTTTGGTTGGTACTCCCCAGTGTATTCCGAATTGTTGTGTTTGTTATTCCAACTTTTGGTTGGTAATCTCTGGTTCCCTCTTGCAGAGCCTTTTATTCCAACTTTTGGTTGGTAGTTTGGATGTTATCCCAACTTTTGGTTGGTAATCCCCGTTTTCCTCAGCAAAGTCAGACATTCCAACTTTTGGTTGGTAACCTTTGTTGTGTTCAGTTCGCTTTCGTTTAGCGTTTCCGGCAATCCTAACTTTTGGTTAGTAGCCGTTTATTCCAACTTTTGGTTGGTAATTTTGGATGATCATCCCAACTCTTGGTTTGTAGTCTTCTGTGGTAGAGTCAGTTTTGTTTAGCGTCCCTAGTGATCCTAACTCTTGGTTAGTAGCATGTGTTCCGACTTTTGGTCGATGTTGATTTTTCTTAGCAATCCTAACTTGTGGTTAGAAGCTTGTGTTCTGACTTTTGGTCGATGGTGATTTTATCCCCTGCAGTTTTTATCCCAACTCTTGGTTGGTATGCTTTGTTTGGTTATCCCAACTCTTGGTTGGTATCCTTTGGCTGTTATCCTGACTCTTGGTTGGTATGCTTTGTTTGGTTATCCCAACTCTTGGTTGGTATCCTTTGGCTGTTATCCCAACTCTTGGTTGATGTGCTTTGTTTAGTTATCCCAACTATTGGTTGGTATCCTTTGGCTGTTATCCCCACTTTTGGTTGGTATCTGTTGGATTTCATTCCAACTCTTGATTGTTAGTCTTCCTTTCCTGGATTCGTTATTCCAACTCTTGGTTGGTAATCCTTTGGTGGTGGTATGGTTATTCCAACTTTTGATTGGTAGTCCTCATCCATTCTCCAGCGGAGTCGTTATCCCAACTTTTGGTTGGTAATTGGTGACTTGTCAGATTTGTTTGATTCCAACTTTTGGTTGGTGAGGTTTTGTTGACGTTATTCCAACTTTTGGTTGGTAATCCTTTGGTGATGTTTTTCCTGCAAATTTGTTATTCCAACGTTTGGTTGGTAGCTTGTGGTTGGTTTTGTTTCATCTGGTGATTTCAACTTTTGGTTGATAGCTTGGGTTTAACTTTATTCGGTATTACGGTGATCCCAACTCTTGGTTGGTAGTGTTTGATTTATATCCCCAGAGAGTGAACAATTATCCTAGCTTTTGGATGGTATCCTTTGATTATTATCTTTTGGTAGACGCTTGTTCCCCACAGAGTTGTTTGGTTAAGCTTCTCTTTTCCCCAGCGAAGTATTTTTGTGATCGGAGCAATTATCTTCGAAGATTCTTGTTTGCAGTTTCGTTTTTGCGGTTGGCAAATTTCTGGGTTTTAGTTATTCAACCGCCTTTTACCTTTGAATGTTTGAAAGCCGTTCGCTTTTCAACCCTTCAGGTCCAAGCCGTTTGAATAGGGGCAGTTGTTGTACCCCAAAATTTGACCAACCGTTTCTTGCAATTTGACTTGTGTTTCGTTTCATTTTGCATTTGCATCTACATACCGCATACTGTGCATTTTTGCAGCCGGATTGATTTTATCGGGATTACGACCCTTCATGTCGTGTTTCAGACGATTCAAACCGTTTCAGATAAGGAGTTTTATTGTGGAAGTTGTGCTTCTTCCCGGTGTTTTTAGTCTACTCTGTTGGTTTCGGTGGTATTTCGATGCTCGCTTTCTATCGGTTATTTCGTTGCATTCTCGCATTTCTTTTATGTCCACTGATTTAATTTTCTAGAGTTTATTTCTTAATTTTGGCATAGATTTTAGATTTTAATAGATTTTATCTTTTATTTTCTATTTTAGATATTTTAGTTTTTAATATATTTTAATTAGTATTTTCTAGAATTTATTTGTTTTTAGAATATTAATTGTTTTTAAGAAAATTAGATTTTATTAATTCTTTTAATTTCTTTTATTGGATTAGGATATTATTTTTAATATTAGGATTTTAGTTTATTAAGAATTTAGTTTTATTTTAGTTAATTGATTAGTCTTTAAAAACACGGTGCATATTAACTCTTGGTCTTAATCAGCTTTTTTTATTATTAATTGCCAACTTAATCTTTGGTTAACTTTAGTTAGTTTTATTAAGTTAGCTTGCGTTAATTAATATTAGTATTTCTTCTCATCATTTAGTTTCGCTAACTGTCAGCTTTTTCATTAATCTTTAAATTAATCATTTAATTATGTCATAGTCAGGTTTATTGCAGGCCACTTGTCAAGCAGAGGACTATAAAGGTCCTGTTCATTCTCTCTCATAATTAATGGTTGGGAACGCATATCGAAAAAACACTATGCCACCCTCACCGGACAAATCAAACCCGCCGGAAACATCACCGGAACTTCATCAGAAAACTCCACCAAAACGCCGGAAAACTCATATCTTCATCGTGTTCATACATATTTTCCAGTTTTTTTCAGAACTTCATCCGTGTTTATCAATGTTCATATGATATTCATGTGTTCATCAATCTTCATCCACAATTTTCCAGAAACTTCATTAAACCTTCATCACGTCCATACTCTTTTCTAGATCTATGTTGAACATTCATCACTCATTCATCATCTCCCAAAAGAAAAATTCATCTCAAACTAGATCTGAAGCTTCATTCATCCATCTTCATAAATTCGTTTCCAAAAATCCAACAACTCATCAATATTCATCTTCAATCAACCTCCAAACATCTTCAAAATCTAAAATAAAATCCAGATCTACAAATCTCCAAACATCTTTCCACATTCAAACAATCGTCACACGATCTACAACTTCCAGATCCGGATCTACCAACACACACCTCAAACTACATCACAATCTCTCCTCCGATCTACCATTTTCACGGATCCTCGTGTTAAACCTCCAACACCTTTGAATATCTTCATGAATGTTTTTCGAATCTCGAACCCAACTTCCTCATGAACCATCATACTTTCCATGGATTTATTTTCCAGATTCGTCGCAACTTTCCAATACGTCGTAGATCTTCATCGACCTCCATCTGAACCTAGATTTAACTCCATTTTAACATGAAAACCTTGCGTAACTTCGAACCTCATGGGCAACTACCTCAAGCTTCTACATCTGCGAGAGTCACCCGACGAACAGATCCAGCACCATCTTTGTTGAACAATAACAGTTAATACAATTTTTGAGACGCAACAACATGTTTCTTTAAAGTTTTGTTTGCTATCAAGTCTTGTAGTTTTTCTTAACAGGAACAGAAGAAGGTAAACGAGACTGAGCAAGGGAAGAAGATGAAGTCGTTTATGGATGAGGTTGGGGATTTGTTTTCATATGCTAGAGTTGGAGTTCAATTTGAGTCAAGGAAGATGAGAGATTTGGAGATGATAGACTGAAAACGACAGCTAGGGTTTTTGGCCAAAACGAAACAAGGAAGAAGGTTATGCTTCGTGGACACCATCAAGTAGGTTAGTGGGCCTTTCCGGCCCATTTCTCTTTTCCTTGGATCTATACCCCATATTTCTCTTGCGCCCCTCTGCTTTGCTATTTGGTTGTTTTGGAGTTGGGTCAAGCCCAACTGGTTTCTTTGCTTGTTGTACCCCTGTTTACTGTTGTTGCACCCCCTGTGCATTATTATTTTGTAATATATATTGTATAGGATTTTGGGTTTTGTTTTAAATTATATTTTGTAAATATACTGTACTACTTTACTTTTAGAAAATTATAGTATTATTTTCTTTGGAAATATTATATGTATATATTAAATATATAGAATTTATATTCTATTTTCTTTTCATTTCTTTTTAATGTTTCTTTTGGAATTTATTTTTAGAAGCTTTATTTCAATTTTAGGAGTTGAGTACTTATTTCCATTTGTTATTGGTTTCTTCTCATCTCATTTTCATTTTGTAGGTCGATGACGAGACCTCCGTAAATTGTTATTAATCGACTCGTTGATGGATAATGTAGGATCCGACACACTTTCTTTCTCTCCTCATTTCTCTTCTTCTTATGATTTTATTTTGGACTTTCTTCTGTGCTGTTCCGTGTGACATGATTTAGTTGGAGAATGATTCTCAATATCATTTCTCTATCTTGTCTTTGACACGGATATCAATATGGTACCTCTTGGGGTTTGACTTCATTTATAAGTCGAATTATGATGGTTCAGCGTCACATTGGTTCTGATTCGAAATGTCACCATCAAGGAACAAAAGAGGAAAGCTTAGAAATGGAGCTTGCACGCAAAACTCAAGGATCAACAGAACCCCTCCGTTCGGTAACATTGTATTTATTTCATTTCTTTTATGCAACTGTCGAGTGTTGTGAGCTGTAGCGTTTAGATACATGGGAAATAGTGATTGGGGGGCTTCCTCTCAATTGCTTAGAGTTTTTAGTGTAGCACCCTTTGGGTGATATACAACGCATTCCCTCTTACGTCTTAGGACTTCGCATGTGCGTCCCGTTCCGAACCTTTTCTCTCGCATCCTAGCGATTGAGACTTCTCCTTTTCTCTCGCATCCTGGCGATTGAGCTCCCTTCTCTTTCCCCCGTGCAATCGAGACCGTTGTTCTATAGTTGGATGAACTACAACTGCTCTGATTTCTCGTACCAGACAAGAATATGTAGGCACAAGACGTGATGTCTTGGCGAGCACACTAACAACTAACTTCTCTTTTCTATGGCTTCTGTGCGATCGAGACTTTCCCGTTAATGACTAATCTTCCCTTTCTCTTGCCCTAGCGCAATTGAGACCAGACGATAGTTCTAGTTCCCGTAGGTTCCCGTACCTTTAGACCAAAGACGTGCTACGTCCGTTCTACCGCAAACAGGTAACGCCTAAGTCTCCAATGGTCGAGTATCAATACACCTAACTGCTAGAATGCGTACGCTAGTATTGTCAACCTTTTCTCTCACCCTCGTGTGATTGAGAACACTATTTTGTCCTGTACTTAGCCTGAACTACGTTTTGCTCTAATTTCTCAAGCCAGATAAGAATACGTAGGCACGAGACGCAACGTCTTGGCGAGCAACCTCCCCCGTAGTTTCCCGAACTACGTTGACTCTGACTTTCTCCGTTGAGAATATGTAGGCATATGACGACGATATCCTATTGAGTCATTTCTTTCCGTTTAGCTTTAGCAGCCATAGATAGCTTGTTTTCACCCTTAGACTAGACAACACAAGCGTGGATCCCGTCGAGTATGACAGACGTGAGGGGTGTTCATACCTTCCCCTTGCGTAACCGACTCCCGAACCCGAGATTTGGTCGCGATGACCGATCTTATCCATTTTTCACAGGTTTTCTTTGATCATTTCCTTTCCCTCTTTTGGGATAAATAAAGAACGGTGGCGACTCTTCTATCATTGTCGACATTCTTTTTTCGCAGTAGCAACACATGTCACTCAACCAAAGTCATCACATTCAAAGAGTCCTTAATGGTTCAAACTTCTCATAGAATGCACAAAACTCCTCCTAAGGAGATATTAGGCTATCACAAGAAGGATCCTAATATCATAGGATTTGGAATTAGAAGGAGAAAGAACCAAGTAAAGAAATCATTCAAAGGAGTCTTAAGGAAAGACTAATGTGAAAGGTCCTAAAAGAAGCCTAAGTTAGGAACTAGTTAGGAGTATGATATTGACTTGGAAATGCGTATACAAGTGCCTTAATATGTCTAGGATATGGATATGGGAGAATTGGATGCACAAACATTGCAAAAAGATCACACAAAGTGCAAACTAGGTCGAAGGTATGGTTAGAATCACACAAGGATATGTCAGAATGTAAAATCTACCAAAAATAGCAAAATAAACCTAAAATTTCTAAGAAACTTCCTAGGGGACTCCTCTGGTCTTAGGGACCAGGGGTCCAAAGATGGGGAAAAAAGTCTAAGTCTAGGTATGCCAACAGAAGGCAAAGTCATGAGGCAAGAGAAAGAAGGTCCTAAAGATACTATCCAAAACCTATCCAAATGGTATCTAAAAATAATGGGAAAAATACCATAATGTCAATTAAGATGTCAAGAGTATGTACAAGAAATATCAGACATTAACCATGAACATTCATCAAGAAATAAAATCAAAATTGAAGATGAATAATTTTGAATCAAACAAATTCACTTCACAATGGAAAATCCCGATTTAATTGAAAAATATATGGAAATTGGAAATATAAATTTCCAAAATTTAGTTAATATCTTGAAGTATAGAAAAACATTTTTTGGGAATTTTTCACAACCTAGAAGTATTTTTCTTGATTAAAAATCAAAACAGACATCAAGAAAGAAAAGACAGAAGAATGGCCATGGTGTGGTAAATAGCAAAAATAGGTCTGCAGGAGCAATGTTAATCGGTTAACCCCTGGGGTTAATCAATTAACCATTGAAAAATTCTTAAAAATATGAAAATTTGAGTTGGTTAATCGATTAACCATATAGGTTAACCGATTAACATTGTGCCAGAAGCAAAAAACAGCAGCAGAATCACTTTTCAACACATAAGCACTTATCCAATCATCCATATGATCTCATAAACAAACGTGCACGAAATTAAACATGCAAACAGTGATCTAAACAAGATGTAAACAAATCTAATTAGCACCTTCATGGTTCAAACGAATCAAAATCGACCGATTCAATCAAATACAAAAATCCACATGATCATGCAAATAAGCTAAAAACAAGACTGAATAAAGAACACCAACCTACGAAGTGGAGGGTTGCTCTGATTAATGTTGATCAACTATAATTGGATAGATCACGAAAGAAAATCCGGAATACTTCAAGATTTAAGCCGATGCTTGTTGTAGAAGTTCTTCAAGATTAACCCAAATCCCAATAAGCTATTCCAACACCAACTTCAAAATTCAGATCCACAATAGTACGAAATTTGAACGGAGGATTGATGATGATGATGATGATGGTTTAAGCTCTTGAATCCATGGATTCCAATGAAGAACCAATGAATTCAATGGATGAAGTAGAGCTTTTGTGAGGTTTTGGAAAGTGGAAAATGTGAGAGAAACTTGAGAGAATTGGGATGAATTCTGAAAATTGAAAGGAGATTATGAGGATTAACCCTTTGAGGTTTGGAGGGTGGTTTGGAAGAATATGGAATGGAGTTAGGAATGGGATTTTGGAGGGAAAATGGAATTAACCAACTTTTGAGAAGGTTCTAGATCCTTCCTAAGTGTAAAATGGAACCTTCCAAATGATCAAAATTGGACCCCAAAGTGACTTGTGTTGAAAACTCAAGTGCAAAGACAAAATCTGCACTGGTTAATCGATTAACCATTTGGGTTAATCGATTAACACCTTCAAAATTCCAATTCTGGGCTAACTTTTCTTTTGTTAACCGATTAACAGTATGTGTTAATCGATTAACACATTCAAGATTTGAATTTTGGCGCCTTTTGGAGGGAAATCTGCACATTTGCTCATTTTTAACTGTTCCGAGCCCTGTTCAGCTTCTGACACTTTTTCTTGATTATCATAATCATGAGAACGCTTGAGATGGCCTGAATGCGGCTTCCTGAGCTGAAATTATCCTGCAAAACAAAAATAAAACCGACCGCTCAATCATCGGGCAAAATAAATGTCGGAGTTGCTGATGTTTGTTGTTCCATTGCTTGCACCAAAAATGACGCTTGAGCCACAAGAAAACCTTGATCCACTACCTTAAGAATGAATGCTAGGCAAATGCTAATGCTATGAAAATGCAATGAAACAAAAGCCAGTTAAAGAAAAAAGTTGGGCAAATTTTGGGGTGCAACAGCTGCCCCTATTCGAACGACTTGAACTTGACTGAGTGAAAAGAGAACGACTTTCAAACAATCAAGGTAAAAGACGGTCGAATACCAAACAAACCCGGAAATTTGCCAACTGCAGAAATAAACTACAAACATCGATTGGGGAGACAAAAATAAAGGGTATGCAGATGCTAATGTTTCTGATGCACTTGTTTGGATATGACGTAATGCTCCATACGAAATGGAAATGCTATGCGTTTGAAGATGCTATGCACAATGCAAAATGCAAAGGAATCGCTCCAACAAAATAAATGTTGGAGGAACGAGGCCAATGCTGCTAGGGATGACCGGGTATGCCAAGTTCAATTGGACTTACACAAGGAAAAACAAATCCTGAATCTGAATTAGATAGGTTAGGAAAGAACTGACAACCGGGCGAGAATTGGGTTCTATAAAACAAGTTAGACGAGAAACGGCTACCAGGCGAGAATTGGTTTCCTGTTTTGTGCGGAACATGAACTACTTTTGTAGTTTTCCAGACGATAACTGGGCTTCGAAACGCTTTTCACTAGACAGGAACTGGTATCAAGGATAACCGACCACCAGACAGAAACTAGAGTTCCAACTGTAGGCTAAAGAAATAATGACCGGACAGGTACTGGCTTTAACAACTGACATTCACCAGGCGAGAGCTGGACTCAAATGTATTTTACCAGACGAGAACTAGTATTCCATGAAGACTTATCATACGGGAATTGAGCTTCAAAAGAGCGGCAGGCCAGGCGAGAACTGGACCCTGAAGCAGTTTTCCAGACGAGAATAGGAATATGCCAAATACAATTGGGCTTTTGATTTAAGGATGTGACCAAGTTTATGATGATCGGATTTATCTATGGTTACCAACAAGAATGGATTTAAGAGGAAGTACTAGACAAGGACTAGTATCCAGGGGTAGACTACAAGATGGGAACTGGCGGTCAAGGTTAAGCTGTTAGATGAGAACTGACTACTAGGCAAGAACTGGGTTTATCAAAACGGGTCAGACGAGGACTGACTACTAGGCAAGAACTGGATTTATCAAAACGGGTCAGAGGAGGACTGACTACCAGGAGAGAACAGGGTTCAACAAAAGGGGTCAGACGAGGACTGACTACCAAGCGAGAACTGGATTTATCAAAACGGGTCAGACGAGGACTGACTACCAGGTGAGAATTGGATTTTAAAAAATGGGTCAGATAAGGACTGACTACCAGGCGAGAACTGGATTTATTAAAACGGGTCAGACGAGGACTGAATACCAGGCGAGAACTGGAATTATCAAAACGGGTCAGACGATGACTGACTACCAGCTGAGAACTGGATTTATCAAAACGGGCCAGACGAGGACTGACTACCAGGCGAGAACTGGATTTATCAAAACGGGTCATACGAGGACTGACTACCAGGCGAGAACTGGATTTATCAAAATGGTTCAGACGAGGACTGACTACCAGGCAAGAACTGGATTTATCAAAACGGGTCAAACGAGGACTGACTACCCGGCAAGAACTGGATTTATCAAAACGGGTCAGACGAGGACTGACTACCAGGCGAGAACCGGTTAAACAGTGGGCTACAGAAAGGGTGACCGGACGGGTACTAGTCGAAAATCTGACATATACTAGACAGGGACTGGTGCTTGCTGAAGGATTGACCAGACAAGAACTGGATTTATCAAAATGGTTCAGACGAGGACTAACTACCAGGTGAGAACTGGATTTTAAAAAATGGGTCAGATAAGGACTGACTACCAGGCGAGAACTGGATTTATTAAAACGGGTCAGACGAGGACTGAATACCAGGCGAGAACTGGAATTATCAAAACGGGTCAGACGAGGACTGACTACCAGCTGAGAACTGGATTTATCAAAACGGGCCAGACGAGGACTGACTACCAGGCGAGAACTGGATTTATCAAAACGGGTCATACGAGGACTGACTACCAGGCGAGAACTGGATTTATCAAAATGGTTCAGACGAGGACTGACTACCAGACAAGAACCGGATTTATCAAAACGGGTCAAACGAGGACTGACTACCCGGCAAGAACTGGATTTATCAAAACGGGTCAGACGAGGACTGACTACCAGGCGAGAACCGGTTAAACAGTGGGCTACAGAAAGGGTGACCGGACGGGTACTGGTCGAAAATCTGACATATACTAGACAGGGACTGGTGCTTGCTGAAGGATTGACCAGACAAGAACTGGATTTATCAAAATGGTTCAGACGAGGACTGACTACCAGGCGAGAACTGGATTTATCAAAATGGTTCAGACGAGGACTGACTACCAGGCAAGAACCAGATTTATCAAAACGGGTCAAACGAGGATTGACTACCAGGCAAGAACTGGATTTATCAAAACGGGTCAGACGAGGACTGACTACCAAGCGAGAACCGGTTAAACAGTGGGCTACAGAAAGGGTGACCGGACGGGTACTGGTCGAAAATCTGACATATACTAGACAGGGACTGGTGCTTGCTGAAGGATTGACCAGATAAGAACTGGTTCACGGGTTCGCCGGACTATAACTAGGCCTTGGAAATGATTTGGTTACAAGGTTTGACAAGTAACATGTTTTATATTATCCGATGAGGTGATGACAAGAGTCCCTAACACTCAACTCTTGCTGACGAGAATAAGCTCGCTTAAGTAATTGCCCCATTGTACTTCAACTTGCCCCAGTCTGATCTTTGGGAAGGTTTACACTGAGAAGAAAATAGTTTGCCATGAGACGACCCCGAGATGGCTTGCTCCAGAATCCGTATTGTGAAAGGATTCGTCTTTGATTGAATAATTCTGATAATCCATGAAGGTATGGAGAGGAATAATTCTTTTGCCCTTGGGGTGGCATGCCCCAGCTTTGCAATGGCTTTGCCCCTGATTGGCCGATTTGCTGAGCAGTAACTTTGGCTGCGAGAGATTCTCCGAATCTCGACCTGATTGCCCCAAATTAACTGACTTTTGGATGGCTGACTCCTATGCCGTGATCATTTGATATAGCCCTTCCTTGGTTCAACGGAATATTTAGGCATTCTGCGTTCTATCTTGATCAAACTTTCCATTGTGGAAACTTTCCTGCTGTCAAGCGCTTACTCGCAAGTAAAACAAATTATTTTGCATAAAAGATATATTAAATGCAATGCATATGGCAGTTTTCGATATCCAAGCTTGTTCACTGGAAAAATTTTGTGACATATAATGAACAAATCATTTATCAAAATATCAACATTAATACAACGCTGTAAGAGGAATCCTTTTGGGAGTCAGTTTCAATGCGATCTTTACCGAAGTATGCTCTCGAAACACCTGTTTCAATTAGGACTTATCCAGGTTGTAACATGGTCAGATTCACGGTTTAAGAAAGAAAGGATAAAGGGTCAAAATTCGTTTTAACCCACTCATTCTCCTTGATGTTCTCCGGTCCTATGTTCAGCTAATTCGACCTTAGCGTTCACCTTTCAAAGGTTGAATTGCAGGAGTAATAGTTCAGGATATCACACGTTTTTGAAGTGACAGTCACTCGCTTTTTCATTTTTTGGGGACCTGGAGTCACACGATTTCGTTCTTGTTTGAGGATTTTTCTCTTGTAATCCTTTTCGTTTTTCGCTTTTTCGTTCCCTAATTTTTTCCTGGACTAACTCTTTTGAGTTTCTGATTTTGAAGTCCAGCGGGATACCCTGATTTTTGCCTAAGTCGCTTGTTTTCAAGATTCGACTTAGCGGGCTTTTTCTTTTGATTTTGCTTTCTCTCTTTTTTTGGAACAAATCATGTGACACTGGCTTGTCTGACTTGTTTGAAAGAGCTTGTGACTGTTTCACTTCTTATCGCCAAGGTTTAACCATTGTGGTTTTTTAGGTACGACCTATACAGGTGTGATTTATCCTCGAACAGACACTCCTTTTTCAGTTTGAACGTTCGGTCAAATTAGCTGACACCTACCCTGCCCCAGGTTATGATTGAGGGTTTTTCGTTTTCAGAAAGAAACTCCTACTACTAGGCTCAAAGGGGTTGACAAGGGATTATCTTCCTTATATCTCTGGTGTTTGTGGATTTGAAACAATGCCTGTACATCATCAACAGGTTTTATTCAAGAGCATACAATCGGAAGCTTATGCGTCCTTCAATTTCGTCATCCTCCCTGGATTCCACTTAAACAAGCGTTTGAAATAAATGAAAGCAATATGAGTGAACACGAATGGATTAATTCAAAACATACATATTTATTTCATTATCAATATCAATTGAAAAACAACAAGTTTTACAAACGGAAATTGCATATAGACAGGAAAGAAATTACAAATACAAAGAAATGACATGATAAAAACAACAGATCGCCAACTTTCGTGATCTGGGCTTCTTATCTAGACCACTGGCTAAGGAGATGCGACCCTTGAAGTCTTCAAACTCAATCAGATGAGAGGTCAACTTGAACAACCAAATCTCCTTCTGGAAAGGAAATGTACTCTTTGTCCATCAATTGTTGAACCTTGGCCTGAAAGGCTTTGCAATCCTCAGTTGCGTGTCCTATCGATCCTGCATTATATTCACATTGAGCACTGGGATCAAACCCGGGAGGGTATGGCTCTAGCAATGTTTTGAGAGCCTTGGGCTCCACCAGCGAGTTCTGAATCAGAAATGGCAAAAGCTCACTGTGTGGCATAGGTACTGGATGAAGAGGAGCATTCCTTCTTTCCAAATTATTGTGCGGCCTATTCTGATTCTGGCGCTGACGATTTTGCTACTGAGGAGCTTGGGATTGTCGGTACCGGGTTGGCCTTTGAACAACAGTTAGAGCAGATATAACATTAGCTTCTCTTTCTTCCCCAACATAAGGTCTTTTTGCATCGTTAGAAGAATCAAGAGCAACTTGAATCTTTGCCATTTTGATGCCACTTTCGACTCTTTCTCCTATTACTACCAGATCTAAGAAACTTCCAGACATGCAACCTATCAGTTTCTCGTAATAAAATCTTGGTAGTGTAGCTATGAACATGTCAGTCATTTCTCTCTCCGCCATGGGAGGTTGCACTCTTGCTGTCAAGTCTCGCCATCTCTGGGCATACTCCTTGAAGCTCTCAGTATTCTTCTGTGACAAGCTCTGCAATTGTAACATGTTCGGTGCCAGATCACTGTTGTACTGATAGTAACGTACGAAGGCTTTGGCCAATTCCCTCCAGCTATGGATACAAGTTTTCTCAAGTCCCATATACCATTCTAAATATGCTCCTTCCAGGCTATCTTAGAAGCAATGCATTAGCAGCTTTTCATCCTCGGAGTATGCATACATTTTTCTGAAGTATGCTCGGATGTGTACTCTAGGACAGGTCGTCCCTTTGTACTTGACAAACTCCGGTACCTTGAATTTGGGAGGAATCCTGACCCCAGGAACTAAACCAAGATCTGACATGTCGAGACCCAAAGAGTTCTGATTTTCGAAAGATTTCATCTTTTCCTTGATCAGTTTGAACCTTCTGTCAGCTTCGGCTGGTAACCCACCTTCCATATCTCTCATAGAGAAGATATCACTCTGGTGATCTTCCCAACGAGGACCATTAGCTTCGTGCACATCATTCACACTACTGCCAGCAACATTAGCATTTCCATTTTGCAGCTCCTCCGCCCAGAGGTACGACAACAGTAGGAATAACACGTGGACCAGATCCACAAACAGGAGGAATAACATCAGCTCCTCCGTGCAATACACCCTCTTCATCAACACGTGCTATCAACGGTCGGACCAGAGTTCTTAACTATTCCTGTCCGCTGGTAACGTTCTGCATCAGCTCCATGAACTGGGACATGCGAGCTCTGACTTCATGTAATTCAGCTTGAACCTAATCCATCACTTTTCGCCGATTACTTCGGGTTGGATATCTGTGGACAATGAACTGCTCAATCCTGTTACTAATGAACACCAAGCGGAGGTAAGAACACGAGGCCAATGAGAACAACCTGCGATGCAAAATGAGAATGCAAGATGCAAAATGCAAACATGTTATAATGATGCAGATGCAAAGACAAGGGATCAAGATTGTTGTGCTACTGATCGAGAAGAAACAGCTATTTGCTTTGGTAAGAACAACGCAGCTCTGATAATGGGAACCAACTGATACCGAGAATACAGATTCGCATTGCAAAGAAAAACCAGGTTGTCTGAAGGTCAAGGCTTCCTGCATAACCCAATCCCACTCACAGGTATGGACCTAATCCACTGATAAGGTTCGGCATCCTATGCGTTCATCAGTGTCACAGAATATCGAGAAATGATGATACGTTCACCATTTCTGGTTTAGCATCATCACCTCCCGAAGAGGCCTCACTTAACTGAATCCCAAATTATCGGTCCCCAGAGTCGACAACCCTCAAATCCAACATCAATTCCAATCCTAAGGACCAGAAAAGAAATCATCAAAGAGATTCTCGTATGAGCTTGAATTTCATGGGAACTTGTGTTTGCTAAGCAAATAGGTCCCCACTAATCTCCACTCTAGTGCTATGTTTGCACTCAAGCCTGGGTCTGCCTTTTCACTCATTAGAACACCCCTCCCACAACAGCACAATAATGATATAATATAATGCTGAAAATAAAATGCGGGAAAGTAAATCTAAAGGTACAACAAGTATGTGCAAAACCCAAATATAAACAAACAAGCGCTAGGATTGACTCGCATAGGGAACCGTTGGTGTCCCCAGCAGAGTCGCTAGCTGCTGGGGAAGACCCAAACAGCCAAAAAACGCAGGGCGAGACTACAATAGAAAGTCCCCAGCAGAGTCGCCAGTTGTCGCTACTGCAAAAAAAGGGTTCCGACAAAGGCCTAATAGTCGCCACCTATCGTTATTATCCCAAAGGAGGGAAATGAAACGATTAGGAAAAACCTAGCGAAAAGGGATAAGAACGGTCATCGCAACCAAATCTCGGGTTCGGGAGTCGATTACACAAGGGGAAGGTATTAGCACCCCTCACGTCCGTTGTACTCAATGGGATCCACACTTGTGTTGTTTATCTATCTAGCTAAGAGGTCTGGGTTAAAAGAAAAGAAGAAAAAGTAAAAGGACTTGACAGAGTGTCGCTGCTCTGGGCCTACATATTCCCTCGTGCAATGGGAAAGTCAGAGTCAACATAGTTTGGCTAACTACGGGTGATGGGGGAAGGTTGCTCGCCAAGACATCGCGTCTCGTGCCTACGTACTCTCAACAAGTATGAGTGATCAGATCGAACGTAGTTCGAGATAAAATGGAACACAGGTTTGTTCAATTGTTTTTTACCCGAGTAGGGTTAACAGATAGTTCTAGTCGTTGGTGTATGTAGCTCGACCATTGGAGACTTAGGCGTTACCGTTTGTGATAGAACTAAGAGTTAACAACGCTCTTTTATCTGAAAAGATTTTCCTTGATTAGAGAGCCCCAGAGGGAAAAAGAAGTTTGATGTTTGTTTTTGTCTTTTAGGAGAAGCGTTTTTGAATGAGTGTTTGTAATTCATACTGCACTAGAGACTATGACTTAGGAACGAATGCGTCGCATATCGTCCTAAGGATGTATACTAAACACTCTAGGTAATTGAGGAGAGGCCCCCCAATTACCATTTCCCAAGTAGCTTAAGGATCGTAACGTACAGTACTCAATAGCCTTTATTAAGTGTTTTACTGTTGTTTGAAGATGAGAAAAGAAAAAGGACTCTACAGGGGGACTAATCAAAACCCTAATGTTATCATGCAAAATGGTCCTAATGTTGAGGTTTGAAAGGGAATTCTATCCTATTTATTATCATGCAAAGGATTAGAACCTAATGTCTATCATCACTGCCCTTAAACAAGGAAGTGAGAACCCTAAGGGAACATGTTAGGGGGAAACAAAAGTAGAGCAGAAATCATTAAACAGATGAAATGTAAATGGATGCATATGCAAGGCAACAATACAAGCAAAGGGAGACAAACTCAACCTTTAAATGCAAACATATCAAGTACAAAAGGAAAATAACATCCAAGCAAAGGGAGGCAACCTCAACCTTTAGATGAAAACATGGAAATACACAGAGAAAGCACACAAGCAAAGGGAGACAAACTCAACCTTTAGATGCAAGTAGGAGATGCACAGAGAAAACACATAAGTAAAGGGAGGCAAACTCAACCTTTAGATGCAAGTATGGAAGTGAAAAAGAGAAAGATATCATATGCCTATCCTACTTCTAATGCACAATATTACACAATCATGGAGATGGAAGGATAAACAAAATGAGGGGAATCAAAGTGAGAAACAAACACACTAAGTTCAATATGTATCAATACAAGAATCCACAAAGATTCAACTTCTTTATGGAATGCATAGAATTCCTCCTAAGAAGGAATTAGGCTCTGACAAGAAGGATCCTAAGATTGTTGGACAGATAGGAAGGGATAAAGAGAATGATGATGGGAAGCATAGTGAAAACCAAAGGAATTCACCATGGCACTCAACTAAGTTCATCATACAAGAATAGCCCTCAAAGAATCTACCACCTATGGAATGCACATAGTCCTTCCTAGGGGAGAACCAGGCTCTCACAAGGGTGACCCTTAAATCATAGGACTAAGGAAAGAATGAGGAGAAACACAGTGTGAATCAAGGGATCCCACTATGTTCAATGTGTATCAACACAAGAGTCCATCAAAGGCTCAAACTTCCTATGGAATGCACAGAATTCCTCCTAAGGAGGTATTAGGCTCTCACAAGAAGGATTCTAAGCTTGTAGGATTTAGAAAGAAGAGAAACATAGTGAAAACCAAAGGAATTCACCATGTTCAATGTGTATCAACAAAAGAGTCCATCAAAGGCTCAAACTTCTTATGGAATGCACAGAATTCCTCCTAAGGAGGAATTAGGCTCTCACAAGAAGGATCCTTAGATCATAGGACAAAAGAGGAAGGAATGAGGAGAAGCACAATGTGAATTAAGGGATTCCACTATGTTCCATGTGTATCAACACAAGAGTCCATCAAAGGCTCAACCTTCTTATGGAATGCACTGAATTCCTCCTAAGGAGGGATTAGGCTCTCACAAGAAGGATCCTAAGATTGTAGGTCTTGGAAAGAAGAGAAACATAGTGAAAACCAAAGGAATTCACCATGTTCAATGTGTATCAACACAAGAGTCCATCAAAGGCTCAAATTTCTTATGGAATGCACAAAATTCCTCCTAAGGATGAATTAGGCTCTCACAAGAAGGATCCTAAGATTGTAGGATTTAGAGGAGAAAAGAGGAGGATGATAATGGGAAGCATAGTGACAACCTACGAAGTTCACCATGGCACTCAACCAAAGTCATCGCATTCAAAGAGTCCTCAATGGTTCAAACGTCTCATGGAATGCACAGAATTCCTTCTAAGGAGGAATTAGGCTCTCACAGGAAGGATCCAAATATCATAGGACTTGGAATTAGAAGGAGAAAGAACCAAGTAAAGAAATCATTCAAAGGAGTCTTAAGGAAAGACTAATGGGAAAGGTCCTAAAAGAAGCCTAAGTTAGGAACTAGTTAGGAGTATGATATTGACTTGGAAATGCACATAAAAGTGCCTTAATATGTCTAGGATATGGATATGGGAGTGTCGCTTCCGCGAAAATAAGGTGCCGGCAAAACAGAAGAGTCGCCACCTTTCGTTATTTATCCCTCAGAACGGGAAAGGAAACGATTGGAAAAACATGACAAAAAGGTATAAGACAAGGTCATCGCAACCGTTGTCTGGGTTCGGGAGTCGGTTACGCAAAGGGAAGGTATTAGCACCCCTCACGTTCGTCATACTCGACGGGATCCACGCTTGTTGTGTTTACTGGACGGGTTGGTTTATCTATCTACCTATCAAGGCTGACTTAAACAGAAAAGAAAAATGACTCGGCAAAGCGTCGCGCTCTATGCCTACGTATTCTCATCAGAGAATGAGAAATCAGAGTCAATGTAGTTCGACCTACTACGGGTTACGGGGGAGGTGGCTCGCCAATACATCAGTATTGTGCCTACGTACTCTCAACAAGTATGAGAGATCAGAGCTTACGTAGTTCGGGCTAATACGGATTACGGGAATTCAGATTCATCTGTTTTATCGAGTGGGGTTAAACAACAGTTCCAGCAGTTAGGGACAAAGCCTGTTTGCAGCGGCTCTGAAGTTTAACGACACTCTTTTCTTCAGAAAAGCTTCCTTTGAATTATGGGCCCACGGGGCAAAAAGGTTTGAAGTTTGTTTTCTGTCTTTTACGGAAGAAGTGTTTTTTATTGTGTTTGCAATTTCAATCGCACTAAAGACTATGACCTGAGAGTGAATGCGTCGCATGTCACCCAAAGGGTGCCATACTAAACATCCAGACTGTTGAAAAGAAACTCTCCAACAATCCTTTCTCCGATAGCTTAAGGCTCGTAACGTACGAAAGAAATCATTCATGATTACTGTATCTTAAGCTGTTTTGAGATGAGAAGAGAGAATAGGCTCAACTAACAGGGAGACTATCAAGTCCTAATGTTGTCATGCCAAGGATTCATCCTATGGTTGAGGTTTTAAACAGGGAACTCCTAGAAGTTATCATGCATAGGTTTCAACCTAAAGTTCTATCATCACTTCCTTATCAAAGGAAGTGAGATTCCTAAGGGATCATGTCAATGATACACAGAAACAGATAAAGCATCAGCTTAAACAGTAAACAGGTATACAGTAAAATGCATGCAATGCAAGTGAGGGAGGAAATGTGTGTGGGGCAGCAGCCTCCACAAGCTCATCTCAACCTCAAGCCAGAATGAATAACAGTAATCATATAGGAGAAATAAAATGCTATCAAGCAAAATAGAATAACTGCAATCATACAGGAGAAATAAAATGCTATCAAGCAAACACAAACCACATGGGCAAGGGAGCAGGGCTCTACCGAATACCCGCAAGCAAAGCCATACAGTAACAATACAAGCAGAGGGAGCAACTCAATCTCTAGTGCAATCATGCTCCTAGCTTACAGTCAGTCTAATCATGGACTTATTCTAATGCATCAAGCAAGTCAAACAAATCACATCAATACAAGAAAGAAAATAGACAAGAAAGAAAGCAGATCAACCCCTCTTTCAACTCCAAGCTTCATCTCTTCTAACAGCAATCCAGTCTTCAGACTTCAACCACCGTTCAAGGCTATCAGCTTCACTAACAAGTATCAACTTGCTTCTAAGGTTTCAATCCATCAAACATAAGTGTCAACTTATTCTCTCTTCTCCAAGCTTTAGCTCCTCAGTCAATTCTACCTTCAGGCTTCACTCCTAACCACAAGTATCAACTTGATTCCTTCAGGCTCTCCAAGCATCAGTGTACAAGTATCAACTTGTCCTTCATTCCTCAAGCCTCAGCTTTACACTCAATCTCAATTGAATCCTCTTCACAAGTGTCAACTAAGTCCTCAAGCTTCAGCTCTCTTTGCTTTACCAGTATCAACTTGGTCTTCTTCTCCTACAAGCTGCAGCTTCTCAGAGTAGTCTTCAATCACATGGAAGTGTCAATTTCATCCTTCAATCCTTTAAGCCTCAGCCCTTCACTCAATCTCCATTGGATCTTCTTCACAAGCATCAGCTTGTTCTTCTTGCTCTTCAAGCTTCAACTGCAATGGCAATGCTCAAGGAATCATCCTCTTCCACACTCTTCAGTGAAGTCCTCATCTTCAAACTCAAGTCCAACACCTTTCAAGATACTCAAACCAGAAGACAATTGATTTAACAGAATGAGTGGAAATGATAAACAGCTTATTGACAACCAAGGGAAGCCTGTAAGGGTTCATCATTATGAGAGACTGGTTCCCTCAAAGTTCTACTTCCCAGATAAAGCCACTCATCCCTCCAAAGGAGGGATGTGAATATCTGAGAAGGACTTTTAGTCATTGGGAGGAATGGAAGCACAGGATGCTTTCCATATTTGTGAAAGAAGTCATTATAGTTCTAAGGCTCTCCCTATGTCTCCTATCTCCTAAATCTTCATCAGACACCTTTAGGCACAAGCAACTCTAAGCTCCAAGCAACTTCAATCAACTTCCCCTTGTCTTCAACTTGTCTTCAATCTCAACCAAAGGCAAACAAAGCAAAACCCTAATCTAAGGGGACTAAAGAAGTTAACCTATTTGAGTTAGTAAGTTAGGATCATCTAAAACCTAGTACTAAAGTTAGTCCTAACTAAAATACTAAAGCCAATTGTAAAATCCTACAAAAATAACTATGGGAACCTAGGTCAATCATGACTCTACCACATTAATTCCAGAGATCAAATCATCAAATAAGACCTAGAAATAAATTCTACACTACAAGGTACTAAACCTAAACCCTAAAAGGAAGCACCTAAATATCAATCTAGAAAGCACACCTATTTTCATCACAAAAATGTGAGAAAAATGCTATGGGAGCATACATGTCTAACCTAATCACACACAAAAAATTAGGATCAAAATCATCACCACATGATCACACAAAATTCCACAAATTGAAACGGTGCGTTTCATAATCAGAACTCCTTCACAAATTGAAATCAAAACGTGGCCGTTGGATCACTCACTCGGTCAAAGTCCAACCCCCATCCAATGGCTCTAGAGTCATCTTCTACCTTTTGAACCTCTGAACTTCGCGCCTAGCTCCGGCCACCACCGGTGGTGCTCCGGTCACCATTCCACAACCCTAGTTCATCATAGAGTCCACCATAGGCCACAATCCCTTAATGAAACATGTCCCAAATTCCCCCACGAATTCATTCGTGCCTTTAATTCTCTCTGAAACCTCAAGATTCACCATAACCAACTCTCAACCAAAAATGGTAATACCCTAAGTTGGTCACTAATTCTCAAATTAATGGTCTGAAATCGTTCCTACACCGTTCTACAATGCATCTAGCACCCTAATTCATCTTGATTCTACCTAATTCATGCTAGAGGAAGAAAGTTACTAACCTGAAAATCTTGGATGAACAGATGCACTAAACCTTCAATTCAAGCTCTCCAACCTTCCAGACACGATCAATGGATCCTCTCCTTGCTTCTGTATGCAAAAGAACCGGTTGAAAGCTCCTGAATCTTGAAATCCGATGGTGAGTTGCAGGTGGAAAAATTCAATTGCTCATACACGATTCAGCCACGAATTCCCTTGGATTATGATCTGGAATCAATCCCTTGCATCCATGGAAGAAGTTTCAATCAAGAAAATGGATGGAAAGTGAAGAATTTGGTGAAACCGAATTCAATTGCAAGCCAAGAAATCTCAATCTCAATCTATGCTCTCTCCTTCAATCATCACCAACCTTTGCATTGGATCACCTCTACTCAATATATAGATGATGTATGAGTGATCTAGAACCCTCTAGACCCTTCTAATGAGAGTTTCAATCTCTCATGTCATGAGATTTTCAATCACATATCATGATATGCATAGCTCTGTTTGCAGCTTGAAACCAACCTCATTCACTTCCAATTTCTCCCCTAGTGACATTTTGAAGGTGTTTAGCTTGCAAAGGGCCTTGCTCATGCCTTGATTCTATGTTTTGCACATGTTACTTAATATGCAAGCAATTACTTTTCAAAGCAAGTCCACAAATTAGACCTCAAATCAAAAATGTGGCTAAACCAATGTTCTTAAAATGTTTTCTAGAGTCAAAATGATATATTACTTGCCATGGTTTGGATGTGTAGATTGAAAATATCAATTTCCAACTTTGATCCATTTAACTTATGCCCTTATTTTAGGTCATTTTTGCAACTTTGAGCTACAAGCATTCCCATCATCTCATGACCTCCTTACTAGCCTTAAAACATCATTTTGAACAAGTTTTATGTTGAACATTTTTCCATTTGAAGCTTGGAAATAGGAGTTATGGCCTTATACTTGAAATGACCTGTAATCTCCAAATGACCAAAATGCCCTTGACTTGTCAAAGCCATAACTTGAGTTCTACAAATCCTATCAAGGACTTCTAGTACTCTCTAGAAATCTAAGAGGATAAGGAATAACATTCATGTTGACCAAAAGTTCATAGGAATCATCCTTCTTGGGAAAAAGTTTGATGCAAGTTGGATAACTTTCAAGCCCCCAGATTCACATACCTCAGATGACCTGTAACTTGTCAAAGTCATAACTTGAGTTCTACAAATCCTATCAAGGACTTCTAGCACCCAGATTAAAGCTAAGACCATGCTCTACAACATTCATGTTGGGGGCAAGATGAGATGACCATCACATCTTGAGCTAAACTGCCTTGAAGATAGGGCTCAAACTAGGGGATTTTACACTGTCAAGCCTTAGAAACCCTAGCTTGAAACTTCTCAAACTCTTCAATCATGATGAGTTGACCTTGGAATCATCCTTATAACATCTCAATGTATCAATCCATGATCACATGGCCTTTGAATTAGGTCTCAACCTTGCTCAAATCATCAGTTGACCTAGGGTTGACCCAGTCAAACCCTAATTACACCATTCATGGCTGAGACTTCTTAATCTTGCACAATGATCTGTCTAGGCTTCATGATGGCTTTCAAGACATCTCATAAGCTCTCTCAAGGCTTCAAGTCCACACTCCTGGCTTCAGAATCATCTGAGGTCTTCCCACAATTCTCAAGTTAGGAGACACACCCTCTTGGTTTCAACCACTCTCTCTGAGGATCTTCTGACTTCTCTGACAAAGATATCTACCCTTGAACACTTGAATAACCTTCTTGGCTAGCTTCATGGTCTTGTATAGCTCTTGATTGGTAATCATACCTCTTTATCTCCTGCATACATGTCAATGAAATGCAAATGATAATGCTAATGTGAATGAAATGAAACACAAGCTAGGTAAAGAAATGTTGGTCAAATTTTGGGGTGCAACAGCTGCCCCTATTCAAACGGCTTGAACCTGACTGGGTGAGAAGCGAACGGCTCTCAACCAATCAAGGTGCGAGACGGTTGAATACCGACAAACCCGAAAATTTGCCAACTGCACAAGTACACGGTACTCTGATGGGGATAAATCTTCGGAAACTGAAATAATAGTTGCACGACAACTAGCTGGGGGATTGGTCACACGGTAACCGGTAATACATGTCGATCATGCCGTCAGGCATCAAGATTCCTCGGGACTCATCAGGTCAACAATCAATTTAATCATGCCGTCGGGCATTCAAAGAAATTCTTGGGCATCCACCGGACTTCATCAGTAAGTCGGGAATGGAATTCTCAGTCAATCATGAACCGATTGGGGATATCCAAACTTCTGCCATCAGGCGCTCCGCTTCCGCTGGGAGAACTGCTTCGTCAATACGGTTGGACTTCAATCATCAAGTCTTCCAGGGAAGTTTCAGCTTCGCTGTTCGGAAACCTGCTGGGGATGACGCATCTCCGCTGGGGATTCTGGAGATCTATCGAGTAACTCTGCTTCGGGGATCCAGAAATCAATCTGGGTAGGTCATCTCTGCTGAGGAAATCAAGAATCATCTTGAACAAATAGCTCCGGGGGGACTTCAAGAATCGTCCTGAACCAATAACTCTGCTGGAGATTTCAGGAATCATCCTGAGCAAACGCTCCGCCGGGGACTCTAAGCATCAACTTGAGCAACCAACTCTGGCGACATCACTAGGGATTTTAAGAATCATCTTGAGCAAACGACTTCGCTGGGGAGAATTCAAGAATCATCTCGGGCAAACGACTCTGCGGAGGAACACCTGGAAGACAAGAACGGTAACGACCTAGCTCATGTTTAGTATGCATATGCTCTGACAACGGCGCAATGCTCCACACGGTGGAAATGCTATGCGTTTATGATAAATGCTATGCAATCATGCAAGATGCTACGACCCCGTCAGCAAAATACAAGCTGAAGGGAGAATCCTCCTGTCAAGGAGAAAGAAACACTCTGGTGGAGGGGAGGAATCATCCTGCCGAGGAGAGGAAGTCACGCCAACCTCAATCGGACTCCATATGGGGAAGTAAACTTCAGTCGACTGCTGCAGGGGAATGAAGCTCTACGAGAACCTGGACCTACTGAGGAAAGCGATGTCAATCGCAGAAATAAACTGCCCGGCATTCACGGCTAAACCTTCCTGGAGATAACAACTCCGGTGGGGAAATATGTCATCAGCTATTCAACATTCTACTGGGGAAAACCAATCATGGCCCTAACTGCTTTCCAAGGACTCGGTTCTCTTGGGGATCTGCAAACTCGGCTGGGGAAGAAGAAATCATCCTGCTTCCTAGGGAGAGTACGACTCTGTGGGGAATCTCAATTTCGCTGGAGACTTCAATCTGGAACTATCAATTGTTGCACACTTCGGCGTATGACTCAGCTGGGGAGACGACATTCCTTCAGGATGTATTTGATTGGGGAGAGGATCTTCTCTGCCTGGGGAGACATATCAATGCTTACGATCTCACGTTCAGACTCTGCAGGGAGAGGTTGCTGAACTTCGCTGGAGAAGAAGGAATCATCCTGCTTGGGGATGCATACAGCGTGCTGCCTGGAGTACGCTACACCTGCAACAACACAAACAAACAGACAAGATACCCTTCTCAAAGGGACCTATCAAGGTTATCATCTTGCGACAATGTTCAAGTAATTCATTGTTTCAACAATCAGGGGCTTAGGCCAGTAAGTTTATGTATGCGCATTTTATCAAAAACATCGGCGTTCTTTTTCGCAAACAAAGCAGGTAAATGCTAAACATACAAACAGAATTGCTGAATAGTATACATTTTATTGATAACGAACCCCTGAATGGGTAAAAATGTTTTACAACAGATGCAAGCTCCTGGAATGAGGAAGCTGCGCAAATATAAACATAAATATACATCAGTATATACAAATGTCGGCAACGAGGCATAGACGAACACCATGAGTTGATCCCTCTATGACCCACTCGACTTCGATACTTCTCCGACGCTTCAGCTTCAGAAGAGATTGATTCAGATAAACGGCCCTCAGGTCTTCCGAACCACTAAACAATGAAAGTCCACACGCGGAACGCAGTCATTTGTTTTTCAAATCCCTAACTTTTGCCTGAATCGCCCTTCCGGGTTTTTGACTCACCGGGATACCCTTTTCTGCCAAAGTCGCCCATCCGGGTTTTCGACTTTGCGGGTGTACATTTTTTCAATTTATATCCCTAATTTTTGCCCAAACCTTTTTCCTTTTTTATGGTTCGCCGGGATGCCCCTTTTTGCCTGGATATTCTTTTTCTTTCCAACGGGTCATTTTTAAGCAAAGTATTTTTTAACTGCTTCCGCGTTCACCGGGGATGCAAAATCTTCGCCATCCATCGTGGATAACAACAAAGCTCCTCCCGAGAAGACCTTGCTGACGACGTACGGACCTTCGTAATTGGGAGTCCACTTGCCCCGGTGATCGGAGTGTGGAGGAAGAATCTTCTTCAGGACGAGATCTCCCGTCTGAAAGCTTCTAGGACGCACCTTCTTATCATAAGCTTTCTTCATTCGGCTTTGGTACAGAAGACCATGCGCAATCGATGCCAACCTCTTCTCGTCCATCAGGCTGAGTTGGTTTAGTCGGTTCTTAATCCATTCTGCCTCGTCGAGTTTCACGTCAACCAAAACTCGCAAAGAAGGGATTTCCACTTCTAACGGTAGGACAACTTCCATACCGTACACCAAGGAGAAAGGAGTTGCCCCGGTTGACGTACGTACCGTTGTACGATAACCGTGCAATGCGAATGGCAACATCTCGTGCCAATCCTTGTAGGTCACAACCATCTTCTGAACAATCTTCTTGATGTTCTTATTGGCCGGTTCAACGACGCCATTCATCTTCGGCCGATAAGGAGATGAGTTGTGGTGTTCAATCTTGAAACTCTGGCACAGCTCCTTCATCATCTTGTTATTCAAATTCGAACCATTATCAGTAATGATCCGCTCGGGAATTCCGTAACGACAGATGATGTCCCTCTTTATGAATTTAGCCACCACCTGCTTGGTCACATTAGCATATGAGGCTGCCTCCACCCACTTGGTGAAGTAGTCGATAGCTACTAGAATGAAGCGATGACCATTAGATGCAGTGGGCTCGATCTTGCCTATCATGTTGATGCCCCACATGGAGAACAGCCACGGGGAGGACATGACATTTAACGGGCACGGCGGCACATGCACTTTATCAGCATAGATCTGGCATTTATGACACCTCTTCGCGAATTTAAAGCAATCCGATTCCATCGTCAGCCAGTAGTATCCTGCTCTCAGGATCTTTCTTGTCATAGCATGCCCGCCGGCGTGCGTACCAAATGTGCCTTCATGGACTTCTTCCATGAGCATACTCGCCTCTTTCTCATCTACACATCTGAGTAGCACGAGATCGTGGTTTCTTTTATACAAAACTCCATCAGGATTGAGATAAAAATTTCCAAACAGCCTCCTCAGAGTCTTCTTATCCTGGGTTGACGCTCCCGCAGGATACTCCTTAGTCATAAGGAAGTTGTGGATATCATGGAACCATGGCTTGCCGTCAGAGGCCTCCTCGATCGCAAAGACAAATGCAGGTCTATCAAGACGAGAAAGGACAATTCTTGGAGCTTCATTCCAAAAATTGACTTTATACATCGAAGCCAACGTGGCTAAGGCATCAGCCATCTGGTTTTCGGCCCTGGGCACATGATGGAGTTCCACTCGATCAAAGAACGGAAGCAGCCTTCTGGCATAATTCATGTACGGCACCAAATTCGATTGGCGAGTCTCCCACTCCCCTTTAATTTGGTTAATCACAAGCGCCGAGTCACCATATACATCTAGGTTCTTGATTCTCAAATAAATTGCTTCTTCTAGGCCCATGATGCATGCTTCGTACTCCGCTTCGTTATTGGTGACTGGAAACGTCAGTCTCGCAGTGAACGGGATGTGGGATCCGTGGGGAGTCGTGATGATTGCCCCAATGCCACTTCCATAAGAGTTAACCGCCCCGTCAAATATCAATTTCCACTGGGATTTCTTGTCTGGACCCTCGTCGGGCAACGGTTCATCGCAGTCCTTCGCTTTGAGAAACATGATATCCTCATCAGGGAATTCAAATTTCATCGGATGGTAATCTTGGATTGGCTGTTCGGCCAGGTATTCATACAATACGCTTCTCTTAATGGCCTTCTGGGAAACATACTGAATGTCATATTCCGTCAACACCATCTGCCATTTGGCAATCCTGCCCGAAAGCGCTTGCTTCTCGAAGATGTACTTGATCGGATCCATCTTCGAAATTAGCATGGTTGTGTGATTGAGCATGTACTGTCGTAAACGTTTGGCAGCTCAGGCTAGTGCACAACACGTTTTCTCCAGCATCGAGTAGCGAGATTCACAATCTGTGAACTTTTTACTCAAGTAATAGATGGCATGCTCCTTTCTGCCCGTCTCGCCGTGCTGACCGAGAACACACCCCATACTATTCTCAAGAACTGTCAAGTACATGATTAATGGTCGTTCGGCCACTGGGGGTATCAAGATCGGAGGTTCCTGCAGATACTGTTTTATCTTATCGAATGCCTTCTGGCAATCCTCGTTCCAGATAATCGCCTGGTCTTTTTTCAGTAGATTGAACATCGGTTCACACGTGGCCGTGAGCTGAGAAATAAACCTTGCAATGTAGTTTATTCTGCCCAGGAAACCACGAACTTCTTTTTCGGTTCTTGGCGCTGGCATCTCTTGTATCGCTTTAATCTTCGCAGGATCAACCTCGATGCCTCTTTCACTCACGATAAACCCCAGTAACTTTCCGGATCGTACTCCGAAAGTACACTTGTTAGGATTCAGCCTCAACCTGAACTTCCTAAGCCTCTCAAAAAGCTTCAGCAAATTGACTAGATGTCCCTCCTCCGTTTGGGACTTCGCACTCATGTCATCAACATAGACTTCAATCTCATGATGAATCATGTCATGAAACAAAGTAACCATTGCTCGTTGGTAAGTGTCCCCTGTGTTCTTCAGACCGAAAGGCATTACCTTGTAGCAGAATGTTCCCCAGGGAGTGATAAACGTAGTTTTCTCCATGTCCTAAGGCGCCATCTTGATCTGATTGTAGCCGGAGAAGCCATCCATGAACGAAAACACGAAGAACTGAGCTGTATTGTCGACCAACACATCAATATGAGGCAGCGGGAAATCATCTTTAGGGCTCGCCCTATTCAAATCCCGATAATCGACGCACATTCGTACCTTACCGTTCTTCTTCGGTACATGCACTATGTTGGCGACCCACGGAGGGTAAGTAGTGACCGCTAAGAAGCCAGCATCAAGCTGTTTTTGCACTTCTTCTTTGATCTTAACGGTCATATCTGGTCGCGTCCTTCTAAGCTTCTGCTTAACGGGAGGACAATCTTCTCGCAGCAGCAAGTGATGGACCACGATGTCAGTATCAAGTCCGGGCATATCTTCGTATGACCAAGCAAAGATGTCACTATACTCTCTTAGCATCTCGACCAATCTCTGCATGACATCACTCTGCAATGCAGCCCCTATCCTGACGTTCCTGACAAGTTCTTCAGAACCCAAATTCACAATCTCGATCTCCTCTTCATGAGGCAGAATAACTTTCTCTTCTTGTTTCAACAAGCGGGCCAACTCTTCAGGAAGGTCTTCGTCTTCATCAATCTCTTCTTCGACTTGATAGATCGGGCAATCGAAGTCGAAGCGAGTCGTCGAAGGTCCAGAGTCGATGTCATCTGTTATGTGGATCCTGCAATAACAAGGGTTAAGCTTAAAACAAGGATATGCAGGTTAGCACAAACCTCATTGCCATTTTATTGTTTTTCAAAAGAAATATAAAACAGGAATAACAGAGATCACAATATTTGAATACGAAGAAAACGCCTTTTGATTTATTGATAAAATGCATGTACCTAATCAAACGAGGCCCTGACAATAAAACCACTATGCCCCGGGTAGGACATAGGGTTGTACAATGATTGGAAAAAAGTAAATCATTACTCTTCGTTTGTCATCTGGATGATATCCTTGACGGACCAATTGTTGAGGCTCTCGCCTGGCTTGCTTGGCTGGATCCAAGAGTCTAAGTCACAGTCGCTATCTCCGCTGTCTTCAGACACCGCGTTGACGCTTTCAAACATCACCCCGCCACTGGTGAACTGGATCGGCCCTTTACCTCGCGACGCACTGCTAGAAGAGGAGGCTTCAGCTCTAGGAGAATATCCCAACCCAAACTTGTCTTGCTTGTTAGGTATCTCCAAAATTCGCCCCCAGCCTGGGGTAGATCCGGCTTGAACAACGGCCCGGGCTTCCTTGAAGGAAGAGAGATTCATCTCTGGCTTTTCAGTGGCGTCCTTGACTTTAACAGCTTCGAACGCTTGGCATAGGGTTTCGTGGATTTCCCCATCCATCTCAACATACTTGAAGGACGACAAATGGCTCACCATTATATCTTCCTCGCCGCAAACGGTCACGATGCTACCTCCGACAACATACTTGAGTTTCTGGTGCAACATGGAGGTCACGACACCCGCAGAATGGATCCATGGCCGGCCCAAGAGACAACTGTAGGCAGGCATGATGTCCATAATGTAAAAGATCGCGTCGAATGTTTCCGGCCCGACTTGGATTGGCAACGTCACCTCCCCGAAAACATGGCGTTTGGTTCCGTCGAACGCCTTCACAACCAGATCACTGGGTGTGCAAATCACTCCACGAGTATCTAACTTCATTAATGCCTTCTTCGGAAGAACATTGAGCGACGACCCCGTGTCTACCAACACGTGAGACATAATCGTTCCCCTACACTCTATCGAGATGTGCATGGCGCTATTGTGGTTCCTCCCCTTCGGCGTCAGCTCTAGGTCAGTGAAACCTAAACCATTTCCAGCATTCACGTGGGCTACGACCTCTTCCAACTGGTTTACCGATATTTCCTGCGGCACGTATGCGGCGTTCAACACTTTCAGCAGTGCGTTGCGATGTGCTTCAGAACACAGCAACAGGTTCAGGATGGAAATCTTCGAGGGTGTCTGATGGAGATGATCCATGATCTTGTAGTCACTCATTTTAATCAACCTCATAAATTCCTCGGCGTCTTTAACGAGTAAGTCTTTTTCTGCCCCATGCGGGATCTCTTCAACGACTTTACTTTTACCTTTATCAGTTGCATCAGCTCTGTCCGCTTTGTCCGCCACGACCTCTAGTGGTGCAAACACTCTCCCGCTGCGAGTGATTCCGCTTACTCTTGCAAGGTTATCTACAGACGACCCAAACGGTTCTAGCTCCAACTTCTGTCCGTTGTAGTAGACTTCAGCCCTATAATGCCATGGGACAGCGTTAGTGCTTTCGAAAGGTATCGGCCCAGCTTTGGTGATGGTAATCATGGGCAGTCTGGGTGCAGAAATAGTTATCGTCTGGCGAGGGATGGTGATGGTGGCGACCTCATCATCTTGCTTCAGCACTACCTCTCCCGATCCACTTTCGGCCCTCTGGCTAAACTGTAAAATCCCTTCAGTCATCAGACTCTGGATCCCCTCTATCAACTGTTCACATCCACCAGGACTAGTCGCACAACCCATACATAGCTCTCTGCAACCTGGGAAGAAACCTCTTTTCATCAACTTAGCTTTAACGAAGCTAAGCGGTGTCTTTAGATCCTTGACGTCAGTCAACAAATCCAAGCTCTCGTCTTCAATAATGGCGTTTACTCCACCTCCCTTATGGTTCGACATAGGGTTCTTCGTGACGTTTGGCACATTATCTGAGAAGTTGATGATCTTAGCGTCCACCATGTCCTGCACCTTGTGCTTGAAGGCTTTGTAATTCTCTATTGTGTGGCCTGGTGCCCCTGAGTGAAACTCACAAGTTGCATTCGCGTCATAACCTGGCGGAGGTGCCCCTGTCAAGGGAGCCAAGGTTCTCTTCTGGATCAACTGTAGCTGAAGCAAAGTCTGTAATAGTTGCGCGTACGACATGGGCGGTGTCTCGAGGTGACGGCTCGACAGAGGTGCCCTATTCTGATACTTTCTGTATCCTTGTTGATTCGGATGCTGCTGCTGTTGTGTCTGTTGGACTGTCGGAATAGTTATCCTGGCCACCTGTTGGTGAGGGCCTTTACCCTTCCTTCGAGCGTTGGTCACGGCGCTCGTTTCTCCTTCCCGTCTTTTTCCACTATAAGGTTTCTTTCCTCCTCCTCCAGCTGAGGATGAATCACCTTGAATTTTCTCGAGTTTGATCCCATTTTCAATGTGCTCACCCGTGATAATAAGATCTGAGAATAAACCCCTGGGAGGGTGGCTACGAACATCTGCACAAGCTCACGTTCAACCCTCGGCGGCTGAACCCTGGCTGCCAATTCACGCCACCGCTGGGCGTATTCCTTGAACCCTTCATTGTTCCTTTGCGACAGATTCTGCAGTTGGACTCGGTTCGGGGCCAAGTCGCTATTATATTGGTAGTGGTGCACGAATGCTTCAGCAAGGTCCTTCCACGTGCGCACACTGGTAGGCTCCAGACTCATGTACCATTCGAGGGACGGTCCGGACAGACTGTCCTGAAAGAAGTGCATCAGCAACTTCTCGTCCTCGGAGTGAGCGGACATTTTTCTGTAATATGATCTCAGGTGGACGCGAGGGCAAGTGGTGCCCTTGTATTTTTCAAAGTCAGGTACCTTGAACTTGGGAGGCACCTTGAAATCAGCAATCAATCCCAACTTGGACATATCAACACCCAGGGTGTTCTGGTTCTCGATATTTCTCATCTTATCCTCGAGTGCCTTAAACCTTAGACGTGCTTCAGCAGTCAGTTCCCCTTCAGCACCTCTCTGAGAGAACACATCGTCTTGACGGTCTTCTAACCATTGCTGAGGCCCGAACAGATTCCCAACACCTGCATTGCTGTTGCCCAGCCCAGTATTGACATTAGCTTCAAAATTCCCATTACCGACGCCCGTCGTATTGCTGTTGAGTCCCATGTTAGCTATCACATTGCCGTTGGCACTGCCGTTCCCCCCGGTCACGGGGGCGCCATTCTGAGGAGTTTCAACTGGTGGAGGGGTAGGCATAGTCCCACCATGGAGTACGCCATTGCTATCGACCCTTGAAATCAGAGGCTAAACCAAGGCTCTGAGCTGATCCTGGCCATTGGCGACCGCTTGCATGAGCTCCATGAAGCGGTCCATTCTTTCGCGAAGTTCCTGAACATCAGTTTGCACTTGCTCCATGATTCTGGTTTGATTTGCTCTAGTCAGATAGCGGTGGATAGGTCTCTGATCAATCCTGGAACAACCTGAAACAACCTGTAAACACAAAAGGGTTAGGAAAAACAACAAAGTGCTCGTTATGCAAATGCTTCATGAAAATGCAAACGTGTGTCTATGCGTTAGGGAGATTTCCCCCGATCCTAGTGCCTGAGTGCCGGTGCTGATAATAAGAAATCCGAGCCCAATCATGGAAATAACATCTCATATATATGAAGAAAGCCCATCAAGGCAGTACACCACGTTAGTGAATACAAGATGAATCAATAGCATGACCTCGACCAACAAGCCTGGTGATGGTCAGCATGCAACAATGATCACAACAACAGGAATACAAATAGTCAAGCACGGCCACGGGCGCGAAACTCTTCTAACAACCCCTTCGTTTCTGGATGATCAGGCCGAGTGAACAGCCCTTCGACGAGTAACTCTCTCTACATAATGGTGTATCAAAGACCTTCAACCGAATCTTCCCATGCTCCTTCGCCGAAACAATCTTCTAGCTTCCGCTTCCTGGATTCAAACGTCAGTTTGCGCTCCTTCAGGTTAGCAAGAGCTTTGTTGAGCTGGCCTTCAGCGACATATCTGCGAGCGGTTTCCTCATCAAACCTCTTCTCACTAGCCTTCACCAGGGCTTTCAGCTTGGAGATCTGTTGCTTCAGCTTATCCTCCCGTTCTTTGTCATTGGCTAGGGTGGCCTTCCAATGCTGGTTAAACTTGGATATCCTCCGATACGCTTCGTCCAAGTGCTGCTTCTTCGTAGCCAGCACATCATTGACAGCTTTGAAGTCTCGACCCATGCGCTCACGCTCAGCTATCTGCTTAGTCATGTCTGTCCCCAGCTGGTTCACCAGCCCTGTCTGCCTCTTGAAGGAATGAACGACTTCGTTTCTTTCGCTTCTGAGTTGAGCCAATTCTTTCTCCAGTTCTTCATTTGCCCTCTTCAATTCATCTCTCTCAGCTAACACCTGATTATGCTGCTGAATGGGCACGGTAGTAGGCTCTTCAATCATTGGAGGGCTTTCTGGCTTGGCAGGAGGAAACGGCATCCCTATAGCATCTGCTCTGGCTCTGATCCAAGTCACGTACGGAGGGTAGGCTTGACTATTGCTTCTCCCCAGCAATGGTTTTCCCCTCTTACTGATACCATTCCAAGCGCGTTGAAGCTTAGATAACATATCCCCCTCTAGAAGACCAGTGAGGTAGAGAGATTCCTGTACCTCTTCATCCTTCGGCGGAGCTCTCAAAGCATAAGCAAACTGTCGGACCAACAGAGACGGATTATAGTTTATACAGCCCTTCCTGCCTATCAAAGGCACGTTCGGAAACCCGCTGCAGCTGAAGATAATCTCGGTACCCAACCTATCTCTGTCAAACCAGTCAATATCCTCCGCTGATAGACTCATCAAACGCTCGGACCACTCAGCTGTGGCTGCAGACGAAACAAAGGGACCCCTCTTGGGCAGATGACTATCAAGCCATTTATAAAGCAGGGGCACACAGCGCGATACATTCTTACCCCTCATGTTCTCATTTTTGTAGTGGATGGAATGGTAGACATCTCCTATCAAGGTAGGGACTGGATTCCCTGATGCAAAGATGCGGAAGGCGTCGAAGTCCACAAAGTCGGGCATATTGGGGAACAGAATGATGCCATATATGCACAGAGCGAGGATGGCGTTGAACACGACCCAACATCCGTCTTTGGCGCACTGTTGAGCTTTTCCCACTAAGAACTGCAAGGTGAAACCGGGAACCTTGTTCCAACTAGACAATACTAACTCGGATGCATCCAGATGAAGTGACAGAGCTAGACCAGCCAGATTGGGCTCAACATCCATATGAACAAAAGGCATCTGCCTCTTGATAGGCACACCTACCAAATCAGCATATTCCTCTAGTGTGGGTGCAAAAACAAAATCCCGAAAAGTAAAGCATCTCAATGGAGGATCGTAGAACTGCAGCAGAGCGTGCAACCCATTCAACTCAAACGCAGAAGGTTTACGAACCAAACTGAGCAATTTGCCGTAAGATTTTCTGAACTCATCTCTCACAGAATCATCTGCTAAAGCAATCAAACCAGTCAGCTGAACCACATCAGGGGCAGGGAGCTTGTAAGCCACGGTCTTCTTCAGAGAATCCATAACAATACAGTAGAAGGCCAGAAATCCTGAATCGGGGGAAACGGTACCTACAACACAGACACACGTTAATGAAATGCGAATGGGTATGGAAAGCAATGTAAAATGCAATCATGCAGCAGGAGATCAAGGCAACTGTGCTGTGGAGATTCTGTATCAACAAAACCATAATTCTGCTCTATCAAGAACAACCACTATCTCTGATAAGAAGAAAACCCTGGTATCAGACCACAAATCTGCTCCGTCAAGAACACACACACAAAGGACCATAAATCTGCTCTGTCAAGAACAAACATCTGATAATAAGGACCTCTGATACAGGACCATAAATCTGCTCTGTCAAGAACAAACATCTGATAATAAGGACCTCTGATACAGGACCAGAAATCTGCTCTGTCAAGAACAAACATCTGATAATAAGGACCTCTGATACAGGACCAGAAATCTGCTCTGCTCTACAAGAAAAAATATATATCTCTGAATATAAGGTCCTCTGATACAGGACCAAAAAATCTGCTCTGTCAAGAACAAACATACATCTGCTGGTGAGATCCTCTGATCCCATAAATCTGTTCTGTCAAGAACAAACACATCTGATGATGAGAACCTCCGGTACCAACAAAACTGATTCACTATCAAGAAAACCAGGTAGTCTGAAGGTCAAAGTTTCCTGCAATAAACCCAACCCTGCTCACAGGTATGGACCTAAACTGACACAAGTTCGGCATCCTATGCGGTCATCAGTGTCACAGACATTCAAGAGGGGTGATACGATACCCAGAAGGTGTGGCATCACCAACTCATGAAGCGGCCTCACTCGGCTGAATCCCAAATGATCGGTCCCTAGAGTCGACAATCCTCCAAACCAACAACCCCCTCAACCCAAAGGGTTGAGAAAGAAGTCAACCGGGAGAACCTCGTCTAAGCGTGGATTTCATGAGACACTAGTGCCTGCCAAGCAAGCACGCGCCCACTAATTTCCACAACTAATGCTATGTTCACTCAAGCCTGGGTCTGGCTTCTCACTCATCAGAATTCCCCTCCCACAACAGCATAGATAATCATATCATACTGAAAATAAAGTGCGAGAAATAAAAATGCGATAAATAAACACAACCCAACAAGTAATCATACAAGCACTAGGATTGACTCTCGCAGGGGACGTTGGATCCCCAAACTGACTCGCATACGGGACGTTGGATCCCAGGAAACTATCAAGTCCCCAGCAGAGTCGCCAGCTGTCGCTTCCGCGAAAATAAGGTGCCGGCAAAACAGAAGAGTCGCCACCTTTCGTTATTTATCCCTCAGAACGGGAAAGGAAACGATCGGAAAAACCTGACGAAAAGGTATAAGACAAGGTCATCACAACCGTTGTCTGGGTTTGGGAGTCGGTTACGCAAGGGGAAGGTATTAGCACCCCTCACGTCCGTCGTACTCGACGGGATCCATGCTTGTTGTGTTTACTGGACGGGTTGGTTTATCTATCTACCTATCAAGGCTGGCTTAAACAGAAAAGAAAAATGACTCGGCAAAGCGTCGCGCTCTATGCCTACGTATTCTCATCAGAGAATGAGAAATCAGAGTCAACGTAGTTCGACCTACTACGGGTTACGGGGGAGGTGGCTCGCCAATACATCAGTATTGTGCCTACGTACTCTCAACAAGTATGAGAGATCAGAGCTTACGTAGTTCGGGCTAATACGGATTACGGGAATTCAGATTCATCTGTTTTATCGAGTGGGGTTAAACAGCAGTTCCAGCAGTTAGGGACAAAGCCTGTTTGCGGTGGCGCTGAAGTTTAACGACACTCTTTTCTTCAGAAAAGCTTCCTTTGAATTATGGGCCCACGGGGCAAAAAGGTTTGAAGTTTGTTTTCTGTCTTTTACGGAAGAAGTGTTTTTTATTGTGTTTGCAATTTCAATCGCACTAAAGACTATGACCTGAGAGTGAATGCGCCGCATGTCACCCAAAGGGTGCCATACTAAACATCCAGACTGTTGAAAAGAAACTCTCCAACAATCCTTTCTCTGATAGCTTAAGGCTCGTAACGTACGAAAGAAATCATTCATGATTACTGTATCTTAAGCTGTTTTGAGATGAGAAGAGAGAACAGGCTCAACTAACGGGGAGACTATCAAGTCCTAATGTTGTCATGCCAAGGATTCATCCTATGGTTGAGGTTTGAAACAGGGAACTCCTAGAAGTTATCATGCATAGGTTTCAACCTAAAGTTCTATCATCACTTCCTTATCAAAGGAAGTGAGATTCATAAAGGATCATGTCAATGATACACAGAAACAGATAAAGCATCAGCTTAAACAGTAAACAAGTATACAGTAAAATGCATGCAATGCAAGTGACGGAGGAAATGTGTGTGGGGCAGCAGCCTCCACAAGCTCATCTCAACCTCAAGCCAGAATGAATAACAGTAATCATATAGGAGAAATAAAATTCTATCAAGCAAAATAGAATAACTGCAATCATACAGGAGAAATAAAATGCTATCAAGCAAACACAAACCACATGGGCAAGGGAGCAGGGCTCTACCGAATACCCGCAAGCAAAGCCATACAGTAACAATACAAGCAGAGGGAGCAACTCAACCTCTAGTGCAATCATGATCCTAGCTTACAGTTAGTCTAATCATGGACTTATTCTAATGCATCAAGCAAGTCAAACAAATCACATCAATACAGGAAAGAAAACAGACGGGAAAGAAAGCAGATCAACCCCTCTTTCAACTCCAAGCTTCAGCTCTTCTAACAGCAATCCAGTCTTCAGACTTCAACCACCCTTCAAGGCTATCAGCTTCACTAACAAGTATCAACTTGCTTCTAAGGTTTCAATCCATCAAACATAAGTGTCAACTTATTCTCTCTTCTCCAAGCTTCAGCTCCTCAGTCAATTCTACCTTCAGGCTTCACTCCTAACCACAAGTATCAACTTGATTCCTTTAGGCTCTCCAAGCATCAGTGTACAAGTATCAACTTGTCCTTCATTCCTCAAGCCTCAGCTCTACACTCAATCTCAATTGAATCTTCTTCATAAGTGTCAACTTAGTCTTCAAGCTTCAGCTCTCTTTGCTTTACCAGTATCAACTTGGTCTTCTTCTCCTACAAGCTTCAGCTTCTCAGAGTAGTCTTCAATCACATGGAAGTGTCAACTTCATCCTTCAATCCTTTAAGCCTCAGCCCTTCACTCAATCTCCATTGGATCTTCTTCACAAGCATCAACTTGTTCTTCTTGCTCTTCAAGCTTCAGCTGCAATGGCAATGCTCAAGGAATCATCCTCTTCCACACTCTTCAGTGAAGTCCTCATCTTCAAACTCAAGTCCAACACCTTTCAAGATACTCAAACCAGAAGACAATTGATTTAACAGAATGAGTGGAAATGATAAACAGCTTATTGACAACCAAGGGAAGCCTATAAGGGTTCATCATTATGAGAGACTGGTTCCCTCAAAGTTCTACTTCCCAGATAAAGCCACTCATCCCTCCAAAGGAGGGATGTGAATATCTGAGAAGGACTTTTAGTCATTGGGAGGAATGGAAGCACAGGATGCTTTCCATATTTGTGAAAGAAGTCATTCTAGTTCTAAGGCTCTCCCTATGTCTCCTATCTCCTAAATCTTCATCAGACACCTTCAGACACAAGCAACTCCAAGCTCCAAGCAACTTCAAGCAACTTCCCCTTGTCTTCAACTTGTCTTCAATCTCAACCAAAGGCAAACAAAGCAAAACCCTAATCTAAGGGGACTAAAGAAGTTAACCTATTTGAGTTAGTAAGTTAGGATCACCTAAAACCTAGTACTAAAGTTAGTCCTAACTAAAATACTAAAGCCAATTGTAAAATCCTACAAAAATAACTATGGGAACCTAGGTCAATCATGACTCTACCACATTAATTCCAGAGATCAAATCATCAAATAAGACCTAGAAATAAATTCTACACTACAAGGTACTAAACCTAAACCCTAAAAGGAAGCACCTAAATATCAATCTAGAAAGCACACCTATTTCCATCACAAAAATGTGAGAAAAATTCTATGGGAGGATACATGTCTAACCTAATCACACACAAAAAATTATGATCAAAATCATCACCACATGATCACACAAAATTCCACAAAATTAGGTATCAAACATAATCATTTTAATATCAATTAAAATATAAAATTCCCATAAAATTAGAAAATACATGAAATGAAAATATTTTTTCTCTAAACAATACTAGACTCAATCATGAGTAAAATGCAAAAAGAATGTGATTAATTGGATTAATTTTCAATTTTATATGATTTTTCCAAGAACCATGAATAAAATGAAAAAATAATGAAAATCAAAATAAAATAACACACGCGCGGTGCAAATAGCAATGATACACAGTTCAAATAATGGATTGGGCCTTCAGGGGGTGGGGATAACAATCTTTCCACTAAGCCTAGAACCACTGATTAAATGAAACGGTGCGTTTCATAATCAGAACTCCTTCACAAATTGAAATCAATACGTGGCCGTTGGATCACTCACTCGGTCAAAGTCCAACCCCCATCCAATGGCTCTAGAGTCATCTTCTACCTTTTGAACCTTTGAACTTTGCGCCTAGCTCCGGCCACCACCGGTGGTGCTCCGGTCACCATTCCACAACCCTAGTTCATCATAGAGTCCACCATAGGCCACGATCCCTTAATGAAACATGTCCCAAATTCCCCCACGAATTCATTCGTGCCTTTAATTCTCTCTGAAACCTCAAGATTCACCATAACCAACTCTCAACCGAAAATGGTAATACCCTAAATTGGTCACTAATTCTCAAATTAATGGTCTGAAATCGTTCCTACACCGTTCTACAATGCGTCTAGCACCCTAATTCATCTTGATTCTACCTAATTCATGCTAGAGGAAGAAAGTTACTAACCTGAAAATCTTGGATGAACAGATGCAATTAACCTTCAATTCAAGCTCTCCAACCTTCCAGACACGATCAATGGATCCTCTCCTTGCTTTTGTATGCAAAAGAACCGGTTGAAAGCTCCTGAATCTTGAAATCCGATGGTGAGTTGCAGGTGGAAAAATTCAATTGCTCATACACGATTCAGCCACGAATTCCCTTGGATTATTATCTGGAATCAATCCCTTGCATCCATGAAAGAAGTTTCAATCAAGAAAATGGATGGAAAGTGAAGAATTTGGTGAAACCGAATTCAATTGCAAGCCAAGAAATCTCAATCTCAATCTATGCTCTCTCCTTCAATCATCACCAACCTTTGCATTGGATCACCTCTACTCAATATATAGATGATGTATGCATGATCTAGAACCCTCTAGACCCTTCTAATGAGAGTTTCAATCTCTCATGTCACGAGATTTTCAATCACATATCATGATACGCATAGCTCTGTTTGCAGCTTGAAACCAACCTCATTCACTTCCAATTTCTCCCCTAGTGACATTTTGAAGGTTTTTAGCTTGCAAAGGGCCTTGCTCATGCCTTGATTCTATGTTTTGCACATGTTACTTAATATGCAAGCAATTACTTTTCAAAGCAAGTCCACAAATTAGACCTCAAATCAAAAATGTGGATAAACCAATGTTCTTAAAATGTTTTCTAGAGTCAAAATGATATATTACATGCCATGGTTTGGATGTGTAGATTGAAAATATCAATTTCCAACTTTGATCCATTTAACTTATGCCCTTATTTTAGGTCATTTTTGCAACTTTGAGCTACAAGCATTCCCATCATCTCATGACCTCCTTAATAGCCTTAAAACATCATTTTGAACAAGTTTGATGTTGAACATTTTTCCATTTGAAGCTTGGAAATAGGAGTTATGGCCTTATACTTGAAATGACCTGTAATCTCCAAATGACCTAAATGCCCTTGACTTGTCAAAGCCATAACTTGAGTTCTACAAATCCTATCAAGGACTTCTAGTACTCTCTAGAAAGATAAGAGGATAAGGAACAACATTCATGTTTACCAAAAGTTCATAGGAATCATCCTTCTTGGTAAAATGTTTGATGCAAGTTGGGTAACTTTCAAGCCCCCAGTTTCACATACCTCAGATGACCTGTAACTTGTCAAAGTTATAACTTGAGTTCTACAAATCCTATCAAGGACTTCTAGCACCCAGATTAAAACTAAGCCCATGTGTCGCTACTGTGAAAATCGGCGCCGGCTGAACAGAAGAGTTGCCACCGTGCGTTATTTATCCCACGGGAGGGAAAGGAAACGCTCAGAGTAAACCTCGCACAACACGGGAAAGGTATGGTCATCGCAACCAAAACCTGGATTCGGGAGTCGGTTACGCAAGGGGAAGGTATTAGCACCCCTCACGTCCGTCGTACTCGACGGGATCCACGCTTGTTTTCGGGTATGGATTGTTATTCTATCTACCCTATAGGTCAAGGGTTAAAAGAAAATAAAATGAAAAATAAAATGACTCGGCAAAGTATCGCACTTTATGCCTACGTATTCCCGTCTGGAACGAGAAATCAGAGTCAACGTAGTTCGCCTGCCTTCAGGAAAGGAGAGGAAGGTTGCTCGCTAGGATATCGCATCCTATGCCTACGTACTTTCATACAGCATGAAAGATCAGAGCAAACGTAGTTCGGGCCACGTACGACACAAGCTTGTCTTGGTTGATTTTATTCCTTCTGAAAAAGGTTTTTCTGATTAACAGTCCCGGCGGAAAAATGACGTCTTGATGAGTTCACATTCTTTTACGGAAGAAGTGTCTTTTATTATGTTTGAAATCTTTATGGTGTTTTTCTATTTGTTTTGAGGAAGAAGAGATAGAACTCTAACCTACGGTTGCGAAGGGAATCAAACTATCCTAATGTTATCATGCATGGGTTAAGACCTAGTGTCTATCATGCTCCTCTCTTGCACAGAGAGAAACAGAGATCCTAAGGGAATTGACAGGAACAGAAACAATAGCAGATATATACAGTAAAGCGGTAAAATGCATGGATGCAACAATACAAGCGAGGCAAGGGAGTCCCACTCAACCTCGAACCTAGAAAACAATAGGCAAAAGTGAACAGACTTCACTTTCAACCCAACAGGGTAAACAGCAAACAATACAGTCCAGAAAACCAATCAATACATCAGAAATGAAATTCAGCAAAAATAACCAGCCTCAGCAGCCCTGCATCAACACCTATCTTCAAGTCCTCTCCAGACAGCAACAAGCTTCAACAAGCATCAATCTCCATCTCCACAGCCTTCCAGCAAGGTCTTGATCATCAGTCTTCAGTCTACAATGGCTTTTCTTCAAGTCCCAGACTCCAGGAGGAATATCAGTCAACCAGATGAAATGAAGGAATGTCAGACAGTCAATTACCTACCAAGGGTGGTTCATTAACTGTTAACATTAAACAGAAAGTTTCCCCTCAAAAGTTCTATCTTTCAAATACATTCACTGATCCTTCCAAAGGAAGGAGGTGGGTATTTGATAGAGACTTTGAATCATAAGGAAAGGATGGATGCAGACAAAGCATTCCATGTTTGAGAAACAAGCTTTCTAATCTAGAGCTCTGCCTAGCTCCTAAACCCTAATCTCTTCACCAGCTGCTAGCAGGAACCTCCTCATCAACTCTAGAAGTTGGTCTTCAAGCTCTGGATCTCCAATGGCTTCATCATCACAAGTCTTCACCTCTCCCAATCCCCAAGCAATCCCAATACCCACACAGACAAACAATAATCCCCAGAGGGCACACCACACCAATCAGTCAAATACAGACAGTAATACTAATAGCAGTAGGGGAATCCTAGTGATTTCTAAGGGATCTAATAACTACCCATAGTCCCTATAGTCCCATATCCAAAATATTCAATCTCTAAGTCCTGAGGGAAATGAAATTATTCACCTAAGTTGTCACTTAAACCCTAATTTTGTTCATGTTATTCACACCTAAACTAAACCCCTAAAATCAAGTCCTAAAAATATGAACTAAATTGTATATACAAGCTAACAATGTCTACTAATCAACCTAAAAAGAATGGGTTAAAAATATTAAAGCAACTATTAGAACAAAAATTATCAAATTCATGTATGAAATGAAACACCTAAAATATGCATTTATTTGGAAAATATGGGAAAAATATCAAATAAAAAATAAAATGCAATTTTTATTTTTTATAATTTTCTAGACATCTTGGAGAAATTAATGCAAAAAGAACCATTGAAAAATATGAAATTTATGATTTATTATGATTTTTGGAAAATGCATGAAAATGAAAAGAAATTAAAAAAATGAAATATGGAGAAATAGAGGAAGGGGGTGAGAATAGCCAACGCGCTCAGTTGTTTTTCCAGGTGGGCCACAGAGCAGGGGGTGTGAATATCAAAGGTACTGGGCCCAGCACGCTTCAGAATTTAAACAAAAATCAAAAAAACTCAAAACGGTGCAGATAGCAATATTTCCAGTTGAATATTATTGGGCCTGCGCTTGGGAGGGTGTCATTAGCAAGGAAAGTTTGAGCCCATTCAGAAACTTAAATGAAACGGGGCGTTTTGGTGCCCAGGGTTTCCCTCTGTTTCATCTTTAGATGTGGACCATTGGATCCAGTCTCAAGTCCAAGTCAACCGTGCAATCGTGTGGCTATGGTTCATCGTCTACCTTGGACAAACCCTAGGGTTTCAGACATCAACTCCATGCATGCACCTTCAACCATCCTGCTCTCACTCAATTCTCCATGAAAGCTCTCAATCCAAAGAGCAAAGTTGCTCTAAATTTCTCCCTCTACACAGCCATAACCACAACTCTCCCTAACACTCACTCAATCAACCAATTCGATGGAGATAACAGTTCTGATCCACCATGAACACCTATATCAAACCTCTCCATTATCTCTAAATCTTGTCCTAAACTCATCTACAACTTATGCTGATTATCACAAGCCAATAAACCAAGATTTTCATGCACTGAATCATGAGATACCAATCCAACCAGATTTTGCACTCCATAACCAAACTTCATGAAAGCTCTCCAAACTCACCAAATTAAGTCATCTATCCTATCTTAGCAATTCTACACTATCAAAACCTGATAACTCTAGCTAAAACATGCAATTCGAGCAGGAAACATACCTGGTGCAATTGATGAAAACAGGTACCAAATCCTCTTGATCCAAGGCTTGAAGTGAGTGCAAACTAATCAATGAACTTGATGATTACTTCTGTATGCAACAAATATGACTCCAAAGCTTTAAATCTCTCAATTCCAAAATTTATGCTTCTTGAATGATGAATTTTCACAGCTCGAGTCTTCCTCCAATTTCACCAATCTTGATGTGAATTATGATGCTTGGATGATGATGATGAAGATTCAATCAGAAAATGTGAAGATTGATGGGAATTTGGAAGAGTTTGGATTGATTTTGCAAAGATGGAAAATTGGTATGAAACTTGTGTTTTGGACAAATGAGATCACCAACCATGGCATGAACCATCTCATATCAATATATACATATCCTTAGAACCTCCTAGAAACTTGGAGAAGCTTCCTTTGCATTCTTTCCTTTGGATTTGGTTTATGTATCTTCCATCACAAGTAACCATGAATAACTCCAAAAATGTGAACTAAGCTCAAAATTCTACTTTAGCCAATGTCTTTAAAATGATCTTTCCATTCAAAATGACCTATAATTTTGCTTCATTTGGCCAAAATATGAAAAATCTCATTTTTAAGTCCATTTTTATTCATTAAATCCAACAATTTTGAAACCTTGTGCTATGAATCTTTCCAATCTCTCATGGTCACTTTTCTAGACTCAAAATGTCATTTGGAACAAGTTTTATGTTGTAACGTTTTCCATTTGAAGCTTCCTTGTATGAGTTTTGGGCATAGGTTGAAATGACCTGTAATTCTCAAATGACCAAAATACCCTTTGCTTGCCAAGACCATAAGTAGAGTTCCACAAATCATATGAAGGCATAATATACCATTCCAGAAAGCTAAGACAATGAGGAACAACTCTTATGTTGACCAGAAATTCATTTTAAATCTCCTTGAGGGGTAAATATTGCTTGGAAGTCAAGTCACTTTCACAGACAAAATTTCAGATACCTCAGATGACCTGTAACTTGCAAGGACCATAACTTGAGTTCTATAAATCTCCTTGATGTCTTCCACCACTCAAATTAAATATCTTGAGATCCTCTACAAGTTCCATGTTGGACAAGGATCCATTTGAAGCTTGTATTTTGACTTATCTTGCTTGGAAATTTGACCTAAACTAGGGGATTTTACACAGAAACCCTAATTTAGAAACTCCTCTTCTCCTTGATTTCTCTTGAATTCTTCTTAGCATAACAACATATACTTCTTTACATGTCAAATGGTGAACCCCACATCTCTCCAATAGACCTTAATGCCCTTCCATCAGTCATTTGACCTAGAGTTGACCCAGGGTTGACCCAGATGAAACCCTAGTTGACTGTCTTCAACTGTAATTCTTGTGATCATACCAATGACTTGTTGTTGCACCCTAAAATTTGACCAACCGGGTCTCGCATTTGGCTCGATGTTTCGACGCATAACCGCATTCGCATCTGCATATTGCATACAGTGCATTTTCTCATTTGTTCTGATTTTATTGGGATCACAGCTCTCGTCTCGTGTTTCAGGTTTTTTTAATCAGTTTAGATAGATAGAACCGCATTTTTGGGATATTTCGGTGCCCGTTTATTTTTATCGGCTATTTTGGTGCGCTCTCGCGGTTTTATGTGTCGTTCGGTGTTATTGTGATTTTTCTAGATTTTATTGGCTATTTTTTAGGATATAATGGGTTTTTTTAATAGTTTTAATTCTTTTTAAATAGATTTTTAATCATTTTAGGATTTAATAGTTTTTTTAGGATAATATAGAATTTTTTAGAATATTAATAGTTTTTAAATAGTGTTAATAGTTTTTTTAAATCATTTTAATAGAAGAATATAGTTTTGCTTTCTTTTAGATAAATAATATAGATTTTTAGAATATTAATTGATTTTTGAATATTTTCTTTTAAATAGTATAGAATTTAATAGTCTTTTTTTAATATAGAAATAAATAGGTTTTTCTTTTATTTTCTTTTATAGAATTTAAATAGATAATATAGTCTTTTTTTAGAGTTTAATATGGTTTTATTAGGGATTTAAGAAATTTAATCAACTTTAGATTTAATAGAGGTTATTAGATTTTTCTTAGTGGAATTATTAGAACCTTATTAGTGTAGATGTTAATTAGGTTAGTTAGTTAGGTTTAATCCATTAATCATTTCCATTTAATCCAATTTTTAATCCTTTAGTATGCAGTTTTTTGGGTTTTTATTTTGCAGGTTCGTTGGGCCCATTTCAACTCACGTAAGGCCCAGTTCGTCCAATTCGCAGTCCAGTAATTGCCAGAAAGGTCCAGCACTTGCCAGATTCCCCCAGCAGCTTCTAGAAACATCCAGAAGCGTCCAGCGAATCTCAGCAATATAAGTCTTCAGGCTACACGTGTTCACAGGAGGCTGGTCCCACATTTTTTCACCTCCGCACGCCACCTCATCGCATGCGCCTTCTCTCTCTCAGCCACGCATGGGGACACGCGTCCCACATGCAGCCTTCCCCTCCACTACCTCCACCACGTGCCTCCACACCAACCCCTCACCGCCAAACCACACCGGCCGGCCTGCATGGCCGGCGACCACCAGAGCTTCGCCGGAGAACCTCAAATCTCCAGACTCCGATTATCCTTCATCTCCTACCTCCGTCCTCCTCTCACCACCACCATCAACGTCACCGGAGAACCTCACCAAAACGCCCAGAAATGCCCAGAAACCACCGCCAATCTTCATCCTCTCCGGTCACAATCCTCATCCGACCTTCAAGAAATTTCCAGAAATCATCAACACCATCCAGAATTCATCGCCTTCGTTTCCAGAACTCATTGCAGGATCATCCATATTCATCAAGATTCATACGAATCTTCGTCATCCTTTCACCTTTCTCTGGATTTGATCATGACATTCATCCGTTCGTCCAGGGATTCTTCATTTGTTCTTCCCAGATTATCAGGAAACTCAACGATCTTCATCATGCGTTCCCAGATCTTCATCAAGAATTCTCCAGGAACTACCTCAACCAGCAACCTTCATCCAGATCCTCTCAACCTTCATCTTCAATCATCATCTAATCGTCAACTGTATACACTTTCCGGAAATTTCTTCAAATCTTCAACATGCGAAGAACGTCCTCTCAAGATCCAAGATCTTTAATCCTCATCTTCATCCATCATGTTCGTCAAAGATCTCCAAGATCGATCGTGTTCGTCGCAATCCTCATGGAGGTCGTTCAGAATCCTCAGATCTCCAGATTTACTTGAGTTGTTCTTCGAAGATTGAAGGGATTGGAACTGAAAATATGGAGGAAGCGGGATTGGGGTTAACATACTTATGTGTTTGTGGTGATACCGTGTTCTTTGCTATGGTGAAGGCTTTGAACGGAGACGGAGAAAGGATGGCTGTGGCGGCGGCGCTGTGAGGGAGAGTGAGAGACTCTAGGGTTTTCAGAAACTGAGAGTGAAAGGAGAAGGAGAGGAAGAGATTGGGTCGTGGGCCCCAGGCCCAACAATTTTTTTGGTAGACACCTCCCCTTTGGTTTTTTGGACGAGCTCTGGGCCTGGGCCCAATGAATTCCTTGCACACTCCCATCTCACCACATGCACCCCTCCTCCGTTTTGTGTTACTGATTGGGCTGGGCCCAATTTCATTTGCAGTTTTTTTATTTTATTTTCTGTAATCCCCTGTATTGGCTATACCCCCAGCCCCTTATTTTCTTTCTTTTTTTAATTCTTTTAGAATTTGTTATACTTGTTACCCAAAAAAGAAAAACATATTAAAGAAAAGAATTTGAAAATAGAAAAAGAAAAGTGAAGAAAAATAATAAAAAGACATATTGAAAAAGAAGAAGGAAAAGAAATATTGAGAAAAGAAATTGAAGGGAAAAAACAATAAAAGAAAGAAGAGAAAAATATAGAAAAAATATGAAAGAATAGAGAAAAATAAAGAGAAAAATATATTGAAAGAGGAGAGAAAAATATTTGTGAAAAATACATAGAAAAATATGGAAAAATATGTTGAAAAGAAAAGAAAAGAAAAGAGAGAAAAATATTAGTATAGATTTAATATTTTTAAAGCATTTTCTTTTAGGATATATCTTCATAGAGATTATTTTACGATTTTAGGATAGTTTAGAAGCCCATTTGTTAGGGGGCTATTTTTCATTCGATTTTTCAGGATAGGATAGGATAGCATTTCCTAGGAGATTTATTTTCAAGTATTCACTCATTGTAACCATTTTTCAGAATGTTAATAAAACGAGATTTGAGCTGTGGTCCCGTAGTAGCCGAACTACAACTGCTCTGATTCTTCGTACCAGACGAAGATATGTAGGCATAGGATGCGATATCCTAGCGAGCACACTAACAACTAACTTGTTGTTCTCTCGCGGCTGTGCGATCGAGACTGTCCCGCTAACGATTAATTGATACCCCTTTTTCTCTCTTGCCCAAGTGCATTTGAGACCAAGCCGTAGTTTTGCCCATAGGTTCCCGACCCTGTGAAACCAGTTGTTTTTCTCACTGCTGTGTGAGAATGTTTTGTTTAGCCGTAGTTAGTCTGAACTACGTAAAGCTCTGATCTTCCGTGCAGTGTGGAAGTAGTAGGCACAAGACGCGAGGTCTTGGCGAGCCAATTTCCCTGTAGTCCCGAACTACGTTGACTCTGACTTTCTCTCTTGAGAATACGTAGGCATAGAGTGCGACGCTCTATCGAGTCAATTCCCTTCCGTTTAGATTTAGCAGTCGTAGATAGATTGTTTTGCATCCTTTAGACAACCCAAGCAAGCGTGGATCCCGTCGAGTACGACGGACGTGAGGGGTGCTAATACCTTCCCCTTGCGTAACCGACTCCCGAACCCAGGTTTTGGTTGCGATGACCATACCTTTTCCCCGTTTTTTGCGAGGTTTACTTCGAGCGTTTCCTTTCCCGCTCTGAGGGATAAATAATGCACGGTGGCGACTCTTCTGTCAGCCGGCGCCGATTTTCGCAGTAGCGACACTTGTCTCCTTCTCCAAATGACTTTCTAAGTCCTCCAAGATGTCTAGATACTCCCCATGCCTTCAATTCACAGCTCATACCTTCCTTGATGATCCCCAGGTACCCTCAGATAGGAGATAGATGAACTGCTTGATCCATTGACTTGATAGCTTCCCAATTCTTTCTGATGACTTGAATGAGATTGAATTTGAATAATAACCTCTTGATAGGCCTCTAGAGATGATAATAATGATTGGTCCCCTGTTGAATGACTTGCTATGCTTATGCTATGCAGATGAGTAACCTATGTACATGACTCTATATGCAAATGCTAATGATATTGAAACATAAACCAAGTGAATAAGGTTGGGAAAATTTTAGGGTGCAACACCATGCTCTACAACATTCATGTTGGGGGCAAGATGAGATGACCATCACATCTTGAGCTAAACTGCCTTGAAGATAGGGGTCAAACTAGGGGATTTTACACTGTCAAGCCTTAAAAACCCTAGCTTGAAACTTCTCAAAATCTTCAATCATGATGAGTTGACCTTGGAATCATCCTTAGAACATCTCAATGTATCAATCCATGATCACATGGCCTTTGAATTAGGTCTCAACCTTGCTCAAATCATCAGTTGACCTAGGGTTGACCCAGTCAAACCCTAATTACACCATTCATGGCTGAGACTTCTTAATCTTGCACAATGACCTGTCTAGGCTTCATGATGGCTTTCAAGACATCTCATAAGCTCTCTCAAGGCTTCAAGTCCACACTCCTGGCTTCAGAATCATCTGAGGTCTTCCCACAATTCTCAAGTTAGGAGACACACCCTCTTGGTTTCAACCACTCTCTCTGAGGATCTTCTGACTTCTCTGACAAAGATATCTACCCTTGAACACTTGAATAACCTTCTTGGATAGCTTCATGGTCTTGTATAGCTCTTGATTGGTAATTATACCTCTTGATCTCCTGCATATATGTCAATGAAATGCAAATGATAATGCTAATGTGAATGAAATGAAACACAAGCTAGGTAAAGAAATGTTGGTCAAATTTTGGGGTGCAACAGGGAGAACTGGATGCACAAACATTGCAAAAAGATCACACAAAGTGCAAACTAGGTCGAAGGTATGGTTAGAATCACACAAGGATAGGTCAGAGTGTAAAATCTACCAAAAATAGCAAAATAAACCTAAAAATTCTAAGAAACTTCCTAGGGGACCCCTCTGGTCTTAGGGACCAGGGGTCCAAAGATGGGGAAAAATTCTAAGTCTAGGTATGCCAACAGAAGGCAAAGTCATGAGGTGTTCTATGGACAAGGCAAGGGAAAGAAGGTCCTAAAGATACTATCCAAAACCTATCCAAATGGTATCTAAAAATAATGGGAAAAATACCACAATTTCAATTAAGATGTCAAGAGTACGTACAATAAATATCATCCATTAACCATGAACATTCATCAAGAAAAAAAATCAAAATTGAAGATGAACAATTTTGAATCAAACAAAAACAGTTCACAATGGAAAATCCCGGGTTAATTGAAAAATATATGGAAATTGGAAATAAAAATTTCCAAAAATTAGTTAAGATCTTGAAGTATCCAAAAACATTTATTTGGAAAATTTTCACAACCTAGAAGTATTTTTCTTGATTAAAAATCAAAACAGACATCAAAAAAGAAAAGACAGAAGAATGGCCATGGTGTGGTAAATAGCAAAAATAGGCCTGCAGGAGCAGTGTTAATCGGTTAACCCCTGGGGTTTATTGATTAACCATTGAAAAATGCTTAAAAATCTGAAAATTTGAGTTGGTTAATCGATTAACCATATAGGTTAACCGATTAACACTGTGCCAGAAGCAAAAAACAGCAGCAAAATCACTTTTCAACACATAAGCACTTATCCAATCATCCATATGATCTCATAAACAAACGTGCACGAAATAAAACATACAAACAGTGATCTAAACAAGATGTAAACAAATCTAAACAACACCTTCATGGTTCAAACGGATCAAAATCGACCGATTCAATCAAATACGAAAATCCATATGATCATGCAAATACGCTAAAAACAAGACCGAATCAAGAACACCAACCTACGAAGCGGAGGGTTGCTCCGGTTAATGTTGATCAATTGTAATTAGATAGATCACGCAAGAAAATCTAGAATACTTCAAGATTGAAAGCGATGCTTTTTGTAGAAGTAGCGATTCTTCAAGATTAAGCCAAACTCCCAATAAGTTATTCCAACACCAACTTCAAAATTCAGATCCACAATAGTACGAAATTTGAATGGAGGATTGATGATGATGATGATGATGGTTTAAGCTCTTGAATCCATGGATTCCAATGAAGAACCAATGAATTCAATGGATGAAGTAGAGCTTTTGTGAGGTTTTGGGAAATGGAAAATGTGAGAGAAACTTGAGAGAATTGGGATGAATTCTGAAAATGGAAAGGACATTATGAGGATTAACTCTTTGAGGTTTGGAGGGTGGTTTGGAAGAATATGGAATGGAGTTAGGAATGGGGATTTGGAGGGAAAATGGAATTAACCAACTTTTGAGAAGGTTCTAGATCCTTCCTAAGTGTAAAATGAAACCTTCCAAATGATCAAAATTGGACCCCAAAGTGACTTGTGTTGAAAACTCAAGTGCAAAGACAAAATATGCACTGGTTAATCGATTAACCATTTGGGTTAATCGATTAACACCTTCAAAATTCCAATTATGGGCTAACTTTTCTTTGGTTAACCGATTAACAGTATGTGTTAATTGATTAACACATTCAAGATTTGAATTTTGGCGCCTTTTGGATTGAAATCTGCACATTTACCCATTTTTAACTGTTCCGAGCCCTGTTCAGCTTCTGACACTTGTTCTTGAATATCATGGTCATGAGAATGCTTGAGATGGCTTGAATGCTGCTTCCTGAGCTGAAATTATCCTGCAAAACAAAAATAAAATCGACCGCTCGATCACCGGGCAAAATAAATGCCGGAGTTGTTGATGTTTGCTGTTCCATTGCTTGCACCAAAAATGACGTTTGAGCCGCAGGAAAACCTTGATCCCCTGCCTTAAGAACGAATGCTAGGAAAATGCTAATGCTATGAAAATGCAATGAAACAAAAGCTAGTTAAAGAAAAAATTTGGACACATTTTGGGGTGCAACACCAACCTATCAAAGTATTTTACCCATCCTTGAAAGTTAACTGTTGAACGAAGATCAAACCCATTTTTCGCTATACAGTCAAAATCAACAATAAACTTACAGAGTACCTCTAGTTTGTCTACTGGTATGAGAAGTATGCGTTCTGGTTCTTTGTATGTTTCATTACCCCTTTGTGATGAAGACGACCCAACCATTGTAGAAACCAAGTGTTGATGTGATGAAGATGAAGTAGCCATTGAAGAAGAACTTTTGAGATGACTGGAAGTTCTTTTAGATTTTGATTTGAAAATAAAGCAATGAAGAAGAGCAAAATGCATAAAGTGTGTGAGATAATGAAGTGTGAAATATGTAACGGCGTGGAATATAAGTTAGGGCACAAAGAGAAAACATAAATTAAAAAAATAACGATTTAACGCATTAAATGTGATCTGACACAGTGGGGGGAAAACGAGAATTTCAATGATTCAAACAGTACCTGAAACGACGCCTCAGCTTTGTGTACACTCAACCGTTTTCAACATTCAGATTAGAAGTGACACATGTTTGATATGGTGTGCCTCTGAAGCTCTTTTAGGAAATGAAATGTTAACTAACGCTCAGATCCTCTGAAGCTTGTTAACTCATATTTTCACACAAAATAAAGTAACTAAAAAAAATTTCATATGCGATACTTCAGAGTATAGACTTTAAACACTTTTCATCTGAATAAATTTAATTCTGAATAAAGATTTTATTCTGGACAAAAGTCCATACTAATATTTTTCAGAATAAATTTAAATCAATCTTCAGAGAGGGGTTTTGTAAAAATATCAGTCCATTGATGGTCTGTATCAACAAAATTTAAACTTAATATCCCTTTCTGAATATAGTCTCTGATGAAGTGGTGTTTAATCTCTATATGTTTTGCCTTTGAATGTAAAATAGGATTTTTAGAAAGACAACTTGCAAAAGTATTGTCACAGAAGATATGAATATTACTTTCATGTATTTGGTAGTCCTCCAGTTGACTCTTCATCCAGAGCATTTGGGTACTACAACCAGCAGCAACAATATATTCTGCCTCAGTAGTTGAGAGTGCTATAGTGGGTTGCTTCTTACTGTACCATGAGATCAGATTGCCTCCCAGAAACTGACAGCTTCCAGAGGTGCTTTTGCGTTCAACTCTATCTCCAGCAAAATCAGCATTATAGAAGTCTACTAATTTATATTCATTTGATCTTCTGTAACACAGACCCACATTAGTTTTACCTTTCAGATACCTCAGAATTCTCTTAACAGCAGTTAAGTGAGATTCTCTAGGATCTGATTGGAATCTAGCACATAAACATACACTGAAGAGAATGTCAGGCCTAGAGGCAGTCAAATACAAAAGAGAGCCAATCATACCTTTGTATAACTTCTGATCTACCTTTTTACTTACCTCTTATTTTCCCGAAGTGCAAGTTGGATGCATAAGAGTCTTAGCTGACTTACTCTCTGTCAGATTAAACTTCTTCAGAAGCTCCTTCACATATTTCGTCTGATGTATGTAGGTGCCTTCTGGAGTCTGATTAATTTGAATTCCCATAAAGAATATTAGCTCTCCCATCATGCTCATTTCAAACTCTGCCTACATAGACTTAGAAAACTCCTTTCCAAGTGAAATATTTGTGGCTCCAAAAATAATATCATCCATATAAATCTGACAGATTAAGATATCTTTCTTAATTGATTTATGAAAAAAAGGGGTATCAACCTTTCCTCTGATAAAATTATTTTCCAGAAGAAAATTGCTCAGCCTTTCATACCAAGCTCCAGGAGCTTGTTTTAGGCCATAAAGTGATTTCTTTAATTTAAAAACGTGCTCTGGAAATCTTTCATTTTCAAATCTAGGAGGTTGATGAACATATACTTTTTCTTCTATTAAACCATTTAAGAAAGCACTTTTAACATCCATCTGATACAGAGTGATATTATTCTGTGCAGCAAAAGAAATTAGCAAGCGTATGGATTCTAACCTTGCCACCGGAGCATATGTCTCTGTGTAGTCAATACCTTCTTGCTGATTGTAGCCTTGAGCAACAAGTCTAGCTTTATTTCTAATGACTTCTCCTTGATAATTTAACTTATTTCTATAGACCCATTTTGTTCCAATAATGTTGAATCCTCTTGGTCTTGGAACCAGATCCCATACATCATTTCTTGTAAATTGATTCAGCTCCTCTTGCATAGCAAGTATCCAATCGGTGTCTTGATGAGCTTCATACACAGAGGTAGATTCAATAATTGACACCAGACCAAACAATGATGTCCCAGAGGATTTGAGAAAGGATCTTGTTCTTATGGGATCATCCTTCTTTCCAATAATCATCTCCTCTGAATGAGAAGATTTGATTCTGGAGGATCATTTCAGAGTTGGTTCTTCAGAAATAGTTAAGTTGTCCAAATGAGCAGCTAATGGAGTCGCATCTGGAGTTGCTTCTGGTTATTTAGCTGTAACTTTGTTTGCCTCTGATTCTTCAGAGTCTATGAGAAGAATTTCTCGATCTGCAGAAATTTTAGACTGCTTTGGCTTTTGATTGCCAAGCTTATCATCAAATCTGACATGAATTGATTCTTCCATATCTGTGTTTCAGTATTGTATACTCTGTAGCCTTTTGAGCGTTCATAATATCCAAGCATAAAACACTTTTGTGCTTTGGAGTCAAATTTGTTCAGATTATCTTTAGTGTTCAGAATAAAACAAATACACCCAAAAGGATGGAAATATGAAATGTTGGGCTTTCTATTCCTCCACAACTCATAAGGAGTCTTCTCCAGAAGTGGTCTTACAGAGACTCTGTTCTGAATATAGCACGCTGTATTTATTGCTTCTGCCCAAAAATGTTTAGCCATATTAGTCTCATTGATCATGGTTCTGGCCATTTCTTGCAATGTTCTATTATTTTGTTCTACAACTCCATTTTGTTGAGGAGTTTTAGGACAAGAGAAATCATGTGCAATGCCATTTTCTTTAAAATATTTTTCAAAAGATTTATTTTCAAATTCACCATCATGATCACTTCTGACTTTGACAATATTAAATTTCTTTTCATTTTGGACTTGATTGCAGAAATCAAAAAATACAGAGTGAGACTCATCCTTGTGCTTTAGGAATTTTACCCATGTCCATCTGTTGTAGTCATCAATGATAACAAGTCCATACTTCTTGCCTCTGATGGATGTAGTTTTCACTGGTCCAAACAGATCAATGTGCAGAAGCTCTAATGGTCTAGAAGTAAAAACAACATTCTTTGGTTTGAAAGTGGATTTCAAAAATTTGCCTTTCTGACATGCTTCACAAAGAGCATCTGAGTTGAAATTCAACTTAGGAAGTCCTCTGAGATATACGCCTCATGCTAGCATGTCCCAATCTTCTATGCTAGACCCATTGCTCATCATTAACAGACATAAGACATTTAACATTTTGATTTTTCAATTCTGAAAGTTTTATTTTATAAATGTTGTTCTTTCTTTTACCATTAAAGAGGATTGGTCAATCTTTCTGACTAACAGCTTTGCAATATTTTTGATTAAAGATGATATCATAACCATTGTCACTTAATTGACTTATGGACAACAAGTTATGAGTTAATCCTTCTACAAGCAGAACATTTGAGATAATAGGGAGGTTACCATTACCAACTGTTCCGGAGCCAATGATCTTGCCCTTTTGGTTTCCTCCAAACTTCACGTCTCCACCAGATCTAAGTTCCAGACTTTGGAACATAGACCTTCTTCCCGTCATCTGTCGTGAGCATCCAGAGGCCAGATACCAGGACTAGTGTCTCAACCTTGCTGCTAAGGACATCTGCAACATAAATGATTTTATCCTTAGGTACCCATATCTTTTTGGGTCCTCTAGGGTTAGTTGCTCTGAAGTTCTGCTTGAACTTCTGTCAATTAAAAGCAGTTGTGTTCTGACGTAGCTTAGGTTCATTAAAAATTGTGGTGTTTTGATCTGAACTTGTGTACTTTATATCATGTGAGTGACCAAATTTAAAATGAGAATACAGAGGAGTATAATTGATAATTAACTCATCAACAGGTTTTGGATTTGATTTCTTCCCAAAAGATGATTCATACCTAATCCCTTTTCTGTTGTTCCTGCTCACACCATAGATCATAGAAGCCATTTTGCTTCTGTCTATGCTTCTGGACAAGAACCTTTGAAAACTATGGTCATACTCTTCTAAAATATTTTTAGAGCTAGACGTAGTATTTGTTTCAGATTTTTGTTAAGCTTTTCCAATTCAATTTTAATTTGAAAATTATTTTCTTTTAGCTCAGCAATTTCTGATTTCAGCTGACCAGTCTCAGATGCAAGACTGCTTTGCAGCTTCTTGTATTTGAGTCTGATCTTACTATAGTTTTAACAAATTTAAGATAAGCTTTCAATTAACTCAGCTCTGGTGAGATCAGCAAATACCTCTTCTGAATCTGATTCTAATCCAGATTCAGATGATTCTTCAGGCTCCTCTATGTCAGCCATTAGTGCAACGTTTGCACATTCGTCTTCAGACTCTGGCGAGGATTCAGAAAAATATGAGTCATCCCAAGTAGCCATCAGGACTTTCTTTTTCTTCTCAAACTTCTTCTTGGGTTTATCCTTTTGAAGTTTGCCATCAGGACTTTCTTTTTCTTCTCAAACTTCTTCTTGGGTTTATCCTTTTGAAGTTTGGGATAATCATTCTTGTAGTGTCCTGGCTCTTTGCATTCATAGCACACTACTTCCTTTTAGCTAGATCTTCTGTGACCAGAGGATTCTCCACGGTGTTCTGGACTTTTAAATTTTCTGAACTTCTTTTGCTTGTGCTTCCAGAGTTGATTTATTCTTCTGGATAGTAAAGATAGTTCGTCTTCTTCTGATGAAGAATCTCTAGAGCTTTCTTCTAGTACCTGAAACACTTTAGTTTCAGAATTTTTGTTAGATTTTAAAGCTATGGACTTACCTTTCTTCTAAGGCTCATCTTCTTCAAGCTTTATCTCATGGCTTCTTAAAGAACTGATGAGTTTCTCCAAAGTGGTTTTGTTCAGATCTTTTGAGAGCTTTAACTTTGTGACCATAGGTCTCCACCTCTTCGGTAAACTTTTGACTATCTTCTTTACATGATCAGAAGTGGAGTAGCCTTTGTCAAGAACCTTCAATCCAGCAGTCAGAATATGGAATCTAGAAAATATGGTTTCTACGGATTCATCTTCCTCCATCTTGAAGGCTTCATACTTTTGAATTAGCGCTAGAGCCTTTGTTTCTTTCACCTGCGTGTTTCCCTCATGCGTCATCTTCAAGGACTCAAACATGTCATGTTTTTTATCTCTATTGGTAATTTTCTCATTTTCAGTATGAGATATAGCGTTCAACAGAATTGTCCTTGCCTTATGGTGATTCCTGAAGTCTTTCTTTTGTTGATCAGTCATTGATTTTCTATCAATCTTTTTACCTTCACCATTAGTGGGGTGAGTGTATCCATCAATGACTATATCCCAGAGATCATCGTCATAGCCAAGAAAAAAGCTTTCGATTTTGTCCTTCCAGTAATCAAATTTTTCTCCATCAAACATAGGAGGCTTTGTTCTGATTCTGTCTTTCTCTTCATATTTGTTGTTCAACCCAGCATTAGCGTTGTTTGAAGTCTGAGCCATAGTAAATCTAAGAGTTTTCCAGCCGGATCTTTTTTCTGTCACTGTTAAGTGATAGCACTCAGAACCGTGCTCTGATGCCAACTGAAGAAAAGGAAAACACTGAGAAGGGGGAGTTGAATAAGGGTTTTCAAAAAACAAATAAGGCAATAAAAATAACAGGTATTTTTATACTGGTTCATTTGAACTCAAACTACTCCAGTCCACCCGGCCAAGGTGATTTTGCCTCTCTCAAACGAGGACTTAATCCAATAATCAAAAACTGATTACAATCTTTTCACTAAGACAAACTTGTCTTAATCTTCTCAAGAATACTGACCACAACTTGGTCTCTCAAGGATCTTTTACGAAGTAATACAATAGAGTGTGTTTAAGTGCTTCTAAGAAAAGCTATTTCACAACAGTGATTTTACACAATGAAGAACAATGAAACTATTCTATATTCTAATATGTTTGTTGTAGAATGATGTTCTTGTTTTTTTACTTGTATTTCATTGGTTTGAATTGTTGTTGAAGACTTGTTTAAACACTTCATTCATTTCTCAAATAGCGTGCAAATTTTGTCTTCTTTCCAGGAGAGGAATGTTCAGAGATTTCCTTTTTGTTCTGACATTCTGTTCCATACACAAAAGAGGAATAGTGCCATTGGATGTAGACAATGAATTAGGCAACAAGTCTTTCTTGATCAGCATCTTTTTACATGAACGAATATGGAAATATTTCCTGCATCAAATCCTCTGTTGATGTTCCATTTTCTTCTTATCAGAGTAACTCTCTTCCAGAGTTCTGTTTTCTTCTTATCAGAGCTACTCTCTTCCAGAGTTCTGCAGCTTAGTGCTAGTGTAATTGTTTTGACAAACTGTTCATCCAGAGGAGCGCTTTAGATTAGATCAGATCTTCGCTCTTCAGATATCCATGTTATCTAAATGTATCACTTTGTTACTAACGTTTCAGAGCCTTCTTCCAAATGTATCACTTTGATTCTCAGAGCCTCTGCAATTGCAGCGTTGAGTTTAGTACGCTCAGAGTCTTCTGAATCTTCGCTTTATACTCTATACTCAGAGCCTACTTTAGCTTCTCTTTTTACCAAACAGTCAGAGTCTTCTACGTGTTGTAGCTTAACATTCAGAGGAATATTTCGTTCAGAGGAATTATTTGCATTCAGAGGAATATTTGTTATGTTATCTGAAACAAAAACACTTGAACAAAATTAGAGTATATATTTTCTCCATACAAAATTTCATTATTGTTATCATCAAAACACTGAGATATATTAAGTACCAATTTGTCTTCTAACAGTGACTCGTTCTCTTATGGGCCAAACTTGGCTTACTTCACAATGTTCCCCCCTAAACCTTCTGTTAGAGGAGTGAGAGGGTGATTTGAGATAGAGAGAGGTCAAAATAGATACACCTTTGCCATGTATTATGAAGCTGCTAAGGAATAACTTTTTGATTGGTGAAAGTGAGAAGACTCTAGGTAAAAGTACTTTTGATCTAGAAGTGTCTCCATCCCTTAGCTTGGGAATGCTCGATGGCGAGTATGATTTTTGGATTTTTGCATATATTACCTTCTTGTAACATATTTTAAATATGAGATCGTTTCTTGTAAGCCAAATTGTGAGTATAGTGTGAATTAAAAATACAAGGTGAGTATTCCTAATTTTATTGCTTTTGGATGTGGTGACACAATTGAAAATACTCATAGGATTTTCTATGTCAATTTTGCATCCAATAATCATTTCAAACCTATTATAAATTAAGGTTGTTAGTGGATAATGAAAGAAGATGTGATTTATTATATCATAAGATTTTGCGCAAAGGAGGAAAATTGTAACCATATGTCCCCCCTTACATGGTTTTTCATCTCCCAAAGACCATATAATATAATATTGATACTAATGTGAAGAACATGACTTCTAATTCCATTTCAAATGGAGGATTTTATGTTATAAGAAATGGAGGCTTTATTCTTGATGAATATGTGGTTGCAGAGAATAGACCAAGTGTTATGGCAAGTGTTGTGAATTAATGTCGTCAAGAACAAACCAAAATATGAGAAAAAGATTGAGTTTCTTGAGGAAAAAAATAAGAAACCCTATTAGGGTTTATAAAAGAGAGAAGAAGGAAGAAGAATAATTGGTCAAAATTGTTTTACTATTCATTTTCTCAATAAGGGTTCAAATATTAAAAGTGAATACCAACAATAACCTCTCTTAACAGCCTGAGAGAACTAGTATATTTATAGACTACTAAGCTAAATTATGCTACAAGCTAACTTAACAATTGGTCTTACAAGCAAGGCTAAATTCGACATGCTAACTTAAACACAAAGCTAACATATTTCAATAACATGCTTGAACAGACTTCGACTACAACATGCATAACTTTTGTCGAGCCATAAAGTTATCCTTGTCAACACCAAAGTTCGATCCAAATACCATAGCAAGACATACCATAAAAATGTAATAATTTGACAAAATAGGCTTAAAAAACGAGTTTAATAACATTTTTTATTAAAAATTTTGTTAAAGAGTCTATTAAGATAGCTCTTAAAATATATTATAAATGTTTCAAAGTTGCTTTAAAATAAAGTGTTAGACAATGGTTTAAAAACCTCTATATTAGAGGAATCTTTAGTAACACTTTAAAATATTACTATTATAAATAAGTGATTTCTCTTCAGTTAAAAAATAATTTTTATTTTATTTTATTGAACGAGACAAATAAATGTGTCATGAAAAATGCGCTATTTTTCTCTTCGGTTAAACTTTCAACCAAAGAAAATAATTCTATCCATAACAACAACATTTTCTATTTTTCTGAAAACACATAACTTTTTGTTGTAAAAATACTTTAGGTGATATATATATATATATATATATATATATATATATATATATATATATATATATATATATATATATATATATATATATATATATATATATATATATATATATATATATATATATATATATATATATATATATATATATATATATATATATATATATATATATATATATATATATATATATATATATATATATATATATATATATATATATATATATATATATATATATATATATATATATATATATATATATATATATATATATATATATATATATATATATATATATATATATATATATATATATATATATATATATATATATATATATATATATATATATATATATATATATATATATATATATATATATATATATATATATATATATATATATATATATATATATATATATATATATATATATATATATATATATATATATATATATATATATATATATATATATATATATATATATATATATATATATATATATATATATATATATATATATATATATATAGTTTTGGATTGGGCTGAGACCTGCCTCTCAGTTGGGGAGACCCAACAAGACCCAATCCCTCTAGGTCGGGCACGCGTAACTATGCCGTCGGGAAGACCACTATATAGCATGGGGAGCTCTCACACATCTCCCAATGTTCTCCATGTATTTCCCACGCGGGTGTTGTACCCCAAAATTTGCCTAACCTTTTCTTTACCTAGCTTATGTTTCACTGCATTCATTCCAACATTAGCATATGCATTGCATTGTCATTGATGCAGGGGATCAAGAAATGTGTCTATTAAGAGGAGGTTACCAAAGGTTCTAAGGCTAATCAAGAAACTATGTTCAAGCTTATGTTCCTCATCAAGTCATTTGAAGAAGTCAAAGTTCTTTGGTGAAGTGGATGGGTAAATGTTTGCCTACCTCTTATCTTGGGGGTCAATAAAGATTATCAAAAGCCATTGAGTCCATGGTTATGGATAGAAGCTATTGAGAGGATCATGAGATGTCTTGAGAATCATTTTGAAGCTTATGAAAGTCATTATACCAAGTACAAGAGGCCACAACCAAAGTTGGTGCAATTATGGTTTTCACCTGGTCAACCCTAAGTCAATTGTGAGTCTTGAGGAGATTAAGAATCAATTTCAGGCAACTATGATCATAGAATGTTGTGTTGAGACATTTCATATACCATTTCAATATCAACTCATCAATATTCAAGAGTGTGAGAAGTTGCTAAGCTAGGGTTTCTAAGCTTGACAGTGTAAAATCCCCTATCTTGGTGCCTAACTTCAATACCACATAAATAAATATACAAGTCTCACTTCATCTTGACACCAACATTAGAGTTGTAGAACATGTTCTTAGCTTTCTTTTGAGTACTAGAAGTTATTCATCTGATTTCTAGAGCTCAAGTTATGAAGCAGACAAGTTACAGGTCATCAGATGAATGTGATTTTGGACTGTGAAAGTCAACCAACTTCCAAGACATTTTTTACCTAGAAGGATGTCTCTCCTCATCTTTACCGAAACATGATGTTATTTCTCATGATCTTAGCTTTCCAAAAAGTCCTAGAAGTCCTTCATTGGATTTGTAAAGCTCAAGATATGAAGCTTGCACGACAAGGGTATTTTGGGAAACTTTAATTATAGGTCATTTTGGATTATAGGTCAATTTCACCACTTTGCATACCTCAAATGAAGCTCTTTCCAACTTGAAAGTTTCTCCAAATGGGGTCAATTGCTCAACCAAACCTCAAGGAACCATTGATATGGCTTGGATTGAAGACTTGATAAAGAAATTTTCATGAAAAGGGCATTAAAGGTCATTAAAAGTCAAAAAATCAAATTAATTCATGATGGACCAAAGTTGTGCAAATTTGTGCATATTTTGAATGCATTCTATATTTCAAACACATTGACATTTATGGATTTGCAAATTGAACCAAAGAACCATGACATTTCACATGTTGCTTCATCTTTAAGTAAAACATCAAAATCATGCCATTGATCACCAAACAAGGATGAAACCTCCACCATTAGATCATACACATTGCCAACAACATGATCGAAGCAATTCCAAGGCTTTGCAGGCTCTGTTTCGCAAATGGCAAGTTCACCATGAGCAAGAAAAAGTGAAAATCCATTGGGCTAGTTTAGACCTCCATTGGGCTTTTGATCCATCAAAACACATTCTATATAACTCCCTGATCATGTTCAGCCAAAAGGGGGGAGATTTGGAGCAAAATTTAGTTACAATTCAGTTGGAAAAGTGAGAGTGAAGTGAAAATCGTGTTCTCTCATTCTTGAAGATTCAAGCCAAATTGTGGATTCTAACATCTCTAGGAAGGATCAGTTAGTGATTCTGGATCAAAATCATCAAGCTTCGTCAAGGTTTAAAGGCTCAGTGGAAGCTCTCCACTAGGTAACCTTTCAATCAACCATTCTCTCAATTCATGATAATTTAGTGCACCATTTTTGCATGATTTCATTCCTTAAGGTGCCTAGATTGATTCTGGATAGCTTTTAGGGATGTTTGTTACAATTCTTGAAATGGTGCATAAACTTTAGGTCTTCGATTTGGATGATTCTTGGATTAAAAATGAAAATGAATGTTGTATTCATGATGTGTGTGGCATGAGGATTCGATTGGTGTGTTTAATTTCATGTTTTGTGAACTTTTTTTGGATGCCACTGTGCACCGTGGCCGGAGAAGATGACCGGAGGAACTCCGGCCACCGTCTGAAACTTTCCCCCTCTTTCCCCTTTTAAATCCTCAGGCGTGATGGGGGCCATTGGATTAGGTTTGAGTGTTAGACCTTGACTTGATCGGGTGGTCCTAGTTTGATATCATTTTGTACTGAAATAGTTTGGCTTGCGTGGCATCATTTAGTCCTTCAAATGTCTTGACTTGGAGTACATTGAATGGTTAAGATTGTTTTGACTTCATTTTAATGAAACAGCGCGTTTCATGCGTGCGCCTCACAACCTTTGGATCATTGACTGGTATGTGTATTGAGTGGCTGATATTTATTCTTGTGTTATGTTAAGATTTTGATGGCACGCGTGGCAGCATGTTAACACTACTACAAAAAGTTTTTTAATAGCGCTTTAAAGCGCTATTAATCAAGGCGCTATTGTAAAACAAAATTTTTAATAGCGCTTTAAAAGCGCTATTATAGTTCTGGTAATTAATAGCGCTTTTTCAAAAGCGCTATTATATGACCTGTATTTAATAGCGCTTTTACAAAACCGCTATTATAAGTCACATATTTGATAGCGCTTTCAAAAAAAGCGCTATTATAGCACCGGTAATTTGCTTTAATTTTGATAGCACTTTCAAACAAAGCGCTATTATAGTACACATATTTAATAGCGCTTTCAAATAAAGCGCTATTATAAGACACATATTTAATAGCACTTTCAAAGAAAGCGCTATTATAATCCACATATTCGATAGCACTTTCAAACAAAGCGCTGTTAAAATACCGATAAATTGCTTTAATTTTGATAGCACTTTCTAACAAAGCGCTATTATAGCACGCTCTCTTCAAAACACTATTGTAATACACTTTTTTTTTACACCAAATCATTTATATATATATATATATATATATATATATATATATATATATATATATATATATATATATATATATATATATATATATATATATATATATATATATATATATATATATATATATATATATATATATATATATATATATATATATATATATATATATATATATATATATATATATATATATATATATATATATATATATATTATATATATATATATTTATATATATATTTATATATATATATATATATATATATATATATATATATATATATATATATATATATATATATATATATATATATATATATATATATATATATATATATATATATATATATATATATATATATATATATATATATATATATATATATATATATATATATATATATATATATATATATATATATATATATATATATATATATATATATATATATATATATATATATATATATATATATATATATATATATATATATATATATATATATATATATATATATATATATATATATATATATATATATATATATATATATATGGCATTTGCATTTTACGACATTACGAAAATTATAAATGATTTTAAATTACATGGATAGTATTGTATTAGATTTGCTTGGTCTAAACCATATATATCAATACACATAAGATCTGAATTTCGAACAACACTAGTTTACACTTGACAGTGGAAATTTTTCAACAAAGTCAGTAATGAGAACCATTAACTTGTGAAAGGATAACACTGAAACCATCTTCTTCTGTAACCTTCAGCAATCCCTGCAAATATATAATTATTTGTTATTCAATCATGCATGCACCATTAATATATACTTCTTACAATTCAATACATACATACATGAATTGTATACAATTCTTACCAAGGTAGCATATCACAGACAATGAGACCACCATCTTTTGCAGTTGTAATTCCAAGCAAAGAAGAACTATCTATATGCTTCCAGTTCTCCCAATTTCCATTCCTAACCAATGAGACCACCATCTTTTGACAGTACTGAGAAACCTGTCGAGAACATTTATATTAGAAGCAGTACTGAGAAACCTATCAAAAACCATCTTTTGACACATAAATATTGACAGTACCGATGACAACTGCAACCTGCCATATTAAAAATAAATAATTACGAATTTTGAAATATCACTTATTAGTATTATTGTAGCATATAATAAGCATTAAAATAGCAAGAGTTATTTGTTCTTACATAGTAAGCAGTGACGGTGCCTGCAGAGTTTCCAGGTACAAGCTTGATAAGTGTGAGAACTATATGTATGAATAAGTACCGAGCCGGAAAGTGAGGTGGCATGCTTGCACACGAGGGCTTCCGTAGCCTGCTCCTCGGTCTCAAACTGAACCAGACCTTATTTCTTACCATTCATCTCAAAGACTTTTCTATTGACAATGGTTCCATGCTCCTCTAGAACCATTATGACCCTATAACAAAACTTTAAGTCTCTATAGTACTTATAAACCGGTCAATAGAAATTAAATAGCAGATCAACCTGTAATGCAAGAATTTTGGTTAAATCACCGAGAAAGAAAGGGACTACTACTACCATGTCAGAAAACTAATTCTTTCCAGTGGGGTTTAAATGCTCTATATGTGCACTATTGAGAACTACTTTACAACAAGAGTAGCATATTAGTTCTTTGTTCCATACTGTGCTCAAAACACACATAAGCCATGTACATAAGCATGTTTGGCAATCGTGTCTGTACCATCGAAACACCAGTAATAGCAAGCTGAAGACTGACCATGTGTAGAAAATTGTGTGGGTTCATTTACATACCTTGTTTCTGATATTTTCAGCTTCATACATTATACTTTTAAAGTCCATTCCCGTCCAGTCCTGTAATAAGGATTAAGTCCATAATGCATTAGGCATATTAATGAGTTCAGTTTACATCATGTAAATAGAAACGAACGGGTTTGAGGGTTATAAAGTTGTGTGAGCTAATTATTGTTACAGAAGAAAGAATAATGCTAGGAACCTACTTTCTTAACACACATCTGAGCACATGTTCTTTTAGTGGTTGAAATTCATATGGGTCTCACAAGATTATGTGGGTCCCATATAAATTTGGTGGGACCCATATGAATTTTAACCAATAGAGGAGTGTGTTTGGATGTGTGTTAGAGTGTGTTGCTAGCACTCCAAAAGAAAATATTAAATCTCACATATGTGATTAAGCACGAACTGTTTCATATATTTTACGAGGATCAAAATCATAGAACAATTGTACTTCATCTAAACCTTAAATCTATCACTTAAGAGAACACTTATGAGGAAACCTAACTCAACCAAAACACAATGATCTAACTTAAAAATCAATGCAAACATGACATCAACATTCTAATTTCTGCCAAACTTGTTTTTTTGCTATTGTTAGTACTGTACTAAGCATTCAATGCCACATATAAATCAACATCCACTAGAGCACATAACTAGAACTTAACTAGAGATTTTTTCAAATTACCTTTGGCATTTCAAAAGATAGAAGTTCAATTTCCCATTGAATATAAGCACCCTCAGGGACATTTGAAGGCCTGATAAATAAAAAAACATGCCAATAGTATCATGAAGCATCATAGAACAGAGTGCCAGTAGATTTAATCATAAAAAAACATATTCAATCAGGGATTGCTAAAACGCTTTGTGAAGCCAAAAATTTTATCAACAACCTTGGAAACTTATCATAAGCATAGTCTGGTGGACATGTGACTAGAGCCATCTCTCCTGGTAGCATCAGACGAACACACAATTCAAATCCCTCTGGTACCTGAACAGGAAAAAAAAATTCCAGTGCAAATATTCATTATTTGCATGAAGAGCTTGAAAATGAAAGGCAGACATTTTTAATAAACAGTTACATAGGAATTTTCAAACACAACTTTTAATAAGATAAACAGTAAGATTAAACAATGGAATTTTGATTTATTTATGCTTAAGCTGTAAACTCACAAGCCCTTCTCCAGAGCAGAAATTCAATGGTTGACCATCGTTATCAACTCTTGTGTCATAGAACACCCTCTTTTCCTCACCGAGAACGGTGCCCTTGTAATGAACATGAAGTAGACTGTCATGAAGGGGACAATCCATTGGAAAATCACCTAATTGATAGAAACAAAATACAATATCAAAAAAAAAATCAAACATAAATAATCAAATGGTACTTCATAAACGTAGCATAAAATAAAAATTTGACATCATCTCCCTACATACTATTTTACAAAAATAAAAATGAGAACAATGAAAAAAGAAAGACAAATACTGACTTTGTATAACTAAAGTATCTTGACAGCATAACTCGAGCACAAGCCATGCATTTTCCACAACATAATTTTCTATTTCTTTCCTTTTTATTTTTATTTTCATGAAGGATCCCATTATCTATGTGCTTCTTGTAAGAATGTAACTAGAAACTAACTATTTTAAATCCAAACCTTTTCCATCATGAATCCAACGTTTTATCAGACGCCCGTCTCCAAGCACGTCCCTAACCTGTTGATATATTTTACCAGCACGCAATTTAAACATGCTCAACATCTTGGTCGGAGAAAAGAATTAAAAGTACAAAATCACATGTTGCAGGCACAACTAGTAATACAAAGGATAAAAACCAGGTCTCTGGATATGACTATGAAGAGATAAATTATAGTGCGCACAAATATATGTCTAGGATCAAAACAAAATCCACATTTCATGTACAAAAGGCAGGACATGACATTAATGTATTAATTTTGCTGGTTATTCATATTCCTTAAAAAGTTCATTAAAAGCAAAGTATATGAAGAAAAATTAACTCAGGACAAGTAACACAGTGCTTTATTGGCCTCAACAATAGTAGTCAGAATTGAGATCCAATAGTAGTTGTAAAAATCATGTCCTCAATGAAAAGAGGGATGTTAATTGTAAAAATCATGTCTTCAATGAAAAGAGGATAGGAAGGGGAACGGCTAGAAACAATAACGAAGAGAGGAAAGGTAGGGAATAGGACATTCAGTGAGTGAGTTTGTGGGGACTTTGTACAGGGAGGTTAGCATATCCTAGAAGTTCTACAGTATTCTACCATTTGCTTTCTTGTTTTAAGAGTAAATGGTATCTCTTTCATATGCCTATCCCATTTTTCTGCATTAATAACTTGGGTAACTACACCAACCATCGGTAAGTTTATTTAGATACACTAATGGGGTTTTTCCAATCAACTACACCAACCAAACATTGAAAAACAAGAATATGTTAGTTATCTACCAGAGAGCACAAAAATGAGCATCATGAAGGAACATAAACTGACTTCAGTAACATCATTAGCAATTCCAGATCTTTCGACAGCCATGGCAAAAGTTCACTCACTACAAAAACCTGACAAACAATAAACAGCAGTGAGAAAGGTATAAATTCTCTACAGAATTATCAACATAGAATAACAACAACTAAGCTTCTTTTTTCTTGAAAATCTAATAAAAAGTGTTATGCATATAGTTGTGTTTGAAGGTGTGAATGATCATGGACTGTGCTCAGAAGGTGTGGATATAACATGGATGTGAAGCTGGTTGATGATCTAATTCTAACTTTGAAATGTGTACCTGATCAGGGTACAATTTACCAACCAAACTATCAAATTGCACTAAAAAAAGGACAAATTTTCTCTTCAAACCCTGGCCTCATCTTAAAATCCATCAAACTCAGTGTTGTCTATGGCGGATTGCTGAAAATAGCGGCAACCAAAAATCCGCCATAAAAATATGGCGGATGGTGGAATAGAAAATTGCGAAAGCATGGCGAACAAACAAAACATTATTATATGCATATAAATACATAAATAAACAGTAATAATACCAAAAACAGTAATAATACATAAAACATTATTATACCAACACCTAGAACAAAATTATGACCATTCTAGAATATAAACTAATGGAGAAAAGGCTTTGACCCCATGTTTGTACCCAAAATAAAAAGAAAGTAAAGAAGGATAAATGAAAGTCACAAACACCTGGAGATTTGCACCATCAGTAACAGGCTCAAGTGAGCCAAGATCTAGAAGCCAGTTGATGAACAGTCTGAAAAATGGTCTTGGATTAAAAGAGATCTTCTTCTCCTCAGCATCTTTTACAATGAATCTAACAGTAACAGCTAGAATCTACAAGAAAGCAATCTGCGGTTTTAGACCACCATAACAGAATTAATAAAGGGAGACAGACAACATTTGATGTTTTAGTTTATTACATACCTTGGAGAGAAGAAAGAGTTTGCTTGATCCTGGTCACAAACACCCATCAAACTGCTAATAAGATAACTACTCAAGAGAAGAGAAAACAAAAGAAATGTAAAGTTGACAACCTTCAAGATTGAGAAGACAAGCTTTGCATAAACATCAATTGCGATAAATGACATTGACAACATTTGTTGAGGAGATTGTAGTGCCCCTGAATTAATCCCCTCTGCGGATAAGCAATGTGTAACTGCAATTTCCTGGAAAGAAGATTAAAAACAGTATAAGTTAAACTGAAAATCCTAGCCAAAAGTACGAAAAAGTTAGCTGTATGGAGAAAGAAATGCCACCGTCAACAGACGGAAAAAGCGATCAGGGTCTTGAATTGACAAATGAAGCAATTGATTTATTGAAGGCACTTTTTGATGAAATTGACGGTGATTCCGGTAAAGTTTTGCAGCCTTTAGGACTTGAAGAACCGTTCTCTACAGTTCCAGAAAGTCCTCGGATTGAAAGTCCATACGAGGATGCTTTAAGAAGGAATGTGTGTGGAGGATTACCAGCTGGTTCATTCATGACACTTTCAAACTCACTGCAACACATTGACAACAATAGAGCTCAACAACTCAAGACAACTTCTGTGAAGATTCAAAGTTGAGAAGTTGCAGTAATTGCTGAGACAAGTATCCAATACATACTTGTTAGAAAGAAGCATTAGAAAATATCATGAAAGTTCACTACAGTAGCAGAAAAATTACCAGATATACTTTTTCTCATTGCGGCCAAATTCTGCGCATCCAAATTCTTTCTTTTAAGCCAGGATCTCTTCATTAAGGTAAAGTTCCAAGGTGCTTCATCGAATGCCCCACACCAAGATGATGTCGGTACATGAAAATCAACACAAAAAACACAAAGTTACTAGAGCTTTCAACAACAAGAATATGCATCAGGTTAACAATGGGATTCATAGCTTAATGCATCTTGTTTGCAAAAGCAATTGCAAACCCTCAAAAGCTGCATCTTGTTTGCAAAAGCAATTGCAATCCAATCCGGCTGAGCAGCAGACCACTGAAGCTGATTAATTTCATAGCCAGAAGAATACATAGACATTGGATCAATCCCATTTGGACCAGCCACAGCAGGAAACTCCCACATAAGAGCCTGGGTATCATCTCCGACCGAACAAATATGCTTAGAGCTTCTTGGAGCCCAAGCAATGGCATTAACACCAGCACGATGCCTCTCCAATTCCGCCACAGGCATGGTTGGTGATCAAATATCCAAAATCACAACTTTATTACTATCCATCAAAATAGTCGCCATGTATCTCAAATCCTTCTTGTTCCAAGCCAAACGAAGCAAAGGGGTGTCTGGTTGAGGACTCTCATAGATAATAGTAGAATGCTCTTTGTCTCTTAGATCAAAGATCCTAACAGACCCATCAGCAGAAACAGAAGCGAAAACTCTCGATTCCCCCCAAGCTATATCGTAAACCTCTTTATCATGTGCAATAAGCTGAGTTTCTACAACCCCTCTTTCAATGTCCCAGATAGTACAAGTCGTGTTTATACTCGAAGTTCCGATGCGTTTCGGCTCAATTTCGTTCCAGTCAAAGGAGGTTAACGGAGCACAAAACTCGCTGGTTTTGCTGTTGTTAAAAAGTGAAAGAGCCTCGACGGAATTCTCACGAACTTCCTAGAGGCGGAGATAGTCGCCGGAGGTAGCGAGGAGGTCGGAGGATGTTTTCTGAAGGGGTGAATGGGTTGCAGGGTGGAACATGAGTTTGGTAGGTTGATAAGGGTGATCGAATGAAAGTGAAGGTTGAGGTCTAATGGAGAGAGTATCGGGGTTGAAAGAGAGGATATCGACACGGTTAGTGTATTCTTCGATGAAACTTCCAACAACGATTCGTTGGTGTTGTTGGGGATTGGGGTTTGAAGAGAAAGCCATGGCGTAAAGCATTCAAATTACTAACACAAATTACAACACAAAGCATTCAAATCCCTAATTTTACCGGTCATAATTACAACACAAAGCATTCAAATCCTTAATTTTACAATTTAACACAAAGAAATAATCTGAGAAAAAGAAGATTACCGGATATCAATGAAGAGAAGGGTGACGGTGGTGAGCTGATGACGGCGGCTCCTTTCGACGGAGAAGGATGACGGTGGTGAGCTGATAACGGCGGCTCCGTTCGACGGAGAAGGATGACAGTGGTGAGCTGATGAATTTTGCGTGGGAGAAAGAATTTTGCGTGGGTGAGCTGATGAATTTTGCGGTGGTGAGCTGATGAATTTTGCGTGGGAGAAAGAATTTTGCGTGGGAGAAAACGAAAAACATTTGGGCCAGGTTTTCATATTTTAATTAATTTAATTTAGTGGAATATTTTAATAGCGCTTTTTAAAAAAGTGCTATCTTAAAACACATTTATAGAAACGATAGCGGTTCCATAGAAAGCGCTATTGTAGTTACATATTTTAATAGCGATTTTTAAAAAGCGCTATCGTAGTTCTTTTAATAATAGCGCTTTTATAAAAGTGCTATTGTAATACAACATTTTAATAGCGCTTTTTAGAAAAGCGCTATCTTAGTGAATATCTATAATAGCGCTTTTTTACAAAGTGCTATCAAAATCATATTCTCTGTACTCTTTAATAGCGCTTTACTATAAAGCACTATTATAAATATGTTTGTTTCTTTTTTAATAGCGCTTATTTAAAAAGCGCTATTAAAGTAGGCGATACAAAAAACCAATTTTGGCGTAGTGTAACCTTTGGATGCTTGGACTAGTATGTAGACTGAGTGGTTCAGATTGAATCTTGCATTTTTGGCTGGCTTTCTCATATTGACTGGGCATGTGTGCTATTCACCCCTCCCTCTTGATAAGCCCATTGTTTAACAAGCTATTGGGCTAATATCTGCACCACTTATTTGTCTATTTTCTTTTCTTTTCCTTATTTTGCATTTTATTTCCCATTTGCATTTTAATTCATTAGAAAATGATAAATAACCTCATAAATCATGAAAAAAATGTGTTGGTATACTTTGACCTGTATATAAATTTTTCATATTTTTTAATTTCATTTTTAATTCTTTTTTCATTTAATTATGTATTTTTCATTTTATGTGCTTTTAATAAATGGAAAATTGCGATGTTTATTTCCTGATTTTCTTTCTTGATAGAAACATCAAATAAATTCATGGATTTTTGTGTGCTGATTCTTGATACTTCAATTGACATTGTAGTATTTTTATCCTTATTTTTAGATATCATTTAGTTAGGGTTTCGGATGATCCTTTAGCACCCTCTCTCATTGCTTTATTCATAGAGCACCTTAGGGTTCTACTCCCTGTTGACATACTTAGACTTAGAATTTTGATCCCCAATTTTAATCATTAGTTCCTAACACCATAAGGATCCCCTAGGAATTTTCTTAGAATTTTTAGTTTCATTTTTCTATTTTTGGTGGATTTTATATTCTGACCTATCCTAGTGAGATTCCAACCATACCTTTAACCTAATTTAAACTTTGTGTGATCCTTTTGCATTGTGTGAGCATCCAATTCTCCCATATCCATATCCTATACATCTTAAAGCACTTGTATGTGCATTTCCAAGCCTTAATCATGTTCCTAACTAGTTCATAACCTAGGCTCCTTTTAGGACCCTTTTCCATTAGTCTTTCCTTAGTCCTATGATATTTGGATCCTTCTTATGAGAGCCTAATTCCTCTTGTGGAGGAATTCTATGCATTCCATAAAGAAGTTGAACCATTGAAGACTTTGAATGTGATGAGATTGGTTGAGTGCCATAGTAAGCTCCTATGGATCTTACTTGGCTTCCAATCCTCTTCCTCCTCTCTTCTTTTCCAAGTCCTACAATCTTAGGATCCTTCTTGTGAGAGCCTAATTCCTCCTGTGGAGGAATTTTGTGCATTCCATAAGGAGTTGAGCCTTTGAGGGCTCAAGTACTTTGTACATACCTTCTCCTTTCCTATCCTACATTCTTAGGATCCTTCTTGTGAGAGCCTAATTCCTCTTGTGGAGGAATTCTATGCATTCCATGAGAAGTTTGAGCCTTTGATAAACTCTTGTGTTGATACACATTGAACATGGTGACTTCCATTGGTTCACATTGTGCTTCTCCTCATTCCTTCCTAGTCCCATGATTTAAGGATCCCATTTGTGAGATCCTAGTTCTTCCTGTGGAAGAACTCTGTGCATTCCATGAGTGGTAGATCCTTTGAGGGCTATTCTTGTATGATGAACTTGGATGAGTGTCATAGTGAGTTCCTGTGGTTCTCACTTTGCTTCCCATCATCGTTCTTTTCCTTCCTTTCCTATCTGTCCAACAACCTTAGGATCCTTCTTGTGAGAGCCTAATTCCTCCTGTGGTGGAATTCTGTGCATTCCATAAAGAAGTTGAACCTTTATGGACTCTTGTGTTGATACACATTGAACTTAGTGAGTGGTCTCTCACTTTGGTTTCCCTCCTCTTTTTTGCCATTTCATCCTCATGATTGTGTGATGTTGTGCATTAGAAGTAGGATAGGCTTGATAGCTTTCTCTTTTCACTTCCATGTTTGCATTTAAAGGTTGAGTTTGTCTCCCTTTGCTTGTGTGCTTTCTTTGTGCATTTCCATGTTTGAATCTAAAGGTTGAGGTTGCCTCCCTTTGCTTGGATGTTGTTTTCCTTTCATACTTGGCATGTTTAGATTAAAGGTTGAGTTTGTCTCCCTTTGCTTGTATTGTTGCATTGCATGTGTGTCCAGTCTTATATTCCATCTGTTTAATGCGTGATAGTTTTGTTTTGTTTTCCATTGACATGCTCCCTTAGGATTCTCACTTCCTTGTTTAAGGACACTGATGATAGACATTAGGTTCTAATCCTTTGCATGATAATAAATAGGATAGATTCCCCTTTCTAAACTCAACTATAGGACCATCTTGCATGATAACATTAGGGTTTTGATTTAGTCCCCCTATAGAGTCCTTTTCTCTCTTCTCATCTTCAAACAATAACAAAATATCTAATAAAGGCTAATGAGTATTGTATGTTACGAGCCTTAAGCTACTTGGGAAATGATGATTGGGTGGTTGCCTCTCAATTATCTAGAGTGTTAGCGTATGTCCTTTGGACGATATGTGACGCATTCGTTCCTAATTCATAGTCTCTAGTGCATTATGACTTACAAACATTCATCAAAAACACTTCTTTCCCTTAAAAGACAAAAACAAACATCAAACTTCTTTTGCCCTTTGGGGCTCTGTTAATCATGAAAAATCTTTTCAGATAAAAGAGTGTTGTTAACTCTTAGTTCTATCGCAAACGGTAACGCCTAAGTCTCCAATGGTCGAGCTGCATACCCCAACTGATAGAACTATCTGTTAAGCCTACTTGGGTAAAAATATTTGAACAAACCCGTGTTCCAATTTATCCCGAACTACGTTCACTCTGATCTCTCATACCTGTTGAGAGTACGTAGGCACCAGACGCGACGTCTTGGCGAGCAACATTTCCCCCATCACCCGTAGTTAGCCGAACTACGTTGACTCTGACTTTCCCATTGCACGAGGGAATACGTAGGCCCAGAGCAGCGACACTCTGTCGAGTCCTTTCATTTTCCTTTTTCCTTTTTTCTTTTGTTTTGTCCCAGACCTCTTAGTTAGATAGATAAACAACCCTTTTAGATAAAAAACGCAAGCATGGATCCCGTTGAGTACAACGTGAAGGTGGGACAAACACTTAGAGGGGGGGGGGGGGGGGGTTGAATAAGGGTTTAGAAAAATTATGGCAATAAAAACAACACAATATTTTTATCGTGGTTCGTTGAATTCAACTAATCCAGTCCACCCTATCAAGGTGATTTGCCTTTCTCCACAAGGACTTAATCCACTATATTCAAACAGATTACAGTGACAACCACTAAGAACAATTGTCTTAGTCTTCTCAAGAAAATATGACCACAACTTGGTCTTCTTAAGGAACCTTTTACAAATAAATGTAAACTAAACAAGTGTTTAAGATGCTTCTAAAAAGCTATAATACAAACTGTGATATTTACACTTAGTTTAAGAACAAATAAAACTATTCAGCTTATGAAATAAAATTGTATGAGAGCTTAAGAGTAGTTTTCAGTTTGATTTCTCAATAATTCGTCAACTTTGAAATGTTGTTGAAGACGTCCTTTTATAGAGCTGAAGGTCTAAAGCTTGAAGACTATGCACTGCTGTGTAGCTGTAGCCTTTTGTCTTCTATTGACTCTAGCTTTCCCAGAAGAGGAATGTTCAGACAAATCCCTTTTTGTCTGATTTCCTGTGCCATACATGAATAAGGAAATTGTCGTTTGGAATATGCCAACGGATATATCTTTGATTAATATTTTCTTGAACAAGCTTCTGTCTCAAAGTTATCAACATCAGAGCTTTGATGTTATCAGAGTCTTGCAGCCAAAGTGCTTCAGCGTGAATCTCAATCAGAGCAGAGTTTGAATAATAAAGCCTCTATACTTGCAGCATAAAGTACTTCAGAGTCTTCTTGAAACAATGCTTGAAACTCTTCATACAAATGCTTCAACTACGCTTCAGAGTCTTCTGCAACTTCTGCTTCAGAGTCTCTTCTGGCAGCGCTCAGAGTCTTCTGATCACTTGGTTCTGATGCTTCAGAGCTTTGCGTAGAATACTGTTCAGATGCATTTTTGCTTCCATAAGAATATTTAATTTAATATTTGAAATAAAAACACTTGAACAAAATTAGAGTATATATTTTCTTAATACAAAATTTCATTAGAGTTATCATCAAAACATAGAGATATAATTAAACACCAATGTGTGTTCTAACAATCTCCCCCTTTTTGATGATGACAAAAACATAGAAAATTTTGTTCAATAAAAAGGATAAATATATAACTCCCCCTGAGATAAAGAATCTCCCCCTGAAATGAATACTCTAATAGAAGAAAATACTTCCCTTTTTGCATGAGTATACTTTTCAGATAAAAGGCCTGGTTAAAATCCTGGTTAGAATATACTTTCCAGAATCAGAGCTTGATTTGCTTTCCAGAATCAGAGCCTGGTAATAGCTTGATTTGGTTTCCAGAAACAGAGCCTGGTTTATTTTCCAGAATCAGAGCTTGATTTGCTTTCCAGAATCAGAGCCTGGTAATAGCTTGATTTGGTTTCCAGAAACAGAGCCTGGTTTATTTTCCAGAATCAGAGCCTGGTTTACTCTTACTTATTTTCTTTCCAAAATCAGAGCCTGGTTTGAATTATCAGAGCCTGGTAATCAGAACCTGGTTTGAATAAAAGTCTGGTTTGGGGATTCTTAGGGTAACTTCAATGAATTTTGTCAGATGATACGTTATAGTTCTGAAAGACTAAAATTCAGTGTTAGTTATAATTCATTATGTCTGAATTCAATTTTAGTAACTGTTTATTTTTGAACAAACAAAATTTCTTTTTCTCCCCCTTTTTGTCATAATCAAAAAGAAAAACTTCTTTAAGACACAAAAGATAAACAGAGAAAAACAATATAAGAGCAGATAAGGAAACAGTCAATTTCATTGAAAAACAGAATCCAGAGAACATTCAGAGAAAACAACAAGATAACAAAACACAGCAAACATGTGCACAAACATAACAGAAAAAGAAACTAAGATTGGTGAGAGGCTATCAACTTCAGAAGATCTGTAATCTGAGAATTAGATTCCTCTTGTTTAGACATCGAAGTCTTAATCTCATCTGTTTTTTGTTCTTGATTGACCATCCATGTTCTGATCTCTTTGTTGCTGGCTTCTAGCAGAGCAAACTTTTCTTCTAGATCTGGTCTTTCTGTCTTGATCTCAGAAGAAGCAAGTGCAAATGCAGATTCAGTAGCTAGAGCACTATCAGTGACCATAGCAGATGCTGATGCAGGTTCTTGAATCTCAGAAGTAGAAGCTTATTCCACAATCATCAGAGCTAACTGATTAGGCACAAAAGTTTCTTCAGCAACAACAACTTCTAGAGGAGTATCTTCAGTCATAGGATCATCAGCAGGTGCATTGTCCAGAAGAAGAACTGGAGGTCTACTCATGTTCAGAAAAATTTGTCTGATAACTTCAGCAAATTTCACTGTTGCATCATCAGAGCAAATGGTGCGAAGATTTGAAACTATAGTGTTGAACCTTGAGATGAATCTGTTCCAAGTGGCTTCAGAAGCATCTGGATTCACACTAGACAAACAGTCTTTCTTCACAGAAGATATCCACACATTCATTTCCTTCTTGAAGCCATCAAAAAGCGTACCAACATCCATTCTAGGTTTAGGTTTAAGAAAGGTTTCTAGAGATGGTGTATTTGGTTGTCCTGGTGGGGATGGTATGGTAAAGGTTGGGATAATGAACAGAGGACGAGGATATGGTGTAGAATATTTTTGGCCAGATGATTCAGGAAAATCATGACGTTTTGGATAGAAGTGTTTGAGTTTGATTCCAGATGGAAAGTCATCATATGAAAAGGATTTCAAAGAGGCAAAAGAAACAAAATCAGATGATCTTGGTTCATAGCCACGGAGTGAGGGGGTGAGTTTACTTCTGGGGGTACATCAGATTCAGAAGAATCAGATGATGCAGAAGAATGACAGGATATAGAAGAGACATCAAGCAACATCTTGAAGGGTTGAACGTCAAGAACCTCAAAATCAGATATGAATGATTCAGGAGGTTGATGTTGTTCTGGTCGAGGAACAGAGGGGATGGGTTGTTCTGGTTATGGTTCAAAGGGAATGGGTTTTTCTGGTTATTGTGGAGTAGGTTCTTCTGGTAGTGGTTTAGAAGTTTGTGGTTTTGGTGAGGGAATTTCAGAGTTTTGTTGTTGTGTAGAGTTTAGGTTATTAGAGGGGGGAATATCAGATGGTTGTTTTGGTGCAGAGTTTTTCTTTTCAGATGGAGTTGCTTGTGGTTAGGGTACAGAAGGAGCTGTTACAGAAGGTTTCTTTGGTTTGGAAACACGAGGAGGAGAAGGTGAAGGAGAGGGTATAGGTTCATGGATAGGTTAATCAGATGTTAGTACCTCTTTGACAGTTTGCAAGATAGAATCTAAACTTGCCTCAGGAGGATTAGCCTTTTGCTTCTTGACCCTCTTAGGTTTGACAGCAGCAGCTTCACCAATAGCCTTCCTCTTGGGTTTTGAAAATCCTTCTTCAGAAACCTTTCTCTTCTTCTTGTGTCTTGCCTCATAAAGATCTGAAGCAGGTTCGCCTGCCTTCTGAACCAGATTTGCTGGTAGAGGAGTTCCATCTTTCAGACACGTTGCAATGTACTGCAGAATAATTTCCCTTGGTTCATCAGCGAAGAACATAGGAAAATCATCCACTGGTATCCTTCTCTTACTGACCTCTTCAGAATTTATTTGCTTTGGTGCATAAGTGACTTCTTCTACAACTTGCATCCTCTAAAGACTCTTCCCATTCAGAGGTTTCCCTATCATAGAAGCTAACTCTTTCTTCAATCCATCTTCTACCAGATGTCCAACAAGAGCATTCTCAGTCAGAATGTCTGAAATGAGTCTTCCCATTGGAATCCAGTTCCTCATCTTCTGATGTTTGGTTCTAACTTCTTCCCTTGATTGTTTTACATGTGTCCACAGATGATTGAAAAGTAGATAAGGCAGATCCACTTTTGTGCTCTGACTCAGACATTACATGAAGTACATCTGATCAGTATTGACATAATCAGAAGAGTTTGAAGACTTCCTGTGGTGAATGCAACCCATAAAGATCTTGGCCCAGATCCTGTAACTTGGCTTCAGATCTTTCACCTTGTTAGAAGCTTCTCCATATGAGAAAAATTCCCTATACACATCAGTCATATCCACACGCCCAGCTGGCAGATTTGTGACACCATCAGTTTCTTCATAACCTATGAGCTTCCTTATCAGATCCTCAATTATGATGATTTTTTTACCTAGAACATATGAGACAATGAACTTAGGGCAAGTAGAAGCATGAATCCAAAATTCCTTCACTAAACAAGGATAAACTGGTCCCATCAGCCTATCAAAGAACTTAGTCCAGCATTGAGCATCAACAATGGGACGAAGATCATACCCATTTTCAGCAATCGATTCAAAGTTCACAATGGATTCATACAAAACTTCCAGATTGTCAACAGGTGTGAGTAAAGTTCTAACAGGTTCCTTGAAGGTAACAACACCCATGTTGGAAGATGAGACAGCAGCCATGGCAGATTGAAACTGAGCAGAAGTTGATGAAGAAGTAGCCATTGATGTTCTTGAGAGAGTTTTAGGGTTACGAACGGCTTTGGGTTTGGGAGAGAGATGAAAACAGTGAAACAAGCAGAAATGCATACAAGAGTGTAAGAGAGTCAAAAGTGTGAAAAGTGAAGTGTTGTGGTATTTATAGAGGAAATTAGGGCACACAAGAGTCACACGTTCAGCACGCTTACACTTAGCATTTAATAAAAGGAATATAATCATTTTAAGCAATTAATGATTCTGACAATTTGGGGGGAAAACGAGAAACTCAATATTCAAAAATAGTACCTCAAATGTCAATTCAGTAATGTGCACTCCACCTTTTCAGATTCAGAGTTACACGTGTTTGCTTGCATGTGCTTCTGAAACTTCTTTGAGAAATGAAATTTTAGCCAACGTTCAGATCCTCTGAGGCTTGTTAGTTCAGATTTTCACACAATAAATAAAATAATAAACAATAAATAAATAGATGTAATACTTCACATTTTAAAACATTTTCATCTGAGAAAAAAAATTTCTTCTGATAAACATTTTATTCTGGACAGAAATCCATACTTATATTTTTCAGAATAAATTTAAATCTATCTTCAGCAAGGGGTTTTGTAAAGATATCGGCCCATTGATGATCTGTATCAACAAAGTTTAAACTGATAATTCCCTTCTGAACATAGTCTCTGATGAAGTGATGTTTTATCTCTATATGCTTCGCCTTAGAGTGTAAAATAGGATTTTTAGACAAGCATATAGCAGAAGTATTATCACAGAAGATTCAAATATTACTCTCATGGATCTGATAGTCTTCTAGTTGACTCTTCATCCAGAGCATCTGAGTGCTACAACCAGCAGCAGCAATGTATTCTGTCTCTGTTGTTGAAAGTGCAATTGTGGGTTGCTTCTTGCTGAACCAAGAGATCAAATGACTTCCAAAAAACTGGCAGCTTCCAGAAGTACTTTTCCTTTCAACTCTATCTCCAGCATAGTCATCATCACAGGATCCAACTAATTTATAATCATCAGATCTTCTGTAACACAAACCCACATCAGTAGTACCTTTCAGATACCTTAGAATCCTCTTAACAGCTGTTAAGTGAGATTCTCTAGGATCTTATTGGAATCTGGCACACAGACAAACACTGAATAGAATATCAGGTCTAGAAGCAGTCAAATACATAAGCGATCCAATCATACCTCTATAAAGATTTTGATCTACTTTCTTACTTACCTCTTCCTTACCAAGAGTGCTTGTAGGATGCATTGGAGTTTTAGCCAATTTGCTTTCAGTCATGTTAAACTTCTTCAGAAGCTCCTTCACATACTTATTTTGATGTATGTAAGTGCATTTTGGAGTTTGGTTGACTTGGATGCCTAGAAAGAGTCTGAGTTCTCCCATCATGCTCATCTCAAATTCAGCCTGCATAGATAGAGCAAACTCCTTTCCCAGCGTAATATTGGTAGATCCAAATATAATATCATCTACGTAAATTTGACAAATTAACAAGTCTTTCTTAAATGATTTACAGAAGAGAGTTGTGTCCACTTTGCCTCTGATAAAATTCTTTTCCAAAAGAAAATTACTCAGCCTCTCATACCAAGCTCTGTGAGCTTGTTTTAAGCCTTAAAGTGATTTCTTAAGTTTGAAAACATGTTTTGGAAATTTATTATTTTCAAAGCCATGAGGTTGATGAACATAAACTTCCTCTTCTATAATACCATTTAAGAAGGCACTCTTAACATCTATATGATACATAGTGATATTATGTTGTGCAGCAAAAGAAATGAGTAGGCGTATAGACTCTAACCTGGCCACGGGAGCATAAGTCCTTGTGTAGTCAATTCCTTCTTGCTGACTATATCCTTGAGCAACTAGCCTTGCTTTGTTTCTTACAACTTCTCCTTGCTCATTCATTTTGTTTCTGAAGACCCATTTAGTTCCAATAATATTGAATCCTTTTGGTCTTGGAACCAGATCCCAGACATCATTTTTGGTGAATTGATTTAGCTCTTCTTGCATAGCAAGTATCCATTCATTATCATTCAGAGCTTCATCAATAGAAGTTGGTTCAATGATAGATACCAACCCAAAAAGTGACGTTCCAGATGATCTGAGAAATGACCTTGTTCTGATAGGGTCATCCTTCTTTCCAATTATCATATCCTCTGGGTGAGAGGCCTTGATTCTGGATGATCCTGTAACATTTGGTTCTTCAGAAATATTCAAATTGTTCATCTGAGCAGCCAATGGAGTTGCATCTGGCGTTGCTTCTGGTTGAGCTTTATCTGACTCTGAGTCTTCAGAGTCTATGAGAATAACTTCTCTATCTGCAAAATTTTCAAGCTGCTTTGGCTTTTGATTGCCAAGCTTATCATCAAATCTAACATGTATTGATTCCTCCACAATTTGTGTCTCAGTATTGTATACTTTTTAGCCTTTAGAGCGTTCAGAATACCCAAGCATGAAACACTTATGTGCTTTAGAATCAAACTTGTTCAGATTCTCTTTAGTATTCAACATAAAACATACACATCCAAAAGGATGGAAATATGAAATGTTGGGCTTTCTATTCCTCCACAGTTCATAAGGAGTCTTCTCCAAAAGAGGTCTAACTGACACTCTGTTCTGAATATAACAAGCTGTATTCACTGCTTCTTCCCAAAAATGTTTTGCCAGATTAGTCTCGTTAATCATGGTTCTGGCCATTTCTTGCAATGTTTAATTTTTCCTCTCTACAACTCCATTCTGTTGTGAAGTTCTAGGGCAAGAGAAATCATGTGCAATGCCATTTTCTTTAAAATATTTTTCAAAATATTTGTTTTCAAATTCACCACCATGATCACTTCTGACTTTAACAATTTTAAAATCCTTCTCGTTCGGGACTTGTTTGCAGAAGTCAATAAATTCAGCATGAGACTCATCCTTGTGCTTCAGGAATTTTACCCATGTCCATCTGCTGTAGTCATCAACAATGACTAATCCATACTTCTTGCCTCTGATGGATGCAATTTTCACCGGTCCAAACAGATCAATATGAAGCAGCTCTAATGGTCTTGAGGTTGAAACAACATTTTTTGTTTTGAAAGAAGATTTTGAAATTTTTCCTTTCTAACATGCTTCACAAAAAGCATCTGAGTTGAACTTCAACTGAGGAAGTCCTCTGACCAGATTATGTTTATTAATCTGAGATATACGTATCATATTAATATGCCTCAATCTTCTGTGCCAGACCCATTGCTCTTCATTAACAGACAGAAGGCATTTTACATTCTGAACCTTAAGTTCTGAAAGATTGATTTTATAAATGTTGTTCTTCCTTTTTCCATTAAAGAGGATAGAGCCATTCTTTTGACTAACAGCCTTGCAACATTTTTGATTGAAGATTATGTCATAACCATTGTCACTTAATTGACTTATGGACAATAAGTTATGCGCTAATCCTTCAACAAGTAGCACATTAGAAATGGAAGGAAGGTTAGCATTACCTATGGTTCTAGAGCCAATTATCTTGCCCTTCTGGTTCCCTGCAAACTTGATGTCACCTCCAGATCTAAGCTCCAGGCTTTGGAACATAGACCTTCTTCCCGTCATATGACGCGAGCATCCAGAGTTCAGGTACCAGGACTGGTGTTTCAACTTTGCTGCTAAGGATGTCTGCAACAAAAATAATTTTATCTTTAGGTACCCATATTTTCTTGGGTCCTCTGGGGTTAGTAGGTTTGAAATTCTTTCTAAATTTCTTTCCCTTATAAGCATCCTTGTTCTTCTGAGGTTTTGATTTAAACACAGGTTTGTTCAAATCAGAACTTGTGTGTTTAATATCATTCAAATGACCAAATTTGAAATGAGTATATATAGGAGAATACTTTATGATCATTCTATCAACAGGTTTTGGATTTAAATCCTTCCCAGAAGAAGATTCATATCCAACACCCTTCCCGTTGTTTCTGCTAACGCCATAGATCATTGAAGCCATCTTGCTTCTATCTAGGCCTCTAGCAAGAAACTTCTGAAAGCTATAGTCATACTCTTCTAAAATATTTTTTGAGCATGATATAGGTTCTGAGTCAGATTTCTGAGCGTTTTCTAAATCATTTTTTATTTTAAGATTTTCTGCTCTAAGCTCAGCAACCTCAGACCTCAACTGATCATTCTCAGATGCAAGACAACTTTGAAGCTTCTTGTATTTGAGTTTGATTTGGCTGCAGCTTTCCAGAATTTCTGATAAACTTTCAGAAAGTTCTTCTCTAGTGAGTTCAGAAAATACCTCCTCAGAATCTGATTCTGATCCAGAAGTTTCTGCATGGTCTTCTACGTCAGCCATGAGTACCATGTTTGCACATTCTTCTTCTGACTCTGATGACGAATCAGATGCATCTGAATCATCCCAGGTTTCCATCGGAACTTTCTTTTTATGATCAGACTTCTTTTTTGTCTTCTCCTTTTGAAGTTTTGGGCATTAATTCTTATAGTGCCCAGGTTCCTTGTTCATAGTAGACAACCTCTTTCTTTCCAGATCTTCTATGTCCAGAAGACTCTTTACGTTGATCTGGTTTCTTGAAGTTCTTGAACTTCCTCTATTTATGCTTCCAGAGTTTGTTGATCCTTCTGGACAGCAGGGACAATTTATCTTCTTCTTTAGAAGAAGATTCTTCAGAACTTTCTTCTATAACCTGCAACGCTTTAACAGATTTGTTAGACTTTAAAGCAACTGACTTACCTTTCTTTTGGGGTTCGTCTTCTTCTAGTTCAATCTCATGACTCCTTAGAGAGCTGATCAGTTCCTCCAGTGTGATCTTGTTCAGATCCTTTGCTAGCTTCAAAGCTGTGACCATTGGTCTCCATCTAGTTGGAAAACTTCTGATGATCTTTTTGACATGATCAACAGTGGAATAACCCTTGTCCAGAACTTTCAAGCCAGCTGTGAGAATCTAAAATCTAGAGAACATAGTTTCTACAGATTCAGACTCCTCCATTTTGAAGACTTCATATTTCTGGATCAGCACCAGAGCCTTGGTCTCCTTTACTTGTGAGTTCCCTTCATGAGTCATCTTCAAAGATTCAAACATATCAAATGCAGTATCTCTGTTTGTTATTTTCTCATACTCTGTATGAGATATTGCATTTAATAAAATGGTTCTTGCTTTGTGGTGGTTTCTAAACTCCTTCTTTTGTTGATCTGACATAGCTTTTCTGTCAATCTTTTTCCCTTCATCATTGGTAGGATGAGTGTAACCATCAATTACTAAATCCCACAAATCAACATCATAACCCAGAAAGAAGCTTTCTATTCTGTATTTCCAGTAGTCAAACTTCTCACCATCAAACATGGGAGGTTTGATGCTATATCTGTCTTTATCATCGTATCTGTTGTTGTATGAAGTTGAAGTAGAAGCTTCAGCAGCCATGATGAATAAAGAATAAGATAAATGGAGTTTTTCTCAACTGGATCTTTTCTGTTCACGGTGAAGTGAAAGCACTAACAAAACTGGAGCTCTGATACCAACTGAAGGTGAGAAAAACACTTAGAAGAGGGGGGGGGGGGGGGGGGGTTGAATAAGGGTTTACAAAAATTATGGCAATAAAAACAACACAATATTTTTATCCTGGTTCGTTGAACTCAACTAATCCAGTCCACCCTATCAAGGTGATTTGCCTTTCTCCACAAGGACTTAATCCACTATATTCAAACAGATTACATTGAAAACCCCTAAGAACAACTGTCTTAGTCTTCTCAAGAAAATCTGACCACAACTTGGTCTTCTTAAGGAACCTTTTACAAATAAGTGTAAACTAAACAAGTGTTTAAGATTCTTCTAAAAAGCTATATCACAAACTGTGATTTTTACACTTAGTTTAAGAACGAATAAAACTATTCAGCTTATGATATAAAATTGTATGAGAGCTTGAGAGTAGTTTTCAGTTTGATTTCTCAATAATTCGTCAACTTTGAAATGTTGTTGAAGACATCCTTTTATAGAGCTAAAGGTCCAACGCTTGAAGATTGTGCACTGCTATGTAGCTGTAGCCTTTTGTCTTCTATTGACTCTAGCTTTCCCAGAAGAGGAATGTTCAGACAAATCCTTTTTTGTCTGATTTCTTGTGCCATACATGAATAAGGAAAGAGTCGTTTGGAATATGCCAATGGATATATCTTTGAATAATATTTTCTTCAACAAGCTTCTGTCTCAAAGTTATCAACATCAGAGCTTTGATGTTATCAGAGTCTTGCAGCCAAAGTGCTTCAGCGTGAATCTCAATTAGAGCAGAGTTTGAATAATAAAGCCTCTGTACTTGCAGCGTAAAGTACTTCAGAGTCTTCTTGAAACAATGCTTGAAACTCTTCGTACAAATGCTTCAACTACGCTTTAGAGTCTTCTGCAACTTCTGCTTTAGAGTCTCTTCTGGCAGCGCTCAGAGTCTTCTGATCACTTGCTTCTGATGCTTCAGAGCTTTGTGTAAAATACTGTTCAGATGCATTTTTGCTTCCATAAGAATATTTAATTTAATATCTGAACGAAAAACACTTGAACAAAATTAGAGTATATATTTTCTTAATACACAATTTCATTAGAGTTATCATCAAAACATAGAGATATAATTAAACACCAATCTGTGTTCTAACACAACGGACGTGAGGGGTGCTAATACCTTCCCCTTGCGTAATCGACTCCCAAACCCGAGATTTGGTTGCGATGACCGGTCTTATCCCTTTTTCGCTAGGTTTTTCTTGATCGTTTCCTTTCCCTCCTTTGGGATAAATAACGATAGGTGGCGACACTTCTGTCTTTGCCGGCACCTTTTTTGCAGTAGCAACAACGGGGACATGTCATCAGGTAACTACCTGTGTCCTAAAGAACCGGTCTTCCACCTTTCGAGGATCACGGGACAGTTGGACTAGGGTGAAGACCATTTGCTGGTCTTCCTTACACCATGTAGACCTTGACGGTTACTTGTGTTAGGCCTGAAAATCTAGCCCAATGCAATGTAACCGTTGGCCCGGCGCTGATGGAACACTCTAAATACCCTCTTTCACTAGAGGGTCGGTATTCCATTCTACACACCTAATCTCTCTGTATTTGCTTTTCTAAACTCTATTACTCACTTAAGCATCAGAGTACCTTGCAGGTACACCCCCTCCTCCTCTTCAACACCGATAAACACAAGAGCTCACGACGCGTGACAGGTCGTTGATTCCTTTCTGATCAGGTAAGATCAGTGGCGCCGTCTGTGGGAACTCTTTACTTCCTCGTTATTTCTCCTATACAAGCGTACGAGCTCAAGAACCAAAGCAACGTCCAACTTCTATTTGATCATGGTCAGCCCACGCAACGACAACGCCCTGGAAACCGCATTCGTCCCCTTCACCAACGGTGACGACCACGACCCTAATATGGTCGTTCACATCGAGCAGGGCGACTCCAGGGATGGGCACACCGCCTCTCCCTCCTCGGAAGACGCATCCTTCCACGCCTCCACCACTTTGATAGCGCGACTGTATACAAGCTAATCCCGGTGCCTCCCAACACTGACCCCACCATGGCGGACCTATTCTCTGCGATCAACCAGACCAACCTGATGATCTTCCAGCAGAATGAATGCATATGGACGCTCGAGAAGGAGCGATAAACACGCTCTCCCTCGTGGAGACATCGTCGCCCCATCTTCAACAACCCCTCTTCTACCCTGCAGAGGACATGACACGACGAATCTCGGAGCCCTTCTCCCCAACCTATTGTATATCACCCTCACTTGGAGCAGCCTCAGCTAGTGGCTTCCTAAAAGCGGGATCGATCACCTCCCTAGAAGGAGCGACGTTCCCTGTTCAAAAAAGGAACAAAGCTGAAGGAGGCCCCGATAAGCCAAATAGCCGCCTGAGGAGTCCTCCCCGATGAAAACAATTGCGGTGACCTTTCCCCTTCTTGGTCACCTGTCCGGAGCTACGAGAATGACTAACGCTCACCATTGTCCAGGGCCATCAGGGAGACTTCATTGCCCGTCAGGACGGAAAAGCCTCTTCCCTTGGCAATGTATGATGGTACGACCAACCCGGACGACCAAATCAAAAGCATCAATGCGATGCTCGACTATTGGAACGTCCATGGAGCCACCAAGTATAGGTTTTTCCCCACCACCCTAAGGAAGGGTGCTATGACATGGTACAGGCGCTTCGCACCCGAATCTATCACCTTATTGAATAGGAAGTTCTCCAAGAACTTCACCACTTCCCGGAGTCACCCGAAGACGAAAGCATCCATAGAAGCCATCATCCAGGGAAAAGATGAACCTCTTCGGGATTACATAGAGAGGTTCAACCGAGAAGCTGTCCAGATGGCCACCTCGGACGATATGAAGAAGTTTCTAATTGAGCGAGGACTGCGACCTTGCACCAGCTTCTCCAAGGCTGTCGAGATAGAGAGATCCTACACCTTGAATACTCTCTTCCTCAAGGCCCAATCATACATCCAGTATGAGGAGATAGAGGTTGCCAACTACACCCGCGACACGCGAAATCAATTGGGGATCAGGGGCCCCAAGCACGAGGACACCGCCACATCACAAAGAGGCGGGGAAAGAAGAAGAGAAGACCGGCCCCAAGAACAGAGGGAGTCAGCAGGCCAGTTCACCGAGTACACGCTACTCACAGCTCCCCGTGAGTGCATCCTGGCCGAATGTATTAACTCTGAATTTTAGAGAGGTGGTGTCCGTTTTCCGAAACCGACACCCCCCAAATCCAAATATTTCTGATTCCACCGGAGTCATGGACACGTCACAGAATATTGCATCCATCTCAAGGGTGAAATCGAGATCCTAATCAAGAAGGGGCACCTGAAACAGTACACCTGAAGAAAAGAGGCTCCTCGACAAGGGACCCGCGAGGCCAAAAGGGTTAAGGAGGTATCACCCCCCTCTGGAGAACTCAGACTGCATGTCATCCTATGTGTCTCCCAGCCAGAAGACTTCTTCCTTCCAGGAAAGTCCAACACACCGCTGTCTGCTCGAAGTCTTTGGGAGGATTTCCCCGCCGCATTAGTCATATCCGACGGGGGCCCTAGCAAGCTTCCAGTCGACTCGGTCAAGAGGAAATTTGAGGAGCTGATCGACAAGAGCTCGAATCAAATCGCCACCCTCGACAAGTTCAAAGGTCAATCGAACCCGATTACCTTCTACCTTGAGGAACTTCCCAGGGGTGCACCCAACTTTAGCATTCCCCTCTTAATCAGGGCTCAAATGGAAAACTTTGATGTGCGTTGAATCCTGGTCGACAAAGGGCTCGATGGATATAATGTACGCCCATCTATTTACTACCCTCCAGCTCGACGAGAGCCATCTGACCCCGTATGTCGGCTCCGACATACAGGGCTTCAACGACACCACCATAAATCCTTGGGGATACCTTGAGCTACTCGTCACATTCGGAGCCGAGGAGACCACCAGACATGTAAAGATCCGCTTCTTGGTGATTGAGTTCCCTTCTTTGTACTAATGCATCCGGGAAGGCCGATCTTAGCTAAACTGACCGCAATACCATTTATATTGCACTTGAAGATGAAGTACTACGCGACCAGAGTTCGAGTCGCCACCCTCCACAGGGACATCAAGGTGGCCAAGAGATGTTTCAAGGAAACAATCAAGGGCCTCAACTCAATAAACATCACCCACAAGACGACCGACAAATCATCCCGGGCTGTGGAGCAGAAGCCACTACCCCGTGTCAACTCTATCGACCTTGACAGCCGGTTTCCCAGCAAGCAAGAGAAGAGTGCAGAGTCTAAAGACACACCTCCAGAAGACTTCGAGCTCATTATAGATGCTTTTGATTGGATGCATTTTGTGGCAAAACATTGGAGTATGTGTGAATGTCATGACTGATGTTATGACATACATGAGGATTGTTCTGCAGGGTAAGTTGGGATAATTAAGAGTAAGTTAAGTTGGATGTCATGCTGGATGTTATGACACCAAGCGTATGACATCAGGGCGCGTGTTTTAGTTTTCTGGTATCAGCTTAGGCTATACTTCAGGAAACATTTTAGGAAGCCTAGTTATCTCAGGCGACATGTGAGGTATTGTTTAGGATAACATGGAATGACCCTGACCTAATGGTAAGTGTGCAGATTCATGAAGAGTGGTTTATCTTGGGTAAACCTAAATTTTGCACAAAGGCCCAAAGACAATCTGCTGCTATAAATAACAGAGGATCAATCCTAATCAGGCAGAGATTGAAGGGTGTGTATTGTGAGTGAAGAAGGCCGACTGTATCAGTTGCTCTTCACGTATGTAGTGTGTCGTATGAATACTTGTGAGCCAAGCAATTGTCTGCTGTATGATTGCATTGGTTTGGTATTGTTGAGTTGTGTGTCACTCTAAGCTTTTAAGGAAGAGTGCTATGTATCTTGATTGAAGCTGTGAAGAAAAATCAAGATCTATTTGAAGTGTGTCTTCAATTTCTCTTTTGTAATTTTGGATTGGTTTATATCACTGTTGTGATTGAGGGGGAGTGAGTTGGGAACTCAGGTCTAGTGTTAGGCTGAAGTCACATTGGGTAGGTTTTAAGTGAAGAGTGCAAACTGGTTGTTTGACTCTGAATTAATTCTACTAATAGTGAATTTCCTTCCTGGATTGGTAGCCCCCAGATTTAAGTGTGGTTTGCACTGAACTGGGTGAACAATTACTTGTGTTATTTACTGTTTTCATTTACAGCATGTTATTAAGTTCAGTAGTCTGTGTTACAGTGGATGTCATAACATCCGTGATAACATACACTGTGTGGTTGTCAGAATTTCACTCATCACGCTCAGAGATGATCCCGGAAGAAGCGTGAAGATTGACACTAGACTCCTCGACATGGCGAGGAAGTAGCTAAAGGCATGTCTCTGGGAGAACGCTGACATGTTTGCGTGGAGCATTGCTGAAATGCCCGGTATCAACCTCGATGTAGCATTCTACCACCTTACCATAGATCCGATCGCTAGGTTCGTAGCTCAACATAGGCGTAGGAAGTCTCTCGAGAAAGCGGAGGCTTCTAAAAAAGCTGTAAAAGACCTTCTAGAGGCAAATTTATATTGGAAGCTCAGTACACAACCTGGCTGTCCAACGTTGTACTAGTTAAAAAATATAACGGAAAATGGAGGATGTGTGTTGACTATACTGATCACAATCGTTCATGTCCCAAAGATGCCCACCCATTACCTAACATCGACAAACTCGTCGAAAATTCTGTAGGTTTTAAACTGCTGTCATTCATGGATGCATAGTCGGGGTACAATCAAATCCACATGGAGAAGGCCGACAAATAATACACGAAATTCATGGCCGAGTTGGGAAATTATTGCAATGTAATTCCCTTCGGTTTGAAGAAGACTGGCGCGGCCTATCAACGAATGATGAACAAAGTCTTCCAGAGAGAAATCGGAGACATGATCAAAGTTTACATGGACGACATGATCATGAAGTCACGAGAAGAAGTCGGCCACACCACCCATCTCAAGAAGGTCTTCGAGACAGAAAGGAAGTTCATGATGAGGTTAAATCCGGAGAAGTGCACCTTCGACGTCCGGGCAGGCAAATTCCTTGGGTTCTACCTAACAGAATGCAAAATAGAGGCGAATCTAGACAAATGCATGGCTTTCTCTAAGTTTGCCACGCTGACCACAAAGAAGTCCATCCAGTCCCTAAATGGGATGTTCGCTTCGTTATCCCATTTCTTCGCCAAGTCTGCCTAACACACCCTCCCTTTCTTCAAGCATCTACATAAAGAGGCCATGTTCAAGTGGACCGAGGAGTGCGAACACGGCCTCCTCCACCTCAAACAAGTCCTCTTGAAGCCACCGGTATTGTCGAGGCCTGAGGTTGGGGAAACCCCGCACCTGTGCCTTATCGTCGGGACTGTTAGATCCCAATTATAGTATATATTTGAATCTCTATTAGTAGTATTTTTACTTTCTTTTATCTATTAGTGTATGAATTAGTAGATTGATTTGCTTATTTTCATTTTGTTTTGGTCCAAGTGAATGGTGCTTGTAATGTTGTTGTTAGTGTGCAGGATTGCCACTAGTTGGAGTGTTGGAGCACCTTGGAAAAGATGAGACAGAGCTGCTGGAGGAAGTTGGATATGAGAACATTCGCCTGGCGAAGCTCAGCGAGTGCCAATGAATGTTCGCCTGGCGAGTGCTGGCGAGCCAGGGCGAGTAATTCAAATTAAACTCCCAGACTAAAAGGGCATGAAGTTCGCCTGGCGAATGGTTCCAGTGAAGCTTCGCTGCCATTCGCTGGGTGAAGGAGCTGGTGAAGGACCCTTGGATATTCCAGTAGCAAACCAACATAAACTTCGCCTGGCAAGTGAAGCCAGCAAAGGTTTACATGGCGAATGATTCCTTCGCCTGGCGAAGGCACGATACATCAGAAGGCGGTTTGCTTGTTGGAGGCACTTTGAAGTGCCTTGTTTCATTTGGTTCGCCTGGCGAAGGCTCCTGTTCGCCTGGAGAATGGGCGAAAACAGAGCATCTTTTGTACTTTATTTAGTGCTTTGAAGGGATCATAACTTTCTATCATTCAATATATCTTCTTGTAACATTTTAACCTAGTTTTAGAACTCCAAAAACAATAGTTTTTCTTGCTTTTGCTCATTGTGTAATCAAGAGAAGTGGAATCACATCCTTCTTCGATTCTTCGACGCGGATGTACTTTCATCTTCTCCATTTTCTTCTTGTTCAAGCTACCATGAAAGTGAGTAGCTAAGTCTTTCATTTTGTCAAGGTTAGATGTAGATGATCATAAGCTTTGGGTGTATATGGGTTGATCTTCATTTGTAAACTCTTTGTGTTGGTTTATTATTGAAAGGTGTTTTCCAACTCTTGACCTAGGTTTTCATCCACCTATGTTCTTGAGCTAGAGATAGTTTTGAATGTGTTTGTTCACTAAAATGTCAAACCTACAAGTTGTCATTTTGATAGATTGTGTGAGAAATCAACAATGGATCAAAATGGGAAAAACCCACAATGTGTGTTAGAAATAATCACATTGGGAGGATATTGTGAATGTGTTTATCATCTAATGGAGTTTATGAGTTTTGTTTGATCGAACATATGCATGCAAAGTGATCGTCGAACCCTAACTTTGACAATCTTTCTCAAATCATAAAATCGAAACTTTTACCGCAATTTCTTACTTTTTATGCAAGCTACCATAACCAAAAACCAAAACCCCCTTGTTACTATAAGTTAAGAACTCAACAACTGTCGAACGGTGGTAATATCACATATTCCCTAAGGACAATAACAAATCCCGATACTCTATCCACATTCTAACAAAATGGCGCCGTTGCCGGGGAATATGAATTGATATTGTGAGCATCGCAATAGTTGCTGAGTTTTAAACTTTTGAATTTTTGACTTGTGCTTGTTAATTTGTTTAGTTTAGTGTGCAACTTTCGTTTTATGCGAGGGCAGGTTCCTGAGGACCAACTTCTTTTTGATCCTGAGATCGAAAGAACCGCAAGGAGACTGAATAGCAGAACGAGACGAAGGAGGCAACAAGCTAGACAATGACAAGAACAAGGAGAAGGTTCTTCTACACCACCACCACCACCTTTCACACCTATGGCGGATCCACCACCACCACCGCCCCTTTCAACACCATGTGTCAACAGTCCGAGAGATACTGCTCAGTTTGCCAACCACACGGGAAGGCAAGCCGAGATGAAGACGGGAACTCTTAACTTGCTATACGGAAGTCCATTCACTGGAATGGACCATGAAGACACCTTTGCTTTTCTCACCAAATTTTATGAGATAGCATTGGCGGCCGGAGTTGATCAAGCTCAAGAGCTACCGTTGTTCAAAAGACTTTTTCCTCACGCTTTGCTCGGCAAAGCCAAAGATTGGTACTTGGATGAAACACCTGCAGTCATGACGGATTGGAACGTGTTGGAAGAGAAGTTCATTGAAAGGTTTTTCTCCCACAACCGGTTCATGGAACCCAAAACGGCTATCTCCGTGTTTTCGCAAGGAGCCAACGAATCATTGAATGAGGTATGGGAAAGATTTAAATCCATGCTTCGAAAGTGCAAAGGCCATGGTTTTAACGAATTGATGCAAATCCACATTTTCAAAAACGACCTTCAACCTAATTGCAAGACTTTATTGGATGCTACCTCGGGTGGTTCTTTGATGTCTAAAAACGCCACCGAAGCTATGGATATCATTAACCGTATGGCTCTAAATGACCTCCAAAGTCAAAGTAGAGCTAACACTTTGAAGAAATCGGGAATGCTTGAACTTGGGACAAACGATGCTATTTTTGCCCAAAATTAACTCATTTCACAACAAGTTGAACTCTTAACTCAACAAATAAAAGAGTTGAAAGAGCCTTCAAAAGCTAAACAAATAGCTTGTTATGAGCTTTGCAAGGGTGATCATGATACCGGGTTTTGTCCACCTCCCGGGTTCGAAGAGGTGAATTACATGGCGAACCAACGAGACTACCAACCGAGGCAACAACAACAAAAATCGTATCAACAACATCTTCAAAATCAACAACAACAACACTTTCAAGGGAATCAAGGGTTCCAACCAAGGGGTAACTATCACCATAACCAAGGTTATGGGGGTGGTATTTCGAGCCGTCAAAATCCTTATCAACCTCAACAACCGCCGGTCGTGACTTCAAAGTTAGAAGAGATATTGACACAATTTATGCAATTGTCGATGGCTAAACAAAAGAGAAACGATGCGGCAATCAAAAATCTCGAAACTCAAGTCGGTCAACTTGCTAAACAACTAGCGGAACAACAACCCGAACCATCTTTTTCGGCAAACACGCAAACGAATCCAAAAGAGCATTGTAAAGCAATAAAAACGAGAAGTGGAAGGAAGTTGATTAGTGAGAGTGAAAAAAGAGATGAGAGTGAAAAAGGAGAGGATAAGAAAAAAGATGAGGAGAAAAAAATAGATGATAGAATTGATGGTGAAGTTGGGGAGTGGAGTGAGGAAGAAGTTGAAAAGAATGAAAAAATGGTTGAAGTTGAAAAGGATGAAAAGAATGGTGAAGTAGAAAATAAAGAAAGTGTGGAAGTTAAAAAAAATAAGAGTGATGAAGTGAAGGTGGAGGGAGTAAAAAAGAAAAGAGAGGAATTCTAGAGTTTCTAAAGGAAAGGAGGTAGTGGGCGCTACTCTAATTCAAAACCTTCCATATCCGCATGCTCCATCTAAGAGGGAGAATGAACGACATTATGCCCGGTTCATGGATATATTCAAACAACTTCAAGTGAACATTCTGTTTGCCGAAGCATTAGAGAAAATGCCTAAATATGAAAAATTCATGAAAGACATACTTACTAAAAAGCAGAGGTACATGGAACCAAAGACAATTGTACTGGATGCTAGTTGTAGTGCGATCATCCAACGTACGCTTCCGAGAAAAGAGGTTGACCCGGGACGAGTTGCTTTGCCGGTTACAATTGGTGATGTCTATGTCGGAAAATGGCTAATTGATTTGGGGTCAACCATTAATCTAATACCATTGTCTATTGTGAAGAAGCTTGGCAACATTGAAATGAAGGCCATCCGGATGACTTTGCAACTGGCCGATAAGTCGACTACCCATCCTCATGGGTTAGCTCAAGACGTATTGGTCAAAGTTGACAAATTCTTCTTCCCGGTTGATTTCATTGTGATTGATATGGAAGAGGATGATGATGCTCCGCTTATTCTTGGCCGACCGTTCATGAAAACCGCACGCATGATGATTGACGTTAACGACGGTTTGATGAAAGTAAGGGTCCAAAATGAAGAAGTTACTTTTGATCTATTCGAAGCCATGAAGCATTCAAAGGATAGTCGTGATAGCTTTCGAATTGATGTGATCGAAGAGGCAACTTTTGAAGTTTCTAAACATATTCATGAGATATCTCCTATGGAGTTAGCTCTTGATGACTCCTTTGAAATTTTCACAATTGAAGAAGAGCAAGCTCTTGATGAATGCCTAAGGGAACTTGATAGTCTAAAAGAGTTACATCCGTGGGAAGTTGAGGAGGAAGTATTGAAGGAGGTTATTGAAGAAAAATCGCTGATTGAATTGAAATTGCTACCTTCTAATTTGAAGTATGCATTCCTTGACGAGACCGAAGCAAAGCCGGTTATCATAATCAATATTTTGTCAAAGAATGAAGAATACTGTTTCATTGATGTTTTGAAAAAGAATCAAGAAGCCGTGGGATGGACTCTTTCCAATCTCAAAGGAATTAGTCCTTCCTATTGCATGCACAAGATCTTAATGGAAGAGGACTTTAAGCCGGTAGCTCAACCTCAACGCCGCTTAAATCCTACTATGAAGGAAGTTGTTAGAAAGGAGGTTGTTAAGTTGTTGGACGCGGGAATGATTTACCCGATTTCGGATAGCCCATGGGTTAGTCCCGTACATGTGGTTCCAAAGAAAGGTGGTATTACTGTGTATTGCACCCCAAAATTTGCCTAACCTTTTTTCTTTACCTAGCTTATGTTTCTTTGCATTCATCATAGCATCACCATATGCATAGCATTGTCATTTGTACAGGGGATCAAGAAATGTGCCTATCAAGAGGAGGCCACCAAAGGTTCTAAGGCTAACCAAGAAGCTATATTCAAGTTACCATCCTCATCAAGTCATCAGAGAAAGTCAAAGCTCCTTGAAGAAGTGGATGAGTACAAGTGTGCCTACCTCCTATCTTGGGGATTAGTAAAGGTCATCAGGAGGCTATGAGTCCATGGTTATGGATAGAAGCTATTGAGAAAGCTCATGGGGTGCCTTGAGAGTCATTATGGAGCTTGTACAGGTCATTGTTCAAAGTACATGAGGTCACAGCCAAGGGTGGTGCAATTAGGGTTTTCACCTGGTTAACCCTAAGTCAACTGTGAGTCTTGAGGAGATTAAGACTCAATTCCAAGCAATTATGATCATGGAATGTTGTGTTGAGGCATGTCATATATCATTTCAAGATCAATTCATCAATACTCAAGAGTGTGAGAAGTTGCTAATGTAGCACCCTTACAAACCCCACGGAAAATATATGAATAATCAGAGTAAATTATCATGCACTCATAAAAGGGTGTCACACATCACTTCCAAAAACATTACAACACCTGTCATGCTCATTAACACTTCAATAAATAATCATGCTTTTCAAAGTTTCACTTTGCATGTAGCAGCGGATTCAATAGTATTACAGTTTTCGTAAAAGAAACATTTATGTTTATCACATAAAATCAACATCACTTGGGCACTAAGAACAATATCACAACATTCTGATGAGTATAAAAACATAACATAGAGTACATAGTGTATCTCTAAAATAGAAACCAAGCGATCCCAGTGTTACATGACCAGAGCATGACTCGACCCCACATAATTAAATTACTAAACAACTACACCAATAGCGACACGCTTCATAAAGTGACCTCCAGCCAACCTACTCTGCAATGCCTCATAGAGCACCATAAAACAGCAGAAGGGTGAGAAATATTATCATAATAACAATGCATATATATATATATATATATATATATATATATATATATATATATATATATATATATATATATATATATATATATATATATATATATATATATATATATATATATATATATATATATATATATATATATATATATATATATATATATATATATATATATATATATATATATATATATATATATATATATATATATATATATATATATATATATATATATATATATATATATATATATATACATATACAAGCATAGAATACACATATTCCACATTTCTCACCACGGTTCATCATAACTCATCATATACATCACGATATATATATATATATATATATATATATATATATATATATATATATATATATATATATATATATATATATATATATATATATATATATATATATATATATATATATATATATATATATATATATATATATATATATATATATATAAACAAATATGGATAATCACCAAGCATATTCATCATGCACACATCCATAATTCTCATCACAATCGCACATTTACAAATCTCAATTCAATAGTTCAAACACATTTGCATACCTCCACACAACAATTATATCTATGCCATGAGACTCAATGCAACTCATGCCATGTGGTTCATATAGAACCCATCAATTCTCATCAATTCCCTTTTTGGAATTATGGATACATCGATTATACCTCACCAGGAACAACATCTCAGTCATTCTACCCCGGTGATTACTCCACTAGGAACGACACCTTAGTCATTCTACCCTAGTGATTACCCCACTAGGAACAACATATAGTCATTCTACCCCAGTGATTACTCCACTAGGAACAACATATAATCATTCTACCCTAGTGATTACTCCACTAGGAACAACATATAGTCATTCTACCCCAGTGATTACGAGTCTTGCACACGTCTTATGTAATAAAAACCATGAATACTGACTCATGACAAACATAGGCATACACGCGTAATTCAACATAATGAATTAATTACCACAAGCGTATATTCATCACTCTCAATTCCATCACCAAATTTAACAAGCAATGCACACATATTCACAAATATGTTCTCATACATTCTTCACATACAATCAATATAAACAATGAATATATTTGCCAAAAGGCCACATTTCACAATCGATTCCACAATCTAGGATTCACGCCATATGGGTACCCACAACATATCGTACAATAGCATACAAGCTACTCATTCAGATAAACATTGAAGATAATCGAACCAAACAATAAAAATTGGATGGAAGCACAAAGAAACAAGAATGCTGTCACGTTCACTACACCACTCGCCTAGCGAGTCCTTGGCGAACAATCGCTACTAGTTCGCCTAGAAAACAAACTCGCGAAGACTGTCTGGGAGCTACTGGAAGTGCTCACTACCTACTCGTTGGGGCTTCGCCTAGCGAACCCCTCGCTACCTCACTCGCCTGGCGAACACGCTAGTGAAGACTGACTTTTGGCTACTGGAACCACTCGCCGCTCACTCGCTTAGCGAACACGCTAGCGAGTCCCTCGCCACCTTGCTCGCCTAGCGAACCTACTAGCGAGCGTCTGCGCTCTCAAAATTCTTCAAGTTTCCAAAATCATCCGAAAGTCACAAAATCACCCGATTCAAAATCTACAAGTTCTAGTAGTCTTAGCCCAACAATCCTCGACTAAACTACACCATTTATTTCGGATTCTAACCGTTCAAACACCGGTTTCTACCGATTAAATCTATTTCTGCCCTAAAATGTAAAAAGATGGAAAACACCCAACAACCCAAACACACACATACATAATCATATACATTGGTAAGATAATAAGATTTCACACACTTACCTTGATTAAATTGATTCCTAAGGGTTGATCTTGATGAATCCAAGCTTTCCCCTTTTTTCCTTCTCTTTTCTCCTCTTCCTCTTTCTTTCTCTCCTCTTTCCCTTATGTTTCTATTATTTCCTTTTCTCTTCACTTTTCCTTTATATGTCTTTCTATTTCCTTTCTTTTCTATTTCTTTCCATCATAATTCTCTTCTCAAAAATATCTATCAATTCTTTTCTCACCAAAATATCTCATTTCATCATTAATTAAGAAATATCTAAAATACTCTCCAACTTAATTTCCCAAAACTCTCCAAATGATAAACTAGCATAATATGCAAACATAGAATATTAATACATCAATTCCACAAATAAATTTATAATCACCCAATTAAGCTAAAAAGACTCAATACAATTTGGAAATCAAAAATCGGGGCGTTACAGCTAAGCTAGGGTTTCTAAGCTTGTCAGAGTAAAATCCCCTTGTTTAGTGTCGAACTTCAAGACCACATAACTCAAGATACAAGTCTTATCTCATCTTGACACCAACATAGGACTTGTTGAGCATGTCCTTAGCTTTCTTTTGAGTACTAGAAGTCATTCATCTGATTTCTAGAACTCAAGATATGAAGCAGACAAGTTTAAGGTCACTAGATGAATGTGATTTTGGTCTTTGAGAATCAACCAACTTCCAAGGTGTTACAACTAAGCTAGGGTTTCTAAGCTTGTTAGAGTAAAATCCCATTGTTTAGTGCCTAACTTCAAGACCACATAACTCAAGATATAAGTCTTATCGCATCTTGACACCAACATAAGACTTGTAGAGCATGTTCTTAGCTTTCTTTTGAGTACTAGAAGTCATTCATCTGATTTCTAGAACTCAAGATATGAAGCAGACAAGTTTAAGGTCATCAGATGAATATGATTTTGGTCTTTGAGAGTCAACCAACTTCCAAGGCATTTTTGACCTAGAAGGATGTCTCTCCTCATCTTGACCCAAACATGAGACTTGTTCCTAATAATCGTAGATTTCCAAAACGTCCTAGAAGTTCTTCATTGGATTTATAGAACTCAAGATATGAAGCTTGCAAGGCAGGGGTATTTTGGGAAACTTTGATTATAGGTCACTTTTGATTATAGGTCAATTTCACCACTTTGCATACCTCAAATGGAGATCTTTCCAACTTCAAACTTGCTCCAAATGGGATCATTTCCTCGACCAAATATCAAGGGACAATTGATTTGGCTTAGATTGGAAAGGTGATGAGGGAATTCCCATGAAAGGAAGCTTTAAAAAGTCATTAAAGGCCAAAAATCAAATTAAATCATAATGGACCAACTTTGTGCAAATTTGTGCATATTTTGAGTGCATTACATATTCTAAACACAATGGTATTTTTGGATTTGCAAATTGAGGTCATTTCCATGGCAAAATTCAAGGTTACTTCATCTTGAAGTAACATAATCCAAATCAACCATTGATCTCATTTCAAGGAAAAAAACCTCCACCATTGGATTCATGCTAAGATAAGCAACCTATCTGAAGCCATTTCAAGTCATGAATGGCTCTATTTTCGTGCAATACATAAAGCTCCAAATGAAGAAAAAGTGAAATTCAATTGGGCTGATTCAGGCTTCCATTGGGCTTTTTAACCATCCAAATGCATTCTATATAAGTTCATGATCATGTACAACCAAAAAAGTGAGGATTTGGAGCCAAAAACAGTTAGAAAACAGTTATAGAAGTTGGAAGGTGAGTGAAATTCATGTTTTCAAATTCTTCAAGATTCAAGTAAAAATTGATCATCCAAGAAGCTTTGGGAAGGTTCATTGAGTGTTTCTGGATCAAAAGCATCAAGAATCATCACCATTTGAAGGCTCAATGGAAGTTCTCCACTAGGTAATTACTTTTCAACTTTTCTCACGATCCGTGATGATTTAGCACTCCATTTTTACATGATTATGATCCTTGTGCTTCATAGATTGATTCTGGATAGGATTTAGGTTAGATTGTTATAATTCTTGATGACACATTCATTCTTGTTGGCTTTGATTTAGCATTATTATAGTTTAAAAATGAAATTGAAATATTCCATGATGATCTATGTAGCAAGACGAGTGGAATGGTGTGTTTAATTTTGAGTTTTGAGAATTTTTGTGAAATACCACTTTTCATAATCACCGGAGAAGACGACCGAAGGCTTCTCCGGCCGCCGTCTGCAACTTTCCCACCAATTCCCTTTTAAATCCTCAGGTGTGATCATAGCCATTGGATCTTGATAGAATACTTGACTCTCCCCTCAGTCTCATTTTGTATTAGGATTTCTGAAGCTTATGTGTCATCATGCTAACCACTAGATCCATTGACTTGAGATTGATCTCACGACCATGTTTTAATCATAGGTGGTTGACTAGAATAAATGAAACGCAGAGTTCCATTTAAGGAAACTTTGAATGGGACTTGGGCTTTTCACTATCCCCACCTTCCCTTCAGCAAGCCCAACCAAACACGCATGAAAATCTTACTTCCTACACCAATGATTTTCCATTTAATTTCTTTTTCTTTTCTTTTTCATTTTATCTTCTATTTACATTTTAATTCATTTAAAATTGTTAAATAATTCCTAAAATCATGAAAAAATATGTTTTACATACTTTAATATGTAATTGAATTTTCCATATTTTTTTAATTGCATTTTCCATTTCTTTTCCATTTAATATTGCATTTTCATTTAATATGCTTTTGTAAAATGTGAAAAATGACATGTTCACTTCTTGATTTTTCTTTCTTGCTCAATTCTTCAAATAAATTCCTAATATTTTGTGTTCTTATTCTAGACACATTAAGTGATATTGTAGTATTTTTCTTGTGATTTTTAGGTTCCTTTTGGATAGGTTTTGGATAATTTATTTAGATCCTTTGTCCCTTGCCTAGTTTGTAGGGTACCTCCTAACGTTTCCTTCTGTTGGCATACCTAAACTTAGAATTTCTTCCTCATATTTGGACCCCTGGTCCCCAAGACCAGAGGGGTACCCTAGGAATTTTCTTAGAATTTTTAGGTTCATTTTACTATTTTTGGTATATTTTACATTATGACCCATCCTTGTGTGGTTTCAACCATACCTTTGACCTAGTTTGCACTTTGTGTGATCTTTTTGCACTGTTTCTGCATCCAATGTTCCCATGTCCATATCCTAGACATATTAGGGCATTTGTATATGCATATCCAAGTCTTAATCATGTTCCTAACTAGTTCCTAACCTAGGTTTCTTTTAGGACCTTTTCCATTAGTCTTTCCTTAAGATACCTTTGATTGATTTATTTCCTTACTTGGTTCTTTCTCCTTCTAATTCCAAGTCTTATGATATTTGGATCCTTCATGTGAGAGCCTAATTCCTCCTTAGGAGGAATTCTGTGCATTCCATGAGAAGTTTGAACCATTGAGGACTCTTTGAATGTGATGACTCTGGTTGAGTGCCATGGTGAATTCCTTAGGTTTTCACTATGCTTCCCATTATCATCCTCCTCTTTTCTCCTCTAAGTCCTACAATCTTAGGATCCTTCTTGTGACAGCCTAATTCCTCCTTAGGAGGAATTCTGTGCATTCTATAAGAAGTTTGAGCCTTTGATGGACTCTTGTGTTTATACACATTGAACATGGTGAATTCCTTAGGTTTTCACTATGCTTCTCTGCTTTCCAAATCCTACAATCTTAGGATCCTTCTTATGAGAGCCTTATTCCTCCTTAGGAGGAATCAAGTGCATTCCACAAAGAATTTGAGCCTTTGATGATTCAAATACCCTGTACACACCTTCTAATTCTTTCATGTCCTACAGTCTTAGGATCCTTCTTGTGAGAGCCTAATTCCTCCTTAGGAGGAATTATGTGCATTCCATAAGAAGTTTGAGCCTTTGATGGACTCTTGTGTTGATACACATTGAACATGGTGGGTTCCCTTGGTTCACACCATGTTTCTCCTCATTCTTTCCTTAGTCCTATGATTTAAGGATCACCCTTTTGAGAGCCTAGTTCTTCCCTAGGAAGAACTTTGTGCATTCCATAGGTGGTGGATTCTTTGAGGACTATTCTTGTATGATGAACTTGGTTGAGTGTCATAGTGAGTTCCTTAGGTTCTCACTTTTCTTCCCATCATCATTCTCTTCTTCCCTTCCTATCAGTCCTACAATCTTAGGATCCTTCTTGTGAGAGCCTAATTCCTCCTTAGGAGGCATTATGTGCATTCCATAAAGAAGTTGAATCTTTGTGGACTCTTGTGTTGATACACATTGAACTTAGTGAGTTTGCTTCTCACTTTGATTCCCCTCATTTTGTTTATCCTTTCATCTTCATGATTGTGTGATGTTGTGCATTAGAAGTAGGATATGCATATGATAGCTTTTCTTTTCACTTTTTACTTGCATCTAAAGGTTGAGCTCGTCTCCCTTTGCTTGTGTGCTTTCTCTGTGCATTTCCATGTTTGCATATAAAGGTTGAGGTGGGCTCCCTTTACTTGGGTGTTGTTTTCCTTTCATACTTGATATGTTTGCATTTAAAGGTTGAGTTTGTCTCCCTTTGCTTGTATTGTTGCGTTGCATGTGCATCCAGTCATTTATATTTCATCTGTTTAATGCTTGATAGTTTTGTTTTGTTTTCCCTTGGCATGTTCCCTTAGGGTTCTCACTTCCTTGTTCAAGGAAAGTGATGATAGACATTAGGTTTTAACCCTTTGCATGATAACAGATAGGATAGATTCCCTTTCTAAAACTCAACCTTAGGACCATTTTGCATGAGAACATTAGGGTTTTGATTTAGTCCCCTGTAGTGTCCTTTTTCTCTTCTCATCTTCAAACAACAGTAAGACACTTAATAAAGGCTAATGAGTATTGTACGTTACGATCCTTAAGCTATTTTGGAAATGGTGATTGGGGGGCCTCTCCTTAATTACCTAGAGTGTTTAGTATACATCTTTAGGACGATATGCGACGCATTCGTTCCTAAGTCATAGTCTCTAGTGCAATATGAACTACAAACATTCATTCTAAAACACTTCTCCCTTAAAAGACAAAAACAAACATCAAATCTCCTTTTTCCCTTTGGGGCTCCCTTTAAAGGAAAATCTTTCCAGATAAAAGAGTGTTGTTAACTATTAGTTCTACCGCAAACGGTAACGCCTAAGTCTCCAATGGTCAAGCTGCATACACCAACTGCTAGAACTACTTGTTAGCCTTACTCGGGTAAAGAACATGAACAAACCTGTGTTCCCTTTTATCCCGAACTACATTCGCTCTGATCTTTCATACCTGTTGAGAGTACGTAGGCATAAGACGCGATGTGTTGGCGAGAAACCTTTCCCCATTACCTGTAGTTAGCCGAACTACGTTGACTCTGACTTTCCCATTGCACGAGGGAATACGTAGGCCCAGAGCGGCGACGCTCTGTCGAGTCTTTTTCCTTTTTCCTCTTTCTGTTCTTTTAACCCAGACCTCTTAGTTAGATAGATAAACAACCCTTTAGATAAACAACGCAGGCGTGGATCCCATTGAGTACAACGGGCGTGAGGGGTGCTAATATCTTCCCCTTGCGTAATCGACTCCCGAACCCGAGATTTGGTTGCGATGACCGGTCTTATCCCTTTTTTGCTAGGTTTTTCTTGATTGTTTCCTTTCCCTCCTTTGGGATAAATAACGATAGGTGGTGACTCTTCTGTCTTTGCCGGCACCCTTTTTTCGTAGTAGCGACAGCTGGCAACTCTGCTGGGGATTCTAACGGTTTCCTATGCGAGTCAATCCTAGCGCTTGTTTGTTTATCTCTTTAGGTTTTGTACATACTTGTTACACCTTTAACTTTACTTTCCCGCATTTTATTTTCAGCATTATACTATATCATTATTGTGCTGTTGTGGGAGGGGTGTTCTGATGAGTGAAAAGCCAGACCCAGGCTTGAGTGCAAACATAGCATTAGAGTGGAGATTATGGAGGACCTATTTGCTTAGCAAACACCAGTTCCCATGAAATTCGTGCTCAGACGAGATTCTCTTTGATGATTTCTTATCTGGTCCTTAGGATTGGAATTCATTTTAGATCTGAGGGTTGTCGACTCTGGGGACCGATCAGTTGGGATTCAGCTAAGTGAGGCCTCTTCGGGAGGTGATGATGCTAAACCAGAAATGGTGAATGTATCATCATTTCTCGAAAGTTTTTGACGCTGATGACCTTATAGGATGCCAAACCTTTATCAGTGGATTAGGTCCATAACTGTGAGTGGGATTGGGTTGTGCAGGAAACCTTAACCTTCAGAAAACCTAGTTTTTCTTGACAGTATGAATCAGTATTATCGGTATCAGTTGGTTCCTATCAGAGAAGTGCTATGTTCTTGTTGAAGCAGAATTTTGATCCTTCTCACTCAACAGCACAACAGTCTTGATCTCCTGCTTGCATCCTTAGCATTTGCATCTTTTCATTTTCATTTGCATTTCATTAACGTGTGTCTGTGTTGCAGGTGCATATTTCTCCTTGATTCTAGTGGCCTTGTTCTGTATTTCTGATATGGAGGCTCTGAAGAGGACAGTAGCATACAGGTTTCCCACTCTAGATATTAGTCCCATACTGAAGTTGATTGCCCTGGCTGATGGTTCAGTAACAGAAGACTTTATGAAATCATATGGGAGGTTGTTGAGATATGTTTGCAAGCCTTCTACACACGAGATCAGTGGCATGTATACTCTGCTACAGTTCTATGATGCTCAGTTGAGATGCTTTGTGTTTCCAGATTATGTCCTAGCACCCACTCTAGAAGAATACTCAGAGCTGCTAGGCATTCCCATCAAGGATCAGATTCCTTACCATCATGTTGACACTAATCCTAATCTGGCTGTTCTTGCTGTTGCGTTACAGTTGGATGCATCTGAATTAAACGAGAAATTGACTCAGAAAAATGGGATGTATGGTTTCCCTCTACCTTTCCTAGTGGAGAAAGCTCAGAAATTTTCCAAGGAGGGTTGTTGGATTGTGTTCAACGCCATTTTAGCCCTTTGCATATACGGTACCATACTCTTTCCTAACCTACCAGACTTCGTGGATGTAGATGCTTTCCATATTCTCGCCTCAGGGAATCCAGTACCCACTCTTCTTGGAGATGTTTACCATTCTGTCCACTATAAAAATGAAAACCGGAGGGGAAAGAAGGTGTCTTGTTGTGTTCCCTTGCTATACAAATGGTTTGTCAATCACATGCCCAAAGCGGGTCCTTTTGTCTCTTCTGTAGGTACACTAGAATGGTCTGAACGCTTAATGGGTTTGACTGCAGAGAACATCACTTGGTTCCACAAGAGTGTGTTGGGTACATAACTAATCTACGGCTGCAATGCTTTTCCCAATATTCCCCTGATCGGAAGAAAAGTGTATCAATTATAATCCCTCCTTGTTGGTTAGACAATTTGGTTATGCATTAAGGGAGTCTCCCAAAGAAGACGAGATACGGGAATCTCTGTATCTCACCGGGCTGTTAGATGGTGATACATTGGTTAAGCTTGAGCATGCTTGGAGAAATCTTCACAGGAAAGGTAAAGCAATGTTGGGGAAGAGCAACAACAGAGCCTTTGATCCATATCTGGTTTGGATTTGTGAGCGAGCCACAAAGTTCCTAATGCCATTTCCTGCTGTTAAGCCATTATATCCTCCCGTGGTCGAAGAACCAACCACGGTAAGTATACAGAAGTATAACCAGCTGTGGGCTGAAAAAGAAGAGTTGAAGAAAGCGAATGAGGCGCTAGAAAAATAAATCGTTCAACCCCGAGGCGAGAAGAACAAAGTTGTCTACTCCCTCAAGAAGCAGACAGAGTTGATAAACCATCTGGGAGCAAGTTTGACCAAACATACTGATGCTCGAGAGCGTCTATGGTTAGATTTAAAGGCCGTTAGTAGTGTGCTTGCCACCAAGAAGCAGGACTTGGATAGGGAATATTTGAATATCTCTAAATTCGATGCATTGTGGAATGCTACTTTGACCAACAACAAAGAACGAGAAGAGAAGTTAAAGCAGCAAATTGCCAAACTGAAGATTCAACTTGAGACCAAGAATGAGAAGATTGAAGCTGAGGCATCGCTCGGGCATGACGTCGAGTGCAAGTTGAAGGAAGCTACAACAAACCGGAAGGATTACAGATTAAGGGCTGATTCCAAGAGGTGCAAATTGGAAGATTGCTTCGGAGAGGGAGCCTGGGAAGACTTTCTTAAGGATATCCAGAGCACCGTTAGACAGAGAGAGTTGCTTATCCGAGGATTGCTCACCAGGCCTGATCACCCCGAGACAAAGGAACTATTAGAATATTTCTGTGCCCGCAGCCGCACTTGACTTCTTTTTGTATTTCTTTGTAGCTTTGTTTCACTGCTGTATTGTTGACCATCACTAGGCTTATTGGTTGATGTCAATCTATTATCGTTGATCCGGTTGTACTCGGTTACCTCTGTATGCTGCCTATGTGGGCTCTTTATATATATATATATATATACATATATATATATATATATATATATATATATATATATATATATATATATATATATATATATATATATATATATATATATATATATATATATATATATATATATATATATATATATATATATATATATATATATATATATATATATATATATATATATATATATATATATATATATATATATATATATATATATATATATATATATATATATATATATATATATATATTGATTCATCTCCACGATTGGCTTCTTATTTGTCTCACTGTTATTCTGGAACTAGAATCGGGGGAATTTCCAATAGGCACAGACACATGTTTGCATTTGCATAATCATTTTGCATATCAAGTACCTCGGACTTATTTATCTGACCCCTTGTGTTTTCTCCACTAGTTGTGTTTCAGGATTGATCGCGGACCCATTCACCATTACTTCACCCGAGCTAATCAACTCAGAGCTATGGAGCAAGTTCAAGCTGAAGTGCAAGAGCTTAGGGAGAGGATGTCCCAGTTCATGGAAATCATGCAAGTGGTTGCTAGTGGTCAGGAGCAACTCCGTACTCTCGTGCAGCCCCTGATGCGAGGGTTGACGATGAAGGTATTTTGCACGGAGGTGGAGCTATAAACCCTCCTCGTGTCGAGACTCCCCGGGCTGGCAACTCTGGGCCCACTGTGGTTGTTCCCAATACTGGAATGGGAAATGGAAACATTGGAATGGTTACTGGCAATGCTGGAGCTCGTAATGGTAACATCGGTGCGAGTGGTAACAACGCTGGAGCTAATGCTGGTAATACTGGAAACAGAAACTTTCATGGACTTGAAGCTGTAGGTATTGTCCATGGAAATGTTCATCAACCCTGGAACGAGGACCGCCAGGATGACATATTCTCTATGAGAGGGTCTGAGGCTGAGCTGCCTCCTGAGGCTAGTCGGAGATTCAAATGGCTCAAAGACTAGATGAAGGACTTTGAGAATCTGAATTCCATGGGCCTTGACATGGCCAATTTGGGGCTGATCCCCGACCTCAAAATACCACAGAAATTCAAAGTTCCATATTTTGATAAGTATAAGGGTACTACCTGCCCTCGTGTCCATCTGAGATCCTATTACAAAAAAATGTTGGCGTACTCAGACGACGAGAAGTTCCTGATGCACTTCTTTCAAGACAGTCTATCCGGACCTTCGCTCGAGTGGTACATGGGTTTGGAACCTGTGAGTGTACGTAGCTGGAAGGATCTGGCAGAAGCTTTTGTAAAGCATTATCGGTACAATAGCGACCTGGCTCCCAACCGGGTCCAGCTGCAAAATCTATCACAGAAGAATGGGGAATGCTTTAAAGCATACGCCCAGCGGTGGCGTGAATTAGCAGCCAGAGTTCAACCTCCTATAGTGGAGTGCGAACTAGTGGATATGTTTGTAGCTACTCTGCCAGGCGTTTATTACGAAAAGCTAATTAGCAGCATGTCAGGGAGCTTCTCTGACTTAATCATCACTGGTGGGCGAGTTGAGAATGGGATCATGCTGGGAAAGATCCAGTCCGGTGAAAGTTCCTCAGTTGGAGGAAAGAAAGTGTTCGAAGGAAAGAAGAAAGAGGGTGAAGCCAACTCTGTATCTGGTTCTCGAAGGAACAGAAAGCCAACACAAAACCATCAGCAACAAAGGGTCGCTAGCATTACTATCCCCACAGCTCCACACCAGCAGCAGCAACCGCATAATCAAAATCAGCAAGGGTATAGAAAGTATCCATTCCGACTAGCAAATAGACGATTTGAGACGCCGCCAATGCCATATTATCAGATACTTCAAGCGTTACTGCAGTTACAACTCGTTCAGAAGAGGATGCTGGCTCCACTGATCGGACCACCTCCACCTGGTTATGACGCGAACGCGTGATGTGAGTTTCATTTGGGGGCACCGGGCCACTCGATTGAGCATTGTAAAGCCTTTAAGCACAAATTCCAAGACCTAGTGGACAACAAAGCAATAAACTTCTCCAATGAAGTGCCGAATATCATTCAGAACCCTACGCCCAAACACGGGGGTGCAGGGGGTAGTCCAATCATCGAAGACGAAGACCTGAATTTGGTGAAGAATGTCGATGATCTAAAAATGCCACTTAATTTTGTCAAAGCTAAGTTACTGAAGAAGGATGTGTTCCCAGACTGCGGGGAATTTTGTATTGAATGTGCGAGTCATCTGGATGGATGTGACCAGCTGAAGGTTGGTATTCAAAGTCTAATTGACAAAGGGGTTCTGCAATTTGATCGAAAGGTTGAGAACAAGTCCGGAGAAGTGATAGCTAAACAGAAGGATGAGATTCCCACCATCACCATTCCTTATAAAACCGTCACCATTTCTGCTTCGAGGCAACCCACAATCACTATAACGAAGGTTGGCCCTATACCATTTGAAAGTACCAAGGCTATTCCCTGGAACTACGGAGCAGAGATTTACTGCAACGGGAAGAAGATGGACTTGAAAGGGCCACCTGTGGAATCTGTGGATAATATGGTTGGGTCGGGCGGAATCACTCGTAGTGGAAGAATATTCTCGCCACCCGAAGTTGTTGCTGACAGAGTCGACAAGGGTAAAGGTAAAGCCGTAGTAGAAGAGACCTCACGAGAGGTAGAGAAAGATTTGTTGGTAAAAGATGCTGAGGAATTCATGTGATTGATTAAGAAGAGCGACTACAAGATAGTCGACCACTTGCAGCAGACACCTTCGAAGATTTCCATACTGAATTTATTGCTTTGCTCGGAAGCGCACCGCAATGCGCTCTTGAAGATTCTTAATGCCGCATATGTGCCCCAGGAAATTTATGTTAACCAGCTTGAGGGGGTGGTCGCACATGTGAATACCGACAACGAATTGGGATTTACTGACTTGGAGTTGACATCGAAACGCAGAAACCATAACAGCGCCTTGCATATCTCGATAGAATGCCGAGGAACTGTTATGTCTCACGTACTCGTAGACACGTGATCATCTCTGAATCTTCTCCCTAAGAAAGCATTGATGAAGCTAGATACTAGGGGACTGATCTGTACTCCTAGTGATCTAGTAGCGATAGCTTTCGATGGGACACATCGATCAGTGTTCGGTGAAGTGACATTGCCCATTCATGTAGGGCCGGAAATATTCGATGCGGTATTTTATATCATGGATATCCAGCCCGCCTACAGCTGCTTGGTAGGCCGACCCTGGATCCATTCAGCGAGAGCTGTGACCTCTACACTGCATCAAAAGCTTAAATACGTTGTGGGTGGCAGCATCATCACAGTCTGCGGGGAAGAGGACGTTATGGTGAGCCATCTGTCGTCTTTTAATTATGTAGAAATGGATGGAGAAATCCACAAGACGTTATGCCAAGCATTCGAGACTGCCAAAGTTAAGGATTCGGCTCCGACACCGAGAAAAGTGCCTGAAGTGACTCTCTCTTCTTTCAAAGAGGCTCAAGCTGTAGTATAGGCTGGTTCAGCCCAAGGCTGGGGGCAAGTACTGAACATCCCCAACAAACAAGATAAGTTTGGTCTGGGGTATCATCCCTCTTCTGCTTCTTCCTCTCAGAATGCTCCTCACTACAAGGGACCGATTCAGTTCACTAAGGGGGGAGTCATCTTTGAACGCGTCAATGTTGTGTCCGATGAGGAAGGAGATAGCGATTGTGATATGGATGCGTGGATCCAGCCATGCGCCCCGGGACAGAACCTTCAGAATTGGTCTATCCAGGAGTTCATCCAAGTGATACTTAAAGAGTAATGCTTTGTTTTTTCCAATTATTGTACCACCTTATGTCCTACCTGGGGCATAATGGTTTTATTGTCAGGGCCTTATTTGCTTATGCATGTACATATTAACAATAAATCAAAGGGTGTTTTTCTTTGCATTCAAATTTTGTGATCTCTGTCTTTCTTGTTTTGTTTTTGCTTTAAAACAATAAAATGGCCATGTGGTTTGTGCTGACTTGCACATCATTTTTAAGCTTAACCATTTTTACTGCAGGGCACACATTACAGATGACACCGATCCGGAACCTTCTATGACTCACTTCGACTTTGATTGCCCGATACATCAAGCTGAAGAAGAGATTGAGGAGGATGAAGACCTTCTGGAAGAGTTGGCTCGACTTTTGAAACAAGATAAAATCATTCTGCCTCACGAGGAAGCTATTGAGATTGTTAATCTAGGGTCTGAGGAAGTTGTCAGAAATGTTAGAATAGGGGCTGCACTATAGAGCAACGTCAAGCAGAGACTGATCGAGATGCTTCGAGAGTATAGTGACATCTTTGCTTGGTCATATGAAGATATGCCCGGACTTGACACTGACATAGTGGTTCATCACTTGCCATTGCGCGAAGACTGTCCTCCATTTAAGCAAAAGCTTAGAAGGACAAGACCAGATATGGCTGTGAAAATCAAAGAAGAGGTCCAGAAGCAATTAGACGCTGGATTTCTAGCCGTTACTACTTACCATTCGTGGGTCGCCAATATAGTACCTGTACTAAAGAAAGATGGTAAGGTACGGATGTGTGTTAATTATCGGGATTTGAATAAGGCGAGCCCTAAAGACGATTTCCCGCTCCCTCATACGTATTGGTCGACAATACTGCTAAGTATTCCGTGTTTTCATTCATGGATGGCTTCTCCGGTTACAATCAGATCAAGATGGCGCCGGAGGACATGGAGAAAACCATGTTCATTACACCATGAGGGATATTCTATTTATAAAGTGATGCCTTTTGAGTTGAAAAACGCCGGGGCAACTTACAAGCGGGCGATGGTCACTTTGTTTCATGATATGATTCATCATGAGATCGAGGTATATGTTGATGACATGATAGCAAAGTCCCAAACGGAGGAGGGTCATCTGGTCAACTTGCTGAAATTGTATGAGAGGCTTAGGAAGTTCAGGTTGAGGCTGAATCCTAACAAGTGTACTTTCGGAGTACGGTCCGGAAAACTACTGGGGTTCATCATAAGTGAAAAAGGAATTGAGGTTGATCCTGCTAAAATCAAGGCTATTCAAGAGATGCCAGCGCCTAAAACAAAAAAGGAAGTTCGTGGCTTCCTGGGGAAATTGAACTACATTGCTCGGTTCATATCTCAACTCACGACCACATGCGAACCGATGTTCAAGCTATTGAAAAAAGATCAGGCGGTTGTCTGGAATGAAGATTGCCATAGGGCATTCGATAAAATAAAGGAGTATTTGCAGGAACCTCTAATTTTGATGCCCCCAGTCGCCGGAAGACCCTTAATCATGTACTTGACGGTTCTTGAGAATAGCATGGGTTGCGTTCTCGGGCAGCACGACGAGACCGACAGAAAGGAGCACGCAATTTATTACTTGAGTAAAAAGTTCAAAGATTGTGAGTCCAGTTACTCAATGCTGGAGAAAATGTGTTGCGCACTCGCATGGGCTGCCAAACGTTTAAGACAATATATGCTCAATCACACAACCATGCTAATTTTGAAGATGGATCCGATCAAGTACGTCTTCGAGAAGCAAGCCCTTTCAGGGAGGATTGTCAGATGGCAAATGGTACTGACAGAGTACGATATCCAATACGTATCCCAGAAAGCCATCAAAGGAAGTGTTCTGTTAGAATACCTCGCCGAACAGCCAATCGAAGACTATCAACCGATGAAATTCGAATTTCTGGATGAAGACATTATGTTCCTCAAAATGAAGAACTGTGATGAACCATTGCCCGGTGAAGGACCAGAGCTTGGCTCCCAATGGCAATTGATATTTGATGGTGCGGTTAATTCTTATGGTAGTGGAATTGAAGCAATCATTACAACTCCCCATAGGTCTCACATCCCATTCACTGCCCGATTGACATTTCTGGTCACCAACAACGAAGCAGAGTATGAAGCATGCATCATGGGTCAAGAAGAAGCCATTGATCTGAGGATCAAGAACCTAGATGTATATGGTGACTCAGCGCTTGTTGTCAACCAGATCAAAGGTGAGTGGGAGACCAGACAATCAAACTTGATTCCTTACATGGATTATGCAAGAAGGCTGCTGCCGTTCTTCGATCGTGTGGAATTCTACCATGTGCCGAGATCAGAGAATCAGATGGCTAACGCCCTAGAAACTTTGTCCTCAATGTACAAGGTCAATTTTTGGAATGAAGCTCCAAGGATTGTCATCTCACGCCTCGACAGACCCACATTCGTATTCGCGATTGAGGAAGCCTTCGATGGTAAGCCATGGTTTTATGATATCCAGAACTTTCTTAAGAAGTAGGAGTATCCGCCAGGGGCATCGACCCAGGATAAGAAGACTCTTAGAAGGTTGTCTGGCAATTTCTACCTCAATCCGGACGGGGTTCTCTACAGGAGGAATCATGATTTAGTGCTACTCAGATGTGTGGACGAAAAAGAAGCAAGTTTGCTTATGGAAGAGGTCCACGAAGGAAAATTTAGTACACATGCCGGCGGGCACGCCATGACTCGGAAGATATTACGAGTAGGGTATTACTGGATGACGATGGAGTCGGATTGTTTCAAATTCGTGAAGAAATTTCATAAATGCCAGATTTATGCAGATAAAATTCATGTGCCGCCGTGCCCGTTGAATGTTATGTCATCCCCTTGGTCGTTCTTCATGTGGGGCATCGACATGATCGGCAAGATCGAGCCCACTGCGTCTAATGGACATCGCTTCATTTTGGTAGCCATCGACTACTTCACCAAGTGGGTGGAGGCAGCCTCGTACGCTAATGTGACCAAACAAGTGGTAGCGTGATTCATAAAGAAGGACATCATCTGCAGATATGGAATTCCCGAGCGAATCATTACTGACAATGGTTCGAATTTGAACAATAAGATGATGAAGGAGTTATGCCAGAACTTCAAGATTGAACATCACAACTCATCGCCCTATCAGCCGAAGATGAATGGCGCTGTTGAAGCGGCCAACAAAAACATCAAGAAGATAATGCAGAAGATGGTTGTCACATACAAAGATTGGCATGAGATGTTGCCATTTTCCTTGCACGGTTATTGTACAACGGTATGCACATCAACCGGGGCAACTCCTTTCTCGCTATTGTAAGGTATGAAAGCTTTCCTACCGCTAGAAGTCGAGATTCCTTCTTTAAGAGTTCTGGTCAACGTGAAGCTCGATGAGGCAGAATGGATAAAGAACAAATTGAATCAATTGAGCCTGATGGATGAGAAGAGGTTAGCATCCATCGCATACGGTCAATTGTATCAAATCCGAATGAAGAAAGCTTATGATAAGAAGGTGCGTCCTCGAAGCTTTCAGACGGGCGATCTTGTGCTGAAAAAGATTCTCCCACCACATTCCGATCACAGGGGCAAATGGACTCCCAACTACGAAGGTCCATATGTCTTCAGAAAGGTCTTCTCGGGAGGAGCCTTGTTGTTATCCACGATGGATGGCGAAGATTTCACGTCCCCTATGAACGCGGACGCAGTTAAAAAATACTTTGTTTAAAATGACCCGCTGGAAAGAAAAAGAATATCCAGGCAAAAGTGGGGCATCCCGGCGAACCAGAAAAATAAAAGGTTCGGGCAATAGTTAGGGATATAAATGAAAAGATGTACACCCGCAAAGTTGAAAACCTGAAAGGGCGGCTTTGGCAAAAAAGGGTATCATGGTGAATCGAAAACCCGAAAGGGCGGTTCAGGCAAAAGTTAGGGATTGAAAAAGCAAATGACTGCGGTCCACATGTGAACTTTCATTGCTTAGTGGTTTAGGGAGACCTGAGGGTCGTTTATCCAAATCAATATCTTCTGAAGACGAAGCGTCGGAGAGGTATCGAAGTCGAGTGATTCATATAGGGATCAGCTCATGGTGTTCGTCTGCACCACATCGCCGACATTTGTACATATTACTACATATTTCTGTAATATATTTGCGCAGCTTCCTCATTCCAGGAGTTTGCATCTGTTGTAAACCATCTTGCCTATTTATAGGCTCATTTATCGATAAACATATACTATTCATTACTTTTTTTGTCTTGTGTTTGTTTTAGCTTTTATCTGTTTTGTTTGCGGAAAAAAACTCCCGATGTTTTTGTTAGAATGCACATACATAAACTTGCAGGCCTAGGCCGATAATTTATTTTGCTAGAGCCGTTCCTTTGCATTTGTATCATGCATTGCATACTCCCAAACGCGTATCATTTCCATTTCGTATGGAGCATTACGTCATTTTCAAACATATGCATTCTGAAACATAAGCTAGATTGCTACCTTTCCGAGTTCAGGTAATTGAGATCTACCGCAGGCGATCTTCAAGCTCTTACATTGAGCGTTCAAGCCCTGACTCCTCCGATGAATATCCAGATTCTGGTGAATTTTTTATTTGTGGCATTGTGCTTTACCCGTGAAGTGTCAATAGACTCCGATTGGGTATATTAATTCTGATAGATTTTGTGATGGTACTTCTGCTCCGTTGAAAAGCTAGATTCCGGTGAACGTTCAGTTCATGACATATTTCTATTGACCGTTGAATTTCCAGACTCCGGTAAATCCTCAGTAAGGTCTCTGATTTGATTGAGTGTTCCAAATTTGATTTCTTTCATTGAGTGTTCTGACTCTGAATTGTGTTATTGAGTGTCCCGGCTCTGATTTGCTTCATTGAGTGTTTCGACTCTGATTTGTTTCGTTGAGTGTTCCGACTCTGATTTCTTTCATTGAGTGTTCCGACTCTGATTTGTTTCATTAAGCGTACCGTCTCTGATTTACTTCGCTTCTCTCGTTGAGTGTCTTGGCTCCGGTTTGTTGGTTTATCGCGTTGAGTGTCTTGGCTCCTGTTCTTTCGTTTCTCCCATTGAGTGTCTCGACTACGATTCATTCGCTTGTTCTCTCTCGTTGAGTGTTAGGCTCCAGTTTGTTTCAGTCTGTCGCGTTGGGTGTCTTGGCTCCGGTTCATTCTTTCATTTCTCTCGTTGAGTGTCTCGACTCAAGTTCGTTCGTTTGTTTCTCTCGTTGAGTGTCTAGCCTTCGGTTTCTTCCTCATCTCGTTGAGTATCTAGGCTCTGGAAAATTTCATTGATTCGTTGTGATAATTGAATATCCAGGTCTTGATGATTGGTATCCCTCGTCTCGTTGAGTATCTAAGCTTCGACAAGTTTCGTTGATTCGTTGCATTCATTGAATGTCCAGATTCTGACAATTGGATATATTACTTTTGAGCCTTACGGTTTTCAGACCATTACGCCAGTTTTATCGTACATTTCCTCAACGGGGTCACTTGATTAAGTCTCTTCCCCTAGCGGAGTGTTCAAGATGTGCATCATGCGCAAATTTTTCTCCGAAGATTGTTTTTTCCCAACCAGTTTTTATTAAGTCGCTTCTCACCCAGTCAGGTCCAAGCCGTTTGAATAGGGGCAGCTGTTGCACCCTAAAATTTACCTAACCTTTTTTCTTTACCTAGCTTATGTTTCTTTGCATTCATAATAGCATCAGCATATGCATAGCATTGTCATTTGTGCAGGGGATCAAGAAATGTGCCTATCAAGAGGAGGCCACCAAAGGTTCTAAGTCTAATCAAGAAGCTATATTCAAGTTACCATCCTCATCAAGTCATTAGAGAAAGTCAAAGCTCCTTGAAGAAGTGCATGAGTACAAGTGTGCCTACCTCCTATCTTGGGGATTAGTAAAGGTCATCAGGAGGCTATGAGTCCATGGTTATGGACAAAATCTATTGAGAAAGCTCAAGGGGTGCCTTGAGAGTCATTATGGATCTTGTGCAGGTCATTGTTCAAAGTACAAGAGGCCATAACCAAGGGTGGTGCAATTAGGGTTTTCACCTGGTCAACCCTAAGTCAATTGTGAGTCTTGAGGAGATTAAGACTCAATTCCAAGAAACTATGATCATGGAATGTTGTGTTGAGGCATGTCATATATCATTTCAATATCAATTCTTCAATAATCAAGAGTGTGGGAAGTTTCTAAGCTAGGGTTTCTAAGCTTGTCAGAGTAAAATCCCCTTGTTTAGTGCTTAACTTCAAGACCACATAACTCAATATACAGGTCTCATCTCATCTTAACACCAATATGAGACTTGTAGAGCATGTTCTTAGATTTCTTTTGAGTACTACAAGTCATTCATCTGATTTATAGAACTCAAGATATGAAGCAGACAAGTTACAGGTCATCAGAAGAATGTGATTTTGGTCTTTGAGAATCAACCAACTTCCAAGGCATTTTTGACCTAGAAGGATGTCTCTCCTCATCTTGACCCAAACGTGAGAGTTGTTCCTCATATTCTTAGACTTCTAAAAACTCCTAGAAGTCCTTCATTGGATTTATAGAACTCAAGATATGAAGCTTGCAAGGCAGGGGTATTTTGGGAAACTTTGATTAGAGGTCAGTTTTGATTATAGGTCAATTTCACCACTTTGCATACCTCAAATGGAGATCTTTCCAACTTCAAACTTGTTCCAAATGGGATCATTTGCTCAACCAAACATCAAGGGACCATTTATAAGGCTTAGATTGGAAAGGTGATGTTGGATTCCCATGAAAGGAAGCTTTAAAAAGTCATTAAAGGCCAAAAATCAAATTAAGTCATAATGGATAAACTTTGTGCAAATTTGTGCATATTTTGAGTGCAAAACATATTCTAAACACAATGGTATTTTTGGATTTGCAAATTAAGGTCATTTCCATGGCAAAATTCAAGGTTACTTCATCTTGAAGTAACATAATCCAAATCAACCATTGATATCATTTCAAGTAAAAAACCTCCACCATTGGATTCATGGTACCATAAGCAAGCTATTTGAAGCCATTTCATGTTATGAATGGCTCTGTTTTCGTGCAATACATAAAAATCCAAATGAAGAAAAAGTGAAATTCAATTGGGCTAATTCAGGCTTCCATTGGGCTTTTTATCCATCCAAATGCACTTTATATAAGTTCATGATCATGTACAACCAAAAAAGAGAGGATTTGGAGCCAAAAACTGTTGGAAAACAGTTAGAGAAGTTGGAACGTGAGTGAAATTCATGTTTTCAAATTCTTCAAGATTCAAGCAAAATTGATCATCCAAGAAGCTTTGGGAAGGTTCATTGAGTGTTTCTGGATCAAAAGCATCAAGAATCATCACCATTTGAAGGCTCAATGGAAGTTCTCCACTAGGTAATTACTTTTCAACTTTTCTCACGATCCATGGTGATTTAGCATGCCATTTTTACATGATTATGATCCTTGTGCTTCATAGATTGATTCTGGATAGGATTTAGGTTAGATTGTTACAATTCTTGATGACACCTCCATTCTTGTTGGCTTCGATTTAGCTTTATTATAGGTTAAAAATGAAATTGAAATATGCCATGATGATCTATGTAGCAAGACGAGTGGAATGGTGTGTTTAATTTTGAGTTTTGAGAATTTTTGTGAAATACCACTTTTCATAATCACCGGAGAAGACGACCGAAGGCTTCTCCGGCCGCCGTCTGCAACTTTCCCACCAATTCCCTTTTAAATCCTCAGGTGCGATCATAGCCATTGGATATTGATAGAATACTTGACTCTCCCTTTATCCTATGGCCACGATTCAGTCTCATTTTGTATTAGGATTTCTGAAGCTTACGTTTCATCATGTTAACCACTAGATCCATTGACTTGAGATTGATCACACGGCCATGTTTTAATCTTAGATGGTTGACTAGAATAAATGAAACGCAGAGTTTCATTTAAGGAAACTCTGAATGGGACCTGGGCTTTTCACTATCCCCACCTCCCCTTCAGCAAGCCCAACCAAACACGCATGAAAATCTTACTTCCTACACCACTGATTTTCCATTTAATTTCTTTTTCTTTTCTTTTTCATTTTATTTTCTGTTTACATTTTAATTCATTTAAAATTGTTAAATAATTCCTAAAATCATCAAAAAATATGTTCTACATACTTTAAGGTTTAATTGAATTTTCCATTTCTTTTCCATTTAATATTGCATTTTCATTTAATATGCTTTTGTAAAATGTGAAAAATGACATGTTCACTTCTTGATTTTTCTTTCTTGCTCAATACTTCAAATAAATTCCTAATATTTTGTGTGCTTATTATAGACACATTAAGAGATATTGTAGTATTTGTCTTGTGATTTTTAGGTTCCTTTTGGATAGATTTTGGATAATTTCTTTAGATCCTTTGTCCCTTGCCTAGTTTGTAGGGTACCTCCTAACTTTTCCTTCTGTTGGCATACCTAAACTTAGAATTTATTCCCCATCTTTGGACCCCTGGTCCCCAAGACCAGTGGGGTCCCCTAGGAATTTTCTTAGAAGTTTTAGGTTCATTTTACTATTTTTGGTATATTTTACATTGTGACCCATCCTTGTGTGGTTTGAACCATACCTTTGACCTAGTTTGCACTTTGTGTGATCTTTTTGCAATGTTTCTGCATCCAATGTTCCCATGTCCATATCCTAGATATATTAGGGCATTTTTATGTGAATTTCCAAGTCTTAATCATGTTCCTAACCTAGGTTTATTTTAGGACCTTTTCCATTAGTCTTTCCTTAAGATAACTTTGATTGATTTCTTTCCTTACTTGGTTCTTTCTCCTTCTAATTCCAAGTCTTATGATATTTGGATCCTTCTTGTGAGAGCCTAAGGAGGAATTATGTGCATTCCATGAGAAGTTTGAACCATTGAGGACTCTTTAAATGTGATGACTCTGGTTGAGTACCATGGTGAATTCCTCAGTTTTTCACTATGCTTCCCATTATCATCCTCCTCTTTTCTCCTCCAAGTCATACAATCTTAGGATCCTTCTTGTGAGAGCCTAATTCCTCCTTAGGAGGAATTCTGTGCATTCAATAAGAAGTTTGAGCCTTTGATGGACTCTTGTGTTGATACACATTGAACATGTTGAATTCCTTAGGTTTTCACTATGCTTCTCTGCATTCCAAATCTTACAATCTTAGGATCCTTCTTATGAGAGCCTTATTCCTCATTTGGAGGAATCAAGTGCATTCCTCAAAGAAGTTGAGCCTTTGATGATTCAAATACTCTGTACACACCTTCTAATTCTTTCATGTCCTACAGTCTTAGGATCCTTCTTTTGAGAGCCTAATTCCTCCTTAGGAGGAATTATGTGCATTCCATAAGAAGTTTGAGCCTTTGATGGACTCTTGTGTTGATACAAATTGAATATGGTGGGTTCCCTTGGTTCACACCATGTTTCTCATCATTGTTTCCTTAGTTCTATGATTCAAGGATCACCCTTGTGAGAGCCTAGTTCTTCCCTAGGAAGAACTTTGTGCATTCCATAGGTGGTGGATTCTTTGAGGACTATTCTTTTATGATGAACTTGGTTGAGTGTCATGGTGAGTTCCTTAGGTTCTCACTTTACTTCCCATCATCATTCTCTTCTTCCCTTCCTATCAGTCCTAGAATCTTAGGATCCTTCTTGTGAGAGCCTAATTCCTCCTTAGGAGGCATTCTGTGCATTCCATAAAGAAGTTGAATCTTTGTGGACTCTTGTGTTGATACACATTGAACTTAGTGAGTTTTCTTCTCACTTTGATTCCCCTCATTTTGTTTATCCTTTCATCTTCATGATTGTGTGATGTTGTGCATTAGAAGTAGGATATGCATATGATAGCTTTTCTTTTCACTTTTTACTTGCATCTAAAGGTTGAGCTCGTCTCCCTTTGCTTGTGTGCTTTCTCTGTGCATTTCCATGTTTGCATCTAAAGGTTGAGGTGGGCTCCCTTTGCTTGGGTGTTGTTTTCCTTTCATACTTGATATGTTTGCATTTAAAGGTTGAGTTTGTCTCCCTTTGCTTGTATTGTTGCATTGCATGTGCATCCAGTCATTTATATTTCATCTATTTAATGCTTGATAGTTTTGTTTTGTTTTCCCTTGGCATGTTCCCTTGGGGTTCTCACTTCCTTGTTCAAGGACAGTGATGATAAACATTAGGTTCTAACCCTTTGCATAATAAAAAAATAGGGTAGATTCCCTTTCTAAAACTCATCCTTAGGCCCATTTTGCATGATAACATTAGGGTTTTGATTTAGTCCCCTGTAGTGTCCTTTTTCTCTTCTCATCTTCAAACAACAGTAAGACACTTAATAAAGGCTAATGAGTATTGTACGTTACGAGCCTTAAGCTACTTGGGAAATGATGATTGGGGAGCCTCTCCTCAATTACCTAGAGTGTTTAGTATACGTCCTTAGGACGATATGCGTCACATTCATTCCTAAGTCATAGTCTCTAGTGCAGTATGAATTACAAACATTCATTCTAAAACACTTCTCCCTTAAAAGACAAAAACAAACATCAAATCTCCTTTTTCCCTTTGGGGCTCCCTTTAAAGGAAAATCTTTTCAGATAAAAGAGTGTTGTTAATTATTAGTTCTACCGCAAACGGTAACGCCTAAGTCCCCAATGGTCGAGCTACATACACCAACTGCTAGAACTACTTGTTAACCCTACTCGGGTAAAGAACATGAACAAACATGTGTTCCCTTTTATACTGAACTATGTTCGCTCTTATCTCTCATACCTGTTGAGAGTACATAGGCAGAAGACGCGATGTCTTGGCGAGAAACCTTTCCCCATTACCTGTAGTTAGACGAACTACGTTGACTCTGACTTTCCCATTGCACGAGGGAATACGTAGGCCCAGAGCAGCGATGCTCTGTCGAGTCTTTTTCCTTTTTCCTCTTTCTTTTCTTTTAACCCAGACTTCTTAGTTAGATAGATAAGCAAACCTTTAGATAAACAACGCAAGCGTGGATCCCATTGAGTAGAATGGACGTGAGGGGTGCTAATACCTTCCCATTGCGTAATCGACTCCCGAACCCGAGATTTGGTTGTGATGACTGGTCTTATCCTTTTTTCGCTAGGTTTTTCCTGATCGTTTCCTTTCCCTCCTTTGTGATAAATAACGATAGGTGGCGAATCTTCTGTCTTTGCCGGCACCCTTTTTTCGTAGTAGCGACACCGTGATTCGAAATGAAAAAAATGAGTTGATCCCGATAAAAGTGGCAACAGGGTGGCGTATATGCATTAATTATAGGCGGTTGAATACCGCAACTCGAAAAGATCACTTTCCACTCCCGCTCATGGATCAAATGCTAGAAAGACTTTCCGGGCAACAATACTATTGTTTCTTAGATGGCTATTCCGGGTATAACCAAGTTGCGGTTGACCCGGTCGATCATGAAAAGACGGCTTTCACATGTCCTTTTGGAATTTTCACATACCGAAAAATTCCCTTTGGGTTGTGCAATGCACCGGCGACTTTCCAACGATGTGTGCCGACCTTATCGATAAAACAATGGAAGTCTTTATGGACGATTTATCCGTATTTGGTGGTTCCTTTGGTCTATGCTTGGACAACTTGGAAACGGTTCTTGAAAGATGTGTGAAGACAAATCTTGTTCTTAATTAGGAGAAGTGCCACTTCATGGTGACCGAGAGGATAGTGCTTGGCCATAAAGTCTCTTCAAGAGGGCTTGAAGTTGATCGTGCTAAAGTTGAAGTGATTGAAAAGTTGCCACGTCCGGTGAATGTGAAGGGAATCCGAAGCTTTCTAGGCCACGCCGATTTCTATTGGCGCTTTATGAAAGACTTCACAAAGGTAGCTAGGCCTTTGAGTAACTTTCTAGCTAAGGATCAGGTATTTCTTTTAACCGAAGATTGCTTACAAGCTTTTGAAATTTTGAAGGAAAAATTAGTTACCACTCCAATTATAGTCGCTCCAAATTGGAATTTAAATTTTGAGCTCATGTGTGATGCAAGCGACTATGCAATCGGAGCGGTATTAGGCCAAAGAAAAGAGAAAAATTTTCATGCGATACACTATGCAAGTAAAGTTCTTAATGAGGCTCAACTTAACTATGCCACCACTGAAAAAAATTACTTGCGATAGTGTATGCGCTTAAAAAGTTTAAGTCCTATCTTATTGGTTCCAAGGTCATAGTGTATACTGACCACGCGGCGATTAAATATTTGCTCACCAAACCGGATTCGAAGCAAAGGCTCATCCGTTGGATCCTCTTGTTACAAGAATTTGATGTTGAAATCAAAGACAAGAAAGGATCGAAAAATTTAGTGGCTGGTCATTTATCTTGCTTAGTTAATGTGGAGGTTACCGCTTCCGAGAAGGAAATCTGGGAAGACATTCCCAATGAAAAACTTTTCAAAGTTCAAGTTAGGTTGTGGTTTATGGACTTTGCGAACCATAAGGCTAGTGGTTTGGTGCCTCCCGACCTAACTTCGAACCAAAAGAGGAAATTTCTCTCGGATGCTAAATATTATGTGTGAGATGACCCATACTTGTTTAAATTGGGTGGTGACAACCTTTTGAAGAGGTGTGTTACTAGCGATGAATCGCAAAGCATTCTTTGGCATTGTCACAACTCGCCTTACGGCGGACACTACAATGGGGCAAGAACGGCCACTAAAGTCCTTCAGTCAGGATTTTATTGGCCTACTATTTTCAAAGACGCAAATGCCCATGCGCAAATTTGTGATAGTTGCCAAAGAAGTGGTGGGATTGGTAAGAAAGACGAGATGCCTTTCCAAAACATCCAAGAGGTTGAAGTATTCGATTGTTGGGGTATCGACTTTGTTGGACTATTCCCACCCTCATATGGTAATGAATATTTGCTTGTAGCGGTTGACTACGTTTCTAAGTGGGTTGAGGCGATTGCCTCACCTTGGGCAGATGCTAAAACGGTAATAAACTTTTTGAACAAAAACATCTTTTCCCGTTTTAGAACCCCCCGTGTGTTGATTAGTGACGGAGGGTCGCACTTTTGTAATGCACCGTTAGAAAACGTTTGAAACATTACTGTGTACCGCATAGAGTGGCGACTCCGTATCACCCACAAGCTAACGGTCAAGCCGAAGTCTCTAATCGTGAGATTAAGAGAATTCTTGAAAAACCGTGTCAAATTTGAAAAAAGAGTGGTCCCAAAAGTTGGATGAAGCTTTGTGGGCATACCATACTGTCGCACCTCGAAAAATCGCGGAGACATTTCGGAGAAACGACCCTCGCGCGAAAGGCGCGGAAATGCGGTTCGACAGAGTCGCCACCGAACTTTATTTTTCCCGAATAAACGGGAGAGGAAAATATCGATAAAACCTCTTAAAAATGAAAGGGATAGGAACAGGGCTATCACAACCATGTTCCTGGTTCGGGAGTCGGTTACGTGAGGGGAAGGTATTAGCACCCCTCACGTCCGTCGTACTCGACGGGAACCTCTTAAGGTAATTGTTGGGAGTGTTGTTTTAGGTTTACTTGTTTTCTTCTCGTTGTTAAAGGTAGAATTGGTAGGTTAAAAGGTTAAAGACGCAAAAGAGAGATGGGTGGTTAGAAGATAGGGTGCTCGCCAAGGATTGGGGTCCTTGTTCCTACGTATGCTCATTCGGACGAGAATGAGAAATCAGAGCATCGTAGTTCGACTACGGGAAAAGGATGGGAAAAAACGGAAGATGGATGGAATTGTGCTCGCCAAGATCATCCCAATCTTGTGCCTACGTATCTTATATTCAAGAATGAATAAAGAATCAGAGCGTCCGTAGTTCGTGGTAACAACCACGAAATGGATACGGGGAAATGGAAAATGGAGGGGAGGTAGCTCGCCAAGATTATCGCAATCTTGTGCCTACGTATCTTACATTCGGACGAGAATGAAGAATCAGAGCAGTCGTAGTTCGTGGTAACAACCACGAAAAGATGAGGTTGAATAGGTGGGAAGTTTGAGTTTGAGACGAAAGGGTGATTGACAAGCAACCCAAGAGCGCGCCTCAAGAGCTTGTCACTCAAGAATTCAAGGAATGCGAGGTTCCAAGAACTCAGTTCTTTCGGGAATTGACTGAATAAGTTGAAGATAAGGAGTTGGATGTTTTGAAATCGAAAGAATGAACTAATAACAACTCAAGGGCGCGCCTCGAGAGTTACTTATTCGAATATTCAAAGAATGCTAAATTCTAAGAATATCTCTCTTTCGTAAGTTTAAAAAAAAGTGTTTTTGAAAGGATCGAATTGAGAAAATGGCATGCAAGGCCAAAAGGAAGTTGTTTTGAAGTAGCTCGACGACGTGTCGAGGATTTGATTGAAAATGAAACCGACTTGACGACGTGTAAAGGGTTAAGATTGTGAGAAACGATATTAGTCCCTAAGGGTGCCCCTAATATCAAAACCATGAGGAGTTGTGAATGAAATATGGGTTGCGAATGCGGACGAGCATTCGACTTAAGAGAATGTTTGAAAATGATTGAGTTTGAAAGATCGAAAGGTTGAGTGAATAACGACTCAATGGGCGTGCCTTGAGCACTATTCACTCGAAAATTCAAGGAATGCTAGACTCCGAGAATCTCCTTCTTTCAGAATTTTAATCGAAAACAGACGTTGAGAATGTGTTTGAGAAAATCAAAAGATTGGATGAATAACAACCCAAGAGCGTGCCTCGAGAATTATTCACTCGAAGATCCAAGAAATGCTAGATTTCAAGAATCTCCCTCTTTTGGAGTTTTAATCGAGGAAAAGTTGAGAAAATGTTTTGAAATAGTTCGAAGTGAAGCGAGGTGTTAAAACAATTTGAAATTGAATCGAGGATATGAAAAGAGTTTGTAGTACGAGAGGTGAGAATACGAAATTGGATTTGAAGAGTATAGGAGAAATGACGATTATTTGATAAATGAGACGCAGGCCTCACAATTAATTAATCGGGGTGTTATTGAGATGCTAGACCTCGACGACACCTTTTTCATTCAAAAGAGTTTGGATGAACAGCAGAAATATCACACAGAATGCCAGATTCTTATGATATTTCTTTGCCCAAAATAGCATACTAAACGAATAGTAGAACGACATCTTATTTAAGGTGTACACCCCAATAACGTTCGTCCAAAAAATCCACATAAGATTCTAACTAACAGGTCATTAATAAATTATCATTCTTAATTAGATAATGATGTTAAATTTTTAATTAGTAATTTAGTAGCGAAAATAAGTATTTCAAAATAATATTATTGTTTCAAAATTCTTTCTCTTTAAAGGAAAATCTATTTTGAATTGGTCTTATAAAATAAGTTACTTAATAAACGATTTTGATTTAACTTATGAAACAATAAAATAAACAACGAAAGTATCATGTGGAGTGCTAGACTCCAATGACATTTCCTTGTCTAAATAATTAGAGGGTGTATTTTGAAACGAAAAAAAATCGAATGACACTACCTAAGGCGTACGCCCTAATAATGGTCTTTCGAGAACTCAAAAGGTGCTAGACCTTAAAAGTTCGTTTCTTTCGCGATTGATTAAGAAAATGATTTTGCTAAATGTATTGATGGGTCAAGATGGTTAGCAATAAAGTAAAATAGAAACTTAATTTAGTCATCCCATTAATAAAATTAATTATTTGAATACCTTAAAAAAAAGGTAATAAGAATCTTTAAATTAATTTAAGGAAAAAAATTATTAAACCCAAATTGCTGATAAAATCCAAAATTAATTTAGAACACCGAAGAAATTGTATTTTAATTACATCACTCATAAACAAAAGCAATAGCACTTCTATCATAAACCAATATATCATATTAACATAAGTCAATGGAATATCATATCCATCTGTTCTAAAAAAACAACCTGCTTTAGCCCAAATGAAAAAAAAACAGGCTATACTTGACCATACAGACTACAGCCGCAATGGGAGCCACCATTTTCTATGACCAGCTTACACAAGAATTATGATAAGAATAATCTTTCAACCAAACCAGCTGATGGTCAAAAAACAAAATAAAACGGCACCGTAAATACTCAAACTATGCGATGATCTGTGCAACCAATAGTATATGATGAATCCTTAATTTTGAATTGTTACCGCATTGTATATACGTCACCGATTAAACCCAAACAGCTCACAAATATTCACTGCAAACATTATAACAGGTGACATAAAGAAATCTATAACATAGAAGAGTGTTAATAGCATAATATATCAATACCGTGTGCGAACAAAAAACGAGCAGAAATTGCTAAATCAAAACTGAGAAACAAATGAAACAAAAGGTTTGAATCAACCTCCATTGTTGCTGAAGATGATAAGCCAACGGTACTGAGCACGTAACCAGTCGACATATCATTTACACAACCTAGTCTGGACTTCAAAACACCAATCCCTTAAAACTTATACCAATCTAAAATAACAACAGCAAACCAAATCATCGAATCAACTTACAAAGAAATTAACGGAGAACAAGAACAGAAATGTTACCCTGGGTTTATTCACGACGAGATTCGACATTGACCGCTGCTCGGCATTGACGTCGTGTCAAACTTGAGGACAGTTTCCCCAATCCATTTCGCCTCTAGTTGCCGAAAGCACCGTTGTTGTTTGACGGAGATCTGAGTTACGCAACAACGTCGATGTTGCTTGTCGTTGTCGTCAAATACGAATGGAATCCCGGTTGATTCCTCTGTTAACCAAAAGGTGCCGACACTAGAGTGCTTAGAGGATGAGGCCAGAAGGTATTCGTAGCGCCATCATTTTCGCGTAAACCTGTTGAGCCATTGAGGGGTATCGGAGTTCAATCGGCTTGGTGTTGCACGGCAGAAAAGGGTGCACCAGGGAGGCGTTTTCCGGTGATGAAATGATGATGGCGGCGCCGTTTTGAGGTAACGACGACGTCGATTCCAGGGAGAAGAGAAGATGTGCAAAGGGATCTCGGTTGGAGTGATGATAAGCGAAAACGGCGGACGGTTATGGTCTGAGGAAAAAAATTGGGCTGCGGTGTCGTCTTCGTTGCGAGAGGAAGAGGACGAAGAAACATGGTTTTCTCGGGTAAATTGGGGATGGTGGCCTCTTTTCTTTTTTCATGAACAGTAACTCCACTCCCCTTTAAATGTGACAAAACTCAACCCTAACGCCCCCCCCCAAGCAAAAAAAAGGCCCAATCTGATCCTCTCAGCATTTTTAAATGTTTTCTCTTCATTAACTTATTAACAATTACTTGAAACACAAATATTAACAAATATATAAATAATAAATATTAACAAAAACAAAAAAAATAATTAAATCTAAATTAATATTAACAATTATTTAATACAAATATTAACAATGATCATTAAATAAGTATTAACTACTAACAATTAAGTAAATATTAAATATATAAAAACCAACTAAAAAACATATATAAAAAACGAAAAACATAATAACTAAAAAGAAATAATATTAAAAAAAATTTAAAATAATATTCACAAAATGACCTTAGGCCACGTGTCACGTCCTAATTGGTCGAAAAGACAAAGATAAAAAAAAACGCCCGATTTTAGGTGGACACATGTTTAAACGGCATGAAACAATAATGCGAAGATATTTACAAAAAGGGTAGGACAAATTTAGGGTATGACAGATGCCCCTATCTAATCGTCTTAAACATAGAAAAATGAACTGCATTAGCGTTCATATTCCTGAGGTAGAAGTCAATTAGATATGAAGAAGACCCTGAATTTGTCTGAAAGAAAAAGAGATGTTTGAGAATTGAAAATACTTGATAAATGTGAACCTCGAAGTAAACTGTAAATAATAGGCAAAAGGTCGTCATCACCAAAAGGATGATGGAATGAAACACACACGACCACTACCACCAAAAGGATGATAGGGCAAACACAATCGCACAATCTGACATCGACGAAATGCCAGACCCACCACCAAAAGGATGACGGAGCGAAATACACACCAGTCACTACCACCAAAAGGATGATAGGACAAACACAGTCGCACAATCTGACATCGACGAAATGCCAGATCCACCACCAAGAGGATGATGGAGCGAAACACAACTCACATCGCACAATCTGACATCGACGAAATGCTAGACCCACCACCAAAAGGATGACGGAGCGAAACACACACCAGTCACTACCACCAAAAGGATGATAGGACAAACACTATCGCACAATCTGACATTGACGAAATGCCAGACCCACCACCAAAAGGATGACAGAGCAAAACTATAAACAAAATATCGCACAATCTATCATTAATGACTATGATAGACCCCCCACCAAAAGGAAGACGGAAGGAAATAAACACGGCTACTACCACCCAAAGGATGGTAGAGCAAACACCATCGCACAATCTGACATCGGCGAAATGCCAGACCCACCACCAAAAGGATGACGGAGCGAAACTCACACCAGCCACTACCACTAAAAGGATGATAGGGAAAACACAATCGCACAATCTGACATCGACGAAATGCCAGACCCACCACCAAAAGGATGATGGAGCGAAACACACACCAGCCACTACCACCAAAAGGATGATAGGGAAAACACAATCGCACAATCTGACATCGACGAAATGCCAGACCCACCACCAAAACGATGATGGAGCGAAACACACACCAGCCACTACCACCAAAAGGATGATAGGGAAAACACAATCGCACAATCTGACATCGACGAAATGCCAGACCCACCACCAAAAGGATGATGGAGCAAAACACACACCAGCCACTACCACCAAAAGGATGATAGGGAAAACACAATCGCACAATCTGACATCGACGAAATGCCAGACCCACCACCAAAAGGATGGCAGAGCGAAACACAACACATAGGTCGCTATCACCAAAAGGATGATAGGACAACACAGATTTGAATTTTACCGACACCAAAAGGATGCAGGCTAGGTTGAACTAACGAAGTTCGACTATCACCAAAAGGATAATAGTAAGGCAATTGACAACGGTCACGCTTGCTGGGTACAACTCATTGGGGAACCCCTGAGAAGAAAATTGAATTGAAATGAGTCAACGGGGTACGCCCACCGTCTTGTTTGGAAATCATAGTTTTGCTGAAATGATTTCATGGTTACGCCCATGAATTCTGAAGAGGATGTCCCTGACTGGGCTGAGTTTGTCTTGATGTCTTGTTTTGCTCAACAAAAGGTTGAACAACTTCATGAGGAACGCTCATGGTCTTGCTGAAGATCCCCCTGCTCGGGTTGGATCTTGCTCTGAACTTCTTGGATTTGCCCAACAAAAGTTTGAACAACTTAGTGGGAATGCCTACGGTCTTGAACGGTATGCCCCAGACTGGGCTGAATGTTGATTTGAAGATCTGATCAACCACAAATTTGAAATACGTCATGGGAGACGCCCATGGTCTTTGAAAAATGCCCCTGACTGGGCTGAATCTTGCTTTGAATACTTTGAAATTTTGGGAGAAACATACAATTGCGGAAGATTGCCCCTGCCTGGGCTGGCGATTGCTTTGAAGCTCTTGAAAATCGTGGGACAAAACCCACAATCTTGCAAAAATGCCCCTGATTAGGCTAATGATTGTCTTGAAGTTTCTTCGAGGTTGATCCTGGACCTTGACTTGCATATATGAATGCTGGATGATAAATGATATTCCATATGAGTGGAAGTGCAAATGCAAATGCTGACAAGCGGAGATGCAAGAGCTTGGGGAAGTATGGTATGATATAAAGTATGCATATGATGCAAGATGCTTATGATGTTGAATGCGATGCTTATGATACACATGACGCAGACGGGTAATTGGAAATGCAAGTGGAGACGCCAGCGTGGTGGATTTTTGGTAGTTGCCAATGCGGATTGGACTTTGGGTAGTAGGAGGGGTTGACTTCCTCGACACGCAGTTCGTTGAAGACGTCACGATTGAAGCAGAAGATGATGCTCTGGATGCCCCAAGTCTGGGTACTTGGTGGTTTGTTGTGAATTTCCTTCAGAGAAGGTTGCAGCTCTGCCTGATGATTAGGGTAACTTGGTCTTGCCCCAGTCTGAATATGGTAATGATATGCCCCTGCTCGAACTGTTGAATGATTGGCTCCTGCTTGAGTTCTTGAATAATTTGCCCCAGCCTGTGGATTTTGAGGTAATCTTGCTTCGTGACAGCCACTGGAAGCCAAGTTCCTTCTTGATTGCCCTTTGTCGAAATGTCTTTGAATGCCTAGCACTGTTTTGCAATTAAAAATTGTACATTCATAAATGGTAATATTAATGCAAAGTTCAATGTAATTTTTGAAAAAGTGTGTCATTTATGGAGGTGTTGTGATTGTGAGATGAATGGACCATTAGCCCAAACATTGTGCTGTTTGATTGGTGCGAAAAGATGTTGCAAGAATAATGACACCAATGTTAATGATTAACAATCATGTGAGGAGTCAAGCTACGCAACCTCGCGATAGTATGCTTTCAAAAGAAACCTCGCCTCAATTAGGTCTTTTAAGGGTTGTAACGTGGTATGGTTCACGGTTATGAAACAAAGGTTGTTAGGCTCAAAATATGATTTGTACCCACCCATTCTTCTTAATGATCTCCATTCCTATGCTCAGTTAATTCTACCCTTGTCTTGGCGGTATAAACTTGATGATTCAAGGTTTACTCGTCGTGGCAGTCACCTTATTTTGGTTTTTTGATGGATGTCAGTGCCCCTTTTGATTTGGGTGGCCACTGAATATTATTTTGTTTTTGTTGAGGGTTTCGGGGTCCTCTTTTACTTTTGCTTTGATCCCTAACTTTTGCATGGATTGACTTTGCTTGTCAGACCCATCGGGATTGCCTTGATCTTGTCTAAGTCCCCTCTGAGGTGTTTGACTTAGCAGGATTTTTGATTTTTTTTTATTTTGTTGGAGGATTGTGACTGCCATGTTATGGGTCATTGAAGAACAACCGTCTTCTGGGTTTTCTTTGTTGATTCGAGTGCGGGGTTGAATTAACTGAACACTAGCCTGCCCCAGGTTAAGTGTAAGGTTTGAATATTCGAAGGAAACTGCTACTTCTAGGCTCGAAGTGGTTTACTAGGGATTAACTCCTTATATCTCCGGTGTTTGGGGGAATTGAAGCAATGCTTGTACATCATTGACGAGATTCTATCTGAAAGCATATGAGTTCGCAATTATGGGTATCTCGTTTTCATCATCCTCCCTCGAATCATGCTAAACAACAGTGGATAGAGTGAAGTGAATAAATGTGTCGGTGATAAGTGAAAATGAGTGAACACGACATAATTAATTCAAAATATGCATAAACGATACATTAATGAAAACCAAATATGAAATGGCAATTGTTCAAAGCATACAGTACTAAAACAAACAAAGACAAAACATAAGGAAAACAAAAGATTAAATGGCAGCATGACGACCTTCTTTAGAGAATGGACTTGACTTGATTGGATTCGATGTTGGCACTAGTTGGCCGATGGCAACGGATCGTTGATGATATTCGGAGACTTTCCATTGAAGTTGATAGCATCCCTATCGATCATGTCTTGAATTATGTGCTTGAAAGCCCTGCAGTCCTCAATGGTATGACCTGGAGCGCCCTTATGAAACTCACAATGAGCATTTGCATCGTAATCGGCAGGAATGACAGTTGGAGGAGCCAAATCTCTCGGAACAACAACCTTCTTCTCCATCAACTGAGCGAAGATACTAGCATATTTCATCGGCAGGTGATCAAAAACTCTATCTAGCCTCCATGTTCTCTGCGGACGCTGTGGGCGAGCACCTTGTCGTTGCTGAGTAGCTTGCATCTGCTGTTGCTGAGGAGGATACTGATATCCTTGCTGGTTGTAGGCTTGTTGCTGAGGATCTTGTTGCCGTGGCATCTGAGCTTGCACTGCTTGAACAGTTGTCTGATAAGGCATTGAAGCATATTGCGCAGTAGCAACATACGGATACTGGTAGTAAGGAACCTGATAAGGCATAGGAGTGGGAGCTTGTTGAGAAGCTTGCCCTCTCTGCAAAGAGATAGCATTTGTCTCGCCATCTTTCTTCTTGTATCCGTTGAAAGGCTTCTTGGCATTAGCCTGGCTGTTAGGACCTCCTGGGATCTTTCCACTCTTCAGCCCTTCTTCAATTCTCTCACCGACGATCACCAAGTCAGAAAATCCAGCAGAGACACTACCAATCAGCTTTTCGTAGTACTTGCCTTGCAAGGTACCCATGAAGATGTCAATCAATTCACGGTCCACAAGAGGTGGATGCACCCTTGCGGCTAGCTCTCTCCATCGTTGCGCGTACTCCTTGAAGGATTCGCCATCCTTCTGAGTCATACTCTTAAGCTGAGTACGATTAGGAGCAAGGTCGGTGTTGTACTTGTACTGCTTGACAAATGCATCAGCTAGCTCGGCCCAAGTGCGTACACTGTTACGTTCCAGCTGCATATATCATTCGAGTGATGCCCCAGACAAGCTGTCTTGGAAGCAATGGATCATGAGCTTTTCATCTCTGGCATAGGCAGCCATCTTGCGACAGTACATCTTCATATGAATGTTTGGGCAACTGAGACCTTTGTACTTTGAAAATTTGGGCACCTTGAACTTGGGAGGAATGACAACATCAGGCACCAAGCACAATTCCAGAGCACTGAAAGAATTTGAGTTATGCCCCTCCATGGCTCGGAGTTTCTCGGCTAGATCTCGACACATCTTCATGGATTCAGAATCCTGAGCAGCAACAGGACTGGTAATGGGGATAGCAGCATGATAGTTCTGAACGTCGTCATACTGATCCATCAGAGTATCTTCGATATGAGGAGCTGGGATTTGCACAGCAGTAGGCTGGGCGTGCGGGATAACTCCAACAGTAACTCCAGGCGCTAGGATTGGCTGAGAAGTGTTTCCTTCGACTGCGTTGTTGAAGTTCAACGGCATCCCATGAGGATTTGGAATTGGAACCAAAGGGATGGCAGTAGACCCTTTTCCTTGACCATTGTTGTTGACGACAGCGGCGACTTCACGCTGTTCTTCCACTCTTCTGGCTGCGAGAATGGCTTCGAGGATCTGGTCGATCTTTCCTTTCATAGAATCCAACTCTTCCCTGAAGGCAGCTTGCTCCTGCTGAATCTGCTCCATCATTCGTCTGGTATTGGCTCTAGTTGCGTACTGGTGTCGAGGAATCAGCTTGATTTACTGGAGAGGAAGGAACGAAGACATAAGATTCTGTTGAAGGACTGGAAATGCAAAATGCACAACAAATGAAATGCAATGAGAATGATATGCAAGATGCAATGCAAGATACAAGATCCAGGATCCCAAGATCATAGTTCGAACAGCTCCTGAGGCTGGTAACTGTGATAGATAAGTAACCATAATTCCTGCTCAAAGAAAATTGACAGGTACGACCTATGCGGGAAGATCTAAGCATTCTACCCATAAACCCACTTACGGGATGGTTTCTACGTTTGGTTCCCAGGATCACGGACACTAGTCGTATTAGCGTCACGCAACAGGCTGGCCGTATTATGACGATAATGACGATAAGGTCTCTCTTGAGCGGGGTCCTCATGCTAGGCGCACAAGGAGCGAGTCCTTGGAGACTAACATTACACGACCACCAATATCGGAACTGGTGCTAGCAAGGGTTCCCAGAATCATGGACCCTTCATTAATCAAGTCGTGCAACAGGCTAGCTGTGTTACAACAAGATCTACGAATAGGTCTCCTCTGGAGGAGCTTTCATGCTAGGCCCACAAGGAGCAAGTCCTCGGAGACTAACACTACTCGACTACCAATTCTAAACTATGTGTTATCTCTACTTTTACCAAAGCTCGGACGTAGAGCCTTACTCATGATGTTATCCCAAGAACCGACAGGCTAAGATAACAAGCATAAATAAATTCCACAAGAGAGCAAATACAAAAAGAAAACAAATAAAAAACAAACACTCCTCACAAACCAAAAGAGAGGCTCGACTCTCTCTTTGCATGGAGCAAATATGTCCCCAGCAGAGTCGCCAGGTGTCGCACCTCGAAAAAATCGCGGAGACATTTCGGAGAAACGACCCTCGCGCGAAAGGCGCGGAAATGCGGTTTGACAGAGTCGCCACCGAACTTTATTTTTCCCGAATAAACGAGAGAGGAAAATATCGAGAAAACCTCTTAAAAACGAAAGGGATAGGCACAGGGCTGTCGCAACCATGTTCCGGGTTCGGGAGTCGGTTACGTGAGGGGAAGGTATTAGCACCCCTCACGTCCGTCGTACTCGACGGGAACCTCTTAAGGTAATTGTGGGGAGTGTTGTTTTAGGTTTACTTGTTTTCTTCTCGTTGTTAAAGGTAGAATTGGTAAGTTAAAAGGTTAAAGACGCAAAGGAGAGATGGGTGGTTAGAAGATAGGGTGCTCGCCAAGGATTGGGGTCCTTGTGCCTACGTATGCTCATTCGGACGAGAATGAGAAATCAGAGCGTCGTAGTTCGACTACGGGAAAAGGATGGGAAAAAACGGAAGATGGATGGAATTATGCTCGCCAAGATCATCGCAATCTTGTGCCTACGTATCTTATATTCAAGAATGAATAAAGAATCAGAGCGTCCGTAGTTCGTGGTAACAACCACGAAATGGATACGGGGAAATGGAAAATGGAGGGGAGGTAGCTCGCCAAGATTATCGCAATCTTGTGCCTACGTATCTTACATTCGGACGAGAATGAAGAATCAGAGCAGTCGTAGTTCGTGGTAACAACCACGAAAAGATGAGGTTGAATAGGTGGGAAGTTTGAGTTTGAGACGAAAGGGTGATTGACAATCAACCCAAGAGCGCGCCTCAAGAGCTTGTCACTCAAGAATTCAAGGAATGCGAGGTTCCAAGAACTCGGCTCTTTCGGGAATTGACTGAATAAGTTGAAGATAAGGAGTTGGATGTTTTGAAATCGAAAGAATGAACTAATAATAACTCAAGGGCGCGCCTCGAGAGTTACTTATTCGAATATTCAAAGAATGCTAGATTCTAAGAATATCTCTCTTTCGTAAGTTTAAAAAAAAGTGTTTTTGAAAGGATCGAATTGAGAAAATGGCATGCGAGGCCAAAAGGAAATTGTTTTGAAGTAGCTCGACGACGTGTCGAGGATTTGATTGAAAATGAAACCGACTTGACGACGTGTCAAGGGTTAAGATTGTGAGAAACGATATTAGTCCCTGAGGGTGCCCCTAATATCGAAACCATGAGGAGTTGTGAATGAAATATGGGCTGCGAATGCCGACGAGCATTCGACTTAGGAGAATGTTTGAAAATGATTGAGTTTGAAAGATCGAAAGGTTGAGTGAATAACGACTCAATGGGCGTGCCTTGAGCACTATTCACTCGAAAATTCAAGGAATGCTAGACTCCAAGAATCTCCTTCTTTCGGAATTTTAATCGAAAACAGACGTTGAGAATGTGTTTGAGAAAATCAAAAGATTGGATGAATAACAACCCAAGAGCGCGCCTCCAGAATTATTCACTCGAAGATCCAAGAAATGCTAGATTTCAAGAATCTCCCTCTTTTGGAGTTTTAATCGAGGAAAAGTTGAGAAAATGTTTTGAAATAGTTCGAAGTGAAGCGAGGTGTGAAAATAATTTAAAATTGAATTGAGGATATGAAGAGAGTTTGTAGTACGAGAGGTGAGAATACGAAATTGGATTTGAAGAGTATAGGAGAAATGACGATTATTTGATAAATGAGACGCAGGCCTCACAATTAATTAATCGGGGTGTTATTGAGATGCTAGACCTCGACGACACCTTTTTCATTCAAAAGAGTTTGGATGAACAGCAGAAATATCACACAGAATGCCAGATTCCTATGATATTTCTTTGCCCAAAATAGCATACTAAACGAATAGTAGAACGACATATTATTTAAGGTGTACACCCCAATAACTTTCGTCCAAAAAATCCACATAAGATTCTAACTAACAGGTCATTAATAAATTATCATTATTAATTAGATAATGATGTTAAATTTTTAATTAGTAATTTAGTAGAGAAAATAAGTATTTCAAAATAATATTATTGTTTCAAAATTCTTTCTCTTTAAAGGAAAATCTATTTTGAATTGGTCTTATAAAATAAGTTACTTAATAAACGATTTTGATTTAACTTATGAAACAATAAAATAAACAACGAAAGTATCATGTGGAGTGCTAGACTCCAATGACATTTCCTTGTCTAAATAATTAGAGGGTGTATTTTGAAACGAAAAAAAATCGAATGACACTACCTAAGGCGTACGCCCTAATAATGGTCTTTCGAGAACTCAAAAGGTGCTAGACCTTAAAAGTTCGTTTCTTTCGCGATTGATTAAGAAAATGATTTTGCTAAATGTATTGATGGGTCAAGATGGTTAGCAATAAAGTAAAATAGAAACTTAATTTAGTCATCCCATTAATAAAATTAATTATTTGAATACCTTAAAAAAAAGGTAATAAGAATCTTTAAATTAATTTAAAGAAAAAAATTATTAAACCCAAATTGCTGATAAAATCCAAAATTAATTTAGAACACCAAAGAAATTGTATTTTAATTACATCACTCATAAACAAAAGCAATAACACTTCTATCATAAACCAATATATCATATTAACATAAGTCAATGGAATATTATATCCATCTGTTCTAAAAAAACAACCTGTTTTAGCCCAAATGAAAAAAAAACAGGTTATACTTGACCTTACAGACTACAGCCGCAATGGGAGCCACCATTTTCTATGACCAACTTACACAAGAATTATGATAAGAATAATCTTTCAACCAAACCAGCTGATGGTCAAAAAACAAAATAAAACGGCACCGTAAATACTCAAACTATGCGATGATCTGTGCAACCAACAGTATATGATGAATCCTTAATTTTGAATTGTTACCGCATTGTATATACGTCACCGATTAAACCCAAACAGCTCACAAATATTCACTGCAAACATTATAACAGGTGACATAAAGAAATCTATAACATAGAAGAGTGTTAATAGCATAATATATCAATACCGTGTGCGAACAAAAAACGAGCAGAAATTGCTAAATCAAAACTGAGAAACAAATGAAACAAAAGGTTTGAATCAACCTCCATTGTTGCTGAAGATGATAAGCCAACGGTACTGAGCGCGTAACCAGTCGACATATCATTTACACAACCTAGTCTGGACTTCAAAACACCAATCCCTTAAAACTTATACCAATCTAAAATAACAACAACAAACCAAATCATCGAATCAACTTACAAAGAAATTAGCGGAGAACAAGAACAGAAATGTTACCCTGGGTTTATTCACGACGAGATTCGACATTGACCGCTGCTCGGCATTGACGTCGTGTCAAACTTGAGGACAGTTTCCCCAATCCATTTCGCCTCTAGTTGCCGAAAGCACCGTTGTTGTTTGACGGAGATCTGAGTTACGCAACAACGTCGATGTCGCTTGTCGTTGTCGTCAAATATGAATGGAATCCCGGTTGATGCCTCTGTTAACCAAAAGGTGCTGACACTAGAGTGCTAAGAGGATGAGGCTAGAAGGTCTTTGTAGCGCCATCATTTTCTTGTAAACCTGTTGAGCCATTGAGGGGTATTGGAGTTCAATCGGCTTGGTGTTGCACGACAAAAAAGGGTGCACCAGGGAGGCGTTTTCCGGTGATGAAATGATGATGGCGGAGCCGTTTTGAGGTAACGACGACGTCGATTCCAGGGAGAAGAGAAGATGTGCAAAGGGATCTCGGTTGGAGTGATGATAAGCGAAAACGGCGGACGGTTATGGTCTGATGAAAAAAATTGGGCAGCGGTGTCGTCTTCGTTGCGAGAGGAAGAGGACGAAGAAATAGGGTTTTCTCGGGTAAATTGGGGATGGTGGCCTCTTTTCTTTTTTCATGAACAGTAACTCCACTCCCCTTTAAATGTGACAAAACTCAACCCTAACGGGCCCCCCCAAGCAAAAAAAAAGGCCCAATCTGATCCTCTCAGCATTTTTAAATGTTTTCTCTTCATTAACTTATTAACAATTACTTGAAACACAAATATTAACAAATATATAAATAATAAATATTAACTAAAACAAAAAAAATAATTAAATCTAAATTAATATTAACAATTATTTAATACAAATATTAACAATGATCATTAAATAAGTATTAACTACTAACAATTAAGTAAATATTAAATATATAAAAACCAACTAAAAAACATATATAAAAAACGAAAAACATAATAACTAAAAAGAAATAATATTAAAAAAAATTTAAAATAATATTCACAAAATGACCTTAGGCCACGTGTCACGTCCTAATTGGTCGAAAAGACAAAGATAAAAAAAAACGCCCGATTTCAGGTGGACACATGTTTAAACGGCATGAAACAAAAATGCGAAGATATTTACAAAAAGGGTAGGACAAATTTAGGGTATGACACGTACCGCTTATAAAGCTCCAATTGGGCTAACTCCTTTTCAATTGGTATTTGGTAAGACTTGCCATATTCCGGTCGAATTGGAGCACAAAGCCTTGTGGGCCTTGAAATTATTGAAGTTTGATAAGAATTTGGTCGGTGAGAAAAGAAAAGTGCAATTGCTTGAGTTAGAAGAAATACGCAATGCCGCATATCACTCGAGTTGGTTGTACAAGGAAAAGGTGAAAGAGTATCATGACAAAAAGCTAAGAAAGAAGGAATTTGTGCCCGAACAGTTGGTGCTTTTGTTCAATTCCAGGTTGAGGTTATTCCCCGAAAAATTGAAGTCCAAATGGTCCAGGCCATTTCGTGTCAAAGAAGTCAAAACATATGGAGCTATTGTCATTGAGGACTTGGAGAAAAAGGATATTTGGACGGTGAACATCCAACGTTTGAAGATTTATTTTGGCGGTCTAGTGGATCGCAAGAGTTGTGCAATCCGTTTGGATGCTCCGTTGTGAGCATCTCAAACCGTCGAGCTTATCCGACGTTAAACAAGCGCTTGTTGGGAGGCACGCCAACATTGTAAGTATTTACCTATTTTCTGTTCATTTACTGCATTTTTTGTATGTTTGGAAGTGTGATTGTGTGATAGGAACATGCAGCAGACCCTGTTTTTGCTGTCCTATTTGCTAACATTCGCCTGGTGAATGGAGGCGAACGTTCGCCTGGTGAATGGAGGTGAACGTTCGCCTGGCGAGCCTAAGCGATGCTTCGCTGGCGTTCGCCTGGCAAAGGTGGAGAATCAGAGTGCCACATCAGTTAATTTTTTAGGGTTTTGTGGTGGGCCACTTGGGCCCATGACCCGTTTCGGCCATATGCTCAGCAAAACCCTAATTCTTGTCTTCCCTTGTGTTGTACCCCAAAATTTTCCCAACCTTTTCTTTACTTGGCTTTTGTTTCATTTATTTGTTCTAGCATTTTGCATAGCATTGTTCATATAGCAAGGGATCAAGGTTTTTCTTTAGTTCCATTTCAGCGCAAGCAGTGGAGCAGCAAGCATCATCAGCAGTTGACATTTATTTTGCCCGATCGAGCGGTGGATTTCATTTTATTTTGCAGGTTTTTTTAGCTCAGGAAGCAGCATTCAGGCTCATCCCAGACATTTCCATGATCAGAATATTCAAGAACAAGTCTCAGAGGCTAAAAAGAGTCCAAACGGCGAGAAACACACACGGGCAGATTTCCCTCCAAAAGGCGCCAAATTCAAATTTTTGAATGTGTTAATCGGTTAACACATATGGTTAACCGATTAACCAATGGAAAATAGCCCAGATTTGCAATTTTTAACAGTGTTAACCGGTTAACCATATGCGTTAACCAATTAACATGTGTACTTTTGGCTCTGTACGTGAATTTTCAAGTCCAGCCACTTTTGGGGTCCAATTTTGATCATTTAAATTGCATTTTCACACTTTGGAAGGATCTAGAACACCCATTTGAAACTTTGCTAATTTCAATTTCCCACCAAATGCCCATTCCACATTCCATACCACATTTTCCAAACCATTTTCCAATCCTTGCTTTGGATCCAAACCAAGAGTGTATTTAAATGATTCACTCCAAACCTCACCATCTAATCTCTCATAATTCAATTCATTTTCAGAATCCACTCTCAATTCTCTCTCAATTCTCTCAATTTCTTCATTTTCAAAACCCTCACTCAAAGCTCTTCACCATTTGGATTCATTGATTTTTCATTGAAATCAATGGATTCTTGAGCATAAACCTCCATCTACCATTCACGTGGGATCAATTTTCATAATCAATTTTCGTGCAAATTGAGATCTGATTTTTGAGCTTGAGGTAGAAGTGCTTATTTGGATAATTTTGGCTTAAAAGTGGTTGATCTTCATCCCTCTTGCAAGAATTATTATGGATCTTGATGTTTTCCGGATAATCTTGCTTGGATCTGCTCAATTCTAGTTTGATCAACAATTACCGACGCAATTCTCTGATTCGTAGGTTGGAATTCTCGATCCGATTTAATTTTTGAGCTTATCATGTTAATATTCATATTCGATTGAATTTTGGTGGATTCAATTTGTGTTTGTGCTGTATAGACATGTTTGCATGTCTATTGGTTTTCTGTTTGCAGGTGTAATTTCATGCTTATTTGATAAGCCAAACTTTTGGATTATTTGATTAAGTTGTTTGTGTGCTGAAAGTGCTTTTTCTGCTGCTGTTTTTGGCCTCTGTTACAGTGTTAATCGGTTAACCATATGTGTTAACCGATTAACCATTTCAAAATTTTCAAGTTTTTTTTAACGTTAACAGTGTTAATCGGTTAACGCATATGGTGTTAACCGATTAACCCTAGGGGTTAACCGATTAACACTGTAACAGTGGCTCTGTTTTGTTGTTTTCTTGCTTGTTTGCATACCGATTCGATCCGAATCATCATAGACCAATGTGATGCATTAGGATTGAATTGTTTTGGATATTTGCTACTGTTTGTGGTTGTTTAATCATGATCATGTGCGTTCATTTTTCACTTGGATGCATGCTTGTGTATGTGGTTTAAAGTGAGCATTTCTTTGCATATTCGATTGTTTTCATCTCTTGCTTTCTCTCCCATGTTTGCATCATTCTTGCATCGCTGTTGAGGTCGAGACGAGCTTGTGGCGGTTGCTGCCCCACACATTTTCCTCCCTCCCACCATTCTAGTTGTGCATTTATGTATTCTATGTATGCATCTTACTTGTTAGGTTTGCTTCCTTTTCCTTTGTCTTCCTTTGCCATGATCCCCTTAGGATTTCCATTCCTTCTTGTTCAAGTTGGATTGTGATAGACACTAGGTTTCTAAACATGCATGATAACATTAGGTAGCTCCCTTCTAACCTCAATCTTAGGTCCACTCTGCATGACAACTTTAGGATCGGTTTAGTCCCCCTTTAGTGTGTCCTTTCTCTTCTCATCTTCAAACTTTCTAAAACATCTAATAAAGGATAACAAATGTTGTACACTACGAGCCTTAAGTATTTGGGAAATAGTGATTGGGGGGCCACCTCTCAATTGCTTAGAGTGTTTAGTGTACACCCTTAGGGTGATATGCGATGCATTCGCTCCTAAGTCATAATCTTTAGTGCAACATGAGTTACAAACAAAAAAAAAACTCAAAACACTTCATCCCTAAAAGACTTCAAAAACAAATCATCAAACTTCTTTTTGTCCCTTGGGACCCATTAATAATGGAAAATCTTTTCATAAAAAAGAGTTTCATTAACTCTTAGTTCTACCGCAAACAGGTAACGCCTAAGTCTCCAATGGTCGAGCTGCATACACCTAACTGCTAGAACTAGTTGTTAATCCTAATCGGGTAAAAACTTTTGAACCAACATGTGGTCCCGTTAGCCCGAACTACGTTTGCTCTGATCTTTCATACCAGATGAAAGTACGTAGGCACAAGACGCAATGTCTTGGCGAGCAACCTTCCCCACCTTTCACCCGTAGTTAGCCGAACTACGTTGACTCTAATTTCTCGTTCTAGACGGGAATACGTAGGCACGAAGCTGCGACGCTTTGGCGAGTCATCTTTTTCTTTTCTTTTGTCCCTGAGCCTTTAGCTAGATAAATTAACACCCTTTTAGATAGACAACAAGTGTGGATCCCGTCGAGTACGACGGACGTGAGGGGTGCTCATACCTTCCTGTCGCACCCTAATTTTTGACCTTAAGATCCCACCCCTTTGTACATTTCCTTATATTATTTTGTCTTTATAATCCATGTTTACTACGACTAACAATTTTTGTGCAGTTATCTTAAAATCCCGATGGAAAATATTCATTCCATCTCCAAATCTCAAGACCATTCTATTTACGTCCAGCACCAGATAAACTTTAGAATCATATTGTCCGTGTTCATTCAAGATTTCAATCTCAATGCAAGAAAACTTGGCATACTGTTGTATTTAAAAGAAGAATAAGGTCCACTGAGGATTAACCAAAAGGGTCAAGGGAGGATTTTGGTTTCTAATATATCAAAGGTACTTCAAGAACAGGATACCATGACGTTTGATTATTAAGGATATTCATAATCAAGTGCAAGAAGCAAATTATGACAAATATGGAGTCGTGATCCAGGTTGGCACGTATACTCTCAATACGAGTTACCAAGAATGTGAGAGTTAGATAGCTAGAATTTTGAATCCATAACGCAAGAGGAGTTTTGGCATAAGAACATTTTCATGATAGATTAAATGTGCCAAAGGGTTTCAAATATTCATGCCCCTTATAAGAGTGCAATTTAATTTATTTTTTGTTTACCCCAAACTCAAGCACTGGATTCATGCTTGAAATATTAAATTTAAGATATAGTCATGGTCGATTCATAAGTTTAAAATAATTTCTCATTTATATCAAGCATGAAAGTTCACATCTTTTTCAACTACAGGTCATTACATAAAAGAATTCAAGTCCTTATGCAAGAAAACACGTTATTGACTAAACACAGTCCTAAATCTTGAAGCTCCTCGAGGCATTTCGCTCCATACTCCATACAAATGCTTCCTGCAAAGTCAAACGTTCCCTCTCTTGAGTCAATACCATCTGCATCTCCCTGGGCAAGCATCATATACATGAAAGAGAAGAATGAACAATAAAGAAATGATTAAATTACCAGATAAACCACAAGTTCATTATGAAAAAGAATGATGAAGTTACTACCAGAAGATTTCTAAACATACAAGTTCCCTCAAGAGTTTACAAATAACACACAAATCGATTCCAGCATTGATGTATCCACTATTACACGTGCATAGTTACTTGTTTATCCTTTTGAAGCCTTCATTTCAACCCTAGAGCATGTGCACACCATTTTTGAAGATCCAACGGATTGAAATGTTGAAATATTTGACAAGGTGATGATAACCGCCTACCGCTATCATTCTTCCAATCCTACGACACCCAAGAACCTACAAGAAAATAGGGCAGCAAGTCAATATCAGCTAAAGCGTTAAAGACACGGTGACCTGAAAAGGGGAGAATCCAACATTTTGTGGAATGACATAATGGCAATCGTGCAGACTAAACTGAAACGGAAATTATTCATCACCATTAATCACATTCTCGGTGCAAAGCAGAAGTTGTTTAAGTCGAAGTTATAGTTTTAATACCTCAGAAACCACGGGTATAAGTACCGGTATCCTTGTCTCCTCGTATGAACTTATTGGAAGTCAGAAAATTCGGCATCGAAGAAACTTTCCAACTGGGTGCTCCATTTTCTTTTGGTTTACTCCAGTACTACAATTGAAAGAGAAAATTAAGGGTTTCTGTTAGCGCTATTTTCCCAACAAATAACAATTTTGAAGGAGATCAAGGAGCATTTGAATAACTTAACTTTTGGCCCCTCCTCCCGGTGTTATCAAACCAAAGGCGGAGTTGCGTCTTTCCGCATGTTATCCAATTGAAGATGATGAATTGGGAGAACAGTTACCGCAACCGGTGGATACACCCTTTGCCTGTCAAAAAAACCAGAAGCAATGTCAGAGACGTGATACCGTCACACGATAACAGTCAACTAACATTTCTCTTCGATTTGAACATAGAATTGAAGCGTGTCTAAACTGAAGCTATAATATGTACCATTGATTGGTCGGCAAAACCATTGCAGATGTTGTCCAAATAAACCCCAGAGGAACATCTTGTCCAAATTTCCAGAGCTGCTGCTACTCTGAGCCAGAATTCGCCTCAGTGTGCTTAAGCCTATCGTATTTCCATCCTGCCATTGACAAACAAAATTAGAATTTGATCATGGACGTTGCCGGGAGACAACACTTAGGATATATGATGAACCCTCACCTTATCATCACAAACTCGTTTGGACATGCTTGAGATATCACTTCAAACCAAAGGCAACGATAACCCTACTGCAAGAGGAGTCAAGTTTTAATTTTTGAAGCTCAAGAACAACTCACATAGTCAATGATTTAAGAAAGGAAAGAAGATAACCGGATAAGGAGAGTTTTCAAATCCAAGCCATCATCAACATTTACATCTTTTTCAACAACCTGTAAACAAAACCGACGAATAACGGTCACTAGCACAAGCATACAAAGCTCAGGATAATGTATAATTACAACCTTTGAGATTACCTACATCAAGGTTAGGAAGCCTGTGGATGATCTTTGACAGTCGTGGTGACCATGCCGCTAGTTTGAACGCTTCCTCTGTTTTCCTGCGTAAAATTTGAGTTAAGTCAGAACAGAGCATTCAAAGAAGAATTAAGTTGAAGTTATCTTCAAGAACATATCACAATCATCATTAGCCTTTATTACAAATGAGCAAGAGATCAAGATAAAAATGGAAATCAAGCTTGTTGTGTTTTTCCAAGATAAACCTAAAACTGAATTGAGTCACCGTCATCAATTAAGTTACAATATCTCTGAGAAGAAAAATCAAATCAACCAATTTCCATAATAGGCACAGCGTGCTAAATCAAACAAGGAAAGAGTCAAAGATTCCAAAGCATAATCAGATAGGAAAGGGGTTTCAATTTGGTGAGACGAAAGCAGAAAGTATTCAAGCTAAATTCCAACATGTCCCAGACAATATTTGAACCTTCTCAAAACTGATTCCGACATAATAATTCGAGGATGGAAAGAATTCATTGTTATGTTTTCTCGACTGGCTATAAAAGGAGATACAACGCAATTAGAAAAAGGGGAGAATGACAATAATATGAAAATCCCAGATCAAACAACAAATTCGTAGATCAAAGTTAGAAAGCTTATCTTTCCTTTCCTTCCGCCGCGAGATCACCTTCACTGTCGTTTCCATCGAAGTCGTCTTGAACCTCTACCGTTTACACTTCATCGTGATTTGTCTCTTCCGTCCGTATCCTCCATCGCGAACCATCATCGTGTCGGTTACACTTTCTCAAACTCTGGCGTCGTTCGAAAGCCACCACAGCCAGAAGCCTGCGAAACCATACAACCCGTAAGTTGTTTTTTTGACCTAACCATGATAATCTGTTGTTTTGTTGTTTCAGGAAGGAAATCTAAATGAAGAAGACGGTGGGAAACAAGAAGCAAGAAAATCGAGGAGAGGAAGCAGATCATAGGAGCAAATCGGAGAAGGGGGATTTGGGGGCATTAGGGATTTGGGTTTCGTTTTTTTTGTTTTGTTCCTTATGTAATCACATATAAACACACACATACTAACTGCAATGCACCCTCACACACGAGCCGTTGAATCTCCAATGGATCCTATTGTGCGATCCAGATTGCAGCCCCATGGTAGAACCACACGCCCGCATACCACCTGATCCGCGACGGTAATTCCTAGCTAGTCACTTAATTAGTTTTTATTAAAGTAAATCACCCTCTAATCTCTCTTAAAATTAAACTAACCTTTTTTTTTTTAAATTAATTGGATCTTTTCTTTAACCTTTTTTTAATAAACTAATAAATCGTTTTCTAAATAAATAATAATATATCTTTTTTGTTAAAAAAAACATCTCATACTTAAAACAACTTTTAAAATAAATTATAATAAGCCTTTTTATTAAATATAAATTAACTTCTATCATTTTTACGATAATAACTAAAAAAACATTTGTATTCAATAAAATCCTATCTATTTAAAATCAACCCACCACTAAAACCCCTTTCTGCTAATAAACTTAAATTAACCTTTCTTAGAATCAATCTCGCCAACGTAATTCATACTACTTTTATCAAAAACTAATAAAACAAATCCAACCACCTTCTTAAAATCAATCCGACTAAAAATGACCAACATCGTAACTTAATCAATCGTGCACGCTTCTGTCTCACAACTCCACTTTCACTCACTTAGCGCTTTCATGCGGGTGTGTATGGATTTATTTATCTGCCTTTATTTTCCGTAATTTATCTTTACCGCAATTTACATCATTGTATTGCATAACGTCCAAAAGAAGAATCTGCGCATGACTTAAACAATTATGCGTATGCATCTCATTTGCATCATACTCCCCATGTGATCCTTGATCCTATTCAAGTTGATCTTCTAATTTAGATCCTACCCCATAGGAGGACCTTTGTCTTTTATTTTACAACTTAGAGAAAAACAACAACTCAATATCAAACTTTTCAAACACAATAGAGAATAAGACATGAGTCATCTTGAGAGCCGAGATATAAATCTCCTGCCTCATAACAATACAATCAATTTTCCTACAAGTTATGGTGACTAAGTCAAGTCTTCTCCTTCGAGATGACAACTCGTCTTTTCTCCTAGACCCAATCAATCAACTACCCTAATCCCTGTAGGAACTTTGACCATAGTCAAAGAACTCCTCAAACCCTTTAGGGGAACTACAGATACTCTGATTCTATTTCCGTCAGGATATGTAGGCACGAGATGCGATATCTTGTCGAGTATACTTAGAAATAAACCCCTAGGTCTTTTCATCCTTAAGCAGATAACCCTTAGCAATAAACAACATTAAAATAAGAGGTTCCTGTAGAGTACTACAGAAACTTAGGATGCTAGCACCTTCCCTAAGTTTAACCAACCCCCGAACCTATAACTCTCTAAACCTTTGCATTTGCATTGCATCATGGGTAATTCGATCTTTTTCCCTTCCTTTGGACAAATTGAAGTTGGGTTGTAATGAATTTAGATTCAAGCTAATCAATATCTTGGTATCCAAATTTCACCGCGACAGAAATGGAGACTTCCCTGGGGAAATAACAGTGGGTTTCCCTAACTTGTTTTGTTTTATATATATTTGCTTATATCTGTTTATTTATATATTTGCTCTTGTTTGCGTTTGGGATGATATCTTTGAGTGGTAAGACAAAGTCCTAAACCCGAACTTGAGTGAACTTAAGATAGGATAGTGATATGTTCGACGAGGCTTATAAGGGGTTGAATCCCGACCAAGTTGACTCGAAAATCACGCTCAATTGAGGCCCTCTCGAAAGCTGTACTGTTGAACGAGTTTTAATCGTGAAAACATACACTATTTTCGATGTTGGAGCCTATGATATTGAGGATCGTAGTTACCTTAACCCCACTTTGGCCTTTATTAGGATGTAATGCGAGGACTATAAGGGAGTACTCTCAAAATAGTTGCTACGCGATGCTACACTCAAAAGAGGTTCTCTTGAGAATATTATTAACCACCAAGTAATTTGGAAGTTGATAATATCCGAAAGATGGGCTAAAGACTTTGGGAACCTTCTTAGAACCTTGTTTTTCAGGTACAATCAACCTTTAGCCCACATCCTTTGGGAATGGGTATACCCTTTGGCTCCATGCTCGTTGCAAACCTAGGGTCTCCCTTGTTTGTTTATCCTTATGTCTCTATGTGCTTACTTGTGTTTGTTGCATTCATAAAGCATCATACCACATTGGACTTCATGGGATTCATCTTTGTTTATGAACATTGTAGGACACTATGGATTCCACCAGGAGACATACTTTGAAATATACTTTTAAGAGTCCTAAATTGGATGGCCTAAGGAAGTTGGTAGCCTTGATTGAAGACCAAGAAAAGTTCAAGAACAAATATGGGAAGCTAATATCGTTATTAATTCGCCAGGTGGATGAAGGACTCCTTTCCACCTTATTGCAGTTTTACGATCCACTTTATCATTGCTTTACCTTTCCAGACTATCAGTTATTGCCTACTCTGGAAGAGTACTCCTTTTTGGCTGGTCTACCTATCCTAGAAGAATCTCCCTTCCCTTTCTTAGAGAGAGACCCTGAGGAAAGAGACATTGCTAAGGCTCTTTATCTAAAGGTATCTGACGTCAAGGACAACTTAATTAGTAAAGGTGGGACCTTTGGTTTGACTACGGATTTCTTAATCAATAAAGCTATGTATTATGCTGATTATGCGAACAAGATTCCATTTGAGGCAATCTTCGCCCTACTTATTTATGGGGTGTTTCTATTCCCAAGTTTTGAGGGGTTCGTCGACCTTAATGCAATTAAGATCTTTATGAAGAACAATCAAGTGCCAACTCTTTTGGGTAATACTTATCATTATGTGCATCTCCGAAACTTCTATGGTGGAGGGATGATCACCTGTTGTGTGCCTTTACTTTACAAGTTGTTTATTTCGCACTTGCCTAAGTCTAGTTCTTTTTCAAATCTCGATAAAGGGCTTTGGTCTCCTAGAGTTATGGCGTTGACCCACTCAGACATTGATTGGTACAACCGAGTATATGATGGGACGTTAATTATTGATGATTGTGGGGATTTTGCTAATGTGCCTTTACTTAGTTTTAATGGAGGGATCAGTTACAATCCGGTTTTGGCTCGTCGACAGTTGGGATATCCGTTGAAGGAGCCGCCTAAGAGTGTTCAAGTTGAGAGCATTTTCTTCAGAGATAACAAGGAACTTCAAGACAAGATTATGGCTGCATGGGAACATCTGCATAAGAAAGGGAAGGAATGTCTTGGGAAACTTAATTGTGTGTCCTTGGAACCATACCTTCAGTGGGTCAGAGAGAGAGAGAGAACTCAAGTTGAAGATGCCTTATCTTCATCAGGATCCTATACCTCTAAAAAGAGAACTCGTTTATGTCTTTATGTCTGAAGCAGAGAAATTAGAGGTTGCTTTGAGGAAGTCGCAACATGAGTCAGAAGCGTGGAAGAACAAGTATCAAGTGGTCGTTACACATAATGATGAACTTCAGAAACAGAACACTAAACTTCAGAAACAGATACAGTTGAAGGATGAAGAATTACTCCCCCACAAGAAGAGGAAAGCTCTGGAGGATTTATTTTCCTCTGACCCTCAATGTACTCTTTGGAAGCTCATTATGGACAATCTCACCCATGAGAAGACCTAGCTGGAAGAGCAGCTCAAGCAGCGGAATTCGAAACTTCCTTAGGGCTTTCATTAGCTTTTATTTAGATATTTATTTGGGACTTTTAAAAATAATTATTTGTAATCTGTTTCAAAATTAATAAAACATTTTATTTTTACCACAATGTCCATAAATAATTGGGATCCCATGAAGTCCTACTCATCTTGCATTGCATTCTTTTTCTTTGTTCACTTCAAGAAACTCAATTTCGTTTTACAGGTATTGTAACTATGGACTTCAAAAGAGAAACATTTAAGTATACCTTTCAGATTCCTAACATTGAAAGCTTAAGAGAGCTAGCAGATCTTATTGATAACCCCAATGCTTTCTCGTTAGAATACGGATGAGTTTTCTTTTTCCTCAAGCTCAAGATGATTGATGGGTTGTTGGAGACCCTTGTTCAGTTCTATGATCTGTTGTATCATTGCTTCACTTTTCCAAATTACCAGCTGATGCCAACCCTGGAGGAGTACTCTGAATTTTTAAGAATACCTGTAACTACCCGACCCGTGTTTACTGGATTAGAGGACACCCCGAGTGACCAAGAGATCGCAGATGCTACCCGTCTTAGTCTAGCAGACGTTCAAGCTCACTTAACCACCAAGGAAGGAGTCCTTGGATTTCTGGCTAATTCTTGATCGAGAAAGTCTGTTATCACGCAGAGAGGAAGGAAGTCCCTATTTTGGAAGCTACCTTCGCTTTGTTAGTCTATGGGATCTTTTGGTTCCCAAGGATTGATGATTTTGTTGACGTGGATGCGATTAAGCTGTTCATCCTCAAGAACCCAGTTCCTACTTTGTTAGCTGACACGCACCACTCAATCCACTCGAGGAATGCTGAAGGAGGAGGACATATTGTTTGTTGTACCGCCTTGTTGTATTCATGGTTTATTGTCCGCCTAGCTTGGCATCCATCTGTTTGGGAGCAGATAGAGGCACCCCGTTGGTCTGAAATAGTCATGGCCCTTACTCACTCTGATATTGTATGGTATGACCCTACTTATGGAGGTGTTGAGATGATCCACAGCTGTGGAGGATTCCCTAGTGTACCTCTTATTGGGAGGAGAGGATGCATTAGTTACAACCCTGCCTTGGCTCGCCGACAATTGGGGCACCCAATGAACGAAGTACCTGACCCAACTTTGATGGAGGGGATCTTTTTCAAGGAAGGAGAGGATCCAGACTTGAAGGCTACCATAATGTACGCATGGAAGTACGTCAACATGGAAGGGACGACTGCCTTAGGATTCCCTAGTTGTGCTGCCTCTGAAGACTATCTACATTGGGTGCGAGAGAGGGATCTCGACCTCAAGATGCCTTTCCCTTTTCACGAACCTATATTGCTGACCTTTCACGATCCCGATTGGTTTGATGTGAGTGAGATAGATCAGTTGAAGACTGCCTTGGACGAGGCTCAAAAGTTGAAGATCGCTTGGAGAAACATGTTTTTCACCCTTAAGGTAGAGAAAGAGAAGTCTCAGAAGCTGCCAGAAGTAGAATCTGCAAGAAAAAGGAAGGCGCTAGAGGATTTATTTTCTTCTCACACCTCTTCAAGAACTGTCACCAGCGACGATCTTCCCCTAACTATTGTGGCTTGGAAGGAGTATGTAGATCGACTCATCAATGAGAAGGCCAAATTGCAAGAACGTGTCAATCGGCTTGTAGAGGAGCTTCGTGTGCAGAAGGAGCATAAGGAGTAGATCTCTAAGTTCTCTTTTGCTTTTGTTTCAATGTAATAAACTCTTAAAAAAGAGTAGTTTGCTTTGTATTGTTTCTCAAACATAAAATAAGTTTTCAATTATCCTATGTTATAATACTGAAAAAACACTTTGAGTTTCTTGAAGTTTCATCCTGCATTCTGCATCTTGCATAGCATCTTACATTTTAGCATGTGCATGTGTATCTTCTTCGCTGCGTCCTCATCCGTCTTTCTGTCTTTGTCTCGCCAGCTGACGTCTCGACCATTTGACTAACCTCGAAGTACATATTAAAGGATAGTAAAGAGAACAAGGATATGGATCGCATGACTGGTTTCAGAGTAAGGACCAATTCGATATTTGATCGTTCCTCCAACGATCATGTTCAACAAGTGGATATTCCTATCCAACTTCAGCCTGTGCAAGACAACCTGTTTGCTCAAGTTGATGAAGGAGATTCCCAGCTTCCACGGTGTTTGTCAGATCTTCCGAATGTTCAGGTGGACGACCCTAGAATTACAGCAATTGAGAAAGGATTTCGTGATCTCAAAGAGCAACTGAGGATGGTGAAAAGAACTGATACATATGGTCTCAAAGCTCATAACCTATGTCTAGTTCCAGGAGTATTTATTCCTCCAAAGTTCAAGATGCCTACCTTTAAGGTATACAAGGGTATTAGTTGTCCAATATACCATTTGACGATGTTTTGTCGAAAGATTACTGCTTACATTGACAATGACAAACGGATGATTCACTGCTTTTAAGAAAGCTTATGTGGGGCATCCTTGATATGGTATATGAAGCTACAAAGTAGCCACGTTCAGTCTTGGGAAGACTTAGCCGTCGCTTTTGTGAAACAATACAGTTACTGTAACACCCCACTCTAAACTCTCGCGGAAAAATAAGAGAAACAACAGAAACAATCAGAGTGCAACAAAAAAGGTTTCATGACGACCTTCATGTATGTCACAACCATGACGGTCATGACGAGCGTCATGGATCTGTGAAGACCGTCACACTCACAAATTCTAGGACGCATCAGAGGTGTCACATTTTCATCTTAATAAAACAACATACACCTGCAACGGATCATTTAATAACATACGTAGCACGGATTCGGATGAACATACAATGATAATTTGTTTAACATTTTAATCATAAAACGGCATGTTATAATATACTTCCGATCATTCACAATAACTAAGTTCCATAAAAATTCAGCAAGTAATTATCTTGCATCACTTCATGAAAATAACCATGCATCCGAGCAACATTTGGCACTTAATAGCAGCCACCAATTTATTGAAAAGTACTTGATAATATTCAACAACAAGGAAATTAAATAAAAGCAATAACATCAAGCATTCATCCCTCCCAAGAGTGCTACGTATCAGAGCGACCAACAACCTTAAACGGAAAGCTACACTTTATTCTGGATTACCTGCAAGTTACCACCAACGGAGGTAACATACAGCATAAAGGGTGAGATATCAACAATATAACATAAGGCATGATAAAAGTCATGTCAGAATATTATCACAACATTAGAATTCCAGCGGTTCGCAAAAGTATTATCAATAATTAAACCGCAATAATTCGTTATTCATATCCACCATAATTATCATGAAAATTCAGCAACTCATCAATTACTTGCAAATGCATAATGACACAACGCTACTATGCAATTCAACAAATGCGACTGAACTATGCAACTCAACTGTGCATATGCATGTGGTACCATTTTGGAGCCGACACTCCACAACCGTCGCCAATACAGGCACAACCAAATATTTGCCACTTAGGGCCAACCGTCGCCAATCCAGGCCAATTAACGCCAATACAGGCGCAACCAAATATTTTCCACTAAGGGCCAACCTTCGCCAATCTAGGCCAAATGATATGCTATGAGACGCAACTATTATGGACTACAACGTAACAACAGCAACCGTGTAACAAGGCATCAAGCCTACAACCAATTATCCATAACAGAAACATCACTATTTCGCATACATCATGTACTCACCATTACAACCTGTTCATGTCAGAGACAAATAACAACAACCACGTAACAAGGCATTAAGCCTACAACCAAATTGTCCATAACAGAGGCATACCCATCATCATATAACTATAACTTATCAACATATCCAAGGAGAATATTATAATAACATTTCTCAACAATGACATAACAACTTCAAATGCATCAAGTATTCATCATCTCAATCTGTTCATGTAAGGGAACAATAACAACATACTTTCGACAATTAAGATTTCAGCACATTATCGTAAGAACAACATTACAACTTTTACTCACTAAATTAATTATAGTTCCTGAAAAGGTTCGTTAACTACGGGGCAACTAATGTTGCCCCATTAAGGGCAACCATACCGCATCGTACAACACTAACGATATAACACATTCATTCCTACACAGACAAACCTCGTCCCTAACATTTATTGATTAACGGGAACTATATCTATGATTCGATTCCCTACCTGAAGTCGATCAAGTAAGAGCATAATAACAACCTTTTCTCAATAAATGGGAACTTAGCGCGTGTCGGTGCCGATTCCCAACATTACTACATAGAACTAATGACATAAACACTAATTCAGGCGTAGGCAAACATTAACCCTTAATATTTCTCAACCTACGGGAACATTTACTACGGGAACATTACTACGGGAACATCACTACGGGAACATCACTACGGGAACATTACTACGGGAACATCACTACGGGAACATTACTACGGGAATGTTACTACGGGAACATCACTACGAGAATATTAACCCTATGATTCGATTCCCTACATGAAATCGATCATACCCACAGTTATAAAATTGAACCCTACCCTTACCTTAGAATTGAGGCCAACTCTACGCTTTCCGGTTCTGGTTCTATTCTACAGTAACTCTTCTGCAACTATCTTCCAATTCTTTCTGGCGGATAATTCTTCTGTTCTTACTCCTCCACAGCCACGTTCCTTTTTCCTTCTCTTCAACCTTTTTCCTCAATTTTGGTTTTCTAAGCAGTTTATTGTGCGTTTGCTCTCTTTCCCCACAACCTCTCTAATAACGCCCTAATTCACATTATTCCATCCACTAATAATAATAATAATAATAATAATAATAATAATAATAATAATAATAATAATAATAATAATAATAATAATAATAATAATAATAATAATAATAATAATAATAATATAATATTACTACTAGTTATTAAATTATCCTTATTATTAATCATATTATATTATCAAACTCTATATTTATTAAATGGTTTCCTATACTTTAAGGACACCCACCAATGCTCTCAGGCACACTCCCACATAAAGGCACACCAAAAATTCAAAAATAATTTAATTTAAAATGAACGGGCGTTACAGTTACAATTTGGATAAAGCTCCAGACAGTAATCACTTGGCGAACAAGAGTAAGAATAACAACAAATCTTTCAAGGAATATGCACAGCGATGGAAAGAATCGGCAGCCCAAGTTCATCCGCTGCTTCAGGAGAGAAGATTAACTAAGGCATTTCCAGATCCAGCTCCTATACCTTATCCTCAACATCAGTATGCAACGCCCGCTCAATGCGAACAGTGACTACCTCCTAAAAAGAAGTTGGCCTCTCCAGATCGACAGCAGAATCAACGGGTTTGGAGACGGTTCCATCATCATAAGATACCTCTGAATATTCTGAAAGAAGGAATTCGTTGGTTTGATCCCATCCCTATGACGTACGTTGATTTTTTCCCGGTCTTAATCCACAAAGATCATATCCAGACAAGAGCTCCACCTGAGGTACCCAAGAAACTTCCGTACCAGTACAAAACTAACAAATTTTGACCATACCATCAAGGTGCTCCCGGGCACGATATCGAGAGCTGCTGCGGTTTGAAGGCAGACGCTCAAAGGTTGGTTAAGGGCAGAATCTTATCCTTCAGAGATTCCAATCCTAACCTCAACACGGTTCGTCCTCCGAGAACATGATCCAAGGTCATTTCGGAAACTCATATCAATATAGTGTCTGAAGGCTACATACCAGACGATTCTGAAAGCCTCTCCATTCCATACGAAGACTGAATAAAATCCTGGGGAGGGCTCGTCAGAGTGTTTTTCGTTTGCTTTTTGTGTTTTTCGTTTCTTTGATTAAAAGCATATTTGGCACGTAAGAACTTGTTATTTTGAATAATTAATGCAATAAAATGTTTGTCTTAAAGAAATTCATTCCTGTCCACTCACAAAAAAAACTTTTCATAATTTATAATGCCAACTATACCCAGTTCTCTCACTTTGGTGAATAATTGGAGGGAGGATGACGAAGTAAAATGCAGGATCTCTCGTTGTATGATTTTGAATAAAAACCCTACTGATGATGGAGGGCATTGTTTCAAACCTCCTAAACACCAGAATTAGTTAACCCCTCTGTTAAGCCTCGATGAAAGATCTGTTTTTTTCTCTACGAAATAAAAACCTTGTTTTTTAACCTAGGGCAACGTATTAAAAAAAAGAGATTGAGCATCTTTCAAAAATTGGGTGGGCACAAATATATTTTAACCCTTTTATTCCTCTGCTTTACGAATCATAAACTAAACCCAGATACAACCCACAAAGTCCTAATTGAAGTAAGGTTTAGTTCGAAAGCGTACTAGATGAGATATCGTTTCCTGACTCCTTTGAGCCATGCTCAATTTTGTTGGCTTTATAAAAAAATTAATTTATATCCTATCTAGTGATTTCGGTCACAAGTTATTGTGATATCTCTTTTCAAAACTTCCAGACAAACGCGTGTTGCACTAACGGTTTCGAAATCAACATTTCTGACTTGCTAAGTTTTCTTGATGCCTTAGAAAGATTACGTGACGATATCACCAATTAAAGTTTGAAGACTTTGCTGACCTGGGGCAAATTATTTCTCCAAGAGGTTTGATTCATACAAGTTTGGATTCACCTAGAACACAAGTTTAAAGACTCAGTTATACCGTCAATCAGGGGAAGTTATGTCAAGATTCGGCGAGTCTCTCCAAGAGTTTGAAAACAGTGGGGCATTTGGACGCCATGTTTTTTGTAAAATCCTCTCGAGATGACTTTTTTCTTATGAACCGTGTGACTTGGGGCACTTGAAAGTAGAAGGGGGTTATGACAATTCTGTAACGAATATTTTCAATGCAAGAAAACTCCAGTTGGTGACCTGAAAATTCTCAGTGAACTGATTAGCCTCACCTCTCCAGTGAAGAGGATGTTTATTTCATCCCCACAAAGTTTCGAGGAAAACTATCGAAGAGGTTCTTTCTAAGGACAACTATCAAAGGCAGATATTTCACCAACAGTGTTATCAGAGCATCTCAACAACTTACATTTGGACTGCAAGCACTCTCTTTATTTGAGCAACTCGTTTTGATTAAGATCTTATTCAAAACGACAAATGGCAATCTTTTCGAGAAAATTTGTCCATCCCCAGTGGGTTTATCAAGAATATCAACTCATCAAAAGGCATTCCTCCAGAAATCTGTCAGAGAAATGCGTCGAAGACATTACAAATATTTCTCTTTAGTTGAGAATTTACACTACAAAGAATACATATTCTTACAGCTACAACAAAAAAGTACTCCTCAGGAACGTATTCCCCAGGAAGTCTATCACACAAGATTAATTCCATCAATTAACATCTCTTTCGAAGATCCCCGGTGAACTTTTTCAATCTCCAATACATCATGGATTATTGCTAAAGTTTTGCAATCTACAATGACATTTTAAATCCCCTGTGAAGATGCTCTCACAGGTTTTCATCATTTTGGGTATAAACTGAGACCCGTTCATGGCAAACACACCATGAGTCGTTGGGGAGGTTTATTTTAAGAAACTGAGACTCATTCATGGCAAACACACCATGAGTCGTTGGGGAGGTTTATTTCAAGAAACTGAGACCCGTTCATGGCAAACACACCATGAGTCGTCGGGGAGGTTTATTTCAAGAAACTGAGACTCGTTCATGGCAAACACACCATGAGTCGTCGGGGAGGTTTATTTCAAGAAACTGAGACTCGTTCATGGAAAACACACCATGAGTTGTCGGGGAGGTTTATTTCAAGAAACTGAGACCCGTTCATGGCAAACACACCATGAGCCGTTGGGGAGGTTTATTTCAAGAAACTGAGACCAGTTCATGGAAAACACACCATGAGTCGTCGGGGAGGTTTATTTCAAGAAACTGAGACCAGCTCATGGCATCCAGACCATGACGCTCGGGGAGGTTTATTTCAAGAAACTAAGACCAGCTCATGGCATCCAGACCATGACGCTCGGGGAGGTTTATTCTTTTCTACTATTCTCATGTAATACACAATTAAGAAGCTGAATTGTGTTTCAATCAAGAAAGTTCATTTTGGTTATGACCGACTGCTTAAGCTACCACCCATTGGTAGCAGATTATCCATCAATTTCGATATTCTCGCCCGTTATCTAGGTCACCATTTTTGCTTGGTATTATGTATTATATCTTTATTTTTTGGAGATTCCTCAATGATTGTTGTCTCTTCCCCCGTGGAGTCCCGCTTCGTTGAGTCTGTTGCTCCTTTTTGTTCCGCGTGTCGTGTCTAGTTTTTGCCCTGTGGCATCTTGTCTCCACAGGACCTTCTGCCCTGCATTCTCATATCATTGCATATCATTTGCATTTTGGTGGTACCTTAGGGCCAAAAATTCGTGAAATGTTTGTATTTAAGTCCATCCTATCGCGTCGAGATGGAGATTTCAATCCCCATATCTCCAGATAGAAGTAACTTAAATAGGGGCATCTGTCACACCCTAATTTTTGACCTTAAGATCCCACCCATTCATACATTTCCTTACGTTATTTTGGCTTTATAATCCATGTTTACTACGACTAACAATTTTTGTGCAGTTATCTTAAAATCCCGATGGAAAATATCTGTTCCATCTCTAAATCTAAAGACCATGCTATTTACGTCCAGCACCAGATCAACTTTAGAATCATATTGTCCGTGTTCATTCAAGATTTCAATCTCAATGAAAGAAAACTTGGCATACTGTTGTATTTAAAAGAAGAATAAGGTCCGCTGAGGATTAACCAAAAGGGTCAAGGGAGGATTTTGGTTTCTAATATATCAAAGGTACTTCAAGAACAGGATACCATGACGTTTGATTATTGAGGATATTCATAATCAAGTGCAAGAAGCAAATTATGACAAATATGGAGTCGTGATCCAGGTTGGCACGTCTATTCTCAATACGAGTTACCAAGAATGTAAGAGTTAGATAGCTAGATGTTTGAATCCATAACGCAAGAGGAGTTTTGGCATAAGAACATTTTCATGATAGATTAAATGAGCCAAAGGGTTTCAAATAATCATGCCCCTTATAAGAGTGCAATCTAATTTATTTTTTGTCTACCTCAAACTCAAGCACTGGATTCATGCTTGAAATATTAAATTCAAGATATAATCATGGTCGATTCATAAGTTTAAAATAATTTCTCATTTATATCAAGCATGAAAGTTCACATCTTTTTCCACTACAAGTCATTACATAAAATAATTGAAGTCCTTATGCAAGAAAACACGTTATTGACTAAACACAGTCCTAAATATTGAATCTCCTCGAGGCATTTCGCTCCATACCCCATGCAAATGCTTCCTGCAAAGTCGAAGGTTCCCCTCTCTTGAGTCAATACCATCTGCATCTCCCTGGCCAAGCATCATATACATGAAAGAGAAGAATGAACAATAAATAAATGATTAAATTACCAAATAAACCATAAGTTCATTATGAAAAAGAATGATGAAGTTACTACCAGAAGATTTCTAAACATACTAGTTCCCTTAAGAGTTTACAAATAACACACAAATCGATTCCAGCATTGATGTATCCACTATTACACGTGCATACTTACTTGTTTATCCTTTTGAAGCCTTCGCTTCAACCCTAGAGCATGTGCACACAATTTTCGAAGATCCAACGGATTGAAATGTTGAAATATTTGACAAGGTGATGATAACCGTCCACCGCTACCATTCTTCCCATCCTACGACACCCAAGAACCTATAAGAAAATAGGGCAGCAAGTCAACATCAGCTAAACCATTAAAGACACAGTGACCTGAAAAGGGGAGAATCCAACATTTTGTGGAACGACATAATGGCAATCGTGCAGACTAAACTGAAACAGAAATTATTCATCACCATTAATCACATTCTCGGTGCAAAGCAGAAGTTGTTTAAGTCGAAGTCATAGTTTTAATACCTCAGAAACCACGGGTATAAGTACCGGCATCCTTGTCTCCTCGTATGAACTTATTGGAAGTCAGAAAATGCGGCATCGAAGAAACTCTCCAACCGTGTGCTCCATTTTCTTTTGGTTTACTCCAGTACTGCAATTGAAAGAGAAAATTAAGGGTTTCTGTTAGCGCTATTTTCCCAACAATTAACAATTTTGAAGGAGATCATGGAGCATTTGAATAACTTAACTTTTGGCCCCTCCTCCCGGTGTTATCAAAGCAAAGGTGCAGTTGCGTTTTTCCGCATGTTATCCAATTGAAGATGATGAATTGGGAGAACAGTTATCGCAACCGGTGGATACAGCCTTTGCCTGTCAAAAAAACCAGAAGCAATGTCAGAGACGTGTTACCGTCACGCGATAACAGTAAACCAACCTTTCTCTTTGATTTGAATATAGAATTGAAGCGTGTCTAAACTGAAGCTATAATATGTACCATTGATTGGTCGGCGAAACCATTGCAGATGTTGTCCAAATAAACCCTAGAGGAACATCCTGTCCAAATTTCCAAAGCTGCTGCTACTCTGAGACAGAATTCGACTCGGTGTGCTCAAGCCTGTCGTATTTCCATCCTGCCATTGACAAACAGAATTAGAAGTTGGTCATGGACGTTTCCGGGAGACAACGCCTAGGAGATATGATGAACCCTTACCTGATCATCACAAACTCGTTTGGACATGCTTGAGATATCACTTCAAACCAAAGGCAACGATAACCCTGCTGCAAGAGGAGTCAAGTTTTAATTTTTGAAGATCAAGGACAACTCACATAGTCAATGATTTAAGAAAGGAAATAAGATAACCACATAAGTAGAGTTTTCAAATCCAAGCCATCATCAACATTTACAACTTTTTCAACAACCTGTAAACAAAACCGAAGAATAAGGTCACTAGCACAAGCATACAAAGCTCAGGACAATGTACAATTACAACCTTTGAGATTACCTACATCAAGGTTAGGCAGCCCGTTGATGATTTTTGACAGTCGTGGTGACCATGCCGCTAGTTTGAACGCTTCCTCTATTTTCCTACGTAAAATTTGAGTTAAGTCAGAACAAAGCATTCAAAGAAGAATTAAGTTGAAGTTAGCTTCAATAACATATCACCATCATCATTAGCCTTTATTACAAATGAGCAAGAGATCAAGACAAAAACGAAAATCAAGCTTGTTGTTTTTCTCCAAGATAAACCTGAAACCGAATTGAGTCACCGTCATCAATTGAGTTACAATATCTCTGAGAAGAAAAATCAAATCAACCAATTTCCATAATAGGCAAAGCGTGCTAAATCAAACAAGGAAAGAGTCAAAGATTCCAAAGTACAGTTAGATAGGAAAGGAAAGGGGTTTCAATTTGGTGAGACGTAAGCAGAAAGTATTCAAGCTAAATTCCAACATGTCCTAGACAATATTTGAACCTTCTCAAAACTGATTCCGACATGATAATTCGAGGATGGAAAGAATTCATTGTTATGTTTTCTCGATTGGCTATAAAAAGAGATATAAGGCCGTTAGAAAAAGGGGAGAACGATAATAATATGAAAATCCCAGATAAAACCACAAATTCATAGATCAAAGTGAGAAAGCTTATCTTTCCTTTCCTTCCGCCACGAGATCACCTTCACTACCGTCGCCATCGAAGCCGTCTTGAACCTCGACCCTTTACACTTCACCGTGATTTGTCTCTTCCGTCTGTATCCTCCATCGCGAACCATCATCGTGCCGGTTACACTTTCTCAAATTCGGCGCCGTCTGAAAGCCACCACAGCCAGAAGCCTGCGAAACCATACAAACCGTAAGCTGTTTTTTTGAACCAACCATGATAATATGTTGGTTTGTTGTTTCAGGAAGGAAAACGAAATGAAGAAGACAGAGGGAAACAAGAAGCAAGAAAATCGAGGAGAGGAAGCAGATCATAGGAGCAAATCGGAGAAGGGGGATTTGGGGGCATTAGGGATTTGGGTTTCGTTTTTTTTGTTTTGTTTCTTATGTAATCACATATAAACACACACACACACTAACTGCAATGCACCCTCACACACGAGCCGTTGGATCTCCAGCGGATCCTATTGTGCGTTCCAGAACGCAGCCCCACGGTAGAACCACACGCCCGCATAACACCTAATCCGCATCGGTAATTCCTAGCTAGTCACTTAATCAGTTTTGATTAAAGTAAATCACCCTCTAATCTCTCTTAAAATTAAACTAACCTTTCATTTAAAATTAATTGGATCTTTTCTTTAACCTTTTTTTAATAAACTAATAAATCGTTTTCTAAATAAATAATAATATATCTTTTTTGTTAAAAAAACATCTCATACTTAAAAAAACTTTTAAAATAAATTATAATAAGCCTTTTTATTTAATCAAAATTAACTTCTATCATTTTTACGATAATAACAAAAATAAACATTTTGATTCAATAAAATCCTATCTATTTAAAATCAACCCACGTCTAAAACCCCTTTCTGCTAATAAACTTAAATTAACCTTTCTTAGAATCAATCTCACCAACGTAATTCATACCGCTTTTATCAAAAACTAATAAAACAAATCCAACCACTTTCTTAAAATCAATCCGACTAAAAATAACCAACATCCTAACTTAATCAATCGTGCACGCTTCCGTCTTACAACTCCACTTTCACTCACTTAGCGCTTTCATGCGGGTGTGTATGGATTTATTTATCTGCCTTTATTTTTCTCAATTTATCTTTACCGCAATTTCCTTCATCGTATTGCATAACGTCCAAAAGAAGAATATGCGCATGACTTAAACAATTATGTGTATGCATCTCATTTGCATCATACTCCCCATGTGATCCTTGATCCCATTCAAGTTGATCTTCTAAGTTAGATCCTACCCCATAGGAGGACCTTTGTCTTTTATTTTACAACTTAGAGAAAAACAACAACTCAATATCAAACTTTTCAAACATAATAGAGAATAAGACATGAGTCATCTTGACAGCCGAGATATAAATCTCCTGCCTCATAACAATAAAATCAATTTTCCTACAAGTTATGGTGGCTAAGTCAAGTCTTCTCCTTCGTGATGACAACTCTTCTTTTCTCCTAGACCCAATCAATCAACTACCCTAATCCCTGTAGGAACTTTGACCATAGTCAAAGAACTTCTCAAACCCTTTAGGGGAACTACAGATACTCTGATTCCATTTCCGTCAGGATATGTAGGCACAAGATGCGATATATTGTCGAGTATACTTAGAAATAAACCCCTAGGTCTTTTCATCCTTAAGCAGATAACCCTTAGCAATAAACAACATTAAAACAAGAGGTTCCTGTACAGTACTACAGAAACTTAGGATGCTAGCACCTTCCCTAAATTTAACCAACCCCCGAACCTATAACTTTCTAAACCTTTGCATTTGCATTGCATCGGGGATAATTCGATCTTTTTCCCTTCCTTTGGACAAATTAAAGTTCGGTTGTAATGAATTTAGATTCAAGCTAATCAATATCTTGGTATCCAAATTTCATCGCGACACTTCCCCTTGCATAACCGACTCCCGAACCCGAGATTTGGTTGCGATGACCGATCTTATCCCTCTTTTTCGTTAGGTTTTCTCTGAGCATTTCCTTTCCCTATCTTGGCATAAATAACGTACGGTGGCGACTCTTCTGTCTTTGCTGGCCTCATTTTTTCGCAGTAGCGGTAGCTGGCGACTCTGCTGGGGACAAGAACATCCCCTATGCGAGTCAATCCTAATGCTTGTTTGTTTTTCTTTTTGGGCGTGTACATATGTGCTTTATCTTTCTGTATTTACTTTCCCACATTTACTTTCTGCATTGTATCATATTGTTGTGTTGTGGGGAGGGAAGTTCTGATGAGTGAGAAGCTAGACCCGGGCTTGAGTACAAACCTAGCATTAGTTATGGAGACTAGTGGGGGCCTGTTTGCTTAGCAGACACAGTTCCCCCATGAAATTCGCGCTCAGACGAGATTCTCTTTGATGATTTCCTTTCCAGTCCTTAGGATCTGACGGGATTTTGGATTTGAGAGTTGTCGACTCTAGGGACCGATCATTTGGGATTCAGCTAAGTGAGGTCGCTTAAGGAGATGATGATGCTAAACCAGAAATGGGGAACGTATCATCGTTTCTTGAAAGTCTGTGACGCTGATGAACACATAGGATGCCAAACCTTTATCAGTTGATTAGGTCCATACCTGTGAGTGGGACTGGGGTTATGCAGGAAACCTTTATCTTCAGATTACCCGGTTTTCTCTACGGTCTGAATTGGAATTATTGGTATCAGTGGGTTCCTATTAGAGCGGTGCTATGTTCTTGTTAAGGAGGAGCACTGGTTCTTCTCAAGCTACAACACAGCAGTCTTGATCCCTTGTTTGCATTTGCATATGCATTTTCATTTTCATTTCATTAACATGTGTTTGTGTTGCAGGTGTGTATTTCCTCCCCGATTCTAGTGTTCTCGTGCGTTATCTCCCGACATGAAGCCTTTGAAGAGATCAGTTGCTTACAAGTTTCCGACCCCAGATGTTAGTTCATTACTGAGATTGATTGCTATGGCGGGTAAACAGGTAATGGAGGATTTTAGGCAAGCTTATGGGAGGTTATCGAGATATGTCTGCAAGCCTTCAGCATATAAGATTAGCGGTGTCTACACTCTTCTGCAGTTTTACAATGCTCAGCTGAGGTGCTTCACCTTTCCTGATTATATTCTGGCTCCTACCCTGGAAGAGTATTCTGAGTGCTAGGTATACCTGTTCTTGATCATATGCCATATGTTCACGTTGATGCTGAGCCTGATCTGGCTAAGCTAGCTGCTATCTTGCACTTGGACGCTTCGGAGTTGAAGGGGAAGCTGGTTAGGAGGAGTGGGACTTATGGTTTTCTTTTTCCTTTTCTAGTGGAGAAAGCTCAGAAGTTTGCCAAGGATGGGTGTTGGATTGTGTTTGGCGCTATTCTGGCACTTTGCATATATGGCATTATACTGTTTCCTAATTTGCCAGACTTTGTGAATGTGGAGGCTTTCCACTTGCTAGCTTCAGGGAATCCTGTGCCTACACTTCTTGGAGATATCTATCGTTATGTGCACCACAAGAATGAAAACAGAAGAGGGAAGAATGTTTCATGCTGGGTTCCTTTGTTATACCGATGGTTTGCTAGTCACATGCTGAAGACGGGTCCGTTTGTTGATATTATTGGTACATTAGAGTGGCCAGATAGGTTGATGGGATTGTCGGCGGAGAATATCATTTGGTTCGACATAGATATACTAGGCAGGGATATTATTTATAGTTGCGGTGGATTTCCTAACGTCCCTTTGGTCAGAAGGAAAGGTTGCATCATCTATAATCCTTCTCTGTTAATCAGACAGTTCGAGTATGCGCTGCGAGACGCTCCTAAGGAAGAGGAGATATAGGAATATTTGTATCTCACTGGTTTATTGGAGAGAGATGACTTGTGTAGGATAGAGCGTGCTTGGGGTAGTATTCATAGACGAGGGAAAGCAGCCTTAGGGAAGAGCAACAGTCGGGCTTATGACCCCTTCTTGGTTTGGATTCGTGAGCGGGCCACAAAGTCCTTGATGCCTTTTCCTTCAGTCGAGCCACTGTATCCTCTTATGATTGAGGAACCAATTACTATGGATATCAAAAAATATAATCAGTTATGGTTCAAGAAAGAAGAGTTGAAGAGAGCCAACGAGGAATTAGAGAAAGAAATCATTCAACTCTGGAGCGAGAAGATTGATGTTGTTCATTCTTTCAAAAGGCAAACTGAACTTGTTAACAAACTTGGTATGGACCTGACAAAGCAGACTAATGATCATGAGCGTTCAGGTCAGGATTTGAATGCTGTAAGTAGTGTGCTTGCTACCAAAAAGAAAGATCTGGACAAGGCTTACTTAGAGATCTCTAAGTTTAGCTCCATGTGGAATGCCACGCTCACTAACAACAAGGAGCAGGAGGACAAGCTGAAGCAGCAGATTACCAAGTTGAAGCCGCAGCTCAATGCCAAGGACAAGAAGATTGTAGCAGAGGGATCTCTCAGACGAGATGGCGAGTACAGGTTGAGCGAGGTTGTTACAGATTTGAAGGACTGTAGGCTGAGGGCTGATTCCAAGAGGTGCAAGCTCGAGGCATGTTTTTGGAGAAGGAGCTTGTGTAGACCATGCTGAGAGTCTGCAGCACACTATCAGTCAGAGGGAGCTGCTTATACAGGGTTTGCTCACTAGACCTGATCATCCTAAGACACTGGAGCTGCTTGTGGATTTCCGGTCTCGTCGTCCAGCCTGACCGCCTTTATCTTTTCCTTTGTATTTTATTGCTTATGCTTATGTATTGACCATCGCCAGGCTTGTTGGCCGAGATCTTTCCTACTTGTACTCAGCTGATGTTTATACATTGTCTGTTGGCTGGTTTATATACGAAGAGTTGTTGCTATATACTTGTCTGTGGAGTTCTTCATTTGTTGTTTTCTTTTGGAAACTAGAATCGTGGGGGAATTTTACCTGTAGCATATATACATGTATGCATTTAGCATATTTCGCATTGCAAGTGCATCGGAACTGTATTCTTATTGCCTGTTCTCCACTAGTTTTGTTTCAGGATTGCGGATAAAGCAACTCATTGGTACGCAACTATGGGAAATCAGAAGTGAATAATGGATCAGATGCAGGCAGAGATGCAGGAAATGAGAGATAGGATGGCTCAGTTCATGGAGGTAATGCAAACTGTAGCTCATGGACAAGAACAACTTCAGATCTTAGTGCAACCCTTGATTGCACGGGTTGACAACGAAAGAGTGTTGCACGGTGGGAATGACACCAACCCGCCGCATGTTGAGACTTAACACATTGGTAATTCTGAGCCTTCTGTGGTCACTGCTAATGCTGGGAATGGCAATGGAAACGGTGCTGGTAACTAGAACACAACTGGGGGCGGCAATGAAAATGTTGAAACCAATGGACCTGCTGGTGGAGGCATTGGTAATGCTGGGATTGGTAACGTTGGAAACACCGGTCAGGGTAACATGTACGGATTTAAGACTAATGGGGCGAATCAGGGTAATCTGTATCAGTCGTGGATAGAAGATTGTCAGGAAGACATTTTCTCGGTGAAGGATGAAATGCCTTCTGAAGCTGCTAGAAGATTCAAATTGTTGGAGGAACAGATGAAGAGCCCTATTAATCAAAACTTTATGGGCCTTGACATGACCAATCTGGGGCTTATCCAGGGTTTGAAGGTACCACCAAAGTTCAAAGTCCTTGACTTTAATAAGTATAAGGGTACTACCTGCCCGAGGGTTCATTTGCGCTCGTACTACAGGAAGATGTCCGCCTACTTGGACGATGAAAAACTATTGATGCATTTGTTTCAGGACAGTCTGTCCGGGCCTTCTTTGGAGTGGTACATGGGGCTGGAGCCTGCTAATGTCCAAAGCTGGAAAGACTTGGCTGAAGCGTTTGTGAAACACTATCAATACAATAGTGACCTCGCTCCTAATCGAGTTCACCTGCAAAATTTTACCCAGAAAAATAATGAATGTTTCAAAGAGTAAGCCCAAAGGTGGCGCAATTTGGCTGCAAGGGTACAACCCCCGATGGTGGAGCGTGAGTTGATTGATACGTTTGTCGCTACTTTGTCGGGTTTGTATTATGAGAAGCTCATTAGCAATATGTCGAGCAGTTTTTCCAATTTAATAATCACTGGAGAACGAAGAAAATGGAATAAAACTCGGAATAATACATGCAAGTGAAGGACCCTCAGCTAGAGGAGGAGGAAAGAAAGTTTTTGGTAACAAGAAGCAGGGAGAAACTAATTCAGTATCTGGTTACCGGGGAAGAGGGAGAGGTCATCCTCAGAACCAATACCATCAACAACAGGTCGCTAGCATTAAAACCACAACAACAACAACGTCTGCAGCAGTCGCAGCAGCGAAACTAGCAAGGTTATAGAAGATACCCTGAATGGCCCAGAACAGCAGATAGAGTATTTGATGTACCACCGATGCCACACTCCCAAGTACTGCAGATATTGTTACAATTGCAACTAGTTCAGAAGAGGACTTTAGCTCCCCTAACAGGTATACCTCCGCTCGGATATGATGCATACGCTCATTGTGAGTTCCACTCCGGGGCGCCTGGGCACGATATTGAACATTGCAAAGCATTCATGCATAAGGTGCAGGACTTAATTGACAGCAAAGCAATCAATTTCTCTCATGATGCGCCTAATGTTGTGCAGAATCCGATGCCGAATCACGGGGCAGCCAGGGCTAATGCTATTCTGGTAGATGAAGGTCTAGATCTAGTGACAGATGTCAACGAGCTGAAGACGCCTTTGGGTTTTGTGAAAGCCAAATTGATGAAAGGGGGTGTGTTCCCAGGTTGTAGCGAATATTGTGTTAATTGTTTGCGCCATCCTGAAGGATGTGGTGATTTGAAAAGATGTATCCAAAGCATGATGGATGAAGGAGTGTTACAGTTTGACCGGACTGCTGCGTAGAAGCTTGTTGAGGGGGAGAAGGATGAGATCGCGATGATCTCGACCCCGTACAAGACTATTACTATCTCGGTGCCTCCTAAGCCACCAACAATCATTATTACTAAAGCAGGACTGGTGTCGTACGATAGTACCAAAGCTATCTCGTGGAATTACGGAGCGAAGGTGTTTTGTAATGGATAGAAGGTTAAATTGAAGAGTTTGCCTGTAGACTCAGTTGATAATATTGCTGGAACTAGAGGAATTACGAGGAGCGGCAGAATCTTTTCAGTGCCCGAAGTGGTGGCTGAGAAATCTGATAAAGGGAAAGGTAAGATGGTAGTGGAAGAAACTTCTCGGGCTGGCGAGAAGGGATCTCTGGAAAAAGACGTGGAAGAGTTCATGAGGTTGATCAAAAAGAGTGACTACAAGATAGTCGATCACTTGTGTCATACCCCAAAATTTTACCCCTTAGATCCGCATTATCATTTTAGGATCATACTCATGTGATTATCTAACCTTAACCTAGTTCAAGTTTGTCTTTGTCAAGATGCAGATGAATTAGGGTTCCGCACAGTCAAAATCGAAGCTTCGAGGGTTTGATCGATCAATGTTTTGGATTGATTCAACCATAAAACAAGATCAAGAATACTACATCGGGTCAAGTGTGAATCCAATTTGAGGTTGTCGCCCAAAGATCGAAGACAGTGCATTTCAGGATACCCGATTAGGGTTTTCGATCAGGAAAAGTCAACTGCGGTTTGAATTTTGATTTAAAAGGTTTTATAATGGTGGGATCATGGTCCATGAAGTTCATATGGATTGTTAAAGCCCATTCAAGAAGTTTCAAGGTCTTAGAAGACCCGGGGTATCAACAGTCGACTCGGTAGTCACCGATCGATCGGTTCGTCAACCAAAAAGTCAACCCTTCAATTTTTAAGAATTTGACTTCAATATGTGAATGACAAATGTTCCTTATATCATATTAAACTTTCTCATAAAATTTCATGGCCATTGGATCAAGGATGAAGGAGTAATTGAAAAAGTCGGGAATTAGGGTTTTGAAAGGGACAAAACCATAACTCTTTAACCACACATCCTTTTGAAGTGGTTCAAAGCTTGTTGGAAAGGTCTTGATATTCCCTAAAAAATTCCCATAGGTGCCCATGTACAAAAAATGAATGGATTTGGAGTTATGATCAAAATCAATGCAAGAGGGGAAAACAGTTAGAATTTTTCTAAGTGTTTTGGCCAAATAAGTCATGTTTTTTGTCAAATTTGAGGAGATCTTTGAGGTAGTTTCACTTGGAATCAGAAGTTCATGTGAACATGAATGTTTTAGAGCTACTTGATGGCTTTCCAAAAAGTACTAGAACATCTCAATGGCATTTGTGAGCTGAGAGTTATGGATTAGTGAAGTTGGGACTGTCACAATTGAAGAACAAAATCTGATTTTTCTACAAGTGAGATTTTCATCAAGATGGACCATTCTCAGCCCTTGGATCTTGTTGTGTCTGATATTTAGATTTTTTGAAGTGTAGAAGTATGAAAGAAATGTAGAGGAAGTGAAAATTGGAAGCTATGCAAGTGGCTTGCAAGTTGCAAATGCAACTTGCATTAAAAAATTCAAGAAATACAAAAGGTGAAAAAGTGAAAATCAGCAGCAACCATGCCCCTACCATCCTAGCCTCACTTCAGCCACCTCTAAGTCCATCATTACACTTGACTTCAGATTACCTCAAAGCCAAGAAACACCTTTTGGAGGATTTGAATTCAATTTTCCACTTTTCCCACTTAGGAAGGAAACCTCCCAAATGTATCCTCACCCTTACTTTCCTTATAAATAGAGAACTCCTCTACCTCATTCCAAACACCGGAGCAATCTCAAAAAAACCAGAGGAACCATAGCTCTCAATTCCTTCTCATTCCTTAAGAATTTCAAAGTTTCAAATTTCCATTTTTCACCAAAAAGTTGTCTTGAGCAAAACTCTGCTCAAGACTAGTTCTACCATCTCCAAGCCTCTCAAAATCATCCACACAATCCCTAAATATGGTGTAGAAGGTGTTCATACACTCAAACCTCTCAAAAATATCATTTTCACAAAAGTCACCCTCCACACCCTAATAATTTGACTTTCTTCCACTTTGAAAGCCAAATTCTCACTTGAACCATTTCTTACCATTCTAACACTCCTAACACCTCCTATACATCATATCTCAAGTGTCTAAGCCATAAAAAATCAACTGGAAATCACGCAAATCCAACTGTCTTGAAAATTGGTTTTGTTGCTTCAAGAGGAAGCAAACTCTATCTCTTTGCAAAGAAAGGAGGGTCTCTGGGTTTCTAAGCTTCTTAGCTTGCTCAAGGCTTGTCTACAAGAGGTATGTGACATTCCAACTCCCTACTAATCATACATTATCATGTATTGTCATTTTGTGGTGATTTTTGTGAAAATATACCATGGCTGCCCCATTGTAATTCTTTGTCAAGAACTCTAGTTTCCATGATCATGATATTTGCTTTCATTAATATATTGTCATTTGTAAATGATATGTGGATTTTGTTTTACCAAGTTTTTACTTTGATGTCATACTTAACTTGTTTGTGAGATTTTGACCATGTGGTAGTTTTAGGAGCCAATGTTGAAACATTGTGTTGGGCTGTTGTGCTTACCTTTTTGTATCTCAACTATTTTAAAGTCATTTGTTTAGTGCCTACATGATTCTACTTGCTTGTTTGTTTTGGTTGAAACTTGAACTTTAGGGCCTGTCATGAAATCTTGTAATTTTGCTGTCAAATGTGGTTTCACATACCATTTCTGTTTGGATCAGTTTGTTGCTTGATTTTAAAATTGTGGACTCATTTGATTGCTTATTTTGAGGGTGTGTGTGGTGCCTTTGTGCTCAAAAACTTCTTAAGTGTTCAAATTGACTTGTCATGCTTCAACTGTTGTCTTTTTCAAAATATCATGAGATCAATACATCACTTTCTTCCTTAATCCATATCTACATGATTTAGGTGCATATTATCATTGTCCTCCCTATTTGGAACTTGTGTATGATGCCAAAATACTCCAACTGTCATAGTTATGGCTTGCTGCATATTTAAGTGTTGTTTTTGTATGTCTTGAAGCTTCAATTGCTATTTTTCTGTTAGATAAGGTTTTCAACCATTTTTTGAGATTGGTATCATCTTTTAGCATATTTGTAGCATGTGTATAATAATTGTTTCATCAAAGATTTCACAATTTGAAAAAAACACTACTTGCTGTTACATGTGCCCACCAAGGCAGTTTTTCTTCATTTCTTGCAATCAACTTGCCGCTTTTCTAATCCAACTATCATGTGCCTAGTGTTTGAGTTGAAACTCATTTGTATGTTTGATCTTGATATGTGTGTGTTGTTATCTTGCTGCTTGTCTTGCCACAAGTCTTGCCAAGACAGTTTTCTTCACTTTTCACAACAATACACCAATTTTCTTTCGAACAGATATATGCTCTTTCTTGAAGTTAAAACACTTTTCTTATCATATTTATGATGTGTATACTTGGTTTACTTGGTCTATTCATGCTTGATCTCACAATTCCTCAAATTTCACTTTCAATTGCATTTTTATGCTAAAATCTGCCACAACATACCAATTTGTTGTTCTGTTTGTATATGCCTATGGTTTTGAGTTGTAACTCACTTATATGCATGATTCTAGGATGTGTGGATGATTGAATTGAGCCATGTATACCTATTTTCTTATTTCACTCTCAAACTTCTCCTTTCCAAGTCAAAATTACCATGAACATATCAACTTCCATGACAGTTTAATTTTGAATGATTCTAGGGCCTATGATCATTAGTTTGCATATTTGGAGTTTGTGTGTGGTAATAATATAGGTCATACCAACCTATTTTGGCCTTTGGCAGTTTTTGTTCTTTGCTATTTTTCAATATGCTACCATCATCATGCCATATTTTGAATAAGAGAAGATGTGTTTAATTTATGAGCTCAATATCATTTGTTATTGCATATATGATGTGTGTGTGTTGTTGCTTTGGTTTGAAACAATTTCCATTTGAGAAAACCTCTACTGTCATCAAAATTGTCTTGGCTTTTCTATCAACATCTCAATTTCTGCTCTAAATGCATCATGCTTGAATTTTAGGGCTCATCCTATTTGTCGTCATGTATAAGATGTGTGTATGCTTCTGCTTTGATTCAAACCCTCATTGTTGCAAATAACACCCCTGCTGCCTCATTAATGTCACCAAATTGTTTTGCATTTCATCCAAAATACCAATTCTTGTTTTGATTGAGGTATGCTTGAATGTTGTTTCTGTTTCTATCTAACTTCATGTTTTTAATATGTGTGTATTGTTTACTTGGTCTATAGGCCTAAAAACATTAGCTATCATGATTGAAACATATATTTGACACTGACACAAGCTAAATCTGCTCAATTTGAAATTTAACCATCTGCATTCTCATGCTATGACTGTTGTGCACCTACCATTTCACTTTCTGTTTGATTTTGTTATTGATCTTGGATGTAGACATATCTGTTAATACACTTGAAACATGTGTGTGAAGATTGTGTGACCTGAACTGCTACAATACTTGTTTTAATTTCAAACTGCATTTCAACTGCATCATTGAACTAGCTTTGTTATGCTAAATATGCCATCCATGATTAACCATCTGTTTCACTTAATCCATGTCGAATTTTGAGTGTGGAAACTTTCTGTTAATATGTTCACAATGTATGTGTGATGTTTGCATCATACCATGAAAACCATCACAACTCATATGCCACTTCTCAATTCAGGCTTGCTTTGCATCAATTTCTTGTTAGAATACTTTCATTATCATACTCATGGTTTGCTCATGTTGATCCATCATCTTAAATCACTTTTGTTTTGAACTCCAACAATGAATTGCATTTTAAACCATTTTCACATTTTTATCAACAACAACCATTTTGTGATTCAATAGGAAATGGAGATACTTCTTTGAACTTTGTGCATGAGTAATATATTTCAAGTGTGCATACTGTCATTTGGCTTTAACTGTGTCTGTTGAACTACAGCTTTGAGTATAAATCCTAAATTTCTTGGCCTTGCAAACTGTCATGAATTTCTCTTCATTTCCATATGTCAGTTGGAGTTTGGATCTTGGTGTGATCCTTTTGAGTGTTTGAACTTGGTATACATGATATTTGAGATATGTTTGAACCTTCCTTCTAGTTGTAGTATGCTTGAACTGATCATTGGATTTGAAAATGCATTTCCATCCTATTATGGCAAGTCCTATCGTGTTTTGTTTTCTAGGACTCATTTCAAAATTCCATCTGGACCATCTTGTTCCTTGTTTGAAAACACCCAATTTTGACTAAAATTTTACCTGAATCCATTAAGATTTGAGTAAGTTAGCATCAAAATGCAATTTGAAAAATGTCTTGTTCTTGGTTCTTTGGTTTTGCCTAGAAATCCATAAAAGCGTGCCTTATATGTTTATAGGGGTGGCTATATCAACGGATGTATAGCCACCCCAGTGGTAATCAACTTACTCTTAAGCATGCCTTTCACTAGCCAGACCTGGGTTCGATCCGTGTGGAGGTCGAATCCTTTTGCTCTTTTTATTTTTTCATGCTTCACCCTATTTTCCATCTTGCCAATGCGCGTGTAGGTGCTCTAGTGGCCAAGTTTGTGGCTTGCAAGCTTGAGGGCGTGGGTTCAACTCCCACCCCTTGCCATTTTTATTTTATTTTCTTGCTTGTTATATATATCTTGTACATTAATTCATTGAAACTTCAAAAATTCATATATTTCTCATTTTTCATCCTTTTTGGCCCATTCTTTTTGCAACATGCTTGTTTTGAAGACTATTTTCATGTGGTGTAAATAAATTACATGTTGTTATTAATTGTGATGTCTTTTGTCTATGTGGAAATCTGTTCATTTGTTGAGATCGTTATCTTACTTGCTGTTGAATTCCCTTTGAACATGCTTGAATTTTCTTGTGAGATTTTTGCATCCCATGTTAGTTAACATGCTAGGGTTTATTCTTGGTTGTCACCATAATCCCATGATTATCTTCCTCCTAAATTATGAAGTTAAATTGATTTACCTATGTTTGATTGTCATCAATGCATATTGTTGTTACATTTGTTATACCTTGAACCTATAACATGTTTACTTTCAAGTTGTGATTTGTTTATATGGTTGTTACCTTCATCATGCTTTTATCTTTGTTAAGATATTTGATTACCGGTTGTAACCATTCGTGTCTGTTTGAAGTATCTTCTTATTGTAATATGCATGCTTACTTGATTGTCATCTTGTTCATCTTACTCAGTTGTTCATTTGCTTTGTTAAGTATTTCTTCCCCAAGTGATGGAACTTTTTAGTTCTCATCCAAGTTGTCTCTCTCTCTCTCTCTCTCTCTCTCTCTCTCTCCTTCCAAAGGAAAATTCTTTCCGTTGACCCCTGGGTCATAAACAACTCATCTCTCCCTCGACTTCATTAAGTCATTCATACACTTAGTTAAGTGGAACTTGTCCTTTAGACTTTTCTTAAGTCTACAAAGCCCACCCTTGTTAGGAGTGCTCTTTCAACTAGAACTTAGGATAGATTTTGTTAACTCTATGTAAGAATCATCGTCATAATTACTTACTTCACTTTCTTGAGTGTTCAACTTAGATCTAGAGAGTTTCCTTAAACTCTACACAAGCATTGTTATGTTTGTTCCCCTCTGAACCTTGATCATAATCAAGTGTTCTTCAAACTTGGTGAGGTGAACTACGATTGCTCTGATTCTATCCTAGTTAGGATACGTAGGCAGAGGACGCGATGTCTTTGCGAGCAAACTTAGTGTACATATCTTTAGGTCTTTACCTATACCTTTTTTTCAAATCCATAGCAAACATTTAACAAACTTAGCACACAAACAAACAAAAGGTTCTTGTAGGGTACTACAGATGTTTAGGATGTGAAATACCTACCCTATGCATAACCAACCCCCGATCCCCGAATCTCTTAGCGTTGTTGTTACATCGCGAAAAGGGTTTTTCTTTCTTTAGACCTTTCCTTTGGATAAATTAAAGTTCGGTTGTATAAAAATTAAGATTCAAGTTAATTCAATAGCTTGATATCCGATTTTCACCGCAATAGAAATGACGACTTCACTGGGGATAGAATACTTGAGGGTTTAGCCTATTTTGTTTGTTTATGTGTCATATTTGTGAATATTTGCTTTACATGTATATTTGTGTATATTTGTTTGTTGGATCTTGGGACCTTTTGAGTGGTGAAATGGTCCTATACCCGGACTGGAGTGCAATTGTGATAGGATTCTGGTATATTCAAGAAGGCTTATAGGGAGTTGATTCCCGACCAAGATAACTTGAGAAACCACCGCTCAGTGTAGGCCCTCTTGAGATTTTAGTATTGTTGATCGAGTATTCGTGAAAACAACACTACTTTCAACAAAGGAGCCCATGACACTGTGGACTTTTAGATTACATTCTACCCCACTTTGGCCTTACTAGGACGTAGTGCGATGGCTATAAGAAAGTATTTCTGAAATAGTTGATACGCGATACTACACTTAGACGAGACTCTCTTGAGAATATTATCGATTACCAAGTGATTTGGGAAGTTGATAATATTCGAAAGATGGATTGATGACTCTGAGAACCATTTTAGAACCCTGCTCTACAGGTTTGAAATCCCTAGTACATACCTTTTGGGGATGGGTAGACCTTGGATCCATGTTTGACCTTTAAACCTAGGCCTGTGCTTGTGCATATGTGTGATCTTTGCATTTACTTGTGTTTGTGCATTCTTTCATTCATAACATCATAGAAGTTTCATGGAACTCAGATTCTCTTTGTTTGTAAACATCAGGGATTACTATAGATGGTGAAAGAAAGAAAACATTAAAGTACACTTACAAAGGTTTTAAACTAGATGACCTAAAAAGGTTGGGTACATTGGTAACAAATCCAGAGGGTTACCAGAGTAGGTATGAGAAGCTGTTGTTGTTATTGAAGATAAAAGTGGATAGTGGACTTCTTTCTACGCTTCTCCAGTTTTATGATCCTCTCTATGACTGTTTCACTTTCCCTTATTATCAGTTAGTGCCTACACTAGAAGAATACTCTCAGTTGGTTAGTTTGCCTATTCTGGAAGATTCTCCTTTTCCGATCATGGAAAAGGACCCTAAAGAACAAGATATTACCAAAGCCACACGTTTGGGATTAGTGGATATTCAAAAGAACATGATCATAAAAGGAGGAGTTTTTGGGTTGAGTGCAAAATTCTTGGTTGAAAAATCTCAGTACTACGCCGATCACTTGAGTATGGATGCACTCGAAGCTATTCTTGCCTTACTCATTTATGGTATCTTTCCGTTTCCCAGCTTTGAGAACTTTGTAGACCTCAACGCCATTAAGATTTTCTTAAAGAAAAACCCTGTGCCTATTCTGCTAGCAGACGCGTATCACTCTGTTCATCTCAGGAATTTTCACAAAGGAGGGATGATTACTTGTTGTGCTCCTTTATTGTACAAGTGGTTCACTTTACACTTGCCTAAAGCCTACGCCTTTTGGGATCCGAAGAAGGGGTGGTGGTCACAGAAGGTTATGGCTCTCACGCACTCTGATATTGATTGGTATAATCGTGAATATGATGGGATAATGATCATTGACAACTGTGGGAATTTTGGTAATGTACCTCTTCTTGGTGCCAATGGAGGAATCAGTTACAGCCCCGTCCTTGCCCGTCGACAGTTGGGATACCCTTTAAGAGATAGGCCCAACAGTGTTTATGTGGAAAATATTTTCTTTAAAGAAGAGGGTAATAATCAAGAGCAGAAAAAAAGGATTCTAAGAGCCTGGGGTCATTTGCACAAGAAAGGAAAGAATGACTTGGGAAAGCCTAATTATGTCTCCTTGGAACCTTATCTCCAATGGGTTCGAAAGAGAGCCATTGAGTTGAAGATGCCCTATTCTCAACAAGAACCTATGGCTTTAAAAGAGGAGCCCACCTTGATCTTCATGTCTGAAGAGGAGAAGTTAAGGATTGCTTTGAGCAAGGCACGACAAACCGAAGACGCTTGGAAGCACAAGTACCAAGTGGTTGTTGAAGAGAACGCAGAGCTCCAAAAGCAATTAGAGTTGAAGAATGAAGAGGTGCTCTCCTGCAAGAAGAGAAAAGCGCAACAAGATTTATTTTCTTCTAGCCCTCAGACGAATCCATGGAAGTTAATCATGGACAAGCTCATTCTTGAGAAGGCATAGATGGAGAAGGAGATTGAGAAGCTCAACCTAAGGCTATTAGGAGAACCTTCTTAGGGATTTTTGTTAGCTTTTATTTAGCTTTTTGTTTAAGGACTTTTGTAAGATGTACTAAAATTTTGTAATCCAATGAATTTAAATCAACAATGTTTTGATGTTTTACCGAATCTGAGTTCCGTGATACTTTGCGCATTTGCATTCGCATTTATTAATCATTCAAGGAACTAAAGATTGTTTTGCAGATATTATAGAATGGATTCTGCGAAGAAAGCAGAGATTGTGTTCCGAAGCCCAAGATTGGAGAACTTGAGGAAACTGGGAAGTTTAGTAGAAGACCCCGAGGCGTTCAGAGAGAATTATGGGAATATGTTGTCTTTACTAGAGGTTCAAGTATATGAAGAGATGTTGTCTGCGCTCGTGCAGTTTTATGATTCAACCTATCATTGTTTCACATTTCCAGATTATCAGTTGCTGCTAACCTTGGAAGAATATTTTGCCCTGATGGGAGTAGGCGTCACTCCTAGACCATTTTTTGGAAGAGAAGGGACTTCTAATAAAAGAGTAGTTGCAGAGGCCGCGTATTTGGAGGTGGACGAAGTACGATCTCATATGACTGCTAAGGGAGGGCTATATGGATTTTCAACTATCTTCCTGTATGAAAAAGCTCAAAGTTATGCCGAGTCGAAGAATTCTGAAGCATTTGAGGCCATTCTGGTTTTACTAATTTACGGACTGTTCCTTTTCCCGACTTCTAATGATTTTGTGGACACAAATGCAATCAACCTCTTCTTAATCAAGAATCATGTGCCTACCTTGTTGGCTGATGTGTACTTTTCCATCCATCGTAGGAACCGTCATTGAGCTGGTCAGATTGAGTGTTGCACCGTTCTCTTGCACAAGTGGTTTATTTTGCACTTGCCAAGACTTCCAGCACTCTGGGATAGGCAGAATGGGCTCTCATGAATAGAGATGTTGTTGTTACTCAAACATTCAGATATTAAGTGGTATGACCCTATGTATGGGGGGATTTCCATGATTCAAAGATGTGGGGATTTCCCGAGTGTATCGCTTATCAGCATTAATGGTTGCATTAGTTATAATCCTATCTTAGCTCGTCGCCAGTTGGGGCACCCGATGGAGAATGAACCAGACCCAGCCTTTTTGAGAAGCTTCTACATTGAAGAGGGGAAGGATCCCGCTTACAAGGCTCGGACTGTGTATGCTTGGCGTCACATCCACACAAGAGGAGTAACTGCCCTAGGATACCACGACACTGCTGTTTCAGAATCTTACTTATCATGGGTGAAAGAAGCAGCATTGAAGATGTTCTACACTCGCTTTGAGCCCGACTCAACCAAACTTACTCTCGTAGAAGAATTGAAAGCTGCTTTGGCAAAAGCTGAAAGAGAAGGAAAAGATTGGAGGGATAAGTATTTCAAGGTTATGCAAGAGAAGGAAGAGCTTCAAGAATTGATCTGCCAAGGTGGGAAGAAGAGTCAATCAGAAGACGAAGCGGCCTCCAGCCAGAAGATCTAGGATCCTTTTGTTTTTCTGTTTTGTTTTGTCATGTATCTGTATTGAAGATTTGTGTTCAAGTTATTGTTGTAAAACTCCCAATTATTAATCTATGAAGACTTTGAATTTTCTTTATTTCCCCATTGTTATAATTTTTGCAAATATTTCTTTGGATTCCTTGAATGATTAATTTTGCATTTTGCACCCATAGCATTTTATGTGCATTTCCTGTGCAGTGTCTCATCTCGTTGTCTTATCTCCAGAGAATCATACTGAATCCTCACCATCAATACAACACACGAGCCCAAGCTTGCCAAAGAATGGAAGAAAACAATGCGGCTCTGGATAGGGTTGACAACGAACTTGAAGATTTACGAGGAAGCGTAGGACGAATCATGGAAGTCTTACAAGTTATCAATGCAAAAATGGACACTCAGGCCACTGTAGTTTCCGAGATCACTAATGCAGTTGTGGAGCCGATCCCAACGGTAGTCACTGTTGCAAGTATTCCACCATATGGGCTCACACCAGGTTTTGTGCCTCCGCCACCAGTCAGTCAACAATCAGTTCCTCTAGGGGCAGAAATTCCTCGAGTTGTTCCGACTTATACTCCAGCCTCTATACAGACTCAAGTGTGCCCTATTTTTCACAGTCATCCACAAGTGTTTGAAATTCCTGATAGGTCCGAAGAAGAAAGTGGACGACATGATAAGTTGAAGGAGAGTGTAAAAACTATAGGGAGGAAGGTTAGAGCAATGGAAGGAAATGATATCTTTGGTACTAATGCCAGGGATATGTGTTTAGTGTCTGGGTTGGTAATTCCGCTAAAATTCAAAATCCCCAACTTTGATCAGTACACCGGCGCTACTTGTCCTCGAACACATTTGATCATGTATTACCGAAGAATGGCCGCACATGTAGAAGATGATAAGTTGATGATACATTGTTTCCAAGATAGCTTGAAAGGAGCCCCTGCTAAGTGGTATTTGAGTTTAGATCAGTCTGGCATTAACAATTTCCAAGACTTGGCCGATGCTTTCATAAAGCATTACAAGTACAATATGGACTTGGCCCCAGAAAGAAGACAGTTGTTGAGTATGACACAAAAGAGTTCCGAATCGTTCAAAGAGTATGCACAACGTTGGAGGGAGACTGCCTCTCAGGTATAACCTCCTTTGAATGAGAAAGAGTTGACAGATTGGTTTGTGGATACGGTGAGACCTGAATTTTATGAGAAGATGATCAACAGTGTAACATCGAGTTTCTCTGACATAGTAGCTGTGGGAGTAAGAGTAGAATTGGGATTGAAGAATGGAAAGATGACTAGTAGTTCCAGTGGTTCCAGCAATAACAATGTCAAGAAGTTCAGTGGTAATTTTCATAAAAAGAAAGAGGGAGAAACAAACGCCATAACAATGGGGAAAAAGAATCAGACTTGGAAGCAACCCTACCAACGATATCAACAACCTTCACAAGGTTATATTCAGCAGCCTCCACAAGGCTATGTTCAGCAACCTCAGCAAAATTCTATACAACAACCGATGTATCCAGTACAGTATGCTCAACAACCATATGTGGCAGCTATAACGCCCACTTTCAATCACCCTATTCCAAGTTATCAGACAGTGCAACCAGCACCCATGTATCAACCAATTCAGCAACAAGAGTATCAACGAGCGCCAAACGCTCCACCCCATCAGCAATATCAGCAGCCCAGGGCCCAGGCACCGAGGCATAATTACCAAAATCGAAGACCAACAACGAGGCCTCCATTTCCTTAGATACCGATGACTTACACGGAGTTGTACCCAACATTGGTGCAACAAGGGTTAGTAACAACACGACCACTGAATACACCCTTGGACACTTCATCACCTCATTACAATCCAAACCCTCATTGCGCCTTTCATGAAGGTGCTGCCGGCCATGACTTAGAGGCGTGCCTCGGTTTGAAACATATTGTCAGGGAGCTCATAGAGAAGAAGATTTTATCTTTTAATGATGTACCGCCTAATGTTAAAAGTAATTCGTTGCCGAATCATGGAGGAGTTAATGCTATAGAAGAAGTTTCAAATGAAAGGTTAGTTCGTGATGTGTCAGAGATCAAGACTTCGTTGAGGTCACTTCATGAGAAACTGTTGAAAGCAGGATTGATAGAAGGTACCCATAATGATTGTGAAGAATGTTCTGTTAATCTTAAGGGGTGTGGTGCAGTGCAGAAAGATGTGCAAGGTATGATTGATGATGGATTATTGCATGTAGGTATCAAAGTAAAGAAAGAGGAAGTTTCGGTGGTTGAGCCTATTTTCAATTTACCAAAGAAAAGAGAGAAAGTCCATGTGTTTAATATGATTAGTAGGAATGTGAAGCCTGTTTTTGACAAATCTGTTGTTGATCATCCTCGGCCAGTTGTTATTCAGAAGCCGAGATAGTTTTCTTTTGAGAATACAAAGGCAGTTCTATGGAAATATGATATGGTGGTATTAGACCAGAAATCTGGGAAGGTTATTCAGAATGAGAAAGTGAAAGATGACCAGGTGGATGTGACAAATATTACAGGAAAAAGCAAGATGACCCGTAGTGGTCGAATATATCAGCCCAAGATAACTGTAGTTGCTCCAAAAGAAGTTACCCCTGCCGCGACAACCAAAGACAAAGAAGTACCAATCACAGAAGGAGATGCTAAAGAATTCTTAAGGATTATCCGAAAAAGTGATTACAAGGTTGTTGATCAGCTTCATCAAACCCCCTCCAAAATATCAATTTTGTCTCTCCTGATGAATTCCCCAGTTCATAGAGAGGCTCTACAAAAGATGTTAATGCAAGCACATGTGACAAATGATATAACCCTTGGCCAATTTGATTCGGTGATAACCAATATTACAGCTTGCAATACTCTGAGTTTCAGTGATGAAGAATTGCCAAGAGGAGGATGTAATCATAATCGTGCTTTGCACGTATCCATCAGATGTCAAGAGGACACGTTGGCGCGAGTTTTGGTTGATATTGGATCTTCGTTGAATGTGTTGCCTAAAAGGTCGCTCGTAAAATTAGCATATGCAGGGGAAGAGATGAAGCTGACGTCGTTGATTGTAAAGGCTTTTAATGGTTCAAGAAGAACGGTTGTTGGGGAAGTGGAATTGCCAATCATGATAGGACCTCACGTGTTCGATATCACATTCTAGGTAATGGACATTAACCCGGCTTATAGCTGTTTGTTGGGACGACCGTGGATTCACGCAGCTGTAAGTACATAGTGTAACACCCCACTTCCCAAATTAAATAAAATATAAACATTATAAATAAACATCAGAGTTTTCCCCAAAATAGTGGGATATCACATCACCAAATTTTTATAAAAACACTTTATTAATTATTCTCAAAAATAATACAGCGGAAAACATTATTCCAACATTCTCGGCCATCCGCCAAATTTCGTAAAATCTTTATTATTATAATTCACAAAAAAAAAGTGATACGTCACAGGATTACAACAAGTTTGACATAAAACAATTAAAACACCCATATCCCGTGTTACGTATCAGAGCATCCTAGACTCGACTGGCACACCACCATCCAAGCTATCTAAGTACCTGGATTATCTGTACTTCCGGAGAAGCACAGACACAACAACAACCAAGGGGTGAGAAAACATGATCAAAAATATATTGGTAATGTAATACATGTAAACAAGGTAGTAAAACACACCAACACACCAATATTCACCCCAACAACTCCATATAACGAACCTACTGTTCAAATTACAATATAACATATTATAATGCAAATATGCAACTCAACACCATGCATGCGATACCGACTCATTGGTTCATTCAATCGAACCTGGATAGATCACTTACGCTCCTCCTGAGACATGATCTATCCCCCACCATTCTCCACCAAGGAGTACGGATGAATCACTTACGCTCCTCCTGAGACATGATTCATCCCACCAAAACACCATGATATGCACACACCAATGCATAACTATCATATTTAGGCACACTAAGTGCACACGATCCTCCTGATCATATCATCATACATCAATGCATATATGTGTAGATATATTACACCAACACCATATAAATCAATCAGATAGTAAATAAATTCATACTATAACACCATATATAACCACATCCCAACACCCGGGAACACACGATCCTACTGATCACTACATACATATACGTTAACCAATTTTTCACCAACAATATCAAGGAAAACGAGTACCATCACCAAGTAAACAAGTTCATACTTTATCACCAAGATATAAACACGTCCCACCACTCGGGAATACACGATCCTACTGATCACTACACCATGCTCCGCATGATTCATACACCAACTAATTATCCATTTAAATAATTAGTAACGAAAATCACATACTATCACCGAGTACTCACTCTATAACACTCAATCATCTCCCCTATAATCAACAAAGTCCAAGGGCACTACACTCTTAGCGCACACAGTATAACAGCATAGAAAAACCCTCATTCTGCTACGCTCGCTACACCCTCGCTAGGCAAACAGAACCTACTGGACTCACTCGCTACCTCACTCTCTAGGCGAGCACCTAGCGAACGCTCGCTGCCTTCTCGCTAAGCGAAGTGCTAGCGAGTTGCCTGCGACTTCTCAAGTTCTCACAGTTCAGAATTCTCACTCTTCTCCGATTCAAGCCTATTCTATAACATCCACTTCCTATACTATCCGTATTACGACCAATGCATATTAGGCTTATCAATCTTCCTATAATTCTACTCCAGATCAACATTATGGCACACTACCGGCACTTTAGAGTTACTCTGAACCTTACTCAAACCAAACCAACACCAACAGTCAATCAACAATGGCAACATCAAACATCCGTACATCATCATATACATATTATTCCAAAGTCATCAATTAAACAATCTATCGACACATCAAAAAGTTCACACAGAACTTCCCTAAAACCGTAAACCCAACCTATACGCCAAATTAACCAAAAACAACAATTCATCAACACTCAACATATTTCAATCCATCAACATCAACATAACTCAACAATCAATAGCATGTCAATATAAAACTTCATCAACGATACATTCCTACGGGGTTAAGGAATCCCCACTACCCTATACATGTATATACCATTCCCAATCAAGTTTCTCCCCCCTTACCTTGTTAATCGGTTGATCGATGAAATTCTTCCTGGATTTGGTCTCTTGGCCTCCTCTTTTCTTTCCGTTCTTCGTTCCCTTTTTCCTTCGTTCTTCTCACTTCTCTCGTTCTTTCCTCTTCTCTCTTTCTATCGCTCTTTCTCTCTTCCCTCTTTCTATCGTGTTATTTTCTCTAATACTTCCCCCACCCCTTCATATTCTATTTTCCTTTTTATTTCCTATCCCAATAATAATAATAACTAATAAAAATAATATAATAATAATAATAATAATAATAATAACTAATAAAAATAACATAATAATAATAATAATAATAATAATAATAATAATAATAATAATAATAATATTATTATTATTATTATTATTATTATTATTATTATTATTATTATTATCACACCAATTTCCCACGATCTATGGTAATCCCTTTTCTCTCTATTCCAACTTTTCTAATATCTCCTTGCTACCCCTTCATATTTCCTTCCTCACGGTTTCTATCATGACTTTTCATATTTCCATTCTAACTTCCCAATAACCCTTCCACCTCTTATTTTACTTATTTCAACCACTAATATTCCCAATAATAATTCTAATATAATAATTATAATAATCATTATAATAATAATAATAATATAATATAATACTATTATAATATTATAGTAATATTCAACATAATAATAATAATAGTAATACACCCAACAATAATTATAATTATAATAATAATAATACTAATGATAATAATAACAATTATATTAATACTAATAATAAAATAATATGAATAATAATAATCTTAATATTAATAATACTAATATAATATTACTAATATTAATAATACTAATCATAATAATACTATTAATAATAATAATAATAATATTATTATTATTATCTCACCAAAATAATAATAATATTAATAATACTAATAATATTATTATCTCACCAAAATAATAATAATATTAATAATACTAATAAATATAATAATATATAATAATAATACCCCCACCAATATTACTATTATTCATTATATTATCATATTCACACCAAAAATCATAATAATATAATAACTATATTAATAATAATATTATATTCTCCATATTAATAATATTACTACAAATATTAATAATACTCATAAATATAATAATAATAATAATAATAATAATAATAATAATAATAATAATATTAATACCACCACCAATATTACTATTATTTCTTATATTATTATAAACTCACCAAATTACCACCAATGATCCTCCCATCTCAGGGACACCCACCAAACATCATCAAATACACCCTACCAAAGGGCACATCAACATATAATATTTAAAATAATAATAAAATGACTAAATAATTAAAATGGGTGTTACAACTCTCCCCCACTTTAATTATTTTCGCCCTCGAAAATTATCTGATGGAAATAATTTCGGATACGCTCCCCGCATCTTTTATTCCAATTCTCAGGTCACACTGCCTTCTGCAGCACCTCCCCATACTACTTTCACCAAAGATATCTCCTTCCTTCGGAGTTGTTCCTCGCTCGCCAAAACGAACTAGCAATGCCTCAACAATCGGAATATTTTTCACTTGTACATCATCCACCTGGTTCAATGTACTTTCTCGACTAAGACACATGAAACATATCATGCCAATTCACAGCGACAACAGAAAAACAGTCTAACATGTTACTCCTCCCATGCCTCTGCTGCGCCACTCTGATACAACTACAGAACACGTGCGAACTTCTGAGATTTCGAAGCTCGACCAACACCAGTCACCGGCGTGACCCTCAAAATACATATTGCCTCGGATCCTCTCGATCTTCTCACCCATCTCAAGCATAATCTTCGAGTCTGAGTACAACACTCTCACTCGATTTATTTCAACACAGGAGAGTCCTACACTCCCTATCTCACCAAGCCACATATAGTGCCATTCCGACACTAGGATGGTAACCGTTATTATAGGTAACTCAATCAACGATAATTAATCATCCCACGCTCCACCTTGATCCGACACCCAAGCTCTCACCAATTCTCTACAGACTCAATAGTCCTCTCTGACTGACCATCAGTTTGCGGATGATAGGTCGAACTCAGTTTCAACTTAGTACCCGAAGCTTCCTGTAAGCCCCTCCAAAATCTCAATATAAACCTCAAATTTCCATCTGACACAATATTCGTCAGTATCTCATCCAACTTCACCACTTTCTCAATATGCATCTCGTATATCCTCAACATGGAATAGTTAATCCACTCCTAACAATTCAAATTAAAATTATGTCTTTACAAATTCTTTGGAAATCTCAACACCAATTTCGTGAAAATACTACCTGATTTCCACTCTAGAATATTTAACGACTACATCAGACTCAACAGTCTCTGATGTTCACTCTTCGAATTCCGACAATTCTAACTAGCATATTCCACCTCTCCTTATCCATGGTCTCAAAAACAATCTACTCAAGTTCGGTTACTTCTTCATAGCACCGAGATAGATACTCCATCTACCTCAATGTATTTCTTCACGAGTACTCCTACTCCCTTCAACAACATCTGATATACATACTCTATCATAACACCTCGTGGTATTATTTCCACAAACCCGACAATCCACTCTTCGACTCTAATTTATCAATTTCAACTAATTCACTATTCAACCCAGATTTCTGACTTTCTCGATTCTTCTCAAGGATATCACTAGTCAGATCTTAATAATAAAAGCTTAACTCCATAAGAAGTATCCTTACTCACAAAACGCATATTATGAAATTTCTCAATCAGTTCTAACTCTTTTCACCATCATCTTCGGTATATGCAAATATTTCTAACTCACTGCATCATCTACCATGTCCGCTTTACCCGAATGGTAATTCAACTCGAAGTCGTACTCTTTTCGAAGTCCCAATTATTTCCTATGCCTCATAGTTGTCTTATTCAAATTAAACAAACACCTTAAACTCTTAAGATCACCAAACACCTCCGATCTCAGTCTGAACTTTTGAAGACTCTGACTCCAGTACAATCACAATAGTAACCAACTCTAAATCACTGGTCGGATGATTTCTCTTATACACTTCAAGTTGCCTTTTGCATAATTGAAACTCGCTGAAGTTGTCTTTAGCAAATCCCCTAATTATATCAACAAGCATCACAAACACCACAATTAGTTCTATCGGATTCGGCAGAACTTTCCTTACGGAAGTATATCACCGCTCTTTTTCCAACACTGATAACTCCAGTTCCTTATGCTCAACATAATCCTCTATACGCTTCGAATACCTTAAAATATCATTTATTAACAAAACCATTTCCTTATATAAATAATTAAAGAAGATCCCATGCCAAGTGGACAAACAAGTTGTGAGTTATAGCGGGAACACATACCGTACCGCCCGTCCTTACCACAAAATTCAAACACACTTCATCAATAAATAGCTTAAATCTATGTCAATACTTCACCATATCATAGATAATTTGAATAGCTTTCCAACGCTTCGAACCGCGCGTCATTCCGAGTTACGGTTCTCCCGTTACGGCAAAAACACCAGAATAACATTTTCTGCCCAGGACCCCTTCGCCAGGCGAACACCGCAGCGAATATGGACGTTCGCCAGTATGCTCGCCAGGCGAACATGACAGTCCCAAAATCCTCTTTTCGACCGTTACCCGACTTCCGAGTGTCCGATTTCGATTCCGTAAAAAGCTGCGATCTCGGAATTTAACGTACAACAACAATTTTATACTTAGGAAGCCATCCAACACATTTTAAATCTATGAATAATTTAAAACTCAATTACTTCCAATCTCAACAGCAGATCTTTGAGCCTCCTAATACGATAGAACTTTTGACCTTCGTCCCATCCACCACAAGAACTCTACTCGAGATCACATGACCAAGGGACTCACATCCCTCGATCAATTGTTCCATCAAATCATTAACTCTTGGAAGCGAACACCTATCCTTGATAGTCGCCCTGTTCACTTATCTATAGTTCACCCAAAGCTTCACAAAACCTTCTATCTGTCTAACCAACAAAATTGGTGCACATTACGGTAGCACACTCAAACAAAAGAACCTCTCTCCTAAGAGGTCTTCAAGTTGACTCTTCAACTTCTCCAATCCCAACGAAAACACACCATATGGAGTCACTAATATCGGACTCGTTCCAACAACAAAGTCAACGTGTGAGCTTTACTTCACACTCCGATAGTAAATCACCTACCTCATCCGGAAACCTCTGGCAATCGCAATTAATTGACAAATCCCAATTTTTCTCACTTTCCTTCTCATTCCAAGTTTCAGTCAAAATAGACACTTCAACACCGTCTTACGCCAAATTCCTCAAAATAATCCCTTAAGCACTTAGCTTACTCAAGACTATACACTGCTCACGCCACCCAAGCTTGCAAGATACGTCTATCCCATCCAACACAATCCCGTCCACTATTAACAAGAGATTAAGGGTGATCAGTTCCTCAATTTGTTAATAGACAGCCGAAATCATGATGGGGTACAAACCATCTTTACCAAACTATGATATCACTCCTCAACACACTAAGCCACCACACTGTAGCTTTTCGGAGAAATACAACTTCTCCCCCACTGGAATCATTCCACTTCTACCAATGAAGTTAACCAACAACATGTATCGACAGTGTTTTTACACACATGTCGCATACCAGGAAACAATAACACTAGACAACATTGGCCGGACGGACCGACCTGCTCTGATACCAATTGTAACACCCCACTTCCCAAATTAAATAAAATATAAACATTATAAATAAACATCAGAGTTTTCCCCAAAATAGTGGGATATCACATCACCAAATTTTTATAAAAACACTTTATTAATTATTCTCAAAAATAATACAGCGGAAAACATTATTCCAACATTCTCGGCCATCCGCCAAATTTCGTAAAATCTTTATTATTATAATTCACAAAAAAAAAAGTGATACGTCACAGGATTACAACAAGTTTGACATAAAACAATTAAAACACCCATATCCCGTGTTACGTATCAGAGCATCCTAGACTCGACTGGCACACCACCATCCAAGCTATCTAAGTACCTGGATTATCTGTACTTCCGGAGAAGCACAGACACAACAACAACCAAGGGGTGAGAAAACATGATCAAAAATATATTGGTAATGTAATACATGTAAACAAGGTAGTAAAACACACCAACACACCAATATTCACCCCAACAACTCCATATAACGAACCTACTGTTCAAATTACAATATAACATATTATAATGCAAATATGCAACTCAACACCATGCATGCGATACCGACTCATTGGTTCATTCAATCGAACCTGGATAGATCACTTACGCTCCTCCTGAGACATGATCTATCCCCCACCATTCTCCACCAAGGAGTACGGATGAATCACTTACGCTCCTCCTGAGACATGATTCATCCCACCAAAACACCATGATATGCACACACCAATGCATAACTATCATATTTAGGCACACTAAGTGCACACGATCCTCCTGATCATATCATCATACATCAATGCATATATGTGTAGATATATTACACCAACACCATATAAATCAATCAGATAGTAAATAAATTCATACTATAACACCATATATAACCACATCCCAACACCCGGGAACACACGATCCTACTGATCACTACATACATATACGTTAACCAATTGTTCACCAACAATATCAAGGAAAACGAGTACCATCACCAAGTAAACAAGTTCATACTTTATCACCAAGATATAAACACGTCCCACCACTCGGGAATACACGATCCTACTGATCACTACACCATGCTCCGCATGATTCATACACCAACTAATTATCCATTTAAATAATTAGTAACGAAAATCACATACTATCACCGAGTACTCACTCTATAACACTCAATCATCTCCCCTATAATCAACAAAGTCCAAGGGCACTACACTCTTAGCGCACACAGTATAACAGCATAGAAAAAACCTCATTCTGCTACGCTCGCTACACCCTCGCTAGGCAAACAGAACCTACTGGACTCACTCGCTACCTCACTCGCTAGGCGAGCACCTAGCGAACGCTCGCTGCCTTCTCGCTAAGCGAAGTGCTAGCGAGTTGCCTGCGACTTCTCAAGTTCTCACAGTTCAGAATTCTCACTCTTCTCCGATTCAAGCCTATTCTATAACATCCACTTCCTATACTATCCGTATTACGACCAATGCATATTAGGCTTATCAATCTTCCTATAATTCTACTCCAGATCAACATTATGGCACACTACCGGCACTTTAGAGTTACTCTGAACCTTACTCAAACCAAACCAACACCAACAGTCAATCAACAATGGCAACATCAAACATCCGTACATCATCATATACATATTATTCCAAAGTCATCAATTAAACAATCTATCGACACATCAAAAAGGTCACACAGAACTTCCCTAAAACCGTAAACCCAACCTATACGCCAAATTAACCAAAAACAACAATTCATCAACACTCAACATATTTCAATCCATCAACATCAACATAACTCAACAATCAATAGCATGTCAATATAAAACTTCATCAACGATACATTCCTACGGGGTTAAGGAATCCCCACTATCCTATACATGTATATACCATTCCCAATCAAGTTTCTCCCCCCTTACCTTGTTAATCGGTTGATCGATGAAATTCTTCCTGGATTTGGTCTCTTGGCCTCCTCTTTTCTTTCCGTTCTTCGTTCCCTTTTTCCTTCGTTCTTCTCACTTCTCTCGTTCTTTCCTCTTCTCTCTTTCTATCGCTCTTTCTCTCTTCCCTCTTTCTATCGTGTTATTTTCTCTAATACTTCCCCCACCCCTTCATATTCTATTTTCCTTTTTATTTCCTATCCCAATAATAATAATAACTAATAAAAATAATATAATAATAATAATAATAATAATAATAACTAATAAAAATAACATAATAATAATAATAATAATAATAATAATAATAATAATAATAATAATAATATTATTATTATTATTATTATTATTATTATCACACCAATTTCCCACGATCTATGGTAATCCCTTTTCTCTCTATTCCAACTTTTCTAATATCTCCTTGCTACCCCTTCATATTTCCTTCCTCACGGTTTCTATCATGACTTTTCATATTTCCATTCTAACTTCCCAATAACCCTTCCACCTCTTATTTTACTTATTTCAACCACTAATATTCCCAATAATAATTCTAATATAATAATTATAATAATCATTATAATAATAATAATAATATAATATAATACTATTATAATATTATAGTAATATTCAACATAATAATAATAATAGTAATACACCCAACAATAATTATAATTATAATAATAATAATACTAATGATAATAATAACAATTATATTAATACTAATAATAAAATAATATGAATAATAATAATCTTAATATTAATAATACTAATATAATATTACTAATATTAATAATACTAATCATAATAATACTATTAATAATAATAATAATAATATTATTATTATTATCTCACCAAAATAATAATAATAATAATAATAATAGTAATAATATTATTATCTCACCAAAATAATAATAATATTAATAATACTAATAAATATAATAATATATAATAATAATACCCCCACCAATATTACTATTATTCATTATATTATCATATTCACACCAAAAATCATAATAATATAATAACTATATTAATAATAATATTATATTCTCCATATTAATAATATTACTACAAATATTAATAATACTCATAAATATAATAATAATAATAATAATAATAATAATAATAATATTAATACCACCACCAATATTACTATTATTTCTTATATTATTATAAACTCACCAAATTACCACCAATGATCCTCCCATCTCAGGGACACCCACCAAACATCATCAAATACACCCTACCAAAGGGCACATCAACATATAATATTTAAAATAATAATAAAATGACTAAATAATTAAAATGGGTGTTACACATAGTATGCCTAAGAGGGGGGGGGGGGGGGGGGGGTGAATTAGGCTTTTAGGGACTTTTTCCGATTTTTCGGTATTCTTGAAATTTTACTCGTTAGGTTCTTGGTGATGAATGCAGTAGAAAGTAAAAGGAAAGTGGACACCAAGATTTATAGTGGTTCCCCTCACAATCCGAGAGTACTCCACTCCCCTTTCAACACGAAAGAGAGTTTTCACTATTGTTTAATAAAGTACAACCTATCACACCATCAACCGGTGAGGCCTACTATCAAACAATAAAAAATTAACAAGTGTACAAGAACAATCCTCTTGTAAACACTCACCCTTGTGTCCAACAATCCTGGATCACAAGTCAAAATACAAGTAATCTGAATACTTTGATTTAAGAGTAATAATGGTAATATCAATGCTGAGATTGATCTTCTCCTTCTTATCAAAATTCACTCTTTTAATTTCAACACAAGTGTTCAATGCTATGCATATGAAAGATATGATCAATATGAACACTTTTGAAAAGATTTGAAAAGTATTTGAAAGTGGTGAATTTGATTCAAAGAATGTTTTGAAAATGATTATTGGAGGTTGTTTTTCAATTTGAAAAACTCAGAGTTTATATGTGTAAACACACCTTTTCCAACAGGTATATTTGAGTATAATTCAAAATATGAATTGGTATAATATTCAAACCATTTTTGAACTTGAAACAAAGTCATTTTTCAAAATACGTTCAGTGTTAATCAGTTAACCTATATGGTTAATCGGTTAACACTGGAACGTTATACCAGAATATTTAAAATTTGAAATGGTTAACCGGTTAACCTATATGGTTAATCGGTTAACACTGCTATTTTTCAGAAAAATACTTATAAAAATAGTGTTATACCAATTCTAATAGAAAAGTATGCTTATGCAATGTGATCAAATGATAAAGATGTTGAACACTTGTATATCAATTAAATTAATGGATTTTGATATACCATAGCTTGTGTCAAAAACTTGAAAGTTGATCAGTTAAATGTTCATGAAGCTTTGAATGTTGATCACTTCCATTCCACTTGATCTTGGTCTTTTGAAAGCGTTTGCCTTTTTGCACAGATGAAATATTCTTGATCTTGATGTTGACGTCATCAAAACTTTGAGATGAAGCTTGCTTCTACAGCAGCTGGGGCAGTGACTTCCACTTTGCATCAAAGGATGAAATTTGTGGTGAATGACAAACTGGTAATTGTGCATGGCGAAGAAGACTTGATGGTGAGTAATTTATCGTCATTCAGGTATATCGAGGCAGATGAGGATGCATTGGAAACTTATTTCCAAGCACTTGAAATAGCTAACGCAGTGATGATAGAAGATACAGTGGCAAGGAGTGGTCCATCTTTTGCATCCGCTCAGAGCATCAAGTCTACATTAGAAGGAGGTACTTCTGCAGGTTGGGGAGAGGTCATTGAAGTACAAGCAAGGCCGGGTCGCCAAGGGTTGGGTTACAAACCAACTCATATCGAAGCATCAACACACGCCGAAGGACGTCCGAAGACTATCCAAGAGGTGTTCATCAGTGGAGGATTCCAAGTCAATGCCGTGGGAGAAAATTCTGAAGAAGGGGATATTGAACATTTGGTGTATCATTGTGAAGCTGCTTTAGGAAATTGGGAGGCTATTGAGATTCCCGTGATCTTTCCTGTGTCGAAGTAATTTGCTTGTTTTTCTTTACTTGTTGTTGCTTTTTATCTTTAAACCTCCATAGCCATGCCCAAGGCTATAGGATGCATTTTGTAAGGGACCCGTGCTTTCATGAATATTATGATTAATGAACTGTTTTGTTAAATCCTTTTGGTGTTGTTCCCTTTATTTGCTTTTGTTTCCGTATTTAAAAAGACGATGGCAATTTTCTAAAAAAATCATCAAAACAGTTTTCTTGATTGCTGCATTTGTCTTTGTGTGTTTTAATAAATTAAGCCATTCCAACATGCAGTGATACCCCAAAACCCGTTGAATCCATTGGCTTTGCTTTCCCTCCTGACTTTGACTCACTAATTTACCAAGCCGAAGATGAGGACAAAGATTTTGAGATCCCTGATGAACTGGCAAAAATGGCATGTTATGAGCACCCAGAGTTTCAACCTCAAAAGGAGCAGGTGAATGTTATTAATCTTGGCACCGAAGAAGACAAGAAAGATGTCAAGATTGGGGCAACACTTGGGGCAGAAGTCAAGCAGCAATTGGTAGAGCTTTTAAAAGAATATATGGATGTATTTGCTTGGTCATATCAGGATATGCCAGGTTTGGACACCGACATAGTGGTCCACAAGTTACCGCTCCGACCCGAATGGACGCCAGTCAAACAAAAACTCCAAAGAACTAGACCTGACATGGCTCTTAAGATTCGAGACGAAGTGAAAAAGCAGATTGATGCAGGTTTCTTGGCAGTATCCAAATACCCTGAATGGGTAGCTAATATTGTACCTGTGCCGAAAAAAGATGGGAAGGTCAGAATGTGTGTGGATTATAGGGATCTGAACAAGGCCAGTCTGAAAGATGATTTCCCTTTGCCGCATATTGATACATTGGTGGATAATACGGCTCGCTTTGCGCTTTTCTCGTTTATGGATGGTTTCTCCGGATACAACCAAATCAAGATGGATCCAGATGATATGGAAAAAACCACTTTCATTACTCTTTGGGGAACTTACTGTTACAAAGCCGTGTCGTTCGGTTTGAAGAATGTCGGTGCCACTTATCAAAGAGCCATGGTGACCTTATTTCATGACATGATGCATAAAGAGATAGAAGTGTATGTTGATCATATGATCGCCAAATCTCAGAGTGAAGAGGACCATTTGAACCATTTGTTGAAATTGTTTGAGAGACTCAGAAAATATCAGTTGAGGCTAAACCCAGCCGAGTGTACTTTTGGGGTGAGATCTGGGAAGTTACTCGGTTTCATTGTTAGCCACCGAGGGATTGAGGTAGATCCAGATAAAGTTCGGGCCATTCAAGATATGCCGGCTCCGCGAACTGAGAAACAAGTCAGAGGTTTCCTTGGAAGATTGAACTACATATCCAGATTTATTTCCAATATGACTCCTACTTGTGAGCCCATTTTTAAGTTGTTACGAAAGGATCAAACAGTTGTTTGGAATTCATATTGCCAACAAGCATTTGATAAGATTAAAGGCTATCTTCAAGAGCCTCCGATCTTAATACCTCCTCTTCTGGGAAGACCTCTTTTCATGTATTTAACAGTACTCGAGAATTCAATGGCTTGTGTGTTAGGTCAGCAGGATGAGTCCGGACGAAAGGAACATGCCATCTATTATTTGAGCAAGAAATTCACCGACTGTGAGAGCCGATATTCACTTTTAGAGAAAACTTGTTGTGCTTTGGCGTGGGCTGCCAAACGTTTGAGGCAGTAGATGATTTGTCATACTACTTTATTGATTTCAAAAAATGTACCCGATAAAGTATATCTTTGAGAAGCCTGCACAAATGGGAAGGCTCGCCCGATGGCATATGTTGTTATCAGAATATGACATCTAGTATGTGGCCCAGAAGTCGATCAAGGGCAGTGTTTTATCAGATTATCGCACAGATCATCCAGTTGAAGATTACGAGTCTCTCAAGTTTGACTTTCCAGACGAAGACATTATTTTGGTAAAAGATTGTGAAGAACCAGGTCCTAATGAAGGTCCTGAGTCGGGTCTTTGGTGGAAAGTGATGTTTGATGGTTCCTCAAATTACAGTGGGCATGGCGTAGGAGTCGTTCTGATGAATCCCGAAGGTGGGTATACTCCATTTACAGCAAGGTTAGACATTGAATGTACAAACAACATTGCCGAATATGAAGCATGTATTCTTGGCCTTGAAGCAACTATTGACCTCAGAATCAAACTTCTCGAAGTAAGTGGAGATTCAGCTCTGGTTATTTATCAAGTTACAGGTGAATGGGAGACCAGACATGAGAATTTGATCCCTTACGGAGCCTATATCATTGAAATGATTGAATATTTTGATGAGATCACCTTCAAGCATGTTCCGAGATCTGAAAATCATATTGCTGATGCTCTAGCCATGTTAGCCTCAATGTGGAAAGTCAAGTACCTCAATGATGCTACTCTCATTCGAATTGAACGCAAGAATGAGCCATCCTACTGTCAGATGGTTGAAGAAGAAGTTGATAACAAACCATGGCTCCACGACATAAAGAATTATCTGTTAAAGCAAGAGTATACGGTCGATGCTACATCACTTGATAAGAAAACCTTGAGAAGATTGGCCTCTAAGTTCTTTCTCAGCAATGGTGTGCTCTATAAAAGAAATCATGACATGGTCCTACTTAGATGTGTCGACGGACGAGAAGCAGAATTGTTAATGCAAGATATTCATGAAGGAACATTTGGCACTCACGCCAGTGGATATGCCATGTCCAAGAAGATTTTGAGGGCTGGGTATTATTGGTTGACTTTGGAAACTGACTGTATTCAATATGCCAGGAAATGTCACAAATGCCAAATTTATGCAGATAAGATGCATGTGCCTCCGACGTTGTTAAATGTGTTGACATCACCTTGGCCATTCTCTATGTGGGGCATTGATATGATTGGGGCAATCGAACCAAAGGATTTTAATGGACACCGATTTATTCTGGTCGCTATTGATTACTTCACAAAGTGGGTTGAAGCCGCATCATACACCAATGTTACTCGACAAGTGGTGGCCCGTTTTATCAAAAAGGAGATTATCTGTCGATACAGAATCCCAAGCCGAATCATAACAGATAATGATACCAATCTGAATAACAAAACCATGAAAGAGTTGTGTGGTGACTTCAAAATTGAACATCACAATTCCTCTCCTTATCATTCCAAGATGAATGGAGCTGTCAAAGCTGCGAATAATAACATCAAGAATATTTTGCAAAAGATGGTGAAGACATATAAGGATTGGCATGAGATGCTGCCATTTGCCTTGCATGGGTATAGAACGTTCGTCCGCACTTCAACAGGGGCAACCCCTTTTCCTTGGTATACGGAATGGATGCAGTACTTCCTATTGAGGTTGAGATACCTTCCTTAAGAGTCATAATGGAAACCGAACTTGAAGAAGCTGAATGGGTAAGGGAAAGATTTGACCAGTTAAACCTTATTGATGAAAAGCGCATGACTGCGATATGTCACGGGCAGTTATATCAGAAAAGGATCAAGAGAGCTTTTGACAAAAAGGTTCGTATCCGAGAATTCCAAGAAGGAGAGCTTGTACTCAAAAGGATTTTTCCAATTCACAAAGATGCATGGGGAAAATGGATGCCCAACTATGATGGTCCGTTTGTTGTAAAAACAGTCTTCTCAGGAGGATCGTTAATTCTCACAACAATGGATGGGGAGCAGCTTACACACCCGGTGAATTCTGATGCAGTACGAAAATATTACGCCTAAAAAAAACACCGATAAGTCGAAAACTCGCAAGGGCGGTTTATGAAATAATGGGTATCCCGCTGGATCATAACATATGAAGGAGGTCCAGGAAAAAGTTACGGATGAAATAAAAAAAAGAGATAACGAGCTTGCTAAGTTGAAAACCTGAAAGGGCGACTTAGGCAAAAAAGAGCGTCCCGGTGGATTGAAAACCTGAAAGGGAAATCCAGGAAAAAGTTAGGGACAAAGGCGTTTCACTGCATCAGATGGGTTGTTACCTCTGCAAGAAGATTTTACAAGGAAGTCCATTTCAACCGCTCTTGTCAGAAGCAAGGTTTTGGAAAGTCTTAGTCATTAGGGGTAGAATTTCCAGTGGATTCAATGTAACCTTTTTCATGTTGCCATCTTCAATTGTAAAAGTTCCATGGAGTTCTGTCATTGACAAACTTCCATTCTTAAATGAAATCATTTTTTGGACCTTTCTTTTGCAATTTACCATTTTCTTTATTTTCTTTGTTATGCAAAACATCGTTTATTGATCAATGATAATGTTAAAAGCACCAGGTTCGAATTTAAAAATAACTTTTGAAGACTAACAAAACATAAAATACTTCGGCTTACGGAGAGACTCGGTGGAGATCATACCTCTCGAAAGTTTTAAAGTGGCAGAAGCCTTGATGTGCAATCTCAATACATCTCCCAGTGAATGTCAGTTGGATTAACTTGATAAATTGCTTATTTGGTCGTGTGTAGTCGCCAAGATTGAAGACCATTTCCCCAGGTTTCTTCATGAGACGCGTTCTTGTGATGGTAGCCTCATCCCCAGTAGAAGAATTCAGAGCGTCCACTTAGAGTTACATTGTCATTACTGGCCAGCATCCCTGAGGCCTTTTTCTCCAAGCAGAGTGGGTTTATTTCCCAAAAGTCTACAGGCACCTTTGTTTTGTGAATTCAGATGATTCATTGCGCCCCAGTGAGATAAATGTGTTTATCTATCTTTCCCCTTAAGTCTCCAGTTTCTTCTGCTTCTCGTCAGAGTCAACTCCGGCATACCATTAATCATTGGCATCATGGCATATCATGTGCATTTGTCCGGCCTCTATTTGGTCTTTGATTGTTACCTTTTATCTTGATTGTTTCCTGGTTGTTACCAGTTGTCTTGTCTGTTGTTCTTTGGGCATCCTTTGTACTTTTGAAGTGTTGGCTGTCACCAATTTCTCTACCTCGGTTGTTACTAAGTTTTTGTGTGGTTATAGGTCGTCACCTGTATCCCGCTTGTTCCTGGTTGTAACCAGTACCTTTGGATGTCCTGTTGTTACTGGTATTGTTTTCCTGATCGTCACCAGTTTCTCTCCTTAAAGTCTAGTCGTTACTAGCACCCTCCATATCTTCTGAAAGGTCCAGTGGTAACTGACATTGTTGGAAGTCCAGTGGTAACTGGCATTGTTGAAGATCCAATCGTTATTGGTATTGTAGCTCTGGTCATCACCATGTCTCTTGAAAGTCCAATGGTAATTGGCATCTCCTGAAAGGTCCAGTGGTAACTGGCATTGTTGAAAGTCCAATGGTAATTGGCAGTTCTCTTGAAAGTCCAGTGGTAACTGGCATTGTTTAAAATCCAATCGTTATTGGTATCGTTGCTTTGGTCGTCACCATAGTTTTGAAAAGTCCAGTGGTTACTGGCTCTGCTTGAAAGTTAATCATTATTAATACCGAGAGTTGGTTGTTACCAATTTCCCTAGCCGGAATCCTGTATTGTATCAACGCAATTCGGAGCTCCCATTTTATTTGGTCGTCACCATCACCCCCTGTAAGTCTGGTAGAAACTAGCACCCTTTGATTGTTGATTGTTCTGGTCGTCACCAGTATCCCCAGCAAAGTGTTTCTTTCCCATTCGAGTCTTGGATATCTAGTCGTTACTAGCATCCCCGGTGCGTCTGGTCTTGTTTCTGTTCTTTTCCTTGAAGATCCCATTCGAACTCTTCACTATAGGAGATTCCCCAACTGTTTATCCCCAGTGAAGTCGCCAGTTCGGTTGTATAAAAATTAAGATTCAAGTTAATTCAATAGCTTGATATCCGATTTTCACCGCAACAACTTGCAACAAACTCCTTCCAAGCTTTCTATATTATCACTGCTGTTGTGTTCGGAGGTGCATCGCAATGCGTTGTTGAGGATCTTAAACATTTCTTATGTGTCGTAGGAAATATCGGTTAACCAACTCGAAGGGGTTGTGGAGCACGTAAGCGCAGGGAACGGTCTAGGGTTTGCAGATTTGGATTTAACGCCGAAGGGCAGAAACCATAATTGTGCGTTGCACATTTCGATAGAGTGTCGGGGAGCGGTGATGTCGCATGTCCTGGTTGATACAGGTTCACCCTTGAATGTATTACCAAAGAAAGCATTAATAAAGTTGGATACTCGGGGCAGTATTTGCACACCAAGTGATTTGGTGGTGCGCGCTTTTGATGGAACCTGAAGATCGGTTTGTAGAGAGTTGACCTTGCCTATCCAAGTGGCCCTGAAGGTTTTCGATGCGGTATTTTATATCACGGACATTCAGCCTGCTTACAGCTGTTTATTGGGACGTCCATGGATTCATTCTGTTGGGGCTGCTACGTCCACTTTGCATCAGAAGTTGAAAAACATGGTGGGAGGTAGTGTTGTAACAGTCTGTGGAGAGGAAGATATCATGATTAGTCACTTGTCGTCTTTCAAGTATGTCGAGGTAGACAGAGAAATTCATGAAACTTTGTGTCAGGCCTTCGAAACCGTGCAGGTGAAGGATAAATCTCCAATTGTGAGCAAAGAGCCGGAAATGGCCATGTCATCCTTTAAAGAAGCCCAAGCAGTGGTGCAAGCAGGGGCATCGCAAGGATAGGGAAAAGTGTTCGACATACCTCAGAAGCAGGACAAGTATGGCTTGGGGTACCGCCCGTCATTTTCGTCACCTTCGCAGAGCGTGCCACGCTTTAAAGGACCCATCAAGTTCACCAGTGGAGGTCTTTTCTTTGAACAGATCAATGTTATATCTGATGATGAAGCTGGGGACAGTGATTGCGATATGGATGCTTGGATAAAGTCGTGCGCTCCAGGACAGAATCTATGCAACTGGTCCATCGAGGAATTCATCCAAGTGACAAATGAACAGTAATGCTTTGTTTTCTCAATTATTGTATAACCCTATGTTCTACCCGGAACATAGCGGTTTTCTAGTCAGGGGATGCTTGTTTATGTTTGAATATTGTTCTATCAATTAATCAAAGGGCGTTTTTCTCATTCAAATTGTGTGATCCTTGTTCTTCTTATTTTTGTTTTTAGCAATAAAATGACAATGTGGTTTTGTATTTGTTTTGCATATCGTTTGAAGCACTTAACCATTTTCATTGCAGGATTCACATTGCAGATGACACCGATTCAGAACCTCCTATGACTCGCTTCGAATTTGATCACCCGATATTTCAAGCTGAAGAAGAGATTGATGAGGATGAAGACTTGCCAGAAGAGTTAGCTAGACTTTTGAAACAAGAAGAGAAGATCATTCTGCCTCATCAGGAAGAGATTGAGGTCGTCAATTTGGGTTCTGAGGAAGTTGTCAGAAATGTCAGAATAGGGGCTGCACTGCAAAGTGATATCAAGCAAAGACTGATTGAGATGCTTCGAGAGTATAGTGACATCTTTGCTTGGTCGTACGAAGACATGCCCGGGCTTGACACAGATATTGTGGTTCATCGCTTGTCGTTGCGTGAAGAGTGTTTGCCGGTCAAGCAGAAGCTCAGAAGAACGATACCAGATATGGCTGTAAAGATTAAAGAGGAAGTGCAGAAACAGTGGGGTGCCGGTTTCCTAGTTGTTACAACTTACCCTCCTTGGGTCGCCAATATAGTACATGTACCGAAAAAGGACGGAAAGGTGCGAATGTGTGTTGACTATCGGGATTTGAATAAGGTGAGCCCTAAGGATGATTTCCCGCTCCCTCATATTGATGTATTGGTCGACAATACTGCTCAATTCTCTGTGTTTTCCTTCATGGACGGCTTTTCGAGCTATAATCAGATTAAGATGGCGCCAGAGGATATGGAGAAAACAACTTTCATTACCCCATGGGGAACATTCTGCTACAAAGTGATGCCCTTTGGTTTGAAGAACGATGGGGCAGCATATCAGCGCGCCATGACAACGCTCTTTCATGACATGATGCATAAAGAGATTGAGGTTTATGTTGACGATATGATTGCTAAGTCCCAAACAGAGGAGGAGCATCTGGTCAATCTGCTGAAGCTGTTCGAGAGGCTTAGGAAATTCAAGTTGAGGTTGAATCCGAGTAAGTTTACTTTTGGAGTTCGGTCCGGAAAGTTATTGGGGTTTATTGTCATTGAAAAAGGAATCGAGGTTGATCCTGCAAAAATAAAAGCAATACAAGATATGCCAGCGCCGAAAACAGAGAAAGAGGTTTGTGGCTTCTTGGGGAGACTGAACTACATTTCTCGGTTCATATCTCATCTCACGGCCACGTGTGAACCAATGTTCAAATTGTTGAAAAATAATCAGGCAGTCTTCTGGAATGAAAATTGTCAAAAAGCATTCGATAAGATAAAAGAATATTTGCAGGAACCTCCGATACTGATACCCCCAGTAGCTGGAAGGCCATTGATCATGTATTTAACGGTTCATGAGAACAGCATGGGTTGCGTTCTCAGTCAACACGACGAGACTGGAAGAAAAAAGCATGTGATTTATTACTTGAGTAAAAAGTTCATAGATTGTGAGTCCCGTTACTCGATGCTTGAGAAAATGTGTTGCACACTCGCTTGGGATGTCAAACATTTAAGACAGTACATGTTGAATCATACAACTATGCTGATTTCGAAGATGGATCCTATTAAATACGTCTTTGAAAAGCAAGCGCTTTCAGGAAGGATTGCAAGATGGCAAATGGTACTGACAGAGTATGATATCCAGTATGTTTCCCAGAAAGCCATCAAAGAGAGTGTTCTGTCAGAATACCTTGCTGAGCAACCGATTGATGATTACCAACCAATGAAGTTTGAATTTCCTGATGAAGACATCATGTTCTTAAAAATGAAGGATTGCGATGAGCCATTACATGGCGAAGGTCCTGAACTTGGTTCCCAATGGCAGTTAATATTTGACGGTGTCGTCAACTCATACGGAAGTGGAATTGGGGCAATCATTACAACACCCCATGGGTCTCACATCCCATCTACTGCCAGATTGACATTTCTGATCACCAATAATGAAGTCGAATATGAAGCGTGTATCATGGGTCTGGAAGAAGCTATTGATCTGAGGATCAAGAATCTCAATGTATATGGAGATTCAGCGCTGGTTGTGAATTAGATCAAAGGAGAATGGGAAACTCGTCAGTCTAATCTGATTCCTTACATGAACTATGCAAGGAGCCTGTTACCGTTCTTTGACAGGGTGGAGTTTCACCATGTGCCGAGAGCATTGAATCAGATGGCAGACGCCCTGGCCACACTGTCTTCGATGTATAAAGTAAATTTTTGGAATGATGCTCCAAGAATAGTTATTTCTCTCCTTAATAGGCCTGCTTTCATATCTGCCATTGAGTAGGCTTCTGACGGCAAGCCGTGGTATTTTGACATCTAGAATTTCCTTAAGAATCAGGAGTATCCGACCGGAGCATCCAGTCGTGATAAGAAAACTCTGAGGAGATTGTCTGGAAACTTTCATCTGAACCAGGATGGTGTGTGTCATACCCCAAATTTTGACCCCTTAGATTCTCGTTCTCATTTTAGGAGCATACTCATAAATTACTTAACCCTAACCCAGTGCAAGTCTATCTTTTTCAAGTTACAAATGAATCAGGGTTTTGTACAGTCAAATCGAAGCTTCAGGGTTTGTGAGCAATCAAATTTTTAGGATAATTTAATCATGAAACAAGATCAAGGGTTAACATGAAGTTAATTGAGAGTCCAATTTGAGGTTGTTACCCCAGAATCCAGAGCAGTGTATTTCAGGGCACTCGATTAGGGTTTTTGACTAGTAAAAGTCAATTGTAGTTTGACTTTGATGTTGGAAGGTGTTTTAATGGTGAGAATATTATCCATGAAGTTCATATAGCTTAATAAAGTTCATTCAAGAAGTTTCAAAATCTCAGGAGGTCCAGAATGTCAACAGACGACTCGGTAGTCACCGATCGATCGTACGGTTGACCAAAAAGTCAACTCTTCAATTTTAGGAATTGTACTTCAAGTTGTGAAACAAAATTATTCCTTATGTCATATTGGACTTGCATATCAATTTTCATGACCATTGGATCAAGGATGAAGGAGTAATCGAAAAATCGGGAAATTAGGGTTTTGAAAGGGGCTAAACCATAACTCCTTAACCACACATCCAATTGAGTTGGTTCAAAGCTCATTTGAAAGCTCTTGACAAATCCTACAAAAGTCCCTAAGTGGCCCATGATCAGAAAATGCATAGATTTGGAGTTATGATCAAATTCATTTCTAGAAGGGAAAAAGACTTAGAGAAATTTCACTTTTTAGTTCATTTTTTTAGCAACTTTGGGAGACTTTTTGGCCAAGTTCCTTTGGGAAATTGAAACTCATGAAAACATGAATGTTTTAGAGCTATTTGAGGGCTTTCTAAAAAGTACTAGCACATCTCAAAAGGATTTGTGAGCTGAACGTTATGGTCATGGCAAGTTGGTGGTTTTTCACTTTAGTCCCACATTGTCAAAGTTCAAGAATTCATTCTTTCATCAAAGTTGGCCAATCTCAGCTTGTGAAACATGTTGTATCTGATATGTGAGGTGTTTGTAGCATGAAAGAACCAAGGATTATGCAGAAATTTGAAATCTCCAAAGCCAAAGCAAGTGGCTTGCAAGTTGCAAAGCAACTTGCATTCAAAAGTGAAAAACAAGCATGACGTGTAAAAGTGATTCTGAACCAGCCACAAGCCTATACCTTTAGCCTGAATTTAGCCCTCTAAAACTCATCATTTTCTTGACTAATTGAGGCTTGCCTATCAGCCAAGAAAACCCTCTTGTGGAGGTTTAATCAAAAAAATCCAAAACCTTTCTTCAAATCTGCCCCAAGCCACTTCCTTGCCTATAAATAGAGACCCTCACCACTTCATTTGGAACACAATATCAATTCTAAAAACCATAGAAATTGAAAGCTATCACTCTTTCCCTCCTTACTCCAAAATCTCAAAATCTCATTTTCACAAAAACCTTCAAAATCTGCCTTGGGAGATTTGCTGCCAAATTCATTTCTCACCATTCAAACACCCCAACGAACATCCAAACAATCCCTAAATATGATATAGAAGGTTTCCAGGACCTTATACCACTCAAAAACCTCACCATTCAAAAAGTCAACTTCATCACCAAGTTACTTTGACCAAAAGCCACAAAATCAGCCATATCTTGTTCCATACATTTCCTTGGTGTTCTCATCATCCTAACACCTCTCACATATCATTCCTCAACTATCCAAAGCATTGAGGGGCATTGGTGGAGTTTATTTCTCCAACTGTCTTGAAGTTTGCTTTGTTACTTCACAAGGAAGGAATCTCTCAAAGATATGAGCACTTGAAGTTCCTCTGGGTTTCTTGGTGTTCTAATCTACTCAACACATTCCACTAGAGGTATGTAAACACTATATCTTTTATTTGCACAATAATTTCATGTTCTAGCATTTTGGTTCATTATGTTGGAAGTATGTCATGTTTTGTCTCAAACTCTACCATGAATATACCAGCTGTGATCTCAGGCCTAGAGATGGTTAAAATTATGCTCAAACTCATCTAATATCATGCATTCAATATGTGTGTTGAGTTAATTTGGTCAATAGTGCTTAAAATGATGAACTGCATTTTTCATGTCTTGTATCAAAATGGCCAAGTTTTCACTCAAACCCTCATTTTTCATGACAGTCCTATGTTATCCCCAAATTGTGTTTGAACTTACTCAATATCATGTATGTATGCTATGTGTGTGATTAATTGAATCATAAAGTATGTGGAACTGAAAATGCATATCTCATGCCTCATTTTCATGACAACTTACATTTTGTGAATCACTTCTCATGACAGGCTGTTTCCAACTTATTTTGATGTTTGAATCCCCTCAATATCATGAATATAAGATGTGTATGTGTTTGAATTGGTCTGAAATTGTTTTGAACTGAAATTGAACATGTTCATGCATCTCACTTCACAAAACTTGCACTTAACTCACCAAGTTTTCATATCAGCCATGTTTGAACCATTTTCCTTGTTTGAACTCACTTGTTTATATATATGACAGATGTGTATGTGATTCATATGGTCAAAATGTGCTTGAATTTGAATTTGAACATCCTACTGCATCACAATAAATGCCAATTTGCAACACACACCTCACTTTGCATTCCAAAGAATTCTGGTCTAGTTTCTTTGTTTGCACTCATTCATTATCAAATATGTGAGATGTGCATATGGTTTACATAACCTCATTTTGCATCAATCCTGATTTGGTTCTCCAACTGCATTATATCATGTTTCACTTGCAATTGAAATGTCATTTTTTTCGGTTAACTTGTTTTTAACATCAACACATGTTTGGATCCACTCCATAACACATTTATAGCATGTACACATGTTCTGATTGACCTAGAAATGTTTGGAATTCAAACCTGACTTCACACCACACTTCACAAGCACATTTGAGCATCATGAGCACCAATTCTCACAAAAGCTTGCCCTGCACCAATTTGGTCATTTAAATCCACTTAAATGTATATTTGCAACATGTATGTATGTTTAACTTAAAATGAAATGAGTTGTAACCTTGAACTGATATCTTCATGCCTTGAACATGACAACTTGCAATTCCAAATGACACTTTGCATAACAGTCTGTTTTAAACCTTGTTTTTGCTTGATTCTCACTATATACCATATGTGTGATGTGTGCACATGTTTAATTTGGTCTAAATTGGTCTAGAATTAGATTCTCACATTATCATGTCTCTTCATGTTAAAAGTTGCAACTTGAGTGTCAATCTGAGTTACAGTTGGTTTTGAATGTAATCATGTGTGTGGACTCACTTATTAACTTGTATGTAATATGTTTGCATGATTGTTTGAATTTAAAGCTGACTGGAACATGACATACACTTCATCATGCATGATGTCCATATGATTTGCAACTTGAACACTATTTTTCACAACAGCTGGTTTTCAACCTAAATTTGTGGTTAGAATCATTCATTATCAATTTTATGGTGTGTGTGCATGATCATTTTGATTCAGAACTGGCTGTAACATGAGATTCATTTCAAAATGCACTTTCAAGCTTCCAAACATACCTACTATCAGGTTTTAAAATAGGAAAGGAATTTCAAAAATCTAAGTGCACCATCTTGTTCCTCATGTTTTTCTGGTCAATTTACATATAAGTTTCATCTCAAAAGGTTGAGAATTGAGAAAGTTACAAGTGAAAATGCAATCATGTTTCTTGCCTTATTTTTGCCCAGCCTGGTTTTTGAGTATCCCATATATATTTATGGGGTGGCATTTACAAACGGATGTATAGCCACCCCAGTGGTAAGACCATTGCCAAAAATGCGCCTTGCACATATTGAACCTGGGTTCGACCCCTGAGGAGGGCAACCCTTTTATTATTTTTCACCATTTTTCAACCAAACTTCAAAAATTCATATCTCATTCATTTTTAATCATTTTGAACCCATTCTTTTTGAATTGTGTTTATTTTTATGTCTACTTTCATTTAATATTTTAAAATTCCATATTTGTTTAATTTTTCATCCCTTTTGACCACTTGCAAGTTTGTTACATTTTGTGATCGTTATCGCGTATACTGATGAATTTCTTTCTCACCGTGCTTGTATATGTTGTTGCCTTTGCTTATTCTTATTCCCTTTAACTGTTGTCAACATTCTTCCCCTTCATCCTAGCCTTAGGATTTGAGCCGCCGTGCTCATGTTTACCGTCCCGCCGTGGACATCCTTCCCTTGATCCTAGCCTTAGGATTCGAGTCGTCGTACTCGTCTTTACCGTCCCGCCGCGGACACCTTTACCCTTTTATCCTAGCCTTAGGATTTGAGTTGCCGTACTCACTATTAGTGTCCCTCTGTGGACATCCTTTATCACAATAATTTTAACGTAGACTTGGAGTCGTCGCACTCCTTGTAAGTACTTCCTTATGAATGCTTACATCCCTTTGGAACCTTGACCACAGTCAAGAGTTCTTCACCCTTAGTTAGGGAAACTACAGTTGCTCTAATTCAATTCCCGTCAGGATACGTAGGCACGAGATGTGATGTCTTCGCGAGCAAACTTGTACATACCTTTATACTTTAGATTTTTACCTTAGCACTTTACCCTTAGCAAGCAAACTTTAGCAAACACAAATATTGACAAGAGGTTCCTGTAGAGTACTACAGATGCTTAGGATGCTAACACCTTCCCTAGGTATAACCAACCCCCGAACCTTTAGATCTCTCTTTGCTCAGCTTTAGGCCTTGCCTTTTGCTTTGCATTTTTGTAGGTTTTTCTTTCTTTAAACACTTCCTTTTTTGGATAAAATTAAAGTTCGGTTGTAAATGAATTAAGATTCAAGTTAATTTAATAGCTTGATATCCGATTTTCACCGCAACAGTGTGCTTTATAGAAGAAACCATGATTCGGTGTTGTTGAGATGTGTGGATGAAAAAGAAGCAAGCTTGCTTATGGAGGAAGTCCACGAGGGTACTTTTGGTACGCATGCCGGCAGACATGCCATGTCTCGAAAATTATTACGAGCAGGGTATTATTGGCTAACAATGGAATCAGATTATTTAAAATTTGCAAAGAAATGCCATAAATCCCAGATTTATGCAGACAAGATCCATGTGTCGTCGTGCCCGTTGAACGTCATGTCATCCCCTTGGCCTTTCTCCATGAGGGGCATTGACATGATTGGCAAGATTGAGCCAACCGCATCCAACGGATATCGTTTCATCCTGGTTGCCATTGATTACTTCACCAAGTGGGTTGAAGCGGCCTCATATGCCAATGTCACGAAGCAAGTGGTAGCCCGATTCATAAAGAAGGACATCAGCTGTCGTTACGGAGTACCCGAGAGAATCATTACTGACAATGGTTCGAATCTGAATAATAAGATGATGAAGGAATTGTGCCAGAATTTCTAGATTGAACATTACAACTCATCGCCCTATCGGCCGAAGATGAATGGCGCTGTCGAAGCGGGCAACAAGAACATCAAAAAGATAGTGCAAAAGATGGTTGTCACTTACAAGGATTGGCACGAGATGTTGCCCTTTGCTCTTCACGGTTATCGTACGATGGTGCACATCAACCGGGGCAACTCCTTTCTCGCTGGTTTATGGTATGTAAGTTGTCCTACCATTGGAAGTTGAGATTCCTTCTTTAAGAGTTTTGGTGGATGTCAAACTCGATGAGGCAGAATGGGTAAAGAACAGATTGAATCAGCTTAGCTTAATGGATGAGAAAAGGCTAGCATTTATTGCATATGGTCGGCTATATCAGAGCCGGATGAAGAAAGCTTTCGACAAGAAGGTGCACCCTCGAAGCTTTCAGACGGGCGATCTTGTGCTGAAAAAGATTCTCCCTCCACAATCAGATCACAAGGGAAAATGGACTCCCAACTATGAAGGTCCATATGTCGTTCGAAATATTTTCTCTTGAGGAGCCTTGTTATTATCCATAATAGATGGTGAGGATTTTACATCCCCTGTGAACACAGACGCAGTTAAAAGATACTTTGCTTAAAATGACCCGCTGGAAAGAAAAAGAAAGTCCAGGCAAAAATAGGGCATCCCGGAGAACCATAAAAAGAATGGGTTCGGGCAAAAATTAGGGATAAAAATGAAAATATGTAAACCCGCAAAGTTGAAAACCTGAAAAGGCAACTTTGGCAAAAATGGGTATCCTGGTGAATTGAAAACCCGAAAGGGTGATTCAGGCAAAAGTTAGGGATTGAAAAGCAAATGATTGCGGTCTGCGTATGAGTTTCATTGCTTAGCGGATTGGAAGGACCTGAGGGCCGTTTATCCGAATCAATCTCTTCCGAAGACGAAGCATCGGGAAAGCATCAAAGTCAGGCAAGTCATAGAGGGATCAGCTCATGGTGTATGTCTGTGCCACATTGCCGACATTCCTGTACACTTTTGTTTTATTTTTGTGCATATCTGTATATTTTTGCACAGCTTCCTCTTTTCAGGGGTTTGCATCCGTTGTAGAATTCTTCCTATTTATAGGCCATTTGTCAATAAATATATACTATTCAGTACTTGATTTGTGTGCTTAGTTTTAGCTTTTACTGTTTTGTTTGTGAAAAACGCCCGATGTTTTGATGAACTCGCTCGTACATAAACTTGTAGGCCTTGGCCAATAATTGTTAAAACTTTGACTTAATTGAACAACGTCACGGATGATGACCAAGATAGCTCCTGTTGTATAGGATATCTTGTCTTTTTTTTGCAGGGTTGCTACCCTTGGGGAAATTCCCTAAGAAGGTATGGATGGAATCCGTTGTTCCCCAGCCAGAGTTGTTCCCCAGCAGTTAAAGGTGGATTCTCTGCCCTAGTGTAGTTGAATGAATGTAGATACACGTCTAATCCCCACGGAGTACAGGTGCATGCCTACTCCCTAGTAAGTCAAGACTTGGATGTCTTTCCACTGAGTTGGTAGAGATTTTCCCAATAGTTGCCCTCCAGCAGATTGGTGTACTCAACTTTTTGCAGCACAGACCGAGGTCTCCGGTAAAGTTGATTTCCCCGCTGAATCGTGGATTTCCCGGCAGGTAAGACAGGTTGTTCAATCCGGTTGCTTTTATTTCCTTGGTGAGTTTGTTTATTCCTCAGAAGGTTTGTATTTTGGGAAGACAGCTTAGAGTGTTTTCCGCAGCAAGCGTCGGCTTGTACCCTCAGTAGATGTTGGTTTGTATTCCTAGCTGAGTGGATTGATGTTCTTGTCAGAACATTGCTTTTCAAAAGTTTCCCCAGCCGAGAATCCATTCAAAGCCCGTCTCTTTGGTTTAAGTCCAATCGTATTGGCACATGTAAACTTTCTCCAGCAAGGTAGTTTCTTTTCCCGGCAGGATGATTCCTGTATCCCTAGCATTTATTTTGCTGACTTGGTTCCGGTGCATCTGCATGCGTGCATAGCATCTACCTAAACGCGTAGCATTTTCCATTTCGTGCGGAGCATTACACCATTTTCAAACATTTGCATCTGAAGCATAAGCCAGTTTTGTTGCCTTGAAGGCCGGTAATCTTTTCCAGCAGAAGCTGATTGATTCAGGAGATTTTTATATTATTCCCAATGGAGTGGTTGTTGAATTGTTGTTCCTTGGCATAGTTTTTTGTATTAATCTCTCCTCGTCAGAGCTTTCTTTTCAAGTTTTGAGTCAGTTGATTTTGTTGCCCGCTAATTCTAAGGATTTATTCCAACTGTTGGTTGGTACTCCTCGATGTGATCCATTTTGTTGTGTTTGGTGTTTCGACTTTTGGTTGGTAATCTCCGATTTCCCCTCGCAGAATCTTTATCCCGACTATTGGTTGGTATCCTTCGTTTTATCCTGACTTTTGGTTGGTATTCTTTATCTTTATTCCATCTTTTGGTTGGTTTCTGTGGGTTTTATTCCATCTTTTGGTTGGTGTGCTTCATTTTATTCCATCTTTTGGTTGGTATTCTGTTATTTACCATTGGTTGTTAGTTTGGATGTTATTCCGACTTTTGGTCTGTAGTCCTCATTTTTCCTCAGCATAGTCAGATGTTCTAACTTTTGGTTGGTTGTGGTCGGTCCGCTTTCATTTGGGCATTTCTGAAAATCCTGACTTTTGGTTAGTAGGCTTTTGTTCCATCCTTTGGTTGGTGGTTTGGATGTTATCCCAACTTTTGGGTTAGTAGTCTTTTATGGTGGAGTCAGCTCTGTTTAGCACTCCCAGCAATCCTAACTCTTGGTTAGTAGCTTGTATTCTGACATCTGGTCGATGACGATCTTTTCAGTGATTCCAACTCTTGGTTAGTAGCTTGTGTTCCGACATCTGGTCGATGACGATCTTTTCAGCGATTCCAGTTTTTGATTGGTAGCTTGTGTTCCGACATCTAATCGATGACGATCTTTCAGCGATTCCAACTCTTGGTTAGTAGCTTGTGTTCCGACATCTGGTCGATAACGATCTTTTCAGCAATTCCAATTTTTGATTGGTAGCTTGTGTTCCGACATCTGGTCGATGATGGTTCTTTTCAGCAATCCCAACTGTGGTTGGTAGCTTGTGGTTGGTTTTGTCCCATCTGGTGATTTCAACTTTTGGTTGGTGACTTGGGTTCGACTTTATTTGGTATTATGGTGATTTCAACTCTTGGTTGGTAGTGTTTGATTTATATTTCAAGAGAGTAAATGCTTATCTCATCTTTTGGATGGTGTCCTTGGATTTTTATCTTTTGGTGGACGTTTGTTCCTCACAGAGTTGTTTGGTTAAGCTGATCTTTTCCCAGCAGAGTTTTTTGTGATCGGAGCGGTTATCTCCGAAGATTCTTATTTGCAGTTGTATTTCCTGCGGTTGGCATATTTCCGGGTTTTTTGGTATTCAACTGTCTTTTACCTTGATTGTTTGAAAGCCGATCGCTTTTCTCACTCATTCAGGTCCAAGTCGCTTGAATAGGGGCAGCAGTTGTACCCTAAAATTTGCCCAACCTTTTCTTTACTTGGCTTTTGGTTTGTTTCCTTGTTCTAGAATTTTGCATAGCATTGTTCATATAGCAGGGGATCAAGGTTTTTCTTTAGTTCCATTTCAGCGCAAGCAGTGGAGCAGCAAGCATCATCAGCAGTTGACATTTATTTTGCCCGATCGAGCGGTCGATTTTATTTTATTTTGTAGGTTTTTTTATCTCAGGAAGCAGCATTCAGGCTCATCCCAGACATTTCCATGATCATAATATTCAAGAACAAGTCTCAGAGGCTAAACAGAGTCCAAAACGGCGAGAAACAGACACACGGGCATATTTCCCTCCAAAAGGCGCCAAATTCAAAATTTTGAATGTGTTAATCGGTTAACACATATGGTTAACCGATTAACCAATGGAAAATAGCCCAAATTTGCAAGTTTTAACAGTGTTAATCGGTTAACCATATGTGTTAACCGATTAACATGTGTAATTTTGGCTCTGTACGTGAATTTTCAAGTCCAGCCACTTTTGGGGTCCAATTTTGATCATTTAAATTGCATTTTCACACTTGGGAAGGATCTAGAACCCCTATTTGAAAGTTTGCTAATTTCAATTTCCCACCAAATGCCCATTCCACATTCCATACCACATTTTCCAAATCATTTTCCAATCCTTGCTTTGGATCCAAACCAAGAGTGTATTTAAATGATTCACTCCAAACCTCACCATCTAATCTCTCATAATTCAATTCATTTTCAGAATCCACTCTCAATTCCCTCTCAATTCTCTCAATTTCTTCATTTTCAAAACCCTCACTCAAAGATTTTCACCATTTGGATTCATTGATTTTTCATTGAAATCAATGGATTCTTGAGCATAAACCTCCATCTACCATTCACATTGGATCAATTTTCATAATCAATTTTCGTGCAAATTGAGATCTGATTTTAGAGCTTGAGGTAGAAGTGCTTATTTGGATAATTTTGGCTTAAAAGTGGTTGATCTTCATCCCTCTTGCAAGAATTATTGTGGATCTTGAAGTTTTCCGGATAATCTTGCTTGGATCTGCTCAATTCTAGTTTGATCAACAATTACCTAATCAATTCTCTGATTCGTAGGTTAGAATTCCCGATCCGATTTAATTTTTGAGTTTATCATGTTAATATTCAAATTCTATTGAACCTTGGTGGATTCGATTTGTGTTTGTGCTGTATAGACATGTTTGCATGTCTATTGGTTTTCTGTTTGCAGGTGTAATTTTGTGCTTATTTGATAAGCCAAACTTTTGGATTATTTGATTAAGCTGTTTGTGTGCTGAAAGTGCTTTTTCTGCTGCTGTTTTTGGCCTCTGTTACAGTGTTAATCGGTTAACACATATGGTTAACCGATTAACCATTTCAAAATTTTCAAGTTTTTTTTAACGTTAAAAGTGTTAATCGGTTAATGCATATGGTTAACCGATTAACCTGTTCAAAATTCCAGATTTTCCAAACTTTTTAAGGTGTTAACCGATTAACCCCAGGGGTTAACCGATTAACACTGTAGCAGTGGCTCTATTTTGTTATTTTACTTGCTTGTTTGCATACCGATTCGATCCGAATCATCATAGACCAATGTGATGCATTAGGATTGAATTGTTTTGGATATTTGCTACTGTTTGTGGTTGTTTAATCATGATCATGCGCGTTCATTTTTCACTTGGATGCATGCTTGTGTATGTGGTTCAAAGTGAGCATTTCTTTCCATATTCGATTGTTTTCATCTCTTGCTTTCTCTCCCATGTTTGCATCATTCTTGCATTGCCGTTGAGGTCGAGACAAGCTTGTGGCAGTTACTGCCCCACACATTTTTTCTCCCTCCCACCATTCTAGTTGTGCATTTATGTATTCTATGTATGCATCTTACTTGTTAGGTTTGCTTCCTTTTCCTTTGTCTTCCTTTGCCATGATCCCCTTAGGATTTCCATTCCTTCTTGTTCAAGTTGGATTGTGATAGACACTAGGTTTCTAAACATGCATGATAACATTAGGTAGCTCCCTTCTAACCTCAATCGTAGGTCCACTCTGCATGACAACTTTAGGATCGGTTTAGTCCCCCTTTAGTGTGTCATTTCTCTTCTCATCTTCAAACTTTCTAAAACATCAAATAAAGGATAACAAATGTTGTACGCTACGAGCCTTAAGTATTTGGGAAATAGTGATTAGGGCCACCTCTCAATTTCTTAGAGTGTTTAGTGTATACCCTTAGGGTGATATGCGACGCATTCGCTCCTAAGTCATAGTCTTTAGTGCAACATGAGTTACAAACAAACAAAAACTCAAAACACTTCTTCCCTAAAAGACTTTAAAAACAAATCATCAAACATATTTTTGTCCCTTGGGACCCCTTAATAATGGAAAACCTTTTCATAAAAAGAGTTTCGTTAACTCTTAGTTCTATCGCAAACAGGTAACGCCTAAGTCTCCAATGGTCGATCTGCATACACCTAACTGCTAGAACTAGTTGTTAACCCTACTCGGGTAAAAAGTTTTGAACCAACTTGTGGTCCCGTTAGCCTGAACTACGTTTGCTCTGATCTTTCATACTAGATGAAAGTACGTAGGCACAAGACGCGGTGTCTTGGCGAGCAACCTTCCCCACCTTTCACCCGTAGTTAGCCGAAGTACGTTGACTCTGATTTCTCATTCCAAGCGGGAATACGTAGGCACGAAGTTGCGACTCTTTGCCGAGTCATCCTTTTCTTTTCTTTTGTCCCTGAGCCTTTAGCTAGATAGATTAACACCCTTTTAGATAGAAAACAAGCGTGGATCCCGTCGAGTACGACGGACGTGAGGGGTGCTCATACCTTCCCCTTGCGTAACCGACTCCCGAACCCGAGATTTGGTTGCGATGATCGATATTATCCCTCTTTTTCGTTAGGTTTTCTCTGAGTGTTTCCTTTCCCTCTCTTAGGATAAATATCGTACGGTGGCAACTCTTCTGTCTTTGCCGACCTCGTTTTTTCGCAGTAGCGACACCTTGCCTCCAACTTCACGATTCCTGCACTTTCAATTTTCTCACTTGCTCTTGCTTTCTCACTTGTGCTCCCTAACCTATCATCTCAAGGTATGATTTCTGTTTTTCCCTTTCACTTTGTACATTATATCTTTTGTTTTCTCTTGTAAATTTTCTACTATGTACATTCTACTGTTTCCTTGTAAATACCTCTAAATTGTGCTAGGTTTTGAATTCCCCTTTCACTGTCTCTGTAAAATTCGTGATTGCATGTTCAAATTGTCTCTGGTTTGGTGAAAGGGGGGTTGTACATATTCTGTTGAACTGATGCACAATTGCAGAGCCTCTGTTTTTCTGGTTTTTCGCGCATTCGCTGGCCTTCGCCTGGCGAAAGGCAGCAAACATTCGCCAGGCTTCGCCTGGCGAGCCAAGGCAAACGCAACATAATTTTTGTTTCTCTTCTGTTTTATGTTGTTTGTTCTGTATAAGTTTTACTACTTATTTTAACATGTTTGTTCTGTTTATGTTTGTTTTTGTCTTTGTTTGCAGAATGGCACCCAAGATGAATATCCCAAATAAGAGAAAGGCATCAAGCTCTCGCACTGTGCCAATCAAATTTGACCAGGCAAGGTTCTGCGGGGAGACTCATGCTGCCCGCTATGAGAACCTCGAAAGACGGAATATCTTAGCAGAAAAAAGGTTCCAGTTGAGTGAAAATGGACTGTACCGCACTATTGACGCGCTCTTCATGGAGAAGAAGTAGGATTGTTTGATGACCCCACTGGATGGATATAATGCGAAGATAGTGCGGGAGTTCTACGCGAATGTCCTTCTGGATGATGGAGAAGTTTTCAGCTGGACCTCGATGGTCTGTGGTGTTGTGGTCAGATTTGATCGAAGAGCTATTAATAACGTCTTGGGTAATCCTCTTCCTCTTTTAGGTAGACAGATTGATGAGTACCACCGAGACCTGAACCGCCATCGAGATGTGGATAAGATGACCACAGATTTGTGCCTGGATGGACGAACCGTGGTGCGTAACTCTACGGGAGTGGCTATTCGGTACCTATGTACCGATATAAAGCCTCTAGCGCAGATTATACTTTTGTTTGTTCTAACTAATGTTGTGCCCAGGTCCCACCACAGTTCGGTGCCATTGCCGATTGCTCACTTGATTCACTCTATTCTACTGAATGTCTAGATTGACATCGCCTGCATCATTGATGATGAGATGCGTGCAATCGTCCTTAGTGGACGTGGAGGGTTGTCGGCTAGCAAAAATGCCCTGCTGGCTTTCCCATGCCTCATCATGTCGCTCTGTGGTGTAGATATTCCTTAGAGGTGACACGTTACCATTCCTGCGGCGATTGATGATCGGTATGCGGACAAGTTCTGTAGGGTTAGGCCTCAGGCAGGTGATACCTCTGGTACCGATGCTGATGTCGGCGGACATGAGAGCGGTCCTTCTGGCTCTGGTCCAGATCCTCGTGCTTTCTACCCTTACCAACAGGAGATTTGCAAATATAACTGGGATTGGATGGCCGCTCAACAGCGAGCCATGTGTGATCTGGCATGACTCCGTGCAGTTTTTACAACTGCAGATGCGTGAACCCGCCGGTAACCATATGATGATGACAAGGGAGCAGTTCCTTGCGCACACTGGATAGCCTGTGCACAGGCCCAGTTTTGGTGGGGGGGAGGATGCAGACGATGATGACTCTGTTGGTGATGGTGTAGAGGACGATGGTGAGGATGATGGCAGCGGTGATGATGATGATGAGGATGGCAACGAGATGTTAGAGGAAGAGGATTGATTTCTTGTTGTGTTATATTGCTTCCTTTGTTTCTACAAAGTGAAGTTTTCCTTTTATATTTTGCATTTCCATTTATGTACTTTATTTTGTACTTTGGTTATTGTATTTGGTATTTGTACTTGTACCTTTTTAGGTACCTTGTGACATTGTTGGTGTTATACACCATTTTTATTCAGTATTATTATTATTATTATTATTATCATTTTGAGCTATTTATTTATTGTTTAGTTTCATCCTAGTAAGTTTTATTTTAAGTTTTATTTAAGGGTGGTTGTAAATATCTTAATACCCTCTTTTTGTTTTAAGCTTGGAATAAGTATTTCTTTTGTAGATATACAAAAATTTCTTTCAAGTGGGATGACGATGATATTATCGTTGTCACAAATTTGTTGACAAGGTACTTAGTTACCTTGTTCTAAAATTTAGAATGTTTTAGAACTTGTTATTCTTTGTACATTTTTTTAAACTTTGCTTCTTGTTGCAACTTTGTGGATTGATATGTCATTTAGGTCCTACATCACAAATGTGAGAATCCTCCCTTGACTTATACATATGCTATAGATTGATGATGAATTTTGTGTATACTTATAATTCATGTTTTATCTTTTGTTCTTTATAATTTTGTGGAAGTTTTAGAGAGGATCAAGGTACTTGTTTGTATTGAGCACAACCATTCCTATACATGTCCCGTGAGGAGTGTGACTTTTGTTAGCCCCTTTGAGCCTTCTTGTTTAAAGCTCCTTTAGTGAGCTTCTAATGTTTGTTTTCTTCTTGAACCTTGAGTTATGCTTAATTGCTTTTCTTCCCTTAAAAAGCTTGGAACATTCACTTTGGGTTGAGTTGGAATCAAGTTGGGGAGAACGGAAAAAGTCGAAAAAATTAAAAAAAAATTAAAAAAAATTTGTGAAAATCTTTCAAGCAAGTATGTGTATAAGAGGTGTGAATAAAGATTTGATGAAAAGAGAAAATTGCTTAAAAAAAGAAGAAAAAAAGAAAGAAAAGAGAAGTATGCTTGCTTGAATGAAAGAAAAAGAAAATAATTGTGCAACGGAGCTTGTGAGGGTTTTGCATTTGAAAGAATTTGGTGAATGAAGTGGTGATGTTGTAAATACTTGTATAGTGTGTGTTCTTGAGCATCGGCGATTTCGTTTCAACGGCCTTATAAATGACCCTTTTTTGTTAACCCGACCAAGCTACAACCCTTTAAGTCCTATGTGATCTTTAACTTCCATAATTTTGTTGTGATCATTTAGATATTGTATGAATTGTTTAGTATTGCATTGTTTGTCATTTGAGTGAATTTTTGTCCCGTGCTTGCATGCGCATTTTACTTGAATCCTTTTTCAAAGTGGAGTGTTAGAATGGCATGTCATGAAATTTAGTTGTTTCTTGAAGCATTGTTTTAATTTGTTTTTAGAATCAAGTTCTTGTACTTTGTCTATTGTGGGATTGTGTAACTTTTTGCCTTGTTGCACTTGTTGTGTATTTGAGCCGGATATTTTCACTTGGATTGAGTTGGTACTTGAGCAAATCCTCCTTTTTGTTTTGAGAGGCATACTTTGCTTGAGGACATGCAAATAAGTTAGTTGGGGAGAGTTGTTAGATCCCAATTATAGTATATATTTGATCTCTATTAGTAGTATTTTTACTTGCTTTTATCTATTAGTGTGTGAATTAGTAGATTGATTTGCTTAGTTTCATTTTGTTTTGGTCCAATTGAATGGTGCTTATAATGTTGCTGTTAGTGTGCATGATTGACACTAGTTGGAGTGTTGGAGCACCTTGGAAAAGATGAGACAAAGCTGCTAAAGGAAGCTGGATATGAGAACATTCGCCTGGCGAAGCTCAGCGAGTGCCAGCGAATGTTCGCCTGGAGAGTGCTGGCGAGCCAGGGCGAGTAATTTAAATTAAACTCCCAGACCAAAAGGGCATGAAGTTCGCCCGGCGAATGGTTCTAGCGAAGCTTCGCTGCCATTCGCCGGGAAAAGGAGCTGGGGAAGGACCCTTGGATATTCCAGTAGCAAACCAACATAAACTTCTTCTGGCAAGTGAAGCCAGCGAAGGCTTGTCTGGCGAATGATTCCTTCGCCTGGCAAAGGCGCGATACATCAGAAGGTGATTTGCTTGCTGGAGGCACTTTGAAGTTCCTTGTTTCATTTGGTTCGCCTGGCGAAGGCTCCTTTTTGCCTGGCGAATGGACAAAAACAGAGCATCTTTTGTACTTTATTTAGTGCTTTATAGGGATCATAACTTTATATCTTTCAATATATCTTCTTGTAAATTTTAACCTAGTTCTAGAACTCCTAAAATAGTAGTTTTTCTTGCTTTTGATCATTGTGTAATCAAGAGAAGTGGAATCACATCCTTCTTCGATTCTTTGACGCGGATGTACTTTCATCTTCTCCATTTTCTTCTTGTTCAAGCTACCATGAAAATGAGTAGCTAAGTCTTTCATTTTTTCAAGGTTAGATGTAGATGATAAAAAGCTTTGAGTGTATATGGTTTATCTTCATTTGTAAACTCTTTGATGATGAATGTATGGTGAAAACCTTGTTTTATTGATAACTCTTTGTGTTGGTTTATTATTGAAAGGTGTTTTCCAACTCTTGACCTAGGTTTTCATCCATCTATGTTCTTGAGCTAGAGATGGTTTTGAATGTGTTTGTTCACTAAAATGTCAAACCTAAAAGTTGTTATTTTGATAGATTGTGTGAGAAACCAACAATGGATCAAAATGGGAAAAACCCACAACGTGTGTTAGAAATAATCACATTGGGAGGATATTGTGAATGTGTTTATCATCTAATGGAGTTTATGAGTTTATTTTGATCGAACATATGCATGCAAAGTGATAGTCGAACCCTAACTTTGACAATCTTTCTCAAATCGTAAAACTGAAACTTTTACCGCAATTTCCTGCTTTTTATGCAAGCTACCGTAACCAAAAACCAAAACCCCATTGTTACTATAAGTTAAGAACTTAACAACTGTCGAACGGCGGTAATATCACATAATCCCTGAGGACGACAACAAATTCCGATACTTTATCCACGTTCTAACAGTGACTAACGCTATTAGCGCAGCGCTGATATGCGAAACCCCCAATGGGCATAAGCTAATATATTTCATGAGCAAAGCCTTCCAAGGCCCCGAGATCAGGTATCATCAGACCGAGAAGGTCACTCTGGCCCTCATCAATGCATCCAGGAGGCTATGACATTACTTCCTGGCCCATACGATCATGGTGAGAACCGACCAGCCCGCAGAGAAGCCATCAAGGCTCAAGTCCTGGCCGACTTTGTCGCAGAGATTACTTCCACGAAGTCCCCGACCCCCGGAGCACACAAGTGAACCATCTTCATCGACGACACCTCTAGTTCGACGGGAAGTCGAACAGACATCATCTTGGAGAATGAAGATGGAATTTTAATAGAAGTCTCCCTCGCCTTGGCATTCCCAATGTAGAACAACCAAGTTGAGTGCCAGGCGTTCTTTGCGGGACTCCGCCTGGACGAAGATATTGGCACGAAGGAGGTAAAGATCTTTATCGACTCCCAGCTCGTGGCCTCCCAGGTACGGGGAGAATACCAAGCCAAAAATGACAACCTTGCAGAGTACCTTGCCTTGGTAAAACAAAAAATGAAGAGCTTCAATTTTGTAGAAGTACGATATGTTCTATGCGAACACAACACCAGGGCAGACATCCTGTCGAAACATGTAAACACGAAGAAGAAAGGCAGAAATAAGTCTGTAATACAAGAGGTTCTTCCTCGCTCGAGCATTGAGAAAGACACAAAGACTGTCGAGGTTAACACTATCGATGATAGTAACTATTGGATGACCCCCGTATACACCTACCTCAGCATAGGGCGACTGTCTGACGATGCCAAGGAGGCCAACATGGTCAGTCTGTAATACAAGAGGTTCTCCCTCGCTCAATCATTGAGAAGGACACAATGACTGTCGAGGTTAACATTATCGACGATAGTAACTACTGGATGACCCCCATATACACCTACGTCAGCATAGGGTGACTGTGATAACATGAAATCGTATATATATATATATATTGATGCATAATTCAACTAATGATTGACTGTTTTCAATCCGATTTCGGGTTCTTTCCATGTTATTTGTCTGATATTTTGCAGGTATTTGATGATCATGTCTAAACAAAGCAATATGAAGAAAAGAAGCAAGTACAAATGAAATATGGACGAAAACCAGATGAAAACAACATGAAAAGCGCAGAATGCACATTTTGCTGTTGTGACGACCGTCACACCTCCATGACGACCGTCACACGGGTGACGACCGTCACACACCATGACGACCGTCATGCAGGCAAAAACGCACAACTTCAATTGAACGTGCAAAATGCAGTTTCAAGTCCCAAATAATGGACCACTACTCCCTGATATTTCTGCCTCCAAGTCCACCTTCTTCAAATTACAACCGTTAGAATTCTACTTCTATAAAAGGGGAAGGAGGGGAGCTGAGAAAGGGAGCCGCTTTCAGACAACGAAGTGCTGCCCAAATTTATTTCCAGAGCAAAAATTTAGTTTTATTCTTTTTGTTTTTGTTTCCTTTCCTTATTCCTGTATTCCATTTCGACAATATTCGTTTGTGCGCTCTATTGGTTTGAAGATATAATCCTGCCGACATCGTTGGGATTTGGCCAAAAGCCAATTGGATACGTTACAGGTTTTTCATTATTTCGTTAATTGTAACTTTAATTCTCAATAATATGAATGTTCTAAGTTTCTGTTTTTATTTATGTTTTACCTTTCCCAAATCCATGTCTAGCTAAATCAGAGTAATCGATATGTAATAATAATTTAGACGGGATTTGATAATAACCGGTTGAAAACTTTCTTTTTCAAATGTTGTTTATGGTCTGAGTGTTTAAACTTATTTACTGAATAAACGTTCGTCGCGAAAGCGAGAACTTATTTAAAAATAGTTTTTCCACGACAGTGGGAAATTAATTAAGGTACGAACCAACAAGCGACAGCTGCAGTAAGACCAGATAGTAAACACTAGGCATTTGTTTTAATAACAGCGAAAGCACTTTAAAATGGATTAGAACTTAGAGATTTCCAAAAAGTAGTTTTAACCCCGAATGGGACAGCGAAAGCGTACATTCGGCCCTTAGAATTATGACTAGCGTCAACAACCATCGTGAGACGAAAGTCTTCAGATCACTATTTTCTGCTTAAATAAATTCTGAAAATATTTCATATACCGATAACTTGTCAAATCCCCGAAGAACATAATTACTGCATATCGATTCACGTAATTATAATTCAAGTAACGTTTTTAGTTCCCTTTAGTGACATAAATTATTCCCTTAAACATTATCTACCTAGCTAAACATAGTAACTCCCGAGAACACTAGTTTGATTACGAGTCCCTGTGGGATCGATATCTTTTATTACTACGCGATAGACTGTGCACTTGTAGTTAAGTTGTATTAGACATAGAAAGTCGCGATCAAGTTTTTGGCGCCGTTGCCGGGGACCCGTTTAGTCAATAGTGTAACCTTCTGTTACGCCGTATAGACTAGGTTAACAATTTTATTTTCCCTTTACTGGTTCTGTCGATTTTATGCCAAGTAATCGCCCACAAGGCGATATCTTAAAACCTTCAGTCGCAGAACTAGAGCGCTTCTTACATTTAAGAAGTCGCATCATTGAGTACCAACTAAGACATAACATTCCCGACCCTCTCACTCCCATTCCCAAATCCGAAGAAGAATCAAAGATGGCCGAAGGACCTCAAAACAAACCGCTGAAGGCATACGCTACACCCTCTCAGATGGAACCTAGAAGTAGCATTGCTGTCCTAGCTATTACTCGAAACGATTTTGAGCTGAAACCCTCATTGCTGTCAGCTGTACAATAAAACCAATTCTCAGGAAATGCAACTGAGGATCCAAACGAACATTTAACGATGTTTGTGCAATACGCAGACACAGTGAAAGCAAATGGAGTAACTCCAGACGCAATAAGACTTCGTCTTTTCCCTTTCTCTCTTAGAGACAGAGCGTGGACATGGTTACAATCCTTATCATCCAACTCCGTTACGACATGGGAACAGTTGAAGAACGTCTTCTTAGCGAGATATTTTCCGCCAAGCAAAACTGCTATGCTTAGAGCACAAATCAACGGATTTCGACAAAAATATATTGAATCTCTTTACGAAGCATGGGAACGATTCAAAGATATGATGAGAACATGTCCTCACCACGGTCTAGAAGACTGGGTGACGATCCATACTTTCTATAATGGGCTTTTATACAACTCCAGATTAACAGTAGACGCCGCTGTGGGCGGTGCACTTATGGATAAGCCATACGACGAAGCCTATCAACTAATCGAAAACATGTCTCAGAACCACTGCCAATGGGGAGGTGAACGCATTCCAACAGAGAAACCCGCAGCGAAAGGTGGGATGTACGAGATCAGCAGCCTTGAAAAGTTCAACGCTAAAGTAGATGCTCTAGCACAGAAGATTGATAGTATGATCGTTAACCCCACTGCAACCGTCACTGCCGTAACTCCAAACTGCGAGTTATGCGGAATCGCCACTCATAATGCGCCCGAATGCCCATTGCTGGCCGGAATCCCACCAGACCAAGTAAATTATGCTCAAGGAAATCCTTACGCAAATACCTATAACCCAGGTTGGCGAAATCATCCAAACTTTTCTTACAAAAGCGATAATGCATTGCAAATGCCTACTGCTCCGCCAGGATATCAGAAACCAGCCGCTGCTCAGACTGCACCTAGGAAATCAAACCTCGAGTTGATGATGGAAAAATTCATAGCTACTCAAGCTCAAACAAACAAAGAATTCCTGAATCAAAACATACACACTAGCGAGCAAATTAAACAGCTGACCGGAAAAGTAGACGCTTTAGCCACCCACAACAAAATGTTAGAAACACAGATATCACAAGTGGCTTAACAACAAGACTCTGCTGCTGCACCCGCTGGCACATTTCTTGGACAACCCGAACAGAATCCAAAAGGTCAAGCAAATGCTGTCATATTAAGAAGCGGAAAAGAATTGGACGAACTGATCGATCCGAGGACCGAAAACTCAGCCATGCAACAAAAACCAACTGAACAAGCAGAAAAGGAATCCGAGTTAGAGAAGAAGGAAGACAACGAGAAGGAGGATACAACAAGTGAAAAAACGCAAGCACCTCCAGCGCCATATAAACCACCTATCCCTTATCCTCAAAGATTAATAAACTCCAAAACTTCAGGACAATTTAAGAAATTTGTAGAGCTCCTTAAACAGTTGAATATCACTATTCCTTTTACAGAAGCAATAACTCAAATGCCGTCATACGCTAAATTTCTCAAAGAAATCCTGTCAAATAAGAGAAAGATCGAGGATAACGAAACAGTTACACTTACTGCAGATTGTAGCGCTATTATTCAAAACCGCATGCCTCCTAAATTAAAAGACCCAGGTAGTTTCTCCATACCCTGCTGTCGCTTCCGCAAAAATAAGGTGCCGGCAAAACAGAAGAGTCGCCACCTTTCGTTATTTATCCCTCAGAGCGGGAAAGGAAACGATCGGAAAAACCTGATGAAAAAGGGTATAAGACAAGGTCATCGCAACCATTGTCTGGGTTCGGGAGTCGGTTACGCAAGGGGAAGGTATTAGCACCCCTCACGTCCGTCGTACTCGACGGGATCCACGCTTGTTGTGTTCACTGGACGAGTTGGTTTATCTATCTACCTATCAAGGCTGGTCTGAAAAGGAAAAGAAAAATGACTCGGCAAAGCGTCGCGCTTTATGCCTACGTATTCTCATCAGAGAATGAGAAATCAGAGTCAACATAGTTCGAACTACTACGGGTTACGGGGAAAGTGGCTCGCCAATACGTCAGTATTGTGCCTACGTACTCTCAACAGGCCTGAGAGATCAGAGCTTACGTAGTTCGGGATAATACGGATTACGGGAATTCAGATTCATCTGTTTTATCGAGTAGGGTTAAACAATAGTTCCAGCAGTTAGGGACAAAACCTATTTGTGGTGGCGCTGAAGTTTAACGACACTCTTTTCTTCAAAAAAGCTTTCCTTTGAATTATGGGCCCACGGGGCAAAAAGGTTTGAAGTTTGTTTCCGTCTTTTACGAAAGAAGTGTTTTTTATTGTGTTTGCAATTTCAATCGCACTAAAGACTATGACCTGAGAGTGAATGCGTTGCATGTCACCCAAAGGGTGCCATACTATACATCCAGACTGTTGAAAAGAAACTCTCCAACAATCCTTTCTCAGATAGCTTAAGGCTCGTAACGTACGAAATAAATCATTCATGATTACTGTATTTTAAGCTGTTTTGAGATGAGAAGAGAACAGGCTCAACTACGGGGAGACTATCAAGTCCTACTGTTGTCATGCCAAGGATTTATCCTATGGTTGAGGTTTGAAACAGGGAACTGATAGAAGTTGTCATGCATAGGTTTCGACCTAAAGTTCTATCATCACTTCCTTATCAAAGGAAATGAGAGCCCTAAGGGATCATGTCATTGATAAACAGAAACAGATAAAGCATCAGCTTAAACAGTAAACAGATAAACAATAAACGACTGTAAAATGCATGCAATGCAAGTGAGGGAGGAAATGTGTGTGGGGCATCAGCCTCCACAAGCTCATCTCAACCTCAAGCCAGAATGAATAACAGCAATCATACTGAAGAGATAAAATAAAGTGTTGTCAAGCAAAATACAGTAAACTGCAATCATACAGAAGAAATGAAATGAAATGCTATCAAGCAAAATAAACCACATGGGCAAGGGAGCAGGGCTCCACCGAATACCTGCAAGCAAAGCCATACAGTAACAATACAAGCAGAGGGAGCAACTCAACCTCTAGTGCAATCATGCTCCTAAATTAAAGTCAGTCTAATCATGGACTTATTCTAATGCATCAAGCAAGTCAAACAAGGCACATCAGCACAGAAAAGAAAACAGATAGGAGAGAAAGCAAATCAACCCCTCTTTCAATTCCAAGCTTCAGATCTTCTAACAGCAACCCGGTCTTCAGACTTCAATCACCCTTCAAGGCTATCATCTTTCATGACAAATATCAATTTGCTTCTCCAGGTTTCAATCCTTCAACATAAGTTTCAACTTAATCTTCTTCTTCAAGCTTCAGCTTTCCAGTCAACTCTACCCTCAGGCTTTGCTCTTAACCACAAGTGTCAACTTGATTCCTTCAGGCTCTCCAAGCTTCAATGTAAGTATCAACTCATCCTTTATTCCTCAAGCCTCAGCTCTACACTCAATCTCAATTGAATCTCCTTCACAAGTACCAACTTAGTCTTCAAGCCTCAGCTCTCTTTTCTTTACCAGTCTCAACTTGGTCTTCTCCTCTTACAAGCTTCAGCTTCTCAGAGTAGTCTTCAATCACATGGAAGTGTCAACTTCATCCTTCAATCTTCTTCAAGCCTCAGCTCTCTTCATTCAATCTCCATTGGATCTTCATGTATCAACTTGCTCTTCTTGCTCTTCAAGCTTCAGCTGTAATGGCAATGCTCAAGGAATCATCCTCTTCCACATTCTTCAATGAAGTCCTCATCCTTAAACTCAAGTCTAACATCTTTCAAGATACTCAAACCAGAAGACAATTGATTTAACAGGATGAGTGGAAATGATAGACAGCTTACTGACAACCAAAGGAAGCCTGTAAGGGTTCATCATTATGAGAGACTGGTTCCCTCAAAGTTCTACTTCCTAGATAAAGCCACTCATCCCTCCAAAGGAGAGATGTGATTATCTTAGAAGGGCTTTTAGTCATTGGGAGAAATGGAAGCACAAGATGCTTTCCATATTTGTGAAAGAAATCATTCTAACTATAAGGCTCTCCCTATGTTTCCTATCTCTTAAATCTTCATCAGACACCTTTGTCGCTACTGCGAAAATTGGCGCCGGCTGAACAGAAGAGTCGCCACCGTGCGTTATTTATCCCACGGGAGGGAAAGGAAACGCTCAGAGTAAACCTCGCACAACACGGGAAAGGTATGGTCGTCGCAACCAAAACCTGGGTTCGGGAGTCGGTTACGCAAGGGGAAGGTATTAGCACCCCTCACGTCCGTCGTACTCGACGGGATCCACGCTTGTTTTCGGGTATGGGTTGTTATTCTATCTAAACTATAGGTCAAGGGTTAAAAAGAAAATAAAATGAAAATAACAATGACTCGGCAAAGTATCGCACTTTATGCCTACGTATTCCCGTCTGGAACGAGAAATCAGAGTCAACGTAGTTCGCCTACCTACGGGAAAGGAGGGGAAGGTTGCTCGCTAGGATATCGCATCCTATGCCTACGTACTTTCATACAGCATGAAAGATCAGAGCAAACGTAGTTCGGGCCACGTACAACACAAGCTTGTCTTGGTTGATTTTATTCCTTCTGAAAAAGGTTTTCTGATTAACAGTCCCGGCGGACAAAAATGACGTCTTTGATGAGTTCACGTTCTTTTACGGAAGAAGTGTCTTTTATTGTGTTTGAAATCTTTATGTGTTTTTCTGTTTGTTTTTGAGAAAGAAAGAGACAGAACTCTAACCTACGGTTGCGAAGGGAATCAAACTAACCTAATGTTATCATGCATGGGTTAAGACCTAGTGTCTATCATGCTCCTCTCTTGCACAGAGAGAAACAGAGATCCTACGGGATAGGCAGAAACAGAAACAATAACAGATATAATAAAGCAGTAAAATGCATGGATGCAACAGTACAAGCGAGGCAAGGGAGTCCTACTCAACCTCGAACCTAGAAAACAATAGGCGAAAGTGAACAGGCTTCACTTTCAACCCAACAGGGTAAACAGCAAACAATACAGTCCAGAAAACCAATCAATACATCAGCAAATGAAATACAACAGCAAAAGAAACAGCATCAGCAGCTCTGAATCAACATCTGACTTCAAGCAATCGCCAATCAGCTACAGGCTTCAACAAGCAACAATCTCCATCTTCATGACCTTCAGGCAAGGGCTTTGATCATCATTCTTCCATCTGCAATGGCTTTTCTTCAAGCTCAAACCTCCAGGATGAGGAATCAGTCACAAGAGTGAATTGGGTGTTAAGCAATCAGTTGACTACCAAAGGTGGAGAACAGACTGCTTCCAACACAAAAGACATTTTCTCTCAAGAGTTCTATCTCTTAGACACTATCACCAAGCCTTCCAAAGGAAGGGGGTGAGTGTCTTAGAGAGACTCTAAATCACAGAGAAGAATGGATGCAGACAAGGCAATCCATGTTTGAGAAACAAACTTTCTACCCTAGAGCTCTGCCTAGCTCCTAAACCCTAGTCTCCTCAGCATCTGCTAGCAAGAATCTCTTCTTCAACTCTGGAAGTTGATCTTCAACATCTGGATCTCCAATGGTCTTCATCTCCTCAAGTCTTCAGCTCTCCCAGGTCCCCAGACAATCCCAATACCCAAACAAGCAAGCAATAATCCCCAGAGGGCACACCACACCAGTCAATCAGATATAACAGACAGTAATCAATAGCAGTAGGGGAATCCTGACTTTTCTCTAAGGGATCTAGTAACTACCCATAGCCCCTATAGTCCCATAACTAAACTAGTCAAACCCTAAGTCCTAAGGGAAATGAATTGATTCTCCTAAGTCATCACCTAAAAAAACCCTAATTTGTTCATGTTGTTCAAGCCTACATTAATCACCTAAAATTAATTCTTAAAAATGGGAACTAAATGGAATCTACAAGTTCAATATCTAATCTAAACACCCTAAAAAGAATGGGCACAAAATATTAAAGCAATTAATAGAACAAAAATTAACAAATTTATGCATGAAATGAAACTACTTAAAATGACATTTATTTAGAAAATATGGAAAAAATATGAAATAAAAATAAAAATGCAATTTTATTTTCCTATAATTTTCTACACATCCTAAAGAAAATAGTGTAAAAAGAATGGATTGAAAATGATTTTCTATGAATTTATTATGAATTTCTAAAATCAAGAAAATAGTAAGAGAAATTAAAAAATAAAAATGAAACAAATAAATGGGAGAGGGGTGTATTCAGCAACCACGCCCAGTTGAAATCTCATTGGGCCAGGCAGACAGGGGGTGCGCATATCATTTCATCTCAGGCCCAGAACCATTCAGAAATAATGGAAACAAAAACCACGCAGGGGGGGTGAGAAAAGCAGCAGATTCATGTTCAAAATGAGTTGGGCTCACTAACTGGGGGGTGGGGATATCAACATAATCTGAGGCCCGCCCGTTTCAATTAATGAAACGGTGCGTTTGGCACCAACGTTTCCCTCCAAATCTGAAATTAAATGCTAGCCCTAGGATTTCCCTCTTAGTCAAAGGTCCAACGTGAAATGAAAGGTCCAGATTATGTCTTCTCCAATGGATCTTAGGAATTAGGGTTTCCTCCATGAGAGCTCATGCACGAACCAAACTTACACCAACCTGTTCGCACTCTACAAGCCACGAATCAACACGATCCCAACATGAAAAATGCTCAGGATCTCTCCCTCTATAATCCTATGGCACTAGTTCAATCTGAAACTCACTAGATCACTCAACCCGATACCTACAAGGTCTGATCACCATGGATATCCTCTGCAACTCATCATCACAATTCTCCATCAGACCTGTCCTAATCTAATCTATGACTAATGGTTATCAATCTGCGCTAACAACCTAACATTCTAATGCATTCTACTACAAGTTCTACCTCCTAACAGTTTTTACAACCTGCTAGCAATTGTCACCAAACCACTCCAAACTCAACCTAATTGCTCTCCTAACCTCCTACATTATGTCTAAACTAATAAAATCATGCTAACCTAATTGAATCAAGCTGTTTGAATGAAAACGCACCTGATGTGAAATCTTGTGGATGATGCTGAATCTTGTGGATCTGAGGCTTGTGAGGCTTGGATCTTGATATACTTGATTCTGTTTGCAATATTTGGATGAGACTTGGCTTGAATTATGCTGTCCAATGGAAATTGCAGTTTTGATGTTCTTGAAGAAAGTGCTCGAAAATGGATTCTAACCACCAAAGCTTTGCTTCAATTATGATCCAGGATGATGATTGAATAAGATTGAATTGATGTGGATGAAAATTGATGAAGGTTTTGTGAGATTGAAGTGAAATTGCAAGGAGAAAGAATGAGAAAGTTTGTGAAATTCTTAGTGAAAAATGAAGCCAACCCTTGATCAATCTTCATTTCATGAATATATAGAGCTCACATGAACATTCTAGATCCATCTTACACATTCCCTTGCCTTCCAACTTTGATCCATTTTTGAAGTGTTTCTTAAAATGCAAGTAACCAAAGATAACTTTCTTTTTTCCTTCTAAACTCAAAAAAGTGTTTGAACCATTGTTCTTAGAATTGCTTTTCCATTCAAAATCATATATTGGAAGTCTCCATTTGGACTCATAAATCTCCCAAACCATTTTTCACTTTGAATTTCTTTGAATTATAAGCCATTTTAGTTCAACTTTTGACCAATTATACAACTTCATGTTATGAGCTTTTCCAACAATTTGTGACCTTCTTTCTAGACTTAAAATCCCATTTGGAGCAAGTTTGATGTTGTAAGTTTTTCCATTTGAGGCCTCCTTGTATGAGTTTTGGACATAGGTTAAAATGACCTGTAATTCACAAATGCCCAAAATACCCTTTGCTTGCCAAGACCATAAGTTGAGTTCCACACATCATATGAGGGCATGCTATACCATTCTAGAAAGCTAAGACAATGAGGAACACTTCTTATGTTGACCAAGAATTCATTTGAAATCTCCTTGAGGGGTAAAAATTGCTTGGAAGTCAAGTCACTTTCACAGACAAAAATTCAGACACCTCAGATGACCTGTAACTTGCAAGGACCATAACTTGAGTTCTATAAATCTCCTTGAGGTCTTCCACCACTCAAATTAAAGGTCTTGAGATCCTCTACAAGTTTCATGTTGGCCAAGAAGCCATTTGAAGCTAGCATTTTGACTTATCTTGCTTGGAAATTTGACCTAAACTAGGGGATTTTACACAGAAACCCTAATTTAGAAACTCCTCTTCTCCTTGATTTCTCTTGAATTCTCCTTGGCATATCTCCATATCCTTCTTCATATGTCCAATGATGAACCCCACATCTCTCCAATAGACTTGAATGCTCTTTAAATCAGTCAATTGACCTAGGGTTGACCTAGGGTTGACCCAGATGAAACCCTAGTTGACTGCCTTCAGTTATAGCTCTTGTGCTCTCATCAATGACTTGTCTCCTTCTCCAAATGACTTTCTAAGTCTCTCATAATGTCTAGATACTCTCCATGCTTTCACTTCACAGCTCACAACCCTCTTGTGGACCCTCAGATACCCTCAGCTAGGAGAAGGACTCAAGGCTTGATCTGCTGAGCTCTTTGCTTCCAAATTCTTTCCTGATGACTTGAATGAGATTGAATTGGGATAATAACCTCTTGATAGGCCTCTAGAGATGAGAATAATGATTGGTCCCCTGTTGAATGACTTGCTATGCTCATGCTATGCAGATGGTTAGTCTATGTACATGACTCTATATGCAAATGCTAATGATATTGAAACATAAACTAAGGAATAAGGTTGGGCAAATTTTAGGGTGCAACAGCTGCCCCTATTCAAGCGACTTGGACCCGATTGGGTGAAGAGCCCGGAGCCTTCAGACATTCGCGGTACAAGACGGTTGAATACTAGTGAAACCAGAAATTTGCCAACCGCAGAACTAAATTGCGCTCCTGCTTGGGGAACGACATTCATCAGCTGAATCTGACTGTTACGGCAACCCACTGATCTCGCGCGACCGTGCTGGGGATTGTCTTCATCATTCTGAAGAGGATTCTGTCACAACAGATGGCTTGCTTGTCTACGTTAGGACTCTGTCTGTCATCAATACGAAGAAATTTCAACTAGAACCTGTCCACGTTAGGACTCCACTTGCTGTTAACCCAGAAAAATCTCGGCAACTCCGCTGGGGATAATTCGTCTGCATTTCCATAAACTGAATCGTCCACGTTAGGAATAAAATTCTTCCACGTTAGGAGTAATACCTGTCCACGTTAGGAATAACATCGTCCACGTTAGGAATCATTTCTTCTGTATCTGTCCACGTCAGGACTAAACCTTTCATCTTTCCACGTCAGGAATACAAGCCTCTTTCCACGTAAGGAGAACTATATCAATCTGTCCACGTAAGGACTCCAATACCACTTGACATGTCCGCGTCAGGACTCCAATCTTTCCACGTAAGGAATCCCATTTTGGTTCTGAACCTGTCCACGTCAGGACTCAACTTTTCTTGCATCGGTCCACGTAAGGACCCCAATATTTCCACGTAAGGAGTAAATCATTCTTCCACATTAGGAATAACTTCTTTGATCTGTCCGCGTCAGGACTAAACTCTTCCACGTCAGGAATAATCTCTTTCTTTCCACGTCAGGAATCAATCTTGATATGTCCGCGTGAGGACTCAATCTTTCCACGTAAGGAATAAACTAATCTTTCCACGTAAGGAAACCATTTTTCTTCCGATTTGTCCGCGTCAGGACTCCTTTTTCCACGTAAGGACTACCATCTTAATCTGTCCGCGTAAGGACTCCACTCTTTCCACGTTAGGAATCACCTCTTTTGATATGTCCGCGTAAGGACTACATCGTCCACATTAGGACCCACTTCTCCACGTCAGGAATAATAATTCCTTTGATTTGTCCACGTCAGGACACTGATCTCGTCTTGATTTGTCCACGTTAGGACTCAGGCGTCTTCGACCTGCTGAGGAAATAAGACTTGTCCACGTAAGGACTCACACACTGGCCTGATCTGTCCACGTCAGGACACCAACACAAAGAGTAATCACTTTTGTCAACGTCATGACCTCCCATTCCACTAATTTCGAGAAACCGAATCTGCCCACGATAGGACTAACACACCTCACCAATCCGGGGAAATAAACCTGTCCACGTTAGGACGCCCACTTCTGAAGAAATCCCGTCAATCTAGGAGTAAATTGTCCGCGTCAGGACTTAGTTCTCCAATGATCCTCACCCACAAACTCCTTAGCACTGACGTGCCAGCGACTTTGAGATGAACTCTACTGGGGATGTCTGGAACCCAAACTATCGAACGCCTGTTCTGATAACCGGCGGTGGCCTCTGAAATTCTGATTCATGGAAACCCTTTTAATGTTGACGTAACAACAACTTTGAAGGAAACAACCCGCTGATCGGACTAGAGAAACTTCAACAAAAACTCTGGCGGGGACATAAGTAACTCTGCTTGGGGACGAAGAGAAACTTATCCTGCAGACTTTGTGGGGAATACTGCCGAAACTGACATTATCATTGAATCTCATGCCGAGATCTTGAGTGTTTGGTAGTTCATTTGAGCAAGAACTCTCTCCGCCTGAACTGCTAGAGTACAGAAACTGCTTCAGCAAAATAAATGCTGGAAGTATAATGCCGACTCCGCCGGGGATAGCCAGATGCTACAGAATTATTCCAGCAAAATAAATACTGGAAGAGTGAAGTCAACCCTGCTGGGAAATTGGGAACTCAAACCAAACACCCTGCTGAGGTAACCCCTGCTGGGGAATATAACCTCCTGCGGGAGAATAGCAGATGTGCATATTACGATCGGACTTTCTGCTGGCACGTGAACTGGTATCACCAATATCTCTGACAAAATAAATGACAGGACCCACCATCAACTCTGCTGGGGAGAGTCTTGATCTTCGAATTCCACTGGAAGGAATGAAAACACTTGCAAAGAGACTTCCGCTGGGGATGGGATGATTCTCTCGGGGAAAATCCACTGACTCCGCTGGGAGAGAGTGCATGACCCGGCGGGGAAAGATGAACCTGTCTGAATACAGCCTTATGATCTTAGCATCGCCAAACTCTGCTGAGGACGAATAACTTTTCTGGAGCACGTCCTTTGGATAAGCTACGGCTTAGCTGGGAAATTCTATCCTTCTTCAGGAAGAAAATGCGTGACCTGCGCGGGGACTGAGTCTTTCATTATCGCAATCTTTTGATCATCTTCTTCGTATGGTTATGAAACCTGCAACAACACAAACAAGACACGACAGGCCTATGCAATCAAATCAATTCAGGTTAGCGACATTATTTTCAGTTAATTCAAAGCTTTAGCAATTGTCGGCAAGGGCCCGCGATGTTATACTCATGCTAGCTTCACTAAACTCAGGCGTTTTATCATGCACAAAACAGTAAAGAACAGTATCAAGTACTGAATAACATGTTTTCATTGATCGGGCCCCTGAATGGGCGGAGTTTTTGTACACAGGATGTAACTCCTGAAAAGAGGAAGTTACGCCAAGCAAATACATAAGTATGCACAAGAAGCATGAATATTTTGACAAATTAAATTTTGTACACATGTCGGCAACGGGATGCAGATGAACACCACGAACTGATCCTCCCATGACTCGCCCGACTATAATGCTTTCCCGGTATCCCCACTTCTGAAGAGATTGTATCCGATAACTGGCTCCTCAAACACATTCTCCCGCATTGATGCTCATTGAAATATCAAATTCGGACCGCAGTCATTTGCTTTTCAAATCCCTAACTTTTGCGTGAACCGCCCTTTACGGGTTTTCAGTTCACCGGGATACCCTTTTTTGCCGAAGCCGCCCAGTGTAGGTTTTCAACTTCGCGGGTGTACATTTTTTCAATTTTATCCCTAACTTTTGCCCGAACCTTTCATTCTGTTTTTGGTTCGCCAGGATGCCCCATTTTTGCCTGGACTCTCTTTTTTCTGTCCAGCGGGTCTATTTTAAGCAAAGTATTTTTTAACTGCGTCCGAATTCACAGGTGACGCAAAGTCTTCTCCGTCCATGGTGGACAACAACAACGCTCCTCCTGAGAAGACTTTACTAACAACGTATGGCCCTTCGTAGTTGGGGGTCCACTTGCCCCTGTGATCTGCTTGCGGCGGGAGAATCCTTTTCAGCACAAGGTCGCCCGTCTGAAAGCTTCGCGGAAGTATCTTCTTGTCGTACGCTTTCTTCATTCGTCTTTGGTACAAACGACCATATGCTAGAGAAGCTAGCCTCTTCTCATCCATCAAACTCAATTGGTTCAATCTATTCGTTACCCATTCTGCCTCGTCCAGCTGAACATCTCGCAATACCCTCAGAGAAGGGATCTCAACTTCCAATGGTAGTACCGCTTCCATTCCGTATACCAACGAGAATGGAGTTGCCCCGGTTGATGTGCGTACCGTCGTACGATAACCGTGCAAAGCGAAAGGTAGCATTTCATGCCAATCCTTATAGGTCACCACCATTTTCTGAACAATCTTCTTGATATTCTTATTGGCCGCTTCGACAGCGCCATTCATCTTGGGTCGGTAAGGGGAGGAGTTGTGATGTTCGATCTTGAAATTCTGACAGAGCTCCTTCATCATTTTGTTGTTCAGATTTGAACCATTATCCGTGATTATCCGCTCGGGTATCCCATATCGGCAAATGATATCTCTCTTGATGAATCTAGCCACCACTTGCTTCGTTACATTCGCGTATGACGCCGCTTCCACCCACTTGGTGAAATAATCGATCGCTACTAGGATGAACCGATGCCCGTTAGAAGCCGTCGGCTCAATCTTTCCAATCATATCGATTCCCCACATCGAGAATGGCCATGGAGATGACATCACATTTAAAGGACTCGGAGGCACGTGTATCTTGTCAGCATGGATTTGGCACTTGTGGCACTTCCTCGCGAACTTGAAACAATCAGTTTCCATCGTCAGCCAAAAATAACCTGCCCGCAGCAGTTTTCTCGTCATAGCATGTCCGCCAGCATGCGTACCAAAGGTACCTTTGTGAATTTCCTCCATGAGAAGCTTTGCCTCTTTCTCGTCTACACAACGCAACAACACCAAATCGTGGTTTCTTCTGTACAAGACGCCATCCGGGTTCAAGTAGAAATTACCCGCTAATCTCCTGAGAGTCTTCTGATCTTGACTGGATGCCCCAGCCGGATACTCTTTATTCTTCAGGAAATTAAGGATATCAAAATACCACGGTTTATCGTCGGATGCTTCATCAATAGCAAATACATAAGCTGGCCTGTCCAACCGAGAGATAGTGATTTGGGGAGCTTCGTTCCAGAAGTTGACCTTGTACATGGAAGACAAAGTGGCAAGGGCGTCAGCCATTTGATTTTCTGCCCGCGGTACGTGATGCAATTCAACCTTGTCGAAGAATGGCAACAATCTCCTTGCATAATTCATGTAATGTATCAAATTGGGCTGACGCGTCTCCCATTCCCCTTTGATCTGATTCACCACCAAAGCTGAGTCTCCGTATACGTCTAGATGTTTGATTCGCAAATCAATGGCTTCTTCAAGCCCCATTATACAAGCCTCGTATTCGGCCTCATTGTTGGTAACGGCAAAGGTCAGTCGGGCAGTAAACGGGATGTGCGACCCGTGTGGCGTCGTGATGATTGCCCCTATTCCGCTACCGTAAGCATTCACGGCTCCGTCAAATATCATCCTCCATTTGGAACCCAACTCTGGTCCCTCGTCTGGCAACGGCTCTTCGCAATCCTTCATCTTGAGGTACATGATATCCTCGTCAGGAAAATCAAACCTCATCGATTGGTACTCTTCAATAGGCTGCTCCGCCAGATACTCAGACAGCACACTCCCCTTTATAGCCTTTTGCGAGACGTATTGAATGTCATATTCAGTCAAGACCATCTGCCAACGGGCAATTCTACCTGACAACGCCTGCTTTTCGAATATATATTTGATTGGATCCATCTTCGAGATGAGCATGGTTGTATGATTCAGCATGTACTGCCTCAAACGCTTGGCGGCCCAGGCTAGCGCGCAACAAGTTTTCTCCAGCATTGAGTATCGAGATTCACAGTCTGTAAATTTCTTACTCAAGTAATAGATTGCATGCTCTTTTCTCCCCGTCTCGTCGTGTTGACCGAGAACACAACCCATGCTTCCCTCAAGAACCGTCAAATACATTATCAAGGGTCTCCCTGCCACTGGGGGTATCAAAATAGGAGGTTCCTGCAGATACTTCTTTATTTTATCGAACGCCTTTTGACAATTTTCGTTCCACGTTACAGCTTGATCTTTCTTCAACAGCTTGAATAATGGTTCACACGTGGCCGTTAGGTGAGATATGAACCGGGCAATGTAGTTCAATCTCCCTAAAAACCCGCGCACCTCCTTCTCTGTTTTAGGCGTCGGCATTTCTTGGATGGCTTTTATTTTAGCAGGATCGACCTCTATTCCTCTTTCGCTTACGATAAACCCCAGCAGCTTACCCGATCTCACCCCGAAGGTGCATTTGTTAGGGTTCAGCCTCAGCCTGAACTTCCTAAGCCTTTTAAACAACTTCAACAGATTCACCAGATGCTCTTCCTCCGTCTGGGATTTGGCAATCATATCGTCAACATAAACTTCGATCTCTTTATGCATCATGTCATGGAAAAGAGTCGTCATCGCACGCTGATACGTTGCCCCAGCATTTTTCAAACCAAAGGGCATCACTTTGTAACAAAATGTTCCCCAAGGCGTTATAAAAGTAGTCTTCTCCATATCCTCTGGCGCCATTTTAATTTGATTATAGCCTGAAAAGCCATCCATGAAGGAGAATACGGAGTATTGAGCAGTATTATCAACTAACACGTCAATGTGAGGAAGTGGAAAGTCGTCTTTTGGGCTTGCTTTATTCAAATCTCTATAATCCACGCACATTCGAACCTTGCCATCTTTCTTTGGCACTGGTACGATGTTGGCAACCCATGAGGGATACTTCGTCACAGCCAGGAAACCAGCGTCCCACTGTTTCTGAACCTCCTCTTTGATCTTCATTGCCATATCTGGTCGTGTTCTGCGAAGTTTTTGTTTGACTGGCGGGCAATCTTCTTTCAGTGGCAGGCGATGCACAACCATATCTGTATCGAGCCCTGGCATATCTTCATATGACCAAGCGAATACATCATTATACTCTCGGAGCATTTCAACCAGTCTTCGCTTGATATCACTCTGCAGTGCGGCTCCGATACAAATATTTTTCTCAACCCCTTCCGACCCCAAGTTGATAATTTCGATAACCTCGTCGTGAGGCAGAATGGCTCTTTCCTCTTGCTTCACTAACCAAGACAGTTCTTCAGGAACGTCGCTATCTTCGACAACCTCTTCTTCGGTCTGGAATACCGGGTGCTCAAAGTCGGGACGAGTCATAGGTGGTTCAAGGATGTCATCTGAAAATGTTATCCTGCAAAAGGAATGGTTAAGTGCTTCAAAATGCGTATAAAGCGAATAACCACGTTGCCATTTTATTGAAAAATACAAAACAGGAAAGACAGAGATTACAGTATTTGCACATGAAAAAACGCCATTTATTTAATGATTAACACGCAATGTTTATAACAACACAGCCCTAAGCAAATCCTGATGCCCCGGGCAAGACATCAGATTATTCAACAATTAATAAAGCAAAGCATTACTGTTTAAAAGTCACAGGAACAAGCTCCTGAATAGACCAGTTGCACAGTCCTTGTCCTGGCGTGCTTGGCTGAATCCAGGCATCCATATCACAGTCGCTGTCTCCTTCATCAGACTCTGAAGCAGCATTGACAGTTTCATGACATACTCCACTGGCAGAGATGGTGATTGACTTTCTGAAACGGGGGGCCCCCACGGAAGGAGTTGATGACGACGGTCGGTACCCCAGCCCGAACCGGTCCATCTTCACAGGAATGTCCAGCACTTTGCCCCAGCCCTTGGCTTCTCCTGCTTCTACTAGCGCTTGAGCTTCTTTATACGATGAGACAGCTATCTCTGGCACTTTGCTCGGCCCGGGACCTTTGTCCTTAATGCGCAAACCTTCGAATGCCTGGCATGGCGTCTCGTGGATCTCCCCGTCGACTTCCACATATTTAAACGATGATAGATGGCTGACCAGGATGTCTTCTTCTCCGCACACGGTGACTACGCTGTCTCCGACCATATACTTTAACTTCTGATGCAGGGTAGACGTGACTGCCCCTGCCCCATGAATCCAGGGTCTTCCCAGCAAGCAGCTGTACGCAGGCTGTATATCCATGATATAAAACTCAGTTGCAAACACTTCCGGCCCCACTTGCAGAGGCAAGGTAATCGATCCGAAGACTGTTCTCCGCGTGCCGTCAAACGCTCTGACTACCAAATCACTGGGTGTGCACAAAATCCCTCGAACATCCAGCTTCATCATTGCCTTCTTAGGCAGCACATTCAAAGATGATCCGGTGTCAACCAATACGTGCGACATTACCGATCCTCTACACTCAACAGATACGTGTAATGCCATATTATGATCCCTCCCTTTCGGAGTCAAGTCAAAATCGGTAAAACCCAGACTGTGGCCTGCATTCACGTGCGCCAATACTCCTTCTAGCTGATTTACGGAGACATCCTGGGGTACAAAAGAAGTGTCCAGGACTTTCAGCAAAGCGTTCCTGTGAGCTTCCGAACACAACAGCAATGATAGGATAGATATTTTGGACGGCGTCTGCTGAAGATGCTCCACAATCTTATAATCACTTTTTCGAATTAAGCGCATGAATTCTTCCACATCTTTCGATGCTGCTTCTTTTTCACTTGCTTGCGCTGGAGCATTCTCAACCGCTTTCCCTTTTCCTTTCGCTAGCCTTTCAGCCTCCACTTCAGGAGATATAAAGATCCTGCCACTCCTTGTCATGCCTCCTGAACCAACAACATTATCCACAATCTCCACTGGCTGCTTGTTAACGTCAATCTTTATCCCATCACAATACACCTCTAGCCCATATGACCATGGGACTGCTTTCGTGTTCTCATACGGGATCGGCCCGGCCTTAGTTATGGTAATTGGTGGTCGCTGAGCTGGTGCTGCAATAGTGATCGTCTTCCGCGGAATCGTTACCGTGGCCACATCACTCCGATTATCCACTACTGCCCCTGCAGGCTCGTCAGTTGCCGCTCGATCAAACTGCAATATACCTTCATCAATTAAGGCCTGAATGCCTTTCTTCAAATCCTCACACCCCCCAGCTAGGGTCCAACAATCTAAGCAGTACTCATTACATCCTGGGTAAACACCTCCTTGTAACAGTCGGCTCTTTATCTCGCTCAGCGGCGTCTTTAAATCTTCAACATTCATAATCAGATTCAACCCTTCCTCAGTCAGCACGGCGTTAGCCCCATGATTAGGCATGGGTTTCTGGACTATATTCGGACCTGCCGTTCCGAAATTGATAGTCTTGTTGTCTAAAAGATCCTGCACAACGTGCTTAAAAGCATGACAACCTTCTATATCGTGACCCGGGGCCCCAGAATGAAACTCACAGTGCCTATTTGCATCGTAGCCGAACGGGGGAGCTCCCGTTATCGGTGCCAGAGTTCTTTTCTCCACCAGATTCAACCCCAACAATGTCTGCAATAAATCAGCATAGGTAGAGGGAGGCTTCTCAAACACTCTTCTCGGTTTACCACCCTGGAATCTTCGTTGAGCCTGCTGTGCCCCCTGCTGGGGCTGCTGCTGCTGTGGCATTGGTTGCTGCTGAACCGGTTGTTGTTGCTGGATTGGTTGTTGTTGATATGGGATAGTAACACTCGACACCTGCTGCGGCTGCCGATATTGACCTCGTCCCCTGCCTCGGCCTCGGCCTCGGCCTCCAAATACCGCGCTTGCCTCGCCCTGACGGCGCCCACCATAAGCTTTCCTATTACTGCCAGAAGCATTTGATTCCTCGACTTGGAACTTTCCTTGCTTAATATTACGCTCAATCTTTTCCCCCATTAGAATCAGGTCTGAAAAACTGGCCAGAGACGTATGAAACAACATATCATGAAACAGCCCTGTGAATGTGCCGACAAACATGTCATTCATTTCCTTATCTTCCACAGGAGGACGGACTCTGGCAGCCATATCGCGCCACCTTTGCGCGTACTCTTTAAAACTCTCCCCCTTCTTCTGCGAAAGCCCGGCCAACTGGACCCGATTGGGCGCCAAGTCGCTGTTATACTTGTAATGGGCTACAAACGCCTCCGCCAATTTCTTCCAAGTCTTGATATCAGTTGGCTCCAACCCCATGTACCACTCTAGGGAAGGGCCCGACAGACTATCCTGAAAGAAATGCATTAGCATTCTTTCATCAGTGGAGTATGCAAACATCTTTCTGTAATAAGCTCGCACATGCACTTTCGGACATGTGTCTCCTTTGTACTTATCGAACGCAGGCGCTTTGAATTTAATTGGCACCCTCAAGCCAGGTACCAAGCCCATTGTTGCCATGTCCAATCCCACAGCACTCTGATTTAGGACTCCCTTCATCTGCTCTTCCAGCATTCTAATCTTTTGGGAATCATCCATCGGCCCTTCAAAACCTCCTCCGGAGAAGGCGTCCTCCTGCTGATCCTCTTGCCACATACCATTTCCAGCCCCGTACCCGTCGTACGCATTATTACGTCCAGCTCTGATCTGATTCATCCCCGGACCCCGGCCTCTGTTGCCGTACCCTTGAACACCTCCATCAGGACCAAAACCCATAAATCCAGTACCGTTGCCATTTCCAAAGCCTCCGTAACCCTGATTGACCATACCATAGCCATCTTGCCCAAAGCCTTGAGCATTAAAGCCATACTTCCCAGTGTTATCGAATCCCTGATCGTTGAACTCGAACCCAGTATTGACAAAGCCATTGCCTCCTAGATTATCTCCCAAATTGACATCGCCCAGCCCAGCATTATGGACAGCAGTCTCATTCCCCACTCCAACGTTACCATTCACAGCAGCGGTAGCGTTGTTGACATTAGCAGCAGGTATATTGACTACGGGCGGAGCCACTGGCGTGGGAGTGCCGTCTCCATGAGCAGTATCAACCCGGACAGACTGATGATCTTCATTACCATGACCAGCGTTGCGAGCCAACAGAGGCTGGACCATGGCCTGCAAATTCTCTTGCCCTTTTGCTATAGCTTCCATAGTCTGCATGAAGAGAGCGAGCTTCTCGCGCACATCCTGCATCTCGTTCTGGATTTGGTCCATGACTTTTCGACAATTGGAGCGTGTAGAATAGCGGTGCGGATGTTGATCTGGAATCCTGTTAAGTACCTGATGCAAAGCAGGAAATAAGACACCATTCAAAGATTACCTGTAATGCAATATGAATATGAATGCAATGCAATGTGTCTGTGCATTAGGGAAGTTCATTCCCCCAGTTCTAGTGCGAAGGTGCCGGTGCAGTGACAGTGCTGACAATAGGAATATCGGAGCTGAATCATAGAAAGCCTCATATATTGCAGGGAGAATCAATAAGCCCAGGGTACAATATCGCTGAGAGTACAATAAGAAGGCATGACCTCAACCAACAATCCTGGTGATGGTCAGCACTATAGCATACAAGTTACTACATGAAATGATCAAATCCTCCCAAAAGTCTGGTACTCCTCTATCAACTTTCTGGTCTCCGGATGGCTTGGTCGATCAAGCAGCCCTTCAACAAGCTGGTTTCTCCTCTTAAGGACACGGCGTACGTCTTCAGCAGTTTCTTCCCATGTTGCTTCTCCGAAGCAATCTTCTAACTTTCGCTTCTGTGACACTGCTTCATCTCTGGACTTGATTGCCTTGTTCAGTGCATGCTGGACACTATACCGGGTCATCACTTCTTCCTCACACTTCTTGATGCTAGACTTCAACTTCTCTTCGAGGTCGGAAATTTGCTGCTTCAGCTTATCTTCCCTCTTCTTGTTGTTGGTGAGTGTGGCATTCCAAGTCTTATTGCAAGAAGATATCTCTCGGTGTGCTGCGTCGAGCGCCTTCTTTTTTGATTCCAGCATGTCATGGGAACTTCTGAACTCTTGCCCCAGACGTTCACACTTTTTCTTTTCCTCAGTCAATTCAGTCCCTAACCTGTTTACCAGCTCGATCTGTTGTTGGAAAGCATACACAGCCTTGTTTTTCTCACTGCGTACTTGAGCTAGCTCTTGCTCTAACCCTTCGTTAATCTTCATCAAGGCTTCCCTTTCTCTCACAACTTGTTCATAGACTTCTCTAGAAACAGTAGTCGGCTCTGCTACCGGAATGGGAACAAGAATTGGTACATCTGGGAATGGCATCTTCAACTGACTAGCTCTCTCCCGGATCCAAACTCTATAAGGTGCATAGGCCTGGCAATCGTTCTTACCTAACAGCGGCTTCCCTTTGCGGTTAATACGCGTCCAGGCATGTTGCAACTTGGCTAATAACTCCCCCTTCACGTCTCCGGTGAAGTACAGAGATTCCTGTACTTCTTCCTCCTGAGGTGGATTCTTCAGCGCATATCCGAACTGACGAATGAATAGAGAAGGGTTGTAATTGATACACCTTTTTCTTCCTATCAACGGCACATTAGGGTACCCAGAACAGCGGAATATGAGCTCGGATCCTAACAAATCTCTATCAAACCACTCCATATCTTCCGACGATAGCCTCATCAGGCGCTCTGGCCAACCAGCTGGGACTGTAGTCTCTGCAACAGATCTTCTCTTAGGAAGGTGACTCTCAAACCACCTACTCATCAAGGGTACACACAGATGAACATTCTTTCCTCTTCCCTTCTCATTCTTATAATGCAGTGAGTGGTAGAGATCTCCGAGTAGGGTAGGTACAGGATTACCAGCGGCAAACAAGTAGAAAGCATCAAAGTCCACAAAATCCGGTATATTGGGGAACAGTACTATGCCATAAATGCACAAGGCCAACACAGCATTGAAAGCAACCCAGCACCCGCTCTTGGCATACTCTTGGGCTTTGCCAACTAAGAATTGGAGTGAGAAGCCTGGAACTCCACGGGAAACAGTAGTCACAAGTTCAGAAGCATCAACATGCAAGGCTTTTGCCAAGTCCTCCGGCTTGGGCTTGGCGTCATAATGAATGAATGGAACCTGGTTCTGCACGGGCAGCTCAACATACTCAGCGTATTCCTCCAGGGTTGGTCCCATAATAAAGTCAGAGAACGTAAAGCACCTCAAAGCAGGGTCGTAGAATTGCATCAAAGCATATAGCCCATCTAACTCTACCTCTGTAGGTTTGCACACCAATCTCAATAATCTACCATAGCTCATCCGGAAGCTCCTACGAACACCCTCATCAGCAAGAGAGATCAACCCCAGTAAAGGAACAATATCAGGAGTAGGCAATTTGTAAGCAACCGTTCTCCTTAAGCTAGTCATGATCAGATACTCAGAAGTCTGGGCACTAGAACTAGGGAAATGCAAATGCACCTGCAGCACAGACACACGTTAGTGAAATGCAAATGGTAATGGATATGCAGTAATGCAATGCAAGCAACATGCAACAGGGACCAAAGCCGTAGCTGAATAGCCTGAACCCAATCAAGAAAGGTCTCAGATAGACCATCCGGAAATCATCAAACCCTGGTCTCAGACAGACCCAAAATAAAACTCCAACACTGGTCTCTGACAGACCTCAAACCATAACTCCAACTGATCTCTGATAGACCTCAAATCACATCTCTAATTGGTCTCTGACAGACCTCAGAACTCTCCAACTGGTCTCTGACAGACCTCAAAACACATCTCCAAATGGTCTCTGACAGACCTCAGAACACATCTCCAAATGGTCTCTGACAGACCTCATAACTCTCCATAAATAACCAGGATCTCTGATCAAGAAATAACCGGTGGTCTGAAGGTCTAGTTACCTGCATAACCCTGAATCCCCTCACAGGTGGGTGGCCCTATAACTGGCACAAGGTACGGCATCCTATGCGGTCGTCGGCATCACAGACTTTCAGGGTTGATGATACGATTCCCAGAAGGAGTGGCATCACCAATTCCTGAAGAGGCCTCACTTAGCCAACTTCCAAATGATCGGTCCCCAGAGTCGACAATCCAACTAACCAGCAACCCACGCCAACCAAAGGAAGGGGCAGGAGGCCAACCAGAGGAACCTCGTCTGAGTGTAGATTTCATGGGACACCAAAGCAAGCAAAGCAAGCGGGCGCCCACTAATTTCTACTCTAATTCTAGGTGCACTCAAGCCCAGGTCCGGCTTCTCACTCAATATCAGAACACCCGTCACACCCCAGATACAGCAATAATAATCAATATACAAAGCTGGAAATACAAGATTAGCAATAAAAATAACTCCATACAAAATCCTCGACGGGAAAACAAGCGTTAGGATTGACTCTCTTAAGGGACGTTGGATCCCAAATGCATAAGAACCATCGCAGTCCTTAGCAGCCAGGGGACGTTGGGTCCCCAGCAGAGTCGCCAGCTGTCGCTACTGCGAAAATTGGCGCCGGCTGAACAGAAGAGTCGCCACCGTGCGTTATTTATCCCACGGGAGGGAAAGGAAACGCTCAGAGTAAACCTCGCACAACACGGGAAAGGTATGGTCGTCGCAACCAAAACCTGGGTTCGGGAGTCGGTTACGCAAGGGGAAGGTATTAGCACCCCTCACGTCCGTCGTACTCGACGGGATCCACGCTTGTTTTCGGGTATGGGTTGTTATTCTATCTAAACTATAGGTCAAGGGTTAAAAAGAAAATAAAATGAAAATAACAATGACTCGGCAAAGTATCGCACTTTATGCCTACGTATTCCCGTCTGGAACGAGAAATCAGAGTCAACGTAGTTCGCCTACCTACGGGAAAGGAGGGGAAGGTTGCTCGCTAGGATATCGCATCCTATGCCTACGTACTTTCATACAGCATGAAAGATCAGAGCAAACGTAGTTCGGGCCACGTACAACACAAGCTTGTCTTGGTTGATTTTATTCCTTCTGAAAAAGGTTTTCTGATTAACAGTCCCGGCGGACAAAAATGACGTCTTTGATGAGTTCACGTTCTTTTACGGAAGAAGTGTCTTTTATTGTGTTTGAAATCTTTATGTGTTTTTCTGTTTGTTTTTGAGAAAGAAAGAGACAGAACTCTAACCTACGGTTGCGAAGGGAATCAAACTAACCTAATGTTATCATGCATGGGTTAAGACCTAGTGTCTATCATGCTCCTCTCTTGCACAGAGAGAAACAGAGATCCTACGGGATAGGCAGAAACAGAAACAATAACAGATATAATAAAGCAGTAAAATGCATGGATGCAACAGTACAAGCGAGGCAAGGGAGTCCTACTCAACCTCGAACCTAGAAAACAATAGGCGAAAGTGAACAGGCTTCACTTTCAACCCAACAGGGTAAACAGCAAACAATACAGTCCAGAAAACCAATCAATACATCAGCAAATGAAATACAACAGCAAAAGAAACAGCATCAGCAGCTCTGAATCAACATCTGACTTCAAGCAATCGCCAATCAGCTACAGGCTTCAACAAGCAACAATCTCCATCTTCATGACCTTCAGGCAAGGGCTTTGATCATCATTCTTCCATCTGCAATGGCTTTTCTTCAAGCTCAAACCTCCAGGATGAGGAATCAGTCACAAGAGTGAATTGGGTGTTAAGCAATCAGTTGACTACCAAAGGTGGAGAACAGACTGCTTCCAACACAAAAGACATTTTCTCTCAAGAGTTCTATCTCTTAGACACTATCACCAAGCCTTCCAAAGGAAGGGGGTGAGTGTCTTAGAGAGACTCTGAATCACAGAGAAGAATGGATGCAGACAAGGCAATCCATGTTTGAGAAACAAACTTTCTACCCTAGAGCTCTGCCTAGCTCCTAAACCCTAGTCTCCTCAGCATCTGCTAGCAAGAATCTCTTCTTCAACTCTGGAAGTTGATCTTCAACATCTGGATCTCCAATGGTCTTCATCTCCTCAAGTCTTCAGCTCTCCCAGGTCCCCAGACAATCCCAATACCCAAACAAGCAAGCAATAATCCCCAGAGGGCACACCACACCAGTCAATCAGATATAACAGACAGTAATCAATAGCAGTAGGGGAATCCTGACTTTTCTCTAAGGGATCTAGTAACTACCCATAGCCCCTATAGTCCCATAACTAAACTAGTCAAACCCTAAGTCCTAAGGGAAATGAATTGATTCTCCTAAGTCATCACCTAAAAAAACCCTAATTTGTTCATGTTGTTCAAGCCTACATTAATCACCTAAAATTAATTCTTAAAAATGGGAACTAAATGGAATCTACAAGTTCAATATCTAATCTAAACACCCTAAAAAGAATGGGCACAAAATATTAAAGCAATTAATAGAACAAAAATTAACAAATTTATGCATGAAATGAAACTACTTAAAATGACATTTATTTAGAAAATATGGAAAAAATATGAAATAAAAATAAAAATGCAATTTTATTTTCCTATAATTTTCTACACATCCTAAAGAAAATAGTGTAAAAAGAATGGATTGAAAATGATTTTCTATGAATTTATTATGAATTTCTAAAATCAAGAAAATAGTAAGAGAAATTAAAAAATAAAAATGAAACAAATAAATGGGAGAGGGGTGTATTCAGCAACCACGCCCAGTTGAAATCTCATTGGGCCAGGCAGACAGGGGGTGCGCATATCATTTCATCTCAGGCCCAGAACCATTCAGAAATAATGGAAACAAAAACCACGCAGGGGGGGTGAGAAAAGCAGCAGATTCATGTTCAAAATGAGTTGGGCTCACTAACTGGGGGGTGGGGATATCAACATAATCTGAGGCCCGCCCATTTCAATTAATGAAACGGTGCGTTTGGCACCAACGTTTCCCTCCAAATCTGAAATTAAATGCTAGCCCTAGGATTTCCCTCTTAGTCAAAGGTCCAACGTGAAATGAAAGGTCCAGATTATGTCTTTTCCAATGGATCTTAGGAATTAGGGTTTCCTCCATGAGAGCTCATGCACGAACCAAACTTACACCAACCTGTTCGCACTCTACAAGCCACGAATCAACACGATCCCAACATGAAAAATGCTCAGGATCTCTCCCTCTATAATCCTATGGCACTAGTTCAATCTGAAACTCACTAGATCACTCAACCCGATACCTACAAGGTCTGATCACCATGGATATCCTCTGCAACTCATCATCACAATTCTCCATCAGACCTGTCCTAATCTAATCTATGACTAATGGTTATCAATCTGCGCTAACAACCTAACATTCTAATGCATTCTACTACAAGTTCTACCTCCTAACAGTTTTTACAACCTGCTAGCAATTGTCACCAAACCACTCCAAACTCAACCTAATTGCTCTCCTAACCTCCTACATTATGTCTAAACTAATAAAATCATGCTAACCTAATTGAATCAAGCTGTTTGAATGAAAACGCACCTGATGTGAAATCTTGTGGATGATGCTGAATCTTGTGGATCTGAGGCTTGTGAGGCTTGGATCTTGATCAATTCTTGATATACTTGATTCTGTTTGCAATATTTGGATGAGACTTGGCTTGAATTATGCTGTCCAATGGAAATTGCAGTTTTGATGTTCTTGAAGAAAGTGCTCGAAAATGGATTCTAACCACCAAAGCTTTGCTTCAATTATGATCCAGGATGATGATTGAATAAGATTGAATTGATGTGGATGAAAATTGATGAAGGTTTTGTGAGATTGAAGTGAAATTGCAAGGAGAAAGAATGAGAAAGTTTGTGAAATTCTTAGTGAAAAATGAAGCCAACCCTTGATCAATCTTCATTTCATGAATATATAGAGCTCACATGAACATTCTAGATCCATCTTACACATTCCCTTGCCTTCCAACTTTGATCCATTTTTGAAGTGTTTCTTAAAATGCAAGTAACCAAAGATAACTTTCTTTTTTCCTTCTAAACTCAAAAAAGTGTTTGAACCATTGTTCTTAGAATTGATTTTCCATTCAAAATCATATATTGGAAGTCTCCATTTGGACTCATAAATCTCCCAAACCATTTTTCACTTTGAATTTCTTTGAATTATAAGCCATTTTAGTTCAACTTTTGACCAATTATACAACTTCATGTTATGAGCTTTTCCAACAATTTGTGACCTTCTTTATAGACTTAAAATCCCATTTGGAGCAAGTTTGATGTTGTAAGTTTTTCCATTTGAGGCCTCCTTGTATGAGTTTTGGACATAGGTTAAAATGACCTGTAATTCACAAATGCCCAAAATACCCTTTGCTTGCCAAGACCATAAGTTGAGTTCCACACATCATATGAGGGCATGCTATACCATTCTAGAAAGCTAAGACAATGAGGAACACTTCTTATGTTGACCAAGAATTCATTTGAAATCTCCTTGAGGGGTAAAAATTGCTTGGAAGTCAAGTCACTTTCACAGACAAAAATTCAGACACCTCAGATGACCTGTAACTTGCAAGGACCATAACTTGAGTTCTATAAATATCCTTGAGGTCTTCCACCACTCAAATTAAAGGTCTTGAGATCCTCTACAAGTTTCATGTTGGCCAAGAAGCCATTTGAAGCTAGCATTTTGACTTATCTTGCTTGGAAATTTGACCTAAACTAGGGGATTTTACACAGAAACCCTAATTTAGAAACTCCTCTTCTCCTTGATTTCTCTTGAATTCTCCTTGGCATATCTCCATATCCTTCTTCATATGTCCAATGATGAACCCCACATCTCTCCAATAGACTTGAATGCTCTTTAAATCAGTCAATTGACCTAGGGTTGACCTAGGGTTGACCCAGATGAAACCCTAGTTGACTGCCTTTAGTTATAGCTCTTGTGCTCTCATCAATGACTTGTCTCCTTCTCCAAATGACTTTCTAAGTCTCTCATAATGTCTAGATACTCTCCATGCTTTCACTTCACAGCTCACAACCCTCTTGTGGACCCTCAGATACCCTCAGCTAGGAGAAGGACTCAAGGCTTGATCTGCTGAGCTCTTTGCTTCCAAATTCTTTCCTGATGACTTGAATGAGATTGAATTGGGATAATAACCTCTTGATAGGCCTCTAGAGATGAGAATAATGATTGGTCCCCTGTTGAATGACTTGCTATGCTCATGCTATGCAGATGGTTAGTCTATGTACATGACTCTATATGCAAATGCTAATGATATTGAAACATAAACTAAGGAATAAGGTTGGGCAAATTTTAGGGTGCAACAACCTTCAGGCACCAACAAATCCAAAGCTCCAAGCAACTTCAAGCAACTTCAAGCATCCTCACCTTGTCTTCAACCTGTCTTCAATCTCAACCAAAGGTAAACCAAGCACAAACCCTAATCTAAGGGGACTAAGGAAGTTAAACTAGTGGAATTAGTAAGTTAGGATCACCTAAAACCTAGTACTAAAGTTAGTCCTAACTAAAATACTAAAGTCAATTGTAAAATCCTAAAAAAATACCTATGGGAACCTAGGTCAATCATGACTCTACCACATTAATTTCAAAGATCAAACCATCAAATTGGACCTAGAAATAAATTCTACACTACAAGGTATCAACCTAAAACCCTAAAAAGGAGGCATCTAAATGTCAATCTAGAAAGCACACTTATTTTCATGACAAAAATGTGAGAAATATTCTATGGGATCATACATGTCTAACCTAATCACACACAAAAAATTAGGCTCAAAATCATCACCATGAGATCAAACAAAATTCCACAAAAATATGCATCAAACATAATCGTTTTAATATCAATTAAAATGCAAAATTCCAATTAAATCAGAAATTACATGAAATGAAAATATTTTTTCTCTAAAAAATTATAGACTCAATCATGAGTAAAATGCAAAAAGAATGGGTTTAATTGGATTAATTTTCAATTAATTATGATTTTTACAAAAACCATGAATAAAATGAAAAAAAGAAGAAAATCCAATTAAAATGAATAAGCGCACGGTGCAAATAGAAATCAGACTCAGTTAAAATTCTGGGTTGGGCCATTAGGGGGTGTGGATAACACTTAGATCACTAAGCCCAAAACGCCTGAATGAATGAAACAGTGTGTTTCATTCATCAGAATCCTTCACAACTCAACTTTAAAACGTGGCCCTTGGATCAGCCTCAAAGTCCAAGTCAAACTCTCATCCAATGGTCCTGAGGTCGTCTTCAACCTTTCAAACCTCTGAGCTTCGCGCCCAGCTCCGGCCACCACCGGTGGAACTCCGGTCACCTCCCTCAACCCTAGTTCTCTCTAGGAGCCTCTATTGCACATGGTCAAAACACGAAACTCATCCCAAATCTTGCCACGAACTCAACCATACCCTTAGCTTCCTCTGAAACCTCAAGATTCACCAAATCCCAATCTCAACCGAAAATGGCAATTCACCTAATTTGTCTCGAATTCATCAATTAACTATCTGGAATCCATCCTACACCATTCTACAATCAGTCTAACACCTTAATTCAACCTAATTCTACCTAAATCATGCTATAGGAAGAAAGGTACCAACCTGAAAATCTTGGTTGAACAAATGCACTAATCCTCCACTTCAAGCTCTACAATCTTGCAGACACGATCAATGAACCTTCCTCTTGCTTCTGTATGCAAAAGAACCAATGGAAAGTGCTTGAATCTTGAAACACGATGGTGAGTTGCAGGTGCTGAAAATCACTTGCTCATACACGATCTAGCCACCAATTCTTCTTGGAAATGATCTGGAATCACTCCTTGACATCCATGGAAGAAGTATCAATCAAGAAAATGGGAAGAACTTGAGGAATTTGATGAAACCGATTGCACTTGCAAGCTAAGAAAACTCAATCTCAAACTATGCTCAATCCTTCAATGATCACCAACCTCTGCAATGGATCCACTCTACTCCTTATATAGATGAAGTTTGGATGATCTAGAACCCTCTAGATCCTTCCAATGAGATTTTCCACTTCTCATGTCATGAGATTTTCAATCATGTATCATGACATGTACAATCCTTGCAAACAGCTTGGAATTCATCCCATTCACTTTCAATTTCTCCCCTAGTGAGATATTAGAGGTGTTTAGCTTGCAAAAAGCCTTGCTCATGCCTTGGTTTTGAGTTTTGCAAGTGTTACTTAATATGCAAATAAGTGCTTTTCAAAGCAAGTCCATAAATTGTATCTCAACTCAAAAATGTGGCTAAACCAATGTTCTTAAAATGCTTTCTAGAGTCAAAATGATATATTACATGCCATGGTTTGGATGTGTAGGTTGAAAATATCAATTTCCACCTTTGGTTTATTTAACTTATGCCCTTATTTTAGGTCATTTTTGCAACTTTGAGCTACAAGTCTTTCCAACATCTCATGACCTCCTTAATAGCCTTAAAACATCATTTTGAGCAAGTTTGATGTTGAAGATTTTTCCATTTGAAGCTTGGAAATAGGAGTTATGGCCTTATGCTTGAAATGACCTGTAATCTCTAAATGACCAAAATGCCCTTGACTTGTCAAAGCCATAACTTGAGTTCTATAACTCCTATCAAGGACTTCTAGTACTCTCTAGAAAGCTAAGAAGATAAGGAACAACATTCATCTTGACCAAAAGTTCATAGGAATCATCCTTCTTGGGCAAAGGTTTGATGCAAGTTGGGTAACTTTCAAGGCCCTAGATTCACATACCTCAGATGACATGTAACTTGTCAAAGCCATAACTTGAGCTCTACAGATCCTATCAAGGACTTCTAGTACTCAAATTAAAGCTAAGAACAAGCTATAAAACATTCATGTTGGGGGAAAGATGAGATGACAATCACATCTTAGGCTAAACTGCCTTGAAGATAGGGGTCAAACTAGGGGATTTTACACTGTCAAGCCTTAGAAACCCTAGTTTGAAACATCTCAAACTCTTCAATTATGATGAGTTAACCTTGGAATAATCCTTATAGCATATCAATGCATCAATCCATGATCACATGGCCTTTGAATTAGGTCTCAACCTTCCTCAAATCATCAGTTGACCTATGGTTGACCCAGTCAAACCCTAATTACACCACTCATGGCTAGGTCCTCTTAATCTTGCACAATGACCTATCTAGGCCTCATGATGGCTTTCAAGACATCTCATAAGCTCTCTCAAGGCTTCAAGTCCACATTCTTGGCTTCAGAATCATCTGATGAGCTTCCCACAACTCTCAAGTTGGGAGGCACACAACCTTGATTTCAACCACTCACTTTGAGGATCTTCTCACTTCTCTGACAAAGATATCAACCCTTGACCACTTGAATAACCTTCTTGGCTAGCTTCACAGTCTTGTATAGCCCTGGATTGGTAATCATACCTCTTGATCTCCTGCATACATGTCAATGAAATGCAAATGATAATGCTAATGTGAATGAAATGAAACATAAGCTAGGTAAAGAAATGTTGGTCAAATTTTGGGGTGCATCACCTGCGTCATAGGAAAGTTCGTAATAGACAAAGCTCTATGCGATTTAGGAGCCAGTATCAGTGTTATGCCTTTATCTATATGCAAAAAGCTGAATATGGGAGACCTAAGACCAACCAAAATGTCCGTACAATTAGCTGACCGATCAGTAAAATATCCCGTCGGAATACTGGAAAACGTTCCAGTACGAATAGGACAATTCTACATCTCAACTGACTTCATAATCATGGACATCAAAGAGGACTCTGTTACCCCAATTATCCTAGGAAAACTGTTCCTAGCTACAGCCGGAGCTATTATAGACGTGAATAAAGGAAGGCTAACATTCGAAGTAGGAGAAGAAAAGATAGAGTTCATTCTCACCAAGTTCTTACAAGCACCAGCCATAGACGATACCTGCTATTTAGTAGATGTAATTGACGAATGCATAAGAGAACTTGAAAATGAAGAGACCACGTATTCAGAAATAATAAAGATTCAAATACCCGATATTTCTGAAGACGATGATTGGCGTAAACCGTATAAAGACGACAGCCTAAGCGAAAGATTAGCACTGACCCCAAACCATATGCCAGGTCCGAAGAACCCATCTTTAGAACATAAAACACTACCCAAAAACCTTAGATATGAATTCCTAGACGATGAACTAAAAAGACCAGTGATAGTCAACGCCGACTTAGGACAACTAGAAACCGAAAAGCTATTAGAAGTCCTAAAGAAGTACCCCACCGCGTTAGGCTATAACATAAGCGATCTAAAAGGTATAAGCCCTTCAATCTGTATGCATCAAATTACAATAGAGGAAGACTGTAAAACCTCTAGAGAGCATCAGAGGAGACTGAACCCCATCCTAAGCACTCTAGTCAGAGATGAAGTAAAGAAATTGCTAGATACAGGAATCATCTATCCAATCTCCGATAGTGAATGGGTTAGCCCAGTTCATGTCGTACCTAAGAAAGGAGGATTCACAGTAGTTAAGAACGAAAAAGGCGAATCAATAACAAAAAGAGTCGTGACTGGAAGCAGGATGTGCATTGATTATAGAAATCTTAACAAAGCCACACGAAAAGATCACTTCCCTCTGCCCTTCATAGACCAAATGTTGGAAAGATTAGCCAAACATTCATATTTCTGCTATCTAGATGGTTATTCAGGATTTTTCCAAATTCCCATTCATCCTGACGACCAAGAAAAGACTACATTCACATGTCCATATTGTACTTTTGCTTACAGCCGAATATCGTTCGGACTTTGTAATGCTCCAGCAACCTTCCAGAGATGCATGATGGCAATCTTCGTAGATTTCATAGACGACATCATGGAAGTATTTATGGATGATTTCTCAGTATGTGGACAAAGTTTCGAAGGATGCCTACAAAACTTAGAAATGGTATTAGAACATTGTGTAAAAGTGAACCTCGTCCTAAATTGGGAAAAATGCCATTTTATGGTCCGACAAGGAATAGTTCTAGGACATGTCATATCAAATAAAGGAATTGAGGTCAACAAAGCTAAAATAGAGATTATAAAAGATCTCCAACCTCCAAAATCCGTACGAGAAATACGGAGTTTTCTAGGACATGCCGGTTTCTACCGAAGATTTATAAAAGATTTTTCAAAAATCACAAAACCTTTGACCGGCCTGTTGATGAAAGATGTTAAGTTCGTCTTCGACGACAACTGTCTAAAAGCATTCGAAACATTAAAATCAGCCCTCATCACCCCGCCGATTATGCAACCACCCGATTGGCGACTACCGTTCGAAATCATGTGCGATGCGAGTGATTATGCCGTAGGCGCAGTTCTAGGACAAAGGAAGGACAAGAAGCTTCATTACATTTACTATGCCAGTAGAACCTTAGATCCTGCCCAAATGAACTACGCTACAACAGAAAAGGAACTTCTAGCAAAAATTATCATATACACAGACCACGCTGCCATTAGGTACCTAATAAGCAAAAAGGATGCCAAACCAAGATTATTGAGATGGATCCTGTTATTACAAGAGTTTGACTTAGAAATCAAAGATAAGAAAGGAACCGAGAACGTTGTTGCAGATCACTTATCCCGAATAGAAGGCATCAAACATGAACCAGTACCGATAAATGACGATTTCCCGTACGAACATATGATAGCCAAATTAGAAAGTGACATGCCTAACTTAATCTCGGAAGATCCAGAACTCGAAAAAGCCGTAGAAGCCGTCTATGCCCAAGTTACATTACCTTGGTATGCTGACATCGTTAATTACCTAGCTGCAGGTGTGCTTCCACCGGATCTCACTTATCAACAAAAGAAGAAATTCTTCCACGATCTGAAACACTATTATTGGGACGAACCTCTACTCTTCAAGAGAGGGGCCGACAACATATATCGTTGTTGTGTCCTAGAGGAAGAAATAGAAAATATCATTTCCCAATGCCATTCAGCACCATATGGGGGTCATGCTAGTACATCCAAGACGTGCGCTAAGATTCTCCAAGCCGGCTTATTCTGGCCTAACCTCTGGAAAAACGTTCACATCGCTGTGCTAAAATGTGATCGATGCCAACGAACTGGCAACATCTCACGACGCGATGAAATGCCTCAGAAAGGAATATTAGAGGTAGAAATCTTTGACGTATGGGGAATAGATTTTATGGGACCCTTCCCGCCTTCTTTTGGTAATAACTACATACTCGTCGCTGTAGACTATGTGTCTAAATGGATAGAAGCCATTGCTGCTCCAACAAATGACGCACAAGTAGTAATCAAACTCTTCAAAAACACAATCTTTCCTAGATTCGGTGTACCCAGACTCGTCATTAGTGACGGCGGATCACACTTCATATCGCGAATATTTGATAAACTTCTTTCTAAATATGGAGTCCGACACCGAGTTGCTACACCTTATCATCCGCAAACTAGCGGACAAGTAGAGGTCTCGAACAGGGAAATAGAACAAATATTGGAAAAGACTGTCGCTACCTCAAGGAAAGATTGGTCATCAAAGCTAAATGAAGCTTTATGGGCTTATATGACCGCTTTTAAGACACCAATAGGTACTACACCCTACAAATTAGTTTACGGTAAATCCTGTCATCTCCCTGTAGAATTAGAGCATAAGGCCTTCTGGGCCATTAAGACACTTAATTTCAACTACACCGAGGCAGGAGAAAAATGAATCTTGAACTTACACGAATTAGAAGAACTTCGATTGGACGCTTACAAAAATGCCCGTATCTACAAAGAACGAACTAAAAAGTGGCATGATAAACATTCAGTCAAGAAACAATTCAGTGTGGGAGACATCGTACTTCTATTTAGTTCGAGATTAAAACTCTTCCCAGGTAAATTAAAATCTAGGTGGTCTGGACCTTTTGAAGTGACTAAAGTACTTCAGAGTGGAGCTGTTGAAATTACCAACAAGACGAATGCACCGTTTATCGTAAACGGGCAATGTCTAAAACATTATAACAAGAACAAAAACAACCCTCAAGTCAGCAGTATAACATTGCTTGAGCTTCCAGCTCAAACACCCGAATAGCTTGTCACCAAGCTATCGTCAGGCTTTAGACGTTAAAAACAGCGCTTACTGGGAGGCAACCCAATTTTCCCGTATTTCCCTCTTTACTGTATTTCATTCTCAATTTTATTTAAAAGCTTACTTTGAAATTTTAACAAAAATTCTAAACTTAAAATTGCTACTATTTTTACTTTATTTTATTTTAATTTTTTATTTTATTTTTCTCTTTTATTTTTTGTTTTTACCGCCTTTTGTTTCTAAAAATCCTGACCTCAAATTTCTGTTTTAAACTTTTCAGGATTTTAAAAGCCTTCAAACCTTCCTCCTGTTTTTCTCCAACTAACCTGCGAGTATGGCCGCGTACGACTTCACAAAGGTTCATTTTCGAGGATTAGCTCAAAAGGCAAGATTTGAAGCATTAACTAAGAGGGAAATAGCCTTAACACTGTATTATGATAAGTCTACCATGGAGAAACTAGGAATTACTGATAGCATCCAATACCTGTTTAATCAATTAGGCTGGGAGAACACTTCTTTGAAAACCCGTTTTACTACCTATAAGGACCTCACCTACGAATTCCTTAGTTCCTTCAGGTACTTACCCAACTATGGTTTTGGATCCAACACAGAGCTGATCACCTTTAGGATGTTTGGAATGGACCAAACCCATAGCCGAATGTCATTAGCTAACCTCCTAGGATTTCTTAGCGGACCACATGTGTTCATCAGTGCCGAAGATGACGATCTTGATTTTGAACTCAACCAGTTCTGGGGTAGAATCACAGGCGACTATCACCCTGACCCAAACAGCATGTATAATGATGAGATTCATAACCCAGCTTTCAGATACTTTCATAAGATCCTAGCTCACACCCTTTTCGGAAAAGAAGAAAATATTACTACAGTATCTAAAGAAGAGCTATTTATCATGTTCTGTGCTTCTCAGGGCCGTACAGTGAATGCAGTACCTTTTATGATGAGATCCTTCTGACGCCTCACTCAGGAACCACAATCACCTATTCTAATAGGAGGCCTCGTGACAATGATTGCCCACGAGCTTGGCCTTAGATTCCACCTAAATGCAAGCACTAGTTTTGGCACCATCCGACCCATGAATATCCAGTTTTGCTTTAACAGGCGCATTTTAAGAACTATGGGACCTGGACCTTACGAGTACCTCATCAATGACAAACCTGTCCAGCTATTCACATTGCCAAATCATCAGATGAAAAGTATCCATAACAAGGACAACTAGGTTTATGAATTGGATGAGCCTATGGGACCTCCTTCACCCCAATCAACACCACAGAATTACATGTACGACAGTGATCACATCTCTGAAGCACATGATTATATGTACTATGAGGATGTTGTATCAGAAGCTGAGGTAGACCCTACGACCCCTCCGCATTACAACACCTATGCTGAGCCCATTCCTGAGGAAACCACCGACAAAATGGATACTGTTCTGCTCCGATTAGACAACGTTGACGCAACTCTGACCACCGTAAAAGAAGACATCACAAGCATACACAGCGAACTCGTACTCTTCATGGACTTAGTCTGTGACCAGCTCGACTACTACGCCCGGAAGTTCGACGAATTGAAGGCACGAAAAGACTAACATATTAGCTTTAGTTTAGTTTAGTTTATTTTTTTTCTGTTTTCCGTCCGTTTTCAATTATTTTGATTTTTGCAGTGTTTAATTTCCCTTATGTATTACATTACAAACAATCATTCTAATTACATGCTATTTTAATTGTATTCTTTATTCATTGATTCTGTTTTTACGTTATCCTATGTTTCTTGGCCGATATATTGCATTGCCACATCAATCCTAGGCCTTAAAACCATTGCAAGAACACCCCCATAGCAAAATTCTACGTTCTGCAGATTTTGCTGGTGTGACGACCGTCACAGAAGCCTGACGCCCGTCACACGGGTGACGACCGTCACAGATACGTGACGACCGTCACGAGCCCAAAACTGTTATCTTCTATAACAGAGGTTGCGTTTTCTCTCCCACTCCCATCTATTCAACTTCCAATCATCACAAACTCAAACCCCACATCCAATTTTCGTTTTCCCACCTTGCTCCATATATTCCAAATCCCATTTCAACTTCCTAATCCACTTCTGTGACATTTTTCATTCCACAGAACCAACTCAATCCACATTTCCTCAGCATCCTCCAACAATGGCGAGAAACAACGAAACCCCAGACCTCAGCAGTATCGTGTTCAGCGACGGCGACTCCGGAGAGAAACAGCGAGCCAACTATATCGCCTTCCATCAACGGTCGCTACAGCCGACCCACTACCCGCATATCCCATCCCTCATGGAGCTCGGCCTCCTTGACGGCGTCACTTGGATGCTCCAAAGAGCCGGCATCTGGCACCTCTGCACAAATCCACAACCGACATACGAACAACTCACCCTCGAATTCCTCAGTTCGTTCAGCTACTTCACTTCCAGCGGCGACCTCAGCCAACACTCCGGTGCCGCATGCTTCCGTATGTTCGGCACGAACTATCAACTGAACCAGAACCAGATTGCCGACATCTTACAATTCCCTCGCGGCGACAATGCTCATTGCCGCCTCACCGAACAGTTTCAGCACGAAGCCTTTACGCTCTGGTACCAGTTAACCGGAATCAATGCCGATGGCTGGGATTCTCTGCATGCAACGCACATCCACAACCCGACCATCCGGTATTTCCACCGAGCACTGAGCAACACCATCTTCGCACGGGATAGCAACCATAACGTGAACTCGAAAGACCTCTTCTTTCTCCGCTGTGTGTTCAACTCCGAGCCCATCAACGCCGCTCCGTTCCTCCTGGCCCACATTCAGGCCAACTGTAACCGTGGCTCTAAGCCATTTTACTTTGGCGGGATTGTTACTTCCATTGCACTCGGGCTGAACCTCGGTGACCGCCTCCAGCATCTCCATGCCATTCCCTCGGTATTCCTCGACACCGACCACTGCAGAGCTTCTCACCTCATCCGTTCCAGGGCCGACGGCAAGTACCACCCGGTCGTGCGTGGCAAAACCGTCAGAAGTATCATCCTGCCGTCACGCACCCGGATGCACCCACAGGATCGTGCCAACTGGCTCTTTGACCTCAATGCCCCTGCTGCTGCCGCTGCTCCAACTCAGACCCACACCCAAGGTTCTGGTGACGAAATGCAAGATGAGCAACCGGAGGCATCGCAACCACTTCCTTCTGAAGGCACATCCTACCGCCGCCGCCGCCATCGTCCAGAGCCCGACTACTCTGAAGAAGACCTCCGCCGATCCCTCGACCAGCAGGCCCAGATACTCGCTATGATGCAGCAGCAGAATCAGCAAGCAGAGCAGTTCGAAGCTTGGCATCGGACCCAAATGCAACAACTCCAAACCGGCCAGGACACCATCACTGAGAACTTGGCGAATCTTAACTTACAGTTCGAAGGACTCCGAGACTATGTCTATCATATCGGAGCACTGAACTTTGAGGCCCGAGTCGACCAAGTCAGAGCCAGAGGACGCGACAGAGGACGTGACCGAGGCAGAGGCCGTGATTAGTTATTGTTTTCCTTATTTGTTTACTATATTTGCAGTTTCTTTGTATTTTCATTTACCTTGTATTTCCCTCTCGTATTCTTTCAAATCAGTGGGGACACTGATTGAGATAGTGTGGGAGCGGAGCGTTTATTTCCCATTCCCTCGTACTTTTAATTCTGTAATTTCAATTCGAACATTTTCACGTTTTAGCAAATAAAAGCTCTTTTAAATATCTTCTTCCGTTACGCAAACATCCCCACTTTATTCGACATAAACAAAAACTTTTTCGTTCATTCCTCAAAAGCAAAAGCATCACGAGAATGCGCCCAAGTTCAAACCAAGTTTTTAAACTCCAAGACGAAAATTCTAACAAAACCAGTACCGTCCTGACACCTTAGACCTCTGGTTTATGCGAGTCGGTTTCACTACCTACGTGTACCAAAGTTTCAAGTTTCTACGCAAACTCAGCCCCAAGTAGTTTATACTAGCAGTCAGCACCATCCTAAAACACTTCTAAGCGAGCGACCAATGCAAATAAGTGTATGATCTCCAAAAAGATGAAAATCATGAAAAGAAAGCCATTTAGCCCAAGTATAGAGACATGTTCCCTCTAAGTTAGGTGCTCCTCACCCGAGCATTTAGCCCAACGGTACAAAAACTCATTGAAAAATCAATGGTATAAGCTTATGAGCAATGAAAAAGATCAAAACAGAAATGAGATCATATTCACTAACAGGTTGACTTGCCATGAAAGTGTATGGACAACGGGCTTAATGTGATTGCGCTAGAACAAACAAGGTGAACTTGACGCGAGAACCTTGATACCAAGCTACAGTAGCATGACTGGGACCGATTTACATAAGAAGGAGACCTCCGAAGACTTGTAGTCCAGTGTCGTCACCGTACTCGTTTTGTTCCTACTAAGAATCCCGGTTTTTCACAACTTTCTGAATGAGGAAGCTGCCTCGTGCTTGCCGACTTTTTCCTGTTTTACTTGAGGACAAGCAAAGATTCAAGCTTAGGGGAGTTTGATAACACGAAATCGTATATATATATTGATGCATAATTCAACTAATGATTGACTGTTTTCAATCCGATTTCGGGTTCTTTCCATGTTATTTGTCTGATATTTTGCAGGTATTTGATGATCATGTATAAACAAAGCAATATGAAGAAAAGAAGCAAGTACAGATGAAATATGGACGAAAACCAGATGAAAACAACATGAAAAGCGCAGAATGCACATTTTGCTGCTGTGACGACCGTCACACCTCCATGACGACCGTCACACGGGTGACGACCCTCACACACCATGACGACCGTCATGCAGGCAAAAACGCACAACTTCAATTGAACGTGCAAAATGCAGTTTCAAGTCCCAAATAATGGACCACTACTCCCTGATATTTCTGCCTCCAAGTCCACCTTCTTCAAATTACAACCGTTAGAATTCTACTTCTGTAAAAGGGGAAGGAGGGGAGCTGAGAACGGGAGCCGCTTTCAGACAACGAAGTGCTGCCCAAATTTATTTCCAGAGCAAAAATTTAGTTTTATTCTTTCTGTTTTTGTTTCCTTTCCTTATTCCCGTATTCCATTTCGACAATATTCATTTGTGCGCTCTATTGGTTTGAAGACATAATCCTGCCGACATCGTTGGGATTTGGCCAAAAGCCAATTGGATACGTTACAGGTTTTTCATTATTTCGTTAATTGTAACTTTAATTCTCAATAATATGAATGTTCTAAGTTTCTGTTTTTATTTATGTTTTACCTTTCCCAAATCCATGTCTAGCTAAATCAGAGTAATCAATATGTAATAATAATTTAGACGGGATTTGATAATAACCGGTTGAAAACTTTCTTTTTCAAATGTTGTTTATGGTCTGAGTGTTTAAACTTATTTACTGAATAAACGTTCGTCGCGAAAGCGAGAACTTATTTAAAAGTAGTTTTGCCACGACAGTGGGAAATTAATTAAGGTACGAACCAACAAGCGACAGCTGCGGTAAGACCAGATAGTAAACACTAGGCATTTGTTTTAATAACAGCGAAAGCACTTTAAAATGGATTAGAACTTAGAGATTTCCAAAAAGTAGTTTTAACCCCGAATGGGACAGCGAAAGCGTACATTCGGCCCTTAGAATTATGACTAGCGTCAACAACCATCGTGAGACGAAAGTCTTCAGATCACTATTTTCTGCTTAAATAAATTCTGAAAATATTTCATATACCGGTAACTTGTCAAATCCCCGAAGAACATAATTACTGCATATCGATTCACGTAATTATAATTCAAGTAACGTTTTTAGTTCCCTTTAGTGACATAAATTATTCCCTTAAACATTATCTACCTAGCTAAACATAATAACTCCCGAGAACACTAGTTTGATTACGAGTCCCTGTGGGATCGATATCTTTTATTACTATGCGATAGACTGTGCACTTGCAGTTAAGTTGTATTAGACATAGAAAGTCGCGATCAGACTGCTCGACGATGCCAAGGAGGCCAACATGGTCAGGCGCCGAGCCTGTTCATACGTCTTGATCGAGGAAAAATTGTACTAGTGGGGATTCTCCATTCCCCTCCTCAAGTGCGTCGATGAGTCCAAGGTGTCGGGCATACTCCAAGAGATTCACGAAAGAATCAATGCCCAGCACCTTGGCAGGAGATCGCTCACTCGCAAGGCTCTACGGGCAGGGTATTATTGGCCCACCATGCAGCAGGACACCAAAGAGCACGTCAAGAAGTGTGACAAATGCCAACGACACGAGGACATGCACCTGGCCCCGCCCAATGAGCTCAAAACGCTTTCATCCCCGTGGCAATTTGCCTAGTGGAGGATGGACATCCTCGGGCCCTTCACCATAGGATTGTATCAAAAAAAGTATTTGATAGTCGGTGTTGACTACTTCACTAAATGGATAGAGGCCAAGCCTTGGCCAAAATTACGACCCAAAATATACTATGCTCCTACAAAAGGAATATACTTGCCTGGTTCGGCGTACCCCAGACCATCATCACCGACAATGAGACTCAATTCACCAACATGAACTTCCAAGAATTTGTTACCATGCTGGGCACGAAGCAACATTTCACCTTGATCAAACACCCGCAGACGAACGGGTAGGCTAAAGCTACGAACAGAGTGATTTTGCATGGCCTGAAGCGAAGGCTGGAAGATGCCAAGAAGAGGTGGGTCGAAGAGCTACACACTGTACTATAGGCCTACCAAACTACCCCGCATTCGACAACCGGGGAGACCCATTCCAACTAACCTATGGAACCAAGGCAGTGATTCTGGTAGAAATAAGATAGCCCTCTAGGAGAACAGAGTCTCCCCTTAATGAGGAGGCAAACGACGAGGCCTTAAGGGTGGAACTCAACCTAGTCGAGGAAATCAGGTCAGGGGTATCCCTACGAGAAGCCTCACTGAAACAAAAGATAACTTTGTGGCATGATAGTAAAGTCTTCAAGCGCGAGTTCCAGGTGGGCAGCCTGGTCCTACGAAGGAATCAGAAAGACTCGCGCGAGGGCAAAATCTCCGCGAACTGGGAATGCCCCTACCGTGTTCGAGATAAAACGGGAAACAAAGCCTATTACCTCGAAAAATTGCACGGGGAAGAACTTGTTCGACCATGAAACACCAAAAACTCAAGCAATACTACAGTTAGAAATTGTTCGCAACCCACTAGCATCGCGACCACAAGGGGCGCGACATGGTACAGGCGCAACTCTTAAACTCAAAACAAAAAGACAAGAGTATGCCCTTGTTTGTGCGAGCAACCTTTTGATCTGATGAGGACCCCTCAATCTTGCTCCACCATTGTCATACCGGTAAGGAAAAACACCCAACTCACAATGGGAAGTTCACACCGCGAAGCAAAGACCTCGACCAAGGTCTTAGCTCCGTTATCGATCGAGTACCAACTCTGATCACCTGACCGGTTCCCTACAGGTTTTGCCAGAATATATGTCGAGAAAAACCCCGATAACGAATAGACAATGCACACTATTTCATACACATGAAAAACAAGGAAAACAAGGCACATATAACATACAAGTAGAATATTGCATTTCCAAAGTGCGGGCAGAGCCCATTGTTCGAAGGTTACAAAACATGGCACGCAGGCCAGAAACAACTACATCAAAATATGGAACGTAGGATAGAAACAAGTACATCAAATATGGCGCGCAGGCCAAAAATAGAAATACAACAAAAAAGCACTAAACACTACATTATCCTAGGGTTGGTCGCCCACCACAACTTGGCTGCCATCTTCCTCTTCGGCTTCTGGCACAAGCACACGAACCTGGACCACCTGATGATAAAGGTCAGTCCCTTCGGTGATGAGCTGAACGTCAGGGTTCATGATCTAGAGCTGTTCCACAACACAGTTAAAACCCACCTCGAGATCTTCTAGACAATCCTGCTCGAGCTCCCGGATCTTTGACACCAGATCAGCCCAAGTTTCCATGAGTTTCTCTTCAGAAGACTCATCCTCGATGGGATTAGCTTTAGCCTCCTGCTCGACCAACTTGGTCTGCAGTTGACCTCGTTCCTCCTTTGTCTCCTTCAGCTCCTCCCTCATTTTGTTCATGTCATGAAGGAGGTGCACGTGGTTTTCATACCTCGTCTGAGCCTCTTACAGGTTGCTCTCCGCCTTGTTTTTATCCGCCTCAAGGATGGTGTTCTCTTCTCATAGCTTCTTTAGCTCAGAGGTAGAGCTAGTTTCATCGTTAAGGACCAGGGCCGTCATAAAGATCCTCATTATGACGGCCATGTCCTCGGTCAACGCTTTTCTTCGGGCCACCCTGGTCAATCCCCATGATCGCCTTGGTTTTAGCCTCAGCCACCGTTGGGAATGGTCCCCAAAGAAGAAGTCCCACTGGGTGTGGCAAGGAGGTTGCGCAAACTTCTTAGTGGGCGTGCTCTCCTCGAGGTCGGCTAGCACAGGTCCTTCGATGCGCGGCCTTTTCGAAGAAGTATCTTGCATGGAAGGAGACTTGATTCCTTGAGGAGAGGAAGAACCATCGGCGCCCTGGTCGGGCCTCACTATCTAGTGGACTTAGGAGACTCTGCTCTTGCCTTTCATCCTGCCCTTTGTCACCGTGATCTTCAGTATGCGTTCCTGCGTATTTGACATCTGGCCTGCAACAATGAACAAGGAAAACCAAGTCAGTAACAAGAGAAAAAGGGCAGGCACCTCGCCAAAGAATAGATTCATTACCTAAAAACCTGGAGGCCTCCTTGCATGATCTGCACTCAAAGAGAGCCTTGGTGTTAATAAGTCGAGCCTCGCAACAAACCTATCTGCGCTCGTCGAGGATGAAATTCTCGTCCTTCTAAACACACATGGCGGGAGTGAAGCCAGAGAAAAAATCGACCATCTTTTGGTAAGACAACCAGTCGTCAACATCCAGGTCAACATGTTTCACGATATAGTTGTCTGTACCATGGTTGAAGTGGTCCTCTACCCATTTGAGCATAAATTTCGACACCAAGGTCTCCTTGTGCTCCTCATTTTCCTCTGTAACCACAAGGTCGTATAGAGAGTCAACGGACGCGTGCGACACGGGCTTTAAAATGTAAAATATGTCTTTGAAAGTGCGGACAAAATCTTGGTACTCCCAGAACAACTTCCTCGGTTGCTTTAAGGATACCTAATTGTGCCTACCTCCGAGGGATTGGCGCTAAAGATGGAAGGTGCGGAAGAATATAGGAAGTGTGGCCCTAATATAAAGATACTCGCAGATGAGCTCAAATGCCCGCACAAACACTATGGTATTTGAATACAGTTGTGAAGGTACCAGCCCGAGCCACCGGAACACTCCCCCCAGGAAATCTCTGAAGCGGAGGAGGATCCCTACTTCACGAAACATAAATTCATACATAGAGAACCTCATCTCCCTGAAACTTAAGCAAATGCGGTGCTTTTTCTTAGGTTTATAGACCATCTAGCTCGCAGAGAAATCTTCTAAACGGTCCTCGATAGTGGAAAAAGCTTCTATGTCATGAAAGGCAAAACATGATGCTATAGTAAGAGGTTTCTGCTTGGCCTAATCTGCGAGCGTACGAACTAGTTCAGCTCCTTCGACCTCGGGCTCAGACTCGTCGTTAATATGGATAACACCCTCAATCCTTACAGCCATTTTACCTGAAAAGCAGAGGAGAATAGTGAATTCAACTTCAAAGATCAAATCCACCCTTCCACTGAAAATCGAGTGAAAGTGCGAAGGGAGGGAAAGGATGCCCAGAATAATGGCCCCCTCCTCGACGGACGCTCATCCAAGAAGAAACCTCGACAACGACTCCATATTGTGAGCCTACTCAACAATGATGTTCCTCAATTGGGAGAACCCTGACACGCGCAGAGAGGCCCTAAGTGAAACCTCCACGGGATGGCCGAAGACTTACGATGAGCAAGGTTCCCCGAGGCATTCATCCTAGCTCCCCAAGACCTTCATCACAGGTCCCCGGGGAATTCATCAAAAACTTCATGAGGATCCTAGAATCTTCATGAACTTCTCGGTGTCCTCGCCGGAAACTTCATACCTTGGCCAGAAACTTCATAAGACAGGCTGGGAAATTCATAGCTTTCCCGGGAACTTCATGAGAGTTGTCGAAAAACTCATAACACTACAGAAAGGAAACAAAAACTTACTTATAGAAGGAGAATCTGGATGACAGAGAATGGTGAGGAAAAAGGAGACGACGATGGCGACGACAAGAAGAACTTGGAGAGGATTCTGGTAGATATGAATGGGAAATGTGAAAATGAGAGGAACTTTCCCTCTATTTATAAGCCTAAAATGGGAAGTGAGGCAATAATATGCACTCAAGTGCCCCTACACGTAGCTGCCCTAGGAATTAATTACACGTGACACGTGGTGCTAGGGGACACTATGTGCGTCCCCTCGACTTCACCTCGTGCCCGGAGATCAAGCACGCATGTTCACTTTCCATCTCTTTGCATCCTACTATCTTGTCGGGAATCTGTCACTCCTAGTCGCGTACACAGCCCGACTCTATATGCCGAACAAGCTGCCCGTCCTCCAAACTAGTCCTCGACACTTTAACTAGCTCTTAAGTCATTATTCCTCCACTTAGGAGCAACGACTTAGGGGGCTCCTGTTCTAGACTTGGCCGAGGCCTGCCCCTCAGTCGGGTAGGCCCAATCCAATACTATGTTGGGGAGTTCCAACAAGGCCTAATCCTCCCATGTCGGGGACGCATAACTCTGCCTTCGGGCATACCACTACCTAGCACGGGGAGCTCCCACACGTTCTCCACGTGTTCCCCTCGCGGGGACACGTCATTAAGCAACTACCTGTATCCTAAAGAACTGGTCTTCCACCTTCCGAGGATCACGAGGCAGTTGGATCAAGGTGAAGACCATGTGCCGGTCTTCCCTATGCCACGTAGACCCTGGCAATTACTTGTGTTGGGCCTAACTATCCAGCCCAATGCAATGTAACCGTTGGCCAAGCACTGAGGGCATACTATAAATACCTTCTTTCACTAGAGGTTCAGATATTCCATTCTACACACTTAATCTCTCTGTATTTGCTTTTTAAAACTTCGTTACTCACTTAGGCATCAGAGTGCTTTGCAGGTACACCCCCTCCTCCTCTTTAACACCGATTACAAATAAATTTTTTATGACAAAACTTTCACCTCGAAATGCTAAAACCGATAGTATTGTTCTTGGTAGCATCATGCTAAAAACATTTTACATTGGTTATCCATAAAACCGAAGGAACATATATATAAGGAGCGCTATTTTATTTTTAATAATATAATATCGTGGTCTTTAAAAAAAACTGAGGGAAAATAAATATCATGGACGCTTCAAATCCCGGTTACTATGTTTTTATATATTTTTTTAATAGTTTAATTAGTATTTCTCACTAGGCACCTTTTCAGATTCCATTTTTTCTTTATTAAATTTTTTTATCTTCATTTTTCTTTAAGTTAATTAGTAAAACATAAATTCTTATCAATGAAAAAGGTTACACAATAATACAATTGAAAAGGAAAGAAAAATTTTCATTTATAATCAGAGAAGCGGGACAATAGATAAGAAAAAAAAACAAGACAACCGATAGCTATTCCACATATTCAAACTTCTGACTCCACTCAATTTCAACAGTTAATCATGCTCTTTTTACCCTTTTAACTATCCCAAAATGAGAGAAAAGTTCAGAAAGAACCCTTCCATATGGTATAAAGAAAGTTATTTCCTTGTGAGAGGTCACAATCATTTTCATTAAGTAGTTAAAAATAGTAAGTGGAAGATTAATTTTGACGTTGTGGATAAGGAAGTACAAAAGATTCTTGTCATCTGAAGTAAGCATTTCTAATTGCTTCTCTCTTGAATGGAGATTTGACACTAGAAATTGATGCCAAACTTTTGCAATTGTGATGAGAGTAGCAGGATTGGTGATGTTATTTTAGTTGGCATAAATTAGGAGAAGGTGGTTTGAGAAGACATTGTTGAATCTATATTATTCAACACAACTACCTTTCTCTTCACACTTTATTTTCATGAAAGGCACAATGAGCATTCCAACATGCAGTGATACCCCAAAACCTGTTGAATCCAATGACTTTGCTTTCCCTCCTGACTTTGACTCACCAATATACCAAGCCGAAGATGAGGACGAAGATTTTGAGATCCCTGATGAACTGGTAAAAATGGCATGTTACGAGTACCCAGAGCTTCAACCTCACAAGGAGCAGGTAGATGTTATTAATCTTGGCACCGTAGAAGACAAGAAAGAGGTCAAGATTGGGGCAACACTTGGGGCAGAAGTCAAGCAGCAATTGGTGAAGCTTTTAAAAGAGTATGTGGATGTATTTTCTTGGTCATATTAGGATATGCCAGGTTTAGACACAGACATAGTGGTCCACAAGTTACCGCTCCGACCAGAATGTACACCAGTCAAACAAAAGCTCCGGAGAACTAGACCTGATATGGCTCTTAAGATTCGAGATGAAGTGAAGAAGCAGATTGATGCAGGTTTCTTGGCAGTATCCAAGTACCCCGAATGGGTGGCTAATATTGTACCTGTACCGAAGAAAGATGGGAAAGTCAGAATGTGTGTGGATTATAGGGATCTGAACAAGGCCAGTCCGAAAGATGATTTCCCTTTACCGCATATTGATACATTGGTGGATAATACGCCTCGCTTTGCAGTTTTCTCGTTTATGGATGGTTTCTCTGGATACAACCAAATCAAGATGGATCCAGATGACATGGAAAAGACTACTTTCATTACTCCTTGGGGAACTTACTGTTATAAAGTCATGCCTTTCAGTTTGAGGAATGTTGGTGCCACTTATCAAAGAGCCACAGTGATGTTATTTCATGACATGATGCATAAAGAGATAGAAGTGTATGTCAATGACATGATCGCCAAATCTCAGAGTGAGAAGGACCATTTGAATCATCTGTTGAAGTTGTTCAAGAGACTCAGGAAGTATCAGTTGAGACTGAACCCAGCCAAATGTACTTTTGGAGTGAGATCTGGGAAATTACTCGGTTTCATTGTTAGCCACTAAGGGACTGAGGTAGATCCAGATAAAGTTCGAGCCATTCAAGATATGTCGGCTCCGCAAACTGAGAAACAAGTCAGAGGTTTCCTTGGAAGATTAAACTATATATCCAAATTTATTTCTAATATGACTCTTACTTGCGAGCCCATTTTCAAATTGTTACGCAAAGGTCAGACAGTTGTTTGGAATTCAGATTGCCAACAAGCTTCAAGAGCCTCTGATCTTAATACCTCCTGTTCCAAGAAGACCTCTTTTCATGTATTTAATGGTACTCAAGAATTCAATGGGTTGCGTGTTAGGTCAACAGGATGAGTCCGGACGAAAGGAACATGCCATCTATTATTTGATCAAGAAGTTCACCGACTGTGAAAGCCGATATTCACTTTTAGATAAAACTTGTTGTGCTTTGGCATGGGCTACCAGACATTTGAGGCAGTACATGATTTGTCATACTACTTTATTGATTTCAAAAATGGACCCGATAAAGTATATTTTTTAGAAGCCCGCTCAGACAGGAAGACTCGCCCGTTGGCATATGTTGTTATCAGAATATGACATCCAGTATGTGGCCCAGAAGTCTATCAAGGGCAGTGTCTTATCATATTATCTTGCAGATCATCCAGTTGAAGATTACGAGTCTCTCAAGTTTGATTTTTCGGACGAAGACATTATGTTGGTGAAAGATTATGAAGAGCCAAGTCCTGATGAAGGTCCCGAGCCGGGTCTTTGGTGGAAAATGATGTTTGATGGTCCATCAAATTACAGTGGGCAGGGTGTAGGCGCCGTTCTGATGAATCCAGAAGGTGGTTATACCCCATTTACAGCAAGGTTATACGTTGAATGTACAAACAATGTTGCCGAATATGAAGCGTGCATTCTTGGCCTCGAAGCAACTATTGACCTAAGAATCAAACTTCTCGAAGTAAGTGGAGATTCAGCTTTGGTTATTTATCAAGTTACAGGTGAATGGGAGACTAGACATGAGAATTTGATCCCTTATAGAGCCTATATCGTTGAAATGATTGAATACTTTGATGAGATCACTTTCAAGCATGTTCCGAGATCTGAGAATCACATTGCCGATGCTCTAGCCATGTTAGCCTCAATGTGGAAAGTCAGGTATTTCAATGATGCTACTCTCATTCGAATTGAACGCAAGACTGAGCCTGCCTACTGTCAGATGGTTGAAGAAGAAATTGATAACAAGCCATGGTTCCACGAAATAAAGAATTATCTGTTAAAACAAGAGTATCCAGTTGATACTACATCACTTGACAAGAAAACCTTGAGAAGATTGGCATCTAAGTTCTTTCTCAGTAATGATGTACTCTATAAAAGAAATCATGACATGGTCATGCTTAGATGTGTTGACAGACGAGAAGCAGATTTGTTAATGCAAGATATTCATGAAGGAACATTTGACACTCACGCCAATGGATATGCCATGTCCAAGAAGATTTTGAGGGCTGGATATTATTGGTTGACTTTGGAAAATGACTGTATCCAATATGCCAGGAAATGTCACAAATGCCAAATTTATGCGGATAAGATGCATGTGCCTCCAACGTTGCTAAATGTGTTGACATCGCCTTGGCCATTCTCTATGTGGGGCATTGACATGATTGGGGCAATCGAGCCAAAGGCTTCTAATGGACACCGTTTCATTCTGGTCGCTATTGATTACTTCACAAAGTGGGTTGAAGCCGCATCCTACGCCAATGTTACTCGACAAGTGGTGGCATGTTTTATCAAAAAGGAGATTATCTGTCGATACGGAATCCCAAGCCGAATCATAACAGATAACAATACTAATCTAAATAACAAAACCATGAAAGAGTTGTGTGGTGACTTCAAAATTGACCATCACAATTCTTCTCCTTATCGTCCCAAAATAAATGGAGTTATCGAAGCTGCGAATAAGAACATCAAGAAGATTTTGCAAAAGATGGTGAAAACATATAAGGATTCGCATGAGATGCTGCCATTTGCCTTGCATGGGTATAGAACGTCCGTTCGCACTTCAACAGGGGCAACCCCTTTTTCCTTGGTGTATGGGATGGATGCAGTACTTTCTATTAAGGTTGAGATACCTTCCTTAAGAGTCATAATGGAAACCGAGCTTGAAGAAGCAGAATGGGTGAGGGAAAGGTTTGATCAGTTGAACCTTATTGACGAAAAGTGCATGACTGCGGTATATCACGGTCAGTTATATCAGAAAAGGATCAAGAGAGCTTTTGACAAGAAGGTTCGTATCCGAGAATTCCGAGAAGGGGAGCTTGTACTCAAAAACATTTTTCCAGTTCACAAAGATGCACGGGGAAAATGGATGCCCAATTATGATGGCCCGTTTGTTGTAAAAACAGTCTTCTCAAGGGGCTCGCTAATTCTCACAACAATGGATGGGGAACAACTTACAAATCCGGTAAATTCTGATGCAGTACGAAAATATTACGCCTAAAGAACCCGATAAGTCAAAAACCCGCAAGGGCGGCTTATGCAATAATGGGTATCCCGCTGGATCATAACCTATAAAGAAGGTCCAGGAAAAAGTTAGGGGTGAGATAAAAAGAAAATGAGCTCGCTAAGTTGAAAACCCGAAAGGGCGACTTAGGCAAAAAAGAACGTCCCGGTGGATTGAAAACCTGAAAGGGCGGTCCAGGAAAAAGTTAGGGACAAAGGCGTTTCACTGCATCAGATGGGTTGTCACCTCTGAAGAGGATTTTACAGGAAGTCCATTTTAACCGTTCTTGTCAGAAGCAAGGTTTTGGAAAGTTTTAGTCATTAGGGGTAGATTGTCAGTGGATTAAATGTAACCTTTTTTCATGTTGCCATTTTCAATTGTAAAAGTTCCATGGAGTTCTGTCATTGACAAACTTCCATTCTTAAATGAAATCAGTTTTTGGACCATTCTTTTGCAATTTACCATTTTATGTGTTTCCTTTGTTATGCAAAACATCGTTTATTAATCAATGATAATTTTGAAAGCACCAGGTTCGAATTTAAAAATAACTTTTGAAGATTAACAAAACATAAAATACTTTGGCTCACGGAAAGATTCGGTGGAAATCATACCTCTCGAAAGTCTTTACATGGCAGAAGCTTTGGTGTGCAATCTCAATCATCTCCAATTGAAACGTCAGTTAAATTGATTTGTTAGGTTGCTCATTCGGTCGTGTGTAGTTACCAAGATTGAAGACGATCTCCACAGGTTTCTTTATGAGATATGTTCTAATGATAAGTGGACTCATCCTTAGTGGAAGCATTCAGAGCTCTATTAATAGTTACGTTGTCAATTCTGGCCAGTTTCCTTAAGCTTTATTTCCCAAGCGAAGTGGGTTTATTTCCCAAAGAATCTACATACACCTTTGTTTTAGGAATTCAGTGTGATTCATTGCGTCCCTAGCGAGATAGATTGGCTTATCTATCTTCCCTCTTGAGTCCCCAGATTCTTCTGTCTCTCGTCAGAGTCGGCTCTTGCATGTCATTAATCATTGGCATCATGGCATATCATGTGCATCTGTCTTGCCTCTGTTTTCTTTGGATGTTACCTTTTGTCTTGTTTGTTTCCTGATTGTTACCAGTGGTCTTGTTTGTTATTCTTTGGGCATCCTCTGTCTTTTTAGGGTGTTGGTGATCACCAATTTCTCTACTTCAGTTGTTACTGATTTTGTTTATGGTTAGGTCGTCACCTGTACCCCATTGGATTCTAGTCGTTACTAGTACTTTTGGACGTTCCCATTTGTTACTGATATCGTTTGCCTGGTCGTCACCAGTTTCTCTCCTTAAAGTCTAGTCGTTACTAGAAATCCGCATTGTTTAAAGTCCAATGGTACTTGGCAATTATTTTGAAAGTCCAATGGTAACTGGCACTGTTTAAAATCCAATTGTTATTGGTATTGTTGGTTTGGTCGTCACCATATCTTTTGAAAGTCCAGTGGTAACTGGCACTGTTTAAAATCCAATCGTTATTGGTATTGTTGGTTTGGTCGTCACCATATCTTTTGAAACTCCAGTGGTAACTGGCACTGTTTAAAATCCAATCGTTATTGGTATCATTGTTTTGGTCGTCACCATCACCCCTAGTAAGCCTAGTGGAAACTAGCACCTTTTGAAATGTTTGTTGTTCTGGTCGTCACCAGTGTTCCCAGCAAGGCGTTGCTTCCCCTTTCGAGTCTCGGAGATCTAGTGGATGCTAGCATCCCCAGTGCACTTGGTCTTGTTTCTGTCTTTTCCTGAAGATCTCGTTCAAACTCTTCGTTATAGGAAATTCCTCATTTGATTATCTCCAGTGAGGTTTGCGTCTCTTTTCTTCCGTTTCCCCGGTGGAGAATTGCCTTCTTCCCCAGCGGAGTGTGTGTCTCCTTTTTTCCCAATGAAGATTTTTCTTCCCTGTTGGAGTTAGCGTCCTTTGTGTGAAAGATTCCCTTTGAGCAGCATCTTTAGTTACGTTTGAACTACTTTGCTTTGTTATGCCTCGGATCTGTCCCCAGTGTGTTGGGTCCCCCGTGGGTGGTTACTCGTCGTATTGCCGTTCTTTTATTCTTGCTCGTGTGTCTGCGTCTATCTTGCATCCAAGCATCATAAAGCATCATTTAGATCCATGGCATATTCGCATTTTACCTTTTGCATACCATCGGATCTAAGGGACAAAATTTTTGGTTCGCTATATTTAAATACCTTTCACTATGATTCTATGAGGATTGTCATCTCTCATTGTCATCTAGTGAAAATATTTAAATAGGGGCAACTGTCATACCCCGAAATTTGACCCCTTAGATCTTCATCATCATTTTAGGATCATATGCATTTGATTATCTAACCTTAACCCAAAATCGAGGCTTTGTACAACCGAAAATCGAGGGTTTCGTACAACCGAAAATCGAGGCTTTGAGAGTTAATCACTCAATGTCTTGGATTGGTTCTCCATGAAACAAGATCAAGGATACTAAATGAGATCAAGTATGAGTTCAATTTGAGGTTGTCACCCAAGAATAAAAAGTAGTGCAGTTCAGCATACCCGATTAGGGTTTTCGATCAGGAAAAGTCAACTGTGGTTTGACTTTTGATTCAAAAGGTGTTACAATGGTGGGATCATGGTCCAAAAAGTTCATATGGCTTGGTAAAGTCTACTCAAGAAGTTTCAAGGCCTCAAAAGACCCGGAGCATCAACAGTCGACTCGGTAGTCACCGATCGATCTTTCGGTTGACCAAAAAGTCAACTCTTCACTCATAAGGAATTTGACCTCAAGCTGGGAATCAAAAATGTTCCTAATGTCATATTGCACCTACCCTATGCATAACCAACCCCGATCCCCGAATCTCTTAGCGTTGTTGTTAGATCGCGCAAAAGGTTCTTTCTTTCTTTAGACCTTTCCTTTGGATAAATTAAAGTCTGGTTGTGAATTCAAAGAATTTAAGATTCAAGTTAATCAATAGCTTGGTATCACGATTCTCACCGCAACACTTATCTAACTAGTGTAAATTTTATACCAGAAACAAACGCATGTAAATTAATTGAAAATATATTGCATACATATGGGTATGCAACAAAATACAACATTTGATTTTTGTCAAGATTTAAAGGATGTAGATAGTTTCAAGTGTTTCATGATGCACAAGAAATTGATGTGTATATATCTTGTTTTTTTTAAGTGACATAGTTTCAAGATTTAAATCACACAATATCGTAAGTGCTTCATGATAAACCAAACTATGTCACCACCAACGTTTGATCTTTGATATATATATATATATATATATATATATATATATATATATATATATATATATATATATATATATATATATATATATATATATATATATGTATATATATATGTATATGTATATATATATGTATATATATATATATATATATATATATATATATATATATATATATATATATATATATATATATATATATATATATATATATATATATATATATATATATATATATATATATATATATATATATATATATATATATATATATATATATATATATATATATATATATATATATATATATATATATATATATATATATATATATATATATATATATATATATATATATATATATATATCATGGTCGACTCATGTTACCTCATACCTTTCAAGATCAAATTAAGCAAAGAATTATGACTTATAAAACTTTCACATGTCACTTGTAACATCACTGTCGCTTACGCGAAAATAAGGTGCCGGCACAACAGAAGAGTCGCCACCTTTCGTTATTTATCCCTCAGAACGGGAAAGGAAACGATCGGAAAAACCTGACGAAAATGGGTAAGACTAGGTCGTCGCAACCATTGTCTGGGTTCGGGAGTCGGTTACGCAAGGGGAAGGTATTAGCACCCCTCACGTCCGTCGTACTCGACGGGATCCACGCTTGTTGTGTTTACTGGACGGGTTGGTTTTATCTATCTACCTATCAATGCTGGCTTAAACAGAAAAGAAAATGAAATGACTCGGCAAAGCGTCGCACTTTATGCCTACGTATTCTCATCAGAGAATGAGAAATCAGAGTCAACGTAGTTCGACCTACGACGGGATACGGGGAAGGTGGCTCGCCAATACATCAGTATTGTGCCTACGTACTCTCAACAGGTATGAGAGATCAGAGCTTACGTAGTTCGGGACACTACGCATTATTTTCTGTCTTTTATGGAAGAAGTGTTTTTTATTGTGTTTGCAATTTCAATCGCACTAAAGACTATGACCTGAGAGTGAATGCGTCGCATGTCACCCAAAGGGTACCATACTAAACATCCAGACTGTGGAAAAGAAACTCTCCCACAATCTTTTCTCAGATAGCTTAAGGCTCGTAACGTACGAAAAGAATCATTCATGATTACTGTATCTTAAGCTGTTTTGAGATGAGAAGAGAACAGGCTCAACTACGGGGAGACTATCAAGTCCTAATGTTGTCATGCCAAGGATTCATCCTATGGTTGAGGTTTGAACAGGGAACTCCTAGAAGTTATCATGCATAGGTTTCAACCTAAAGTTCTATCATCAATTCCTTATCAAAGGAAATGAGAGTCCTAAGGGATCATATCAATGATACACAGAAACAGACAAAGCATCAGCTTAAACAGTAAACAGTAAACGACTGTAAAATGCATGCAATGCAAGTGAGGGAGGAAATGTGTGTGGGGCATCAGCCTCCACAAGCTCATCTCAACCTCAAGCCAGAATGAACAATAGTAATCATACTGAAAGATAAAACAACATGCTATCAAGCAAAAACAGTAAACTGCAATCATACAGAAAAAATAAAGTCATGCTATCAAGCAAAACAAACCACATGGGCAAGGGAGCTAGGCTCTACCGAATACCCGCAAGCAAAGCCATACAATAACAATACAAGCAGAGGGAGCAACTCAACCTCTAGTGCAATCATGCTCCTAGATTCTACCTAGTCTAGATATGGACTTATTCTAATGCATCAAGCAATTCAAACAAGGCACATCAATACAGAAAAGAAAACAGACAAGAAAGCAGATCAACTCCTCTCTCAACTCCAAGCTTCAGCTCTTCTTTTAGCAACTCAGTCTTCAGACTTCAATCACTCTTGACAAATATCAATTTGCTTTTCCAGGTTTCAACCCTTTAACATAAGTTTCAACTTATTCTCTCTTCTCCAAGCTTCAGCTTCTTAATCAGTTCCACCTTCAGGCTTCACCCTTAACCACAAGTATCAACTTGACTCCTTCAGGATCTCCAAGCTCAAAAGTAAGTATCAACTTCCTTTGTTCTTCAAGCTTCAGCTCTTCAGTCAATCTCAATTGAATCCTCTTCTTAAGTATCAACTTAGGTTTCAAGCTCTCAAGCTCTCTTTGCTTTACCAGTCTCAACTTGGCCTTCTCTTACTATAAGCTTCAGATTCTCAGGGTAATCTTCAATCACTTAGAAGTGTCAGCTTCATCCTTCAATCTTTAAGCCTCAGCTCTTCCTTCATTCTTTACTGGATCTTCATTGGGTCTTCAAGTATCAACTTGCTCTTGTTGCTCTTCAAGATTCAGCTGGAATGGAGATGCTCAAGGACTCATCCTCTTCCACACTCTTCAATGAAGTCTTCATCTTCAAACTCAAGCTCAACATCTCTCATGATACTCAAACCAGAGGAAATCACTTAACTGGATAAGCTGGGGTGTTAAACTGCTTATTGACCACCAAAGGTGACCTATAAGGGTTCAACATCAAAGGAATGGTTCTCTCAAAAGTTCTACTTCCTAGGTACCATGACTTATCCCTCCCAAGGAGAGAGGTGAATACCATGGAAGGACTTTGAATCATAGGGAGGAATGGAGGTGAAATATACCATCCATGTTTAAGAAAGAACTTAACTAGGTCTAAACTCTTCCTAATTCTTAACCCTAAAACAACAACAAAACAAACAAGATTCTCAAGCTCTCAAGCTCCTCAATCAATCTCCAAGTCTTCTACTATGCTCCTCAATGATCCTCAAAGCAAGACCAAGCCCACTAAGCCCACAAAGCAAAGTAAACAAAATACAAACCCACAAGGGCAACACAAACAACCATCAACTACGAAAATCATCTAAAAATAGTATACTATTATATTAAAACCTAATATAATTTCTAGGGAATCCTATATACCTACCCTTAATACCCTATATGTCCCAATGTCTAACTTGACCTAGAAACCCAAAATTCTAAGGTTATTGTGGACCTATGTTAAGGATTGACCTAATTCTACACAACCTAAAGTCATCTAAGCAAAACTAATCAAACATTAATCACAAAATTATGGAATAAATCCATAGGGTAGCTAAAGTCCTAATCTAACTATCCTAAAAAGAATGGCCTAAAAATATGAAGGTAACTAGCTAAACAAAATTCTACAAATCTATGCATCAACATAAAAGAATTAAAATGCTATTAAAAGAGAAAATGCACAAAAAATATTAAAAATGCACGAAATGCAAATATTATGGTTTCATAATTTTCTAGACATGAACATGAAATGGGAGAAAAAATCCCCATGCAAAAATCATTAATTTCCTATTTATTATGATTTTTTAAAGATTAATGAAAAATGGAGAAAAAGAAATTAAAATGAGAAATGCTTGGTGCAGATAGCAAGGCCAGACAGTTCATTTTCCAAATGGGCTTAAAATGGGGGTACAATTAGTAAGGCGCACCAGGCCCAGTTATTATTAGAAAATCATTTAATAAATCACAAAGAAAAAGAAAAAGAAACGGTGCAAAGAGTAACAAAATACAGTTCAAAACGAACATGGGCCACGAATGGGGGTGTGAATATCAATCAAGCCCAATCCCCCTTTTAATGAAACGACGCGTTTTGGGTGTCTTCAGAATTTCCCTCTTCAAGCGAAATTAAATCTCAGCCTCACGATCCAAGTCTCAGTCAATGAGTCCTCGTGCATCCAACGACCACGCCTTCGTCTTCTTCCTCTAGCCAAGGTTTGAACTGAAGAATCCTTGGAAGCAACTTCATAGCTCAAGCTTACCCTAACTCGTACCACCTCAATTCTCCATGAAAAACTAAAATTCCAAACCCTAATCTGTCCAGAATTTCACCCTGAATCTAACCATGACCTTGAAATCAATTGAATCATCCTAAATCTCCAAACCCGATCCAAGATCAAAGATAAGCTCAGACATCAACTTCAACAATTCTTGCAATTAATTACCTCTGAGTGATCACCACCTCACCCTGGTCAATTCTTGATATCTAATTCATGCTATAGCTCACTATATCTCATGTTCTTGGTCAAAACAAAAATGGTGTCACCAACTGAAACCTCACCAATTGATCCCAAACTTCCCAGAATCCATCACCTAATGGTCTCTAACCGTTCTAACCTAACAATTCTGCCTACTTATGGCTAAATCATGGTGTAGAAGAAAAGTTACTAACCTGTTGAATCTTGATTAACAGATGGGGTAAACCTTCACTTCAAGCTCTCAAACTCTTCAGAATCAATCCTTGAATGATGATCTTGCTACTGTTTGCAAAAGATTGGACCAAGAAAGCTTGAATCTCCAAATCCGATTGTGACTTGCAACCTTCAAAATCCAAGTGCTATCTCTTCAATTCTCCATGGTTTTGCCTTAAATTTGGCCTGCACAGCTTCAGTGTGATCAAGGGAATGTGTTTAGATTGAAAGAATGAATGGAAATGAATCAGAATGTGGAATTTGATTTCAACTTGCAATGGAAGCAAGTGAAATGGCTATCTCTCTCTTCTCTCAAATCTCTCACCAACCTTGCATCTGAGCAAGTTCTAAATCATATATAGAATGGTTTAGACTCATCTAGAACCATCTGGAACCATCCAATGAGAAATTGGAATTCTCATGTCATGAGTTTATGATTTCCATCCATCTCATGTATCATCTCATGCCAAGCCTCTTGCAGCAACTCATTCTGACCTGAAATTCTCCTTAAATGAGATATATGGTGTGTTGAGATGCATAGCTAGCTTGTACATTGCCTTTTCTTGAGTTTTGCATTTGTGCCTTATTATGCAAGCAAGCATTTTCCAAAGCAACCCCATGATCTAGGCCTCAATTCAAAAAAGTGGCTGAACCATTGTTTTTAGAATGTCTTTTAGAGTCAAAATGACCTATTATATGCCATGGTTTGGATGTGTAACTTGGAAATTTCAATTTCCAACTTGAACTTATTTAACTTATGCCTCCATTTTAGGTCATTTTTATCACTTTTTACTACAAGCCTTTTCAACATCTCATGACCTCCCTACTAGCCTTAAAACATCATTTTAAGCAAGTTTGATGTTGAAGATTTTTCCATTTGAAGCTTGGAAATAGGAGATATGGCCTTATGCTTGAAATGACCTGTAATCTCCAAATAACCAAAATGCCCTTGACTTGTCAAAGTCATAACTTGAGTTCTACAAATCCTATCAAGGACTTCTAGTACTCTCTATAAAGCTAAGAAGATGAGGAACAACATTCATGTTGACCAAAAGTTCATAGGAATCATCCTTCTTGTGAAAAAGTTGGATGCAAGTTGGGTGACTTTCAAGGCCCCAGATTCACATACCTCAGATGACCTGTAACTTGACAAAGTCATAACTTGAGCTCTACAAATCCTATCAAGGACTTCTAGTACTCAAATTAAAGCTAAGATCAAGCTCTACAATATTCATGTTGTAGGCAAGATGAGATGACAATCACATCTTGAGCTAAACTGCCTTGAAGATAGGGATCAAACTAGGGGATTTTACACTGTCAAGCCTTAGAAACCCTAGCTTGAAACTTCTTAAACTCCTCAATCATGATGGCTCTTGGATTAGGTGAGACCCTCTCCAAATCATCAGTTGACCTAGGGTTGACCCAGTCAAACCCTAATTATACCACTCATGGCTGAGTCTTCTTATTCTTGTACAATGACCTCTCTAGGCCTCATGATGGCTTTCAAGACATCTCATAAGCTCTCTCAAAGCTTCAAGTCCATCCTCATAGCCTCAGAATCATCTGAGGAGCCCCCACAACTCTCAAGTTATGAGGCACACCACCTTGGTTTCAACCAATCTCTCTGAGGATTTCTTAACTTCTCTGACAAAGGTATCAACCTTTGAACATTTGAATAACCTTCTTGGCTAGCTTCAAAGTCTTGTATAGCTCTTGATTGGTAATCATACCTCTTGATCTACTGCACACATATCAATGAAATGAAGATGATAATGCTAGTGAACACATGCTAGGTAAATAAATGTTGGTCAAATTTTGGGGTGCAACAATCACATAATCAATTTATTACTTAAATTGGCACAATAAATTTTCACAATTCACATGTTCACAAAATGTTTTACATTTCATATGTTTACAACATGTTTTCAAATTTTACATATTTATGACATGTTTCTAATATGCTTAGAACATTTACAAAATTAGTAGTATAAGATATTCCATATGTCACTTTTTCTCGTACAATACATTTTTTACATATACATTACATCAAGGATACTTATACGGTTACATATGACAGATATCATTTAATCATATGAATTCTACCTATTTATACATTTTACAATATCATCAATTACATCAAATATGATTAAAATTATATCACATAACTTTAATATAAATCACACAATACCTTAATAATATTTCTGATAACATATTACCTCGGTGTTCATAAATATTCGAGGGAAAAAGTGACATGGTATTGTTTATAAAAGGATCTTTAGTGTATATTAATTAAGTATCAACACTTAAGATATTGTCAATACATCAATGCACAAGAAACATTAATGATCTGTATGAAACTATCATGCTAGCCAATTAGAACGCGAACACCACCAATATATATCTTGGATATTACGTTGTGAATGACAAACATCGATAATGAAAACATTAGGATTGATTGCAAAAGCAAAAAAAGTATTAGCTCAAAGTTTGTGTTACTTACACATTCTCTTGTCTTGTAAGATGATAACTTATTTTACTTATTGTCATACCCCAAATTTTGACCCCTTAGATCTTCATCATCATTTTAGGATCATATTCATTTTATTATCTAACCTTAACCCATTTCAAGTTTGTCTTTGTTAAGATACAGGAATCAGGGTTTCGTACAGCCGAAAATCGAGGTTTCGAGAGTTAATCAGTCAATGTCTTGGATTGGTTATCCATGAAACAAGATCAAGGATACTAAATGAGATCAAGTATGAGTTCAATTTGAGGTTGTCACCCAAGAATAAAAAGCAGTGCAGTTCAGGATACCCGATTAGGGTGTTCGATCAGGAAAAGTCAACTGTGGTTTGACTTTTGATTCAAAAGGTGTTACAATGGTGGGATCATGGTCCAAAATGTTCATATGGCTTGGTAAAGTCTACTCAAGAAGTTTCAAGGCCTCAAAACACCCGGAGCATCAACAATCGACTCGGTAGTCACCGATCAATCGTTCAGTTGACCGAAAAGTCAACTCTTCACTTATAAGGAATTTGACCTCAAGGTGGGAATAAAAAATGTTCCTAATGTCATATTGCACCTACCCTATGTATAACCAACCCCCAATCCCCGAATCTCTTACTTCGCGCAAAAGGTTCTTTCTTTCTTTAGACCTATCCTTTGGATAAATTAAAGTCTGGTTGTGAATTCAAAGAATTTAAGATTCAAGTTAATCAATAGCTTGGTATCACGATTCTCACGACAACAGAAATGGCGACTTCACTGGGGATTTTGAATTTGAGGGTTTAGCCTATTTTGTTTAATTATGTGCTATATTTGTGAATATTTACTTAACATGTATATTTGTATATATTTGTTTGTATGTTGGATATTGGGTGCCTTGAGAGGTGAGACAAGTCCTAACCCGGATTCGAGTGACACATGAGATAGGATTTTGATATGATCAATAGTTGGGCTATTAGGAGTAGTCCCAATATGTTTGACATATGATGTAATCGCACTCAGTGGAGACTCTTTGAGATAATTAGTAATGCATGAGTAGTCGTGTATTCACTAATTATTTCAATATGAGTCCGTGAAGCTGGGAACTTTTAGTGACACTTTTACCCCACTTAGCCTTTTAGGACGTAGCGCAGAAACTTTTAGGGAGTAGTCCCTCAATTGTTGTCATGCGATGCTACACTCAAACGAGTTTATCTTGAGAATATTGTTGACTCACGTGAGTAGTCGCGTTAGTTGGCAATATCCGAAGGATTTACTATGACTTTGGGAACTTTCTTAGAACCCGTTCAGCAGGTACAAATATCTCATAATACAAATCCTTGGGGATGGGTAAACCTTGGACCTCATGCTTTGACCTTGAACCTAGGAAGACCTTGTGTGTGCATGTGCATTATATCTGTGAATATCTTGCTTCTGTGTGGTGTGTGCATCATCTCATCATATCATCATAAGCATTTCATATTGCAACTAGTTTTGTAAAACTCAGTTGATCTCTTTGTGTGTGAAATTCCAGACATATCATGGATATTGGGACAAGGAAAACCAAGAAGCACACTTTCAAGAAGCCCGATACTTCCGAGTTGAGAAAATTAGGGACTATGGTATCAGGAGACTTTGGAAAGAAATATGGAAAGATCCTAAGCCTTGTCAGAATGAGAATGGAAGAAGGGATCCTCAATACTTTGGTTCAATTCTAAGACCCTTTGTATCATTGTTTCACCTTTCCCGACTATCAGTTAATGCCAACTTTGGAGGAGTATGCTTATTACATGGGAGTTCCTGTGAAAGATCAAAAACCTTATAGTGGATTGGTGAAGATGCCTTCACCAGAAGAAATTGCAGATGCTCTTCACCTTGAAGCTTCCGAGGTCAAGGCCCATCGTGAAACCAAGAAAGGAGTAGTGGGTTTTCATTCAGATTTCTTAATCAAGAAAGCTACCTATCTTGCCAAAGAAGGAAGTATGGATGCGTTTGAATCAGTATTAGCTCTATTGATCTATGGACTAGTATTATTTCCTGAAGTAGAGGAGTTCATCAACTTCCCTTCCATCATCATATTTTTAAGCAAAAATCCTGTGCCTACCTTGTTAGGAGATGCGTACCATTCAATTCATCATCGTACACTTTAAGGAAAAGGAACCTTCCTCTGTTGTGCACCTATGTTATACAAGTGGTTTGTCAATCATTTGCCAACAACTGGCGCTTTCAAAAAGATTCCCAACGGATGGAGATGGTCTCAAAGGATAATCTCTTTGACTCAAGCAGATATTCATTGGTATGATCCCCCATACGATCAAGGGGTCTATTTTGACCATTGCGGAAGTTTCCCAAATATACCACTAATTGGAGTACGAGGAGGAATTAACTACAATCCAGCCTTGGCTCGACGACAATTTGGTTTTCTAATGAAAGATAAACCCAACAATTTGCTTCTATCCAGTTTCTTTTATCTCAACACAGAGGTAACCGAAAATATGAGAAATAGTACCATCGACGCTTGGGAGAACATCCATAAGAAGATGAAGGCAGATTTGGGAAAGAGAAATTGCATAGCTTTGGAGCCATTCACTAAGTGGGTCCAATTTAGAGCGAAAGATTTGAAGATGTCGTACCTTCCAGAGAAAGACGCACCGATTGTCATTACACCGTCATCTTCTGCCATCCCCATTGAGAAAATGGAAGAATACCAAGAGCTCCTTGCAAGAGCGCAGCTTGAAGGAGATACTTGGGAAGGAAAATATCACTCGCCCTTCCCGAAACAACAAAGCTCGCCTGAGAAGTGAAAGAAAAAGATGAGTTGATAGAATGGCTTGAACGACGAGTAATCGATGGAGAAACAACAAAGGAGAATTTATTTTTCTCTAGCATCAAGCCCACCCAAAGCGACCATGAGTACTCCAATATTCCTCCTACCTCTGGAGCTTGGAAAGGGATAGTAGACAAATTGGTAATGGAGAACGTGATCCTGAGGAAGTTAAAGAAGCCACGTGTTTGAAGTCATTAGTTTAGGTTGTGAAACCTAGTTTCTTGATGTAATTTGAATTTCTTGTATTGTACCTTAAAGGTGGTGACTTTTACCAATGATGAATGAAATGAGGGTTTGACACAAATTGATCTTCTGATTTTTGTAAAACTAGTCGCATTTGCATTCGCATTTATTAATCATTCAAGGAACTAAAAGTTGTTTTGCAGATATTATAGAATGGATTATGGAAAGAAGACAACTACAGAGATTGTGTTCCGAAGCCCAAATTTGGAGAACCTGAGGAAACTGGGAGGTTTAGTAGAAGACCCTGAGGCGTTCAGAGAGAAGTATGGGAATATGCTGTCTTTACTAGAAGTTCAAGTGGATGAAGAGATGTTGTCAGCGCTTGTGCAGTTTTATGATTCGACCTATCATTGTTTCACATTTCCAGATTACCAATTACTGCCAACCTTGGAAGAATATTCTGCCCTGATGGGATTAGGCTTCACTCCCAGACCATTTTCTGGAAGGGAAGGGACTCCTAGCGAAAGAGTAATTTGCAGAGGCCGCACATTTGGAGGTGAATGAAGTACGATCTCATATGACTGCTAAGGGAGGTCTATACGGATTTCCAGCTATGTTCCTGTATGAAAAAGCTCAATGTTATGCCGAGTCAAAGAATTCTGAAGCATTTGAGGCCATTCTGGATTTGCTAATTTACAGACTTTTCTTGTTTCCGACTGCCGATAATTTTGTGGATGCTAGTGCAATCAACCTTTTCTTAATCAAAAATCCCGTACCCACTTTGTTGGCTGATGTGTATTTTTCCATCCATCGCAGAGACCGTCATGGAGTTGGACAGATTGTATGTTGCACCGTTCTTCTATACAAGTGGTTTATTTCACACTTGCTAAGGCTTCCAGCACTCTGGGATATGCAGAATGGACTCCCATGGATAGAGAGGTTGTTGCTACTCAAACATTCAGATATTAAGTGGTATGACCCTATGTATGGAGGGACTGTCATGATTCAGAGCTGTGGGGATTTCCCAAATGTACCGCTTATCAGCATCGACGGTTGCATTAGCTATAATCCCATTTTAGCTCGTCGCCAATTGGGACACCCAATGAAGGATGAACCAGACCCAGTTCTTTTGAGAAGTTTCTACATTGAAGAAGGGAAGGATCCAACCTACAAGGCTCGGACTGTGTATGCTTGGCGTCACATCCACACAAGGCGAATGACTAATTTGGATTACCCTGATACCGCTGTTTCAGAATCTTACTTATTGTCGCTACTGCGAAAATCGGCGTCGGCTAAACAGAAGAGTCGCCACCGTGCGTTATTTATCCCAAAGGAGGGAAAGGAAACGCTCGAAGTAAACCTACCGCAAAGACGGGAAATGAATGGTCATCGCAACCAAATCCTGGATTCGGGAGTCGGTTACGCAAGGGGAAGGTATTAGCACCCCTCATGTCCGTCGTACTCGACGGGATCCACGCTTGCTGGTTTATCTAAAGGATGTAAAAACAATCTATCTACGGCTGCTAAGGCTAAACGGGAAGAAACTGACTCGATAGAGCATCGCGCTCTATGCATACGTATTCTCAAGAGAGAAAGTCAGAGTCATCGTAGTTCAGGAAACTACAGGGAATTGGCTCGCTAAGACTTCGCGTCTTGTGCCTACGTACTTCCACACAGCGTGAAAGATCAGAGCTTGTTCAGGCTAACTACGGGTAAACAGGGTGTTCTCGATCACACAGGAGTGAGAGATTAAGTTGCTTTGAAAGGTACGGGAACCTACGGGACTTAGAACTACAGTCTGGTCTCAAATGCACAAGGGCAAGAGAAAAGGATAACATCAGTCGTCAGCGGGAAAGTATCGATCGCACGGCAGCGAGAGAACAGAGAGGTTAGTTGTTAGTGTGCTCGCTAGGATATCGCATCCCATGCCTACATATTCTCATTCGGCATGAGAAATCAGAGCAGCTGTAGTTCAGCCTACTACAGCTAAAACGGGGAACGGGAAACAGGAGCTCGCTAGGATATCGCATCCTATGCCTACGTACTCTCGTCTGGTACGAGAGATCAGGGGAAACGTAGTTCGACGGGAAAACAAGTCTTGATTGCACGGGGGAAAGAGAAGGGGTCTCGATCGCCTGAACGCGAGAGAAAAGGGGTTTCGCTCGCACGGGGGCGAGAACAAAGAGGAAGCATGCCTACGCCTAAACGGGAAGGAACCCGGGACACACACGCAAGAACCTAAGAAGAAACTCCTCAACTGCCATTTCCTTCGTATCTAGCGATGCAGCCCACAACACTCGACGGTTGCCTGAAGACTTGAATAAGATGATGATGTTGAACGAAGCGGCTCCGCTGGCTCCTGACATGCGCGCAAGCTCCATTCCAATCTTCTCCTCTATGGATCCTTGATGATGACGCTCAAACCAGGAACCAATGTAACGCTTAGACAGTCATGATTCGACTTATATGAGAAATCGAACTCTAAGAGGTAGCGTATTGATATCCGCGTCAAAGACAAGATAGAGAAATAATATCGAAAATCATTCTCCAATTGAATCGTGTCACACGGCCAGCCAAAAATAAAATCGAGAATAAAATCGGATAGAAAAGAAAATAGGAGAGAAATCCAACACAAAATGGAAATAATAGTCTACTCCTAAGATACGGCAAAAAATAATCTCCTAAGGAAAATATATCCTAAAAAGAATTAAATCTATAAATCTCCTTAACAAGAAATTAACTAAATCCTAAATTCTCTTAAAAGAAAATTAAACTAATTTTCTTAAATGAAAGTATTATCTAAAAATTCCATTAAATGCATTAAAAAACAATACAAGAAAAATAAAGGAAATAAAAAAAACTGCAGGGGGGGTGCATTAGTAGTTACAAGGGATACAACAGTAAAAAAAACCAAAAGCAGGCCCAGCCCACCAAAAACTCACAAAACGGGGGAAGGGGTGCAGTGATTAAACTGGGAGTGTATGCCAAGTAAAAACAATGGGCTTGAGGCCCAAACCAAACACTCACACACACACGGGGAGGGGGGTGCGTAAGTAATTGGGAGGTGTTATAGTCAAAAACTCGTTGGGCTTAGAGAGGCCCAATGCTCCAAACACAACCATGTCCAAACTCTTCACATCATCAGAAAAGCAAAACCCTAGTACTCACTACCAACAACACTGTTCACATGCTCCCTGCGCCGTTTCTCAATCTCTCTCTCTCTCGTCCAAACTTCTCACTCAAATCTCTCACAAACCGCTTTCGTTCAATCTTTCTATCCAAATCCAAACAACTTATTTCAACTTTTACAAAACAAACAACTGAATCAAAACGATTACAAACATAACGCAAATCTCAGGAAACAAAAATTGGATCCGTGGCTCGTATGTTCTTGAAGATCTGTGAAGTGGTTGAAGATTCATTCCGGAAAACACTTTGATGACTGATGAACGGATCTGGAAGGATCTATATGCACGAAGTAGTTTGATGAACTTACAAGATCGGATGAATTTAATGAATGATGTTGAAGGTGCTTGCGTTTCTGATGAAGATCTGATGATGTAGGACTTGGAGGATCTATTGGATGATGAATGATGTTGAACGTTCGGGAAAATGCATTAAGACGGATGAACATAGATGGAGGATTTCGTTGAGGACTCGTAGATGGATTTGCTGGTGATTACGGACGCTGTTGATGAATCTTGAAAGGTTGATGGATCTGAAGAAGAAATCTGGAAACGGTTATGTGTTGATGAATGTTTTGAAGGAAGATTTTGCAGTATTCTGGAGATTACGAACATTGTTGATTACTGATGACGAACGAAAATCCTGATGAAGATCAATGATGAACTTCTGGAAAAATTCGGACGAACACTGAAGTTGATTTGTTGATGTTTAAGGATATGAGGATTGAAGGATTGATGATGATTCCGGTGAGATCTTGAGTTTACCGGCGAGGCATTGGTGTAGGCCGTATGAGTTTCTGGTGATTTTTGCAGTTTCCAGTGAGTTTAGGAACTCCGGCGACGGTTACCGGTGACTGTTGCGGCGGCTGCATGGCCTCCGGTGAGGGATGTTGGTGGGACACGTGGGAAGACGCATGCGAGGAAAGGGGAGATACGTGGTGAAACAGGTGGCAGCTTGCATGCAGAGCGGGAGTGAATGAGAGCCACGTGTGGGAGAGAGATGGGAGTGGAAGGTGAGGTGGCTGGTTCTGAATGAATGGAAAATTGAGGTGGAAAAAATCCGGGAAAGCCACGTGTGGCACCAATATATAGTGACATGTGGCGAGTTGGATCTTGACTGGGCTTCTGAACTTGGATAATGGCCCACTAAGACTAATGACTAATGAACTAATTAATGAAAGACTAATTCTGAATTAAAACTCCTAATTAATACGAAAATGATCTTAATTAACTGAACTAATCTAATTAAGACTATAATAAATCCTGATATTAAAACTAAAACTCAATTAATGGCAACTGAAACTCAATTAACTCCTAATTTAACCACAACTAATTAATGTCCCTAATTAAAAAAAGTGATTAAAATCTAACTAATTTCTATTATTTCCTAAATCTATTAAAAATAGAAAAAAAAAGTCTACTAAACCTATTAAAACTATTTAAAATTCACTAACAATCCATTGAAAATTCTAGAAACTATTTAAAGAAAGAATTATCTATTTAGAACTAATTAAAAGAGAAATATCTAATTAAATTTCTAAAAAACTATTAAATCCTATAAGAAAATATTTAAAATTCCTATTTAATATCTAAAAAATTCCATTAAATCTATAAAAATCTATTAAAAATCTAGAAAATAAAAGGAAAAATTCTAAAAATTCCAGGAAGCCAATTAAATCGATTAGAACACAAATACGCGATCAGCGAAATAAGCGGTAAAAACTGGACACCGAAATGTCCTCAAAATAACAGCGAGAGCTGAAAACGCCGGGATGAGCACCAATTCTCAAAATACACTTATCGTATTGGCCTGAAATGCCTGAAGCGGGATCAGAGGGCTGTAATCCCGATAAAGTAAATCTAACTGAAAAAATGCAATGTATGCGGTATGCGAATGCGAATGCAAAATGCGTCGAAACATAAACCAGATGTGGGAACCGGTTGGTCAAATTTTGGGGTGCAACAGCTTCCCCTATTCAAACGGCTTGGACCCGACTGGGTGAAGAGCGAACAACCTTCAAACATTCGAGGTACAAGACGGTTGAATACCAAAGAAACCCTGAAATTTGCCAACCATGGAGATAAACTGCAAAACTGCTTGAGAAGCCACGTCCAATGAACAGAGTCTGGTTGTCACGACAACAACTGGTCAATTATCTTATTCAATTTTGATTTCAACATCAATCACCTGCGTGACACCATAGGTATTGAACTATCTTTGCAAAAACACCTCCGTCCATAATTGGACTAATCTTGTCAATGCCAGAAGAGAAACAAATTCATCAAATCACAACTAAACACTAATCGGTCCACGTCAGGACTTACATTTCGTCAACCCGAAGAAATATTGTCCACGTCAGGACTCCACATTCCGTCAACACGGTGAAATCCGGCTACTCCGCTGGGGATGGATTGGTCGCCTCCCACCAACACGAGGAGGTCCTATCAATCATAGGCAATAAAATTCGCCGACTTCACTGGGGAAACATTTCTGTCTAATCACAGGAAACTGCTTATCTCTGCAGTAGCTAACTCCGTTGGTCCCAACCCACAAAACTTCTAGCGCTGACGTGTCAACGACTTTGAGGAGGACTCTATTGGGGACAGTAATACTTCGTCAACACGAGGAAATCACGGCGACTTCATTGGGGAAAATACTTTTGTCAAATATCGGAACACAACTCACATACTCTGTCTATCACAGGAGAATCATCTATTCGGATACCAGAAAGTTCATCCGCCTGCTCCATACGGGAAAATCCATCCGCCTGATTCATACAGGAAAAGTTCATCCGCCTGCTTCATACGGGAAAATCCATCTGCCTGATTCATACAGGAAAAGTTCATCCGCCTGCTTCATACGGGAAAATCCATCTGCCTGATTCTTACAGGAAAAGTTCATCCGCCTGCTTCATACGGGAAATTCCATCTGACTGATTCTTATAGGAAAGTTCATCCGCCTGTTTCATACGGGAAAATACATCTTGGATACAGCTTCCTTGCCTATTCTTGGTAGTAGCTAACTCCACTGGGGATATTCTGAAAATAACTGCCCGACACCCGTTTCGACAACAAGTGACCACTTCTAAAATTTTGATTTATGAAACCCTGTAATGCTGCCGCGACAACAAACCTGAAGAAAAACACTCCGCTGGTCGGATAAGAGAAACTTCAACCAGTAACTCTGTGGGGGATAATAACAAGAACTGTATCATCACATGTCTCACAGCGAGACTTTGAATATCTGGAAATAGATCCGAGATAGAACTCCATACTCCTGTTGAGAAACACACCTGAAAGCAAAAAGTTAACCAACCTGATTTATGTTTCACAATGCGTATGTTTGACAATGGCGTAATGCTCCATACGGCATGGAAATGCTACGCGTTTTTGGGTAGATGCAAATATGATAATATATGCAAATGCAAATGCATGCTCGAGCTGCCAGAGAACACCGGGACTAAAGCCGCTTGGAAAAATAAATGCCGAAGGCAACGTCAACTCCACTAAGTGGTACCAGGTATCATAGAATCTTCTCGGCAAAATAAATGCTGGAAAAGTGAGACCAACTTCCGTGGAGAGGAAACAATCCTGCTGAGGGATGGCTCACAAATTTACCGTTACGAACTCTGTAGAGGATGATCAACCTGACGGAGGAATGGCAACCTGCTGGAGGAGAGAAGGACGACCCTGCATGGAGATGCTCTTCCTAAACCCTTGACAACCTGATTGTACTCTGTGGGGCTTAACCAAACTGGGGTTAATTGTGCACAGCTCACTGCTGAGAATGCCCCTGCTGTTAGGGATATCCATTATGACCTGCTGAGGATACTCCTGATCCTATTCTGAGGAGGAATAACTGCGATCTCAACCATTTTAGGGACAATACATGACTTCTATCTGCTGAGGAGAGTAACCCTGATTTAACATTAATCAGGAAACGGTATCAATCGAGCTTTGTATTGGGGAACGTGACACCATGCGAGTCACTAGGAATTATCGTGTCGGGTATTTTTTAGGCTTTTTCTAGTTTACGGAAGAAAATAGGTTATTAACAAAATGGTTTTAAAGGGAAAATACTAGACGGGGCTAGCATTCAAAGATGGACTACCAGGCGAGAACTGATAGCAAAATAGGTTAGGTTATCGGACGAGAATGGATTTACGGTTGGAACATCAGACGAGGCTGACCGAATGATAGGTTAAGGAAAGGATGACCAGACGGGGCTGGTTTGGAAGCTGACATGCACCAGACGAAAACTAATGCAACAAATAGGTTAAAGAGACGGTGACCAGACGGGGTTGGTTGAAAGCTAACATACACCAGACGAGAACTGATGTTTACGGAAAGGTTGGCCAAACAATAACTGGTTGAAAAATAACAAGTACCAGACGAGAACTGGTTTTTACGGAAAGGTGGACCAGACGAGAACTGGTTACCGGTTTGCCAGGCGAAAACTGGGTTTCGGAAATGACAAGGTTACAAGGTTCTGTCAAGTAACAGGTTTAAACTATAGGATAATGATCCAATGATGACAAGGTCTTTTTCGAAGGTTCAGGTTTTTTGATGAGGGTAATGGCATGATTCCCCGATACTCAACTCTTGTTAGGGTGAACAAACTTGCTTGAACAACTTGCCCCAGTGCAACTCAACTTGCCCCAATCTGACACTTGGGGAAACTCACTCTGAACAGAAAGCAGCTTGCTACAATACGACCTTGAGATGGCTTGCCCCGGTATCCGCACAACAGAAGAATTCATCCTCAATTTAACAACTATCAACATAGTTGGTTTCACTATCTCTGAAGTGACTTGCCCCTGAACGAGCGTTGAGCGACTTAACCTGCCCTGATCACACACTAGAATGATCTATCCTCAAATCACAGCATTTTGGATAATTGTCCCTGATTGGCTCTCGAGAAGATTCACTTCTGATCAACTGCTTCTCAAGTAAACTCTCCCATAATCAACCGATGCTTCGGGACTTGTCCTTAGACCGACTGATTCTGAACTCACGGGAAATCAATGCCCCAGATTCACAGGGTTTCACAACATACACCATTCTGATCCAGACTGCTGAATTATTCAGTCCTGTTCGATTATTCCCTGTTGGAATTTCCTTCCTATCAGATACTGACCTGCAAATAGAATTGTTTATTCCCGAATGGTAATTTTAATGCAGTGCTCATGCAGATTTTGAAAAAATTGTGTTGTCACTCATTTACGTGTCATGATTGTGAGTGACGAATGAACCAGAGTTCAAACGTAGTGCTGATTTGATCAGTGAAAAGAATACAACAAGGATATGACTAGCAAATCAAGAAGGAGTCAGGTTACTCAACCTTATCGTAATGCGCTTTCAGAATAAACCCTACCTCAATTAGGTCTTTTAAGGGTTGTATCGTGGTCGGGTTCACGGCTCGTGAAACAAAGGATATTTGGCTCAAATTATGATTTGTACCCACCCCTTCTACGTGATGATCTCCGATCCTAAAGTTCAGTTAACTTGGCACAAGCGCTCACCTCTTCGAGAGGTATGTTGAATATTGGGAACAGTGGTTAAAGAACTCACAAGGTTTTCGGAGTGACAGTTACTCCTTTTTCGTTTTCGGTGTCTGTATCCACACGACTTGGTCCTTGTTTGAGGATTTTTCTTTTTATATCCTTTCTTTTTCATTATTTTGATTCCCTAATTTTTGCCTGGACTGACTCCTTTTGAGTTCTCTTCGATTTTTTCTTTCTTGAAGTCCAGCGGGATGCCCTAATTTTTGCCTAAGTATTAGCTTTCCAGCTTTTTTCATTTTCTTTTTACTTAGCGGGCTTTCTTATTTCTTTCTTGGAACAAGTCGTGCGACACTGGCTGTCTTGATTGCTTCGAAAGGATTGCAACTGTCTCACTCCTGATTGGTGAGGTTTAACCATTGTGGTTGATGAGGTACGACCTCTGGGAAAAAATAAGATGTGATCGGTCCTCGAAAGGCAACACTCCTCTATAAGAATTGAACGCTCGATCAAGATAACTGACAACTACCCAGCCCCGAGTTAAGATGTGAGGGTTTAAAAGTCCGAAAGAACTTCTACTTCTTGGCTCGAAGTGGTTAACAAGGGACTAACTCCTTATATCTCCAGTGTTTAGGGGATTCGAAACAATGCCTTGTACGTCATCGGCAAGGTTTTATCTGAAAGCATACGATCATCGGTTATGAGTATTCAGTTTCATCATCCTCCCTCCAATCTTTGCTAATCATAGTGACAAAGTGGAGTGAATAAAAGTGCAAGTGTCGGTGCAATGTAGTAAATGAGTGACAACGACATAATTAATTCAGAAAAATGCATAGTCACTTTATCAATATTACCATTCGAAACAAACAATGTTTAACAGCAAGTAGCAACTAACAGAAAAGAAACTACAAATGAAAATGATAAAAGTCTGAGGACTGCGAATGCTGAGGACGTCTGCCTGTCTGGACCACTGGCTTCTTGCAAATGAACCTCTGCATCTACGAGCTTAGGCAGCTGAGAAATTGTCATGCACAACCAAAACTCCTCCTGGAAAGGAAATACACCCTTTGTCGATCAACTGTTGCACTTTTGCCTAAAAAACTTTACAATCTTCAGTTGAATGCCCTGGAGATCCACCGTGGTATCCACACTGAGCGTGGGGATCGTACCCAGGAGGGTAAGGTTCTGGCACAGGCTTAAGAGCTTTAGGTTCCACCAAAGAATTCTGGATCAAAGATGGTAGAATATGGCTATACGACATAGGCACTAGGTGAGAAGGAGCATTCCTCCGTTCCAAGTTGTTACGAGGCCTGTTCTGATTTGGGCGCGGATTCTGATAACTTCGGCTACGAGTTCACTGATTCTCAAAAGAAGCGACATAAAGTTCTGGATATGGTGCCCTAGGCGCAATTGTCTGTCCTGCATAACAAGACACAGAAGATGAAGAACCAACAGATTTCACTGATTCATCTCGAGGATACTCAACATCTGGCATGATTGCATTGATCACAACTCCTTCTTCAGTTTGGTAGCTACAGAGAGATTCAGTTTCACTAGCCTAACCGCCCGAAACAATCTGAATTTTCCCAATTTTTACGGCATGCTCGATGCGTTCTCCTAATCTTACCAATTCAGTGAAATTTGGCGCATTTACAAGCATTCTTTCGAAATACGGGCTCTCCAGGGAGTCTACAAACATGCCCATTAACTCTCATTCTAGAAGCGGTGGGTGCACTCTGGCAGCAAATTCCCTCCATCTCTGAACATACTTCCTGAAGGGTTCATTGTTCTCTTGAGACAATTCCTGCAACTGCATGCGATTAGGAGCCATGTCTAGGTTATAATCATACTGTTTCAGAAAAGCTTTGGCTAAATCCACCCATGATCGGATCTGATTACTCTCCAACTGCATATACCAACTCAAAGATGCCCCAGTCAGACTATCCTGAAAGCAGTGAATCATCAACTTGTCGTTTTGCGCAAACAAAGTCATTCTTCGGCAGAACATCACCAAATGTTGCTTCGAACATCTATCTCCTCTATACTTCTCAAATCTCGGCACTCTGAACTTAGGAGGCAATACCAGGCCAGGAACCAAACACATGTCTGCAGCATTGAGGTTGACAACATCTTTAACTTTCAAGGTTTTGACTCCTTCTTCCAACACTCAGAGCCTTCTATCATACTCAAGAGCTCTTAGGTCTTCAGTCCTAGCTACTGGGATCTCTCTTCGGATATTCGCCATAGGGAAAACAACACCTTGATTATTAATAAGAGGAGGACGTTCATTTCGGACAACAAACTGCTCACGTTGATCTCGGTCCCTAATCGGAGGTTGCACAAATTGGTCTGCAGTAACGTTGTTCACTTGCGGAAGGTCTTCCACAGACATAGAGCCATACAGAGGATTGGTCGTCATAGTGAAACCTGTCAAGGTGTTACGAGACTGGAAGTGGCTCTCAGACATAGCTACCAATAACCTTCAACTGACTTCACTGCTCGGTTCTGCTCAAATCTGCTTCAACCCCTTGGTCGTCTTCTAACAATCAACAGTTGCTCAGGACAAACACCGGATAATCACCTTCAGAATCAAAACAACGGCTAGATCAGAGCTCTGGCTAGCTGGAGAATGATATGCAATATGATGCAAACACGTTTATGCAAATGCAATATGCAGCAAACACGAGATCACAGCCCCCACAAGCCTCTGAGTACTACTGCGCTGCTGACTGAGTAAGTTCGCTCTGAAGAGAAGACCAAAATACCGAGTAGGTTGGAAGTCAAGTTTCCTGCAAAAACCCTCCCACTCACGGGTATGGACCTAAACTGACACAAGGTACGACATCCTATGCGGTCGTCGGCGTCACAGACTTTCAAGACTGATGATACGATACCCAGAAGGTGTGGCATCATCATATCCTGAAGAGGCCTCACTTAGCCAACTTCCAAATGATCGGTCCCCGGAGTCGACAATCCAACTAACCAACAACCCCCTCAACCCAAAGGGTTGAAAAAGAAGTCAACCAGAAGAACCTCGTTCGAGCGTGGATTTTGTGGGACACTAGTACATGCAAAGCATGCACGCGCCCGTTAATTTCCACAACTAATTCTAAGGTGCACTCAAGCCTGGGTCTGGCTTCTCACTCAAAGGAACACCCCACCCAACAACACAACAGCAACAAATAATAGCAAAGGTGTAGAAATCGTAAATACAGTAATATACAACACCCAAAAGGTAAACACCCAATAGACAAGCAAACAAGTGCTAGGATCGACTCTCTAAAGGGACGTTGGATCCCAAATGCATAAGGAACCGTCGCAGTCCCCAGCAGAGTCGCCAGCTGTCGCTACTGCGAAAATCGGCGCCGGCTAAACAGAAGAGTCGCCACCGTGCGTTATTTATCTCGAAGGAGGGAAAGGAAACGCTCGAAGTAAACCTACCGCAAAGACGGGAAAGGAATGGTCACCACAACCAAATCCTGGATTCGGGAGTCGGTTACGCAAGGGGAAGGTATTAACACCCCTCACGTCCGTCGTACTCGACGGGATCCACGCTTGCTGGTTTATCTAAAGGATGCAAAAACAATCTATCTACGGCTGCTAAGGCTAAACGGGAAGAAACTGACTCGATAGAGCATCGCGCTCTATGCCTACGTATTCTCAAGAGAGAAAGTCAGAGTCATCGTAGTTCAGGAAACTACAGGGAATTGGCTCGCCAAGACTTCGCGTCTTGTGCCTACGTACTTCCACACAGCGTGAAAGATCAGAGCTTGTTCAGGCTAACTACGGGTAAACAGGGTGTTCTCGATCACACAGGAGTGAGAGATTAAGTTGCTTTGAAAGGTACGGGAACCTACGGGACTTAGAACTACAATCTGGTCTCAAATGCACAAGGGCAAGAGAAAAGGATAACATCAGTCGTCAACGGGAAAGTCTCGATCGCACGGCAGCGAGAGAACAAAGAGGTTAGTTGTTAGTGTGCTTGCTAGGATATCGCATCCTATGCCTACATATTCTCATTCGGCATGAGAAATCAGAGCAGCTGTAGTTCAGCCTACTACAGCTAAAACGGGGAACGGGAAACAGGAGCTCGCTAGGATATCGCATCCTATGCCTACGTACTCTCGTCTGGTACGAGAGATCAGAGCAAACGTAGTTTGACGGGAAAACGAGTCTCGATTGCACGGGGGCAAGATAAGGGGTCTCGATCGCCTGAACGCGAGAGAAAAGGGGTTTCGATCGCACGGGGGCGAGAACAAAGAGGAAGCAGGCCTACGCCTAAACGGGAAGGAACCCGGGACACACACGCAAGAACCTAAGAAGAAACTCCTCAACTGCCATCTCCTTCGTATCTAGCGATGCAGCCCACAACACTCGACGGTTGCCTGAAGACTTGAATAAGATGATGATGTTGAACGAAGCGGCTCCGCTGGCTCCTGACATGCGCGCAATCTCCATTCCAATCTTCTCCTCTCTGGATCCTTGATGATGACGCTCAAACCAGGAACCAATGTAACGCTTAGACAGTCATGGTTCGAGTTATACGAGAAATCGAACTCTAAGAGGTAGCGTATTGATATTTGTGTCCAAGACAAGATAGAGAAATGATATCGAAAATCATTCTCCAATTGAATTGTGTCACACGGTCAGCCAAAAATAAAATCGAGAATAAAATCGGATAGAAAAGAAAATAGGAGAGAAATCCAACACAAAATGGAAATAATAGTCTACTCCTAAGATACGGCAAAAATAATTTCCTAAGGAAAATATATCCTAAAAAGAATTAAATCTATAAATCTCCTTAACAAGAAATTAACTAAATCCTAAATTCTCTTAAAAGAAAATTAAACTAATTTCCTTAAATGAAAATATTATCTAAAAATTCCATTAAATGCCTTAAAAAACAATACAAGAAAAATAAAGGAAATAAAAAAAACTGCAGGGGGGTGCATTAGTAGTTACAAGGGATACAACAGTAAAAAAACAAAAAGCAGGCCCAGCCCACCAAAAACTCACAAAACGGGGGAAGGGGTGCAGTGATTAAACTAGGAGTGTATGCCAAGTAAAACCAAACACTCACACACACGGGGAGGGGGGTGCGTAAGTAATTGGAAGGTGTTATAGTCAAAAACTCGTTGGGCTTAGAGAGGCCCAATGCTCCAAACACAGCCACGTCGAAACTCTTCACATCATCAGAAAAGCAAAACCCTAATACTCACTACCAACAACACTGTTCACATGCTCCCTGCGCCGTTTCTCAATCTCTCTCTCTCGTCCAAACTTCTCACTCAAATCTCTCACAAACCGCTTTCGTTCAATCTTTCTATCCAAATCCAAACAACTTGTTTCAACTTTTACAAAACAAACAACTGAATCAAAACGATTACAAACATAACGCAAATCTCAGGAAACAAAAATTGGATCCGTGGCTCGTATATTCTTGAAGATCTGTGAAGTGGTTGAAGATTCATTCCGGAAAACACTTTGATGACTGATGAACGAATCTGGAAGGATCTATATGCATGAAGTAGTTTGATGAACTTACAAGATCGGATGGATTTAATGAATGATGTTGAAGGTGCTTGCGTTTCTGATGAAATCTGATGATGTAGGACTTGGAGGATCTATTGGACGATGAATGATGTTGAACATTCGGGAAAATGCATGAAGACGGATGTGAACATAGATGGAGGATTTCGTTGAGGACTCGTAGATGGATTCGCTGGTGATTACGGACGCTGTTGACGAATCTTGAAAGGTTGATGGATCTGAAGAAGAAATCTGGAAACGGTTATGTGTTGATGAATGTTTTGAAGGAAGATTTTGCAGTATTCTGGAGATTACAAATAATGTTGATTACTGATGACGAACGAAAATCCTGATGAACTTCTGGAAAAGTTCGGACGAACACTGAAGTTGATTTGTTGATGTTTGAGGATATGAGGATTGAAGGATTGATGATGATTCCGGTGAGATCTTAAGTTTACCGGCGAGGCATTGGTGTAGGTCATATGAGTTTCTGGTGATTTTTGCAGTTTCTGGTGAGTTTAGGAACTCCGGCGACGGTTACCGGTGACTGTTGCGGCGGCTGCATGGCCTCTGGTGAGGGATGTTGGTGGGACACGTGGGAAGACGCATGCGAGGGAGGGGGAGATACGTGGTGAAACAGGTGGCAGCTTGCATGCAAAGCGGGAGTGAATGAGAGCCACGTGTGGGAGAGAGATGGGAGTGGAAGGTGAGGTGGCTGGTTTTGAATGAATGGAAAAATGAGGTGGAAAAAATCCGGGAAAGCCACGTGTGGCACCAATATATAGTGACATGTGGCGAGTTGGATCTTGACTGGGCTTCTGATCTTGGATAATCGCCCACTAAGACTAATGACTAATGAACTAATTAATGAAAGACTAATTCTGAATTAAAACTCCTAATTAATACGAAAATGATCCTAATTAACTGAACTAATCTAATTAAGACTCTAATAAATCCTGATATTAAAACTAAAACTCAATTAAAGGCAACTGAAACTCAATTAACTCCTAATTTAACCACAACTAATTAATGTCCCTAATTAAAAAAAGTGATTAAAATCTAATTAATTTCTATTATTTCCTAAATCTACTAAAAATAGAAAAAAAGTCCACTAAACCTATTAAAACTATTTAAAATTCACTAACAATCCATTGAAAATTCTAGAAACTATTTAAAGAAAGAATTATCTATTTAGAACTAATTAAAAGAGAAATATCTAATTAAATTTCTAAAAAACTATTAAATCCTATAAGAAAATATTTAAAATTCCTATTTAATATCTAAAAAAATTCCATTAAATCTATAAAAATCTATTAAAAATCTAGAAAATAAAAAGAAAAATTCTAAAAATGTCAGGAAGCCAATTAAATCGATTAGAACACAAATACGCGATCAGCGAAATAAGCGGTAAAAACCGAACACCGAAATGTCCTCAAAACAAGAGCGAGAGCTGAAAACGCCGGGATGAGCACAAATTCTCAAAATACACTTATCGTATTGGCCTGAAATGCCTGAAGCGCGATCAGAGGGATGTAATCCCGATAAAGTCAATCTAACTGAAAAAATGCAATGTATGCGGTATGCGAATGCGAATGCAAAATGCGTCGAAACATAAACCAGATGTGGGAACCGGTTGGTCAAATTTTGGGGTGCAACACTTATCATGGGTGAAAGAAGCAGCATTGAAGATGTTCTATACCCGTTTTGAGCCTAACTCAACAAAACTCACTCTTGTGGGAGAATTAAAAGCTGCTTTGACAAAAGCTGAAAGAGAAGGAAAAACTTGGAGAGATAAGTATTTCAAGGTTATGCAAGAGAAGGAAGAGCTTCAAGATTTGGTCCATCAAGGTGGAAAGAAGAGTCAACCAGAAGACGAAGGACCCTCCGACCAGAAGATCTAGGATCTTTTTGTTTTCTGTGTTTTATCATGTAACTGTATTGGAGATTTGTGTTTCAGTTTCGAATTGTTATTGTAAAACTCTCAGTTTTTAATCTATGAAGACTTTGAATTTTCTTTGTTTCTCCATCGTTATAATGTGTGCAAATATTTCTTTGGGTTTCCTTGAATGATTAATTTTGCATTTTGCATCTTCACCCATAGCATTTCATGTGCATTTCCTGTGTTGTGTCTCATCTCGCTGTCTTATCTCCAAAATCATACTGAATCCTCGACATCAATACAACACACGAGCCCAAGCACGTCAAAGAATGGAAGAACACAATTTGAATATGGATAAGGTTGATAACGAACTTGAAGAGTTACGAGGAAGTGTAGGACGAATTATGGAAGTCTTACAAGTCATCAATGCAAAAATGGACACTCAGGCCACTGTAGTTTATGAAATCACTAACGTAGCTGTAGAGTTGATCCCAACGGCAGTCACTGTTGCAAGTATACCACCGTATGGATTAATTCCAGGTTTTGTACCTCCGCCACCAGTCAGTCAACAATCAGTTCCTCTAGGGGCAAAATTTCCCCGAGCTGTTCCGACTTATACCCCAGCCTCTGTACAAGCTCAAGTGCGCCCTATTTTTCACAACCATCCACAAGTGTTTGAAGTTCCTTATGGGTCTGAAGAAGGAAGTGGACAACATGAGAAATTTAAGGAGAGTGTAGAAACTATAGGGAGAAAGGTTAGAGCAATGGAGGGGAATGATATCTTTGGTACTGATGCCAGAGATATGTGTTTAGTGTCTAGGTTGGTAATCCCGCCAAAATTCAAAATCCCCAACTTTGATTAGTACATCGGTGCTACTTGTCCTCGAACACATTTGATCATGTATTACCGAAGAATGGCTGCCCATGTAGAAGATGATAAGCTGATGATCCATTGTTTCCAGGATAGTTTGAAAGGAGCCCTTACTAAGTGGTATTTGAGCCTAGATCAATCTCGCATTCACAGTTTCCAAGACTTGGCCGATACTTTCATAAAGCATTACAAATAAAATATGGATTTGGCCCCTGACAGAAGACAGCTGTTGAGTATGACACAAAAGAATTCTGAATCGTTCAAAGAGTATGCACAATGATGGAGGGAGACTGCCTCTCAAGGGGAACCTCCTTCAAATGAGAAACAGTTGACAGATTGGTTTGTGGATATGGTAAGACCAGAATTGTATGAGAAGATAATTAGCAGTGTAACATCGAGTTTCTCCGATATAGTGGCTGTGGGGGTGAGAGTGGAATTGGGATTGAAGAATGGTAAAATGACTAGTAGTTCCAGTGGTTCCAACAACAACAATGTTAAGAAGTTCAGTGGTAATTTTCATAAAAAGAAGGAGGGAGAAACAAACGCCATAACAGTGGGGAAAAGGAATCAGACTTGGAAGCAACCCTACCAACGATATCAACGGCCTCCACAAGGCTATGTCCAGCAACCTCAGCAAAATTTGACACAACAACCGATGTATCCAGTATAATATGCTCAACAACCATATGTGGCAGCCATAACGCCTGCTTTCAATCACCCTGTTCCAAATTATCAGATAGTGCAACCAACACCCATGTATCAATCAGTTCAACAACAAGGGTATCAACGAGCACCCAACGCTCCACCCTATCAGCAATATCAGCAGCCTAGGGCTCAGGCACCAAGGCAAAGTTACCAAAATCGAAGACCAGCAACGAGGCCTCCATTTCCTCAGATACCGATGACTTATACAGAGTTGTACTCGGCTTTGGTGCAACACGGGCTGATAACAACGCGACCATTGAATACACCTTCAAACACTTCATCACCTCATTACAATCCGAATGCTCATTGTGCCTTTCATGAAGGTGCTGTCGGCCATGACTTAGAGGGGTGTCTTGCCTTGAAACATATTGTCAGGGAGCTCATAGAGAAGAAGATTTTGTCTTTTAATGATGTACCGCCTAATGTTAAAAGTAACCCATTGCCAAATCATGGAGGAGTTAATGCTATAGAAGAGGCTTCAGATGAAAGGTTAGTTTGTGATGTGTCAGAAATCAAGACTCCGTTGAGGTCACTTCATGAGAAACTGTTGAAAGCAGGGCTGATTAAAGGTACCCATAGTGACCGTGAAGAGTGTTCTGTTAATCCTAAAGGGTGTGGTGTGGTACAAAGAGATGTGCAAGGTCTGATCGACGATGGGTTATTGCAAGTAGGTATCAATGTAAGGAAGGAGGAAGTTTCAGTGGTTGAGCCTGTTTTCAATCTACCAAGGAAAAGCGAGAAAGTCCCTGTGTTCAATATGATCAGCAAAAATGTGAAGCCTGTTTTTGACAAATCTGCTGTTGATCAGCCTCCACCAGTTGTTATTCAGAAGCCGAGATCGTTTCCTTTTGAGAATACAAAGGCAGTCCCGTGGAAGTATGATATGGTTGTGTTAGACCAAAGATCTGGGAAGATTATTCAGAATGAGGAGGTAAAGGATGACCCGATTGATGTGACAAATATTGCAGGAACGAGTAAGATGACCCGTAGTGGCCGAATATATCAACCCAAGATAATAGTGGTTGCTCAAAAAGAGGTTACCGCTGCCCTGATGGCCAAAGACAAAGAAATGCCCATCACTGAAGGAGATGCTGAAGAGTTCTTAAGGATTATCCGAAAAAGCGATTACAAGGTTGTGGATCAGCTTCATCAAACCCCCTAAAAAATATCAATTTTGTCTCTCCTGCTGAATTCCCCAGCTCATAGAGAGGCTCTACAAAAGGTGTTAATGCAAGCACATGTGACGAAGGATATAACCCTTGTCCAATTTGATTCGGTGATAGCCAATATTACAGCATGCAATACTCTGAGTTTCAGCGATGAAGAGCTGCCAAGGGGAAGACGTAATCATAACTGTGCTTTGCACGTATCTATTAGATGTCAAGAGAAAATGTTGGCGCGAGTTTTGGTTGATACTGGATCCTCGTTGAATGTGTTGCCTAAAAGGTCGCTTGCTTAGTTGGCATATGAAGGGGCAGAAATGAAGCCGACGTCGTTGATCGTGAAGGCTTTTGATGGTTCTAGAAGAACGGTTGTTGGGGAAGTGGAGTTGCCAATTATGATAGGCCCTCACGTGTTCGATATCACATTTCAGGTAATGGACATTAACCCGGCTTACAGCTGTTTTTTGGGACGGCCTTGGATTCACGCAGCAGGGGCAGTGACTTCCACTTTGCATCAAAGAATGAAATTTGTTGTAAACGACAAACTGGTAATTGTACATGGCGAAGAGGACTTGATGGTGAGTAATTTATCGTCATTCAGGTATATTGAGGCAGATGAGGATGCGTTGGAAACTTCTTTCCAAGCGCTTGAAATAGCTAGCGCGGTAATGATAGAAGACATAGTGGCAAAGAGTGGTCCATCTTTTGCATCCGCCCAGAGCATTAAGTCTACATTGGAAGAAGGTACTCGTGCAGGTTAGGGAGATGAGGTGAAAGCAAGACTGGG